>CM070621.1:59856761-60456761 GCA_036346255.1 Ampelocalamus luodianensis
ATTAATTAATTATTATGATTATTATGAGTGGGAATAGTCGTTGTGGAGAGGTTAAGGTCGTGGTTGTGACCACAGGCTTTACCGAGTTACACCACCGTTAGTGGAGTGGGAATAGAGAAGTGCTACCCAGAATATCTTGAAATGCAGTGTCGATGGCGAGAATCTTTAGAAGAGTTGTTCTCTTCCTGAATTTGAATTTGGACAACTCTTATCCGGTTGCGTTTGATGGGCTTCTTTGAAATTTTGGTGTGTTTCCTTTGGCTTAATTTGCCTCGTAAATCAATTATTGTTTTTCCCAACCGTTGAGTTATTCTCGCGATTGGTGAACTTTGCTAATTGTCAAGATTGACTTTTGTAGTGTTGGTTTGTTTTCTCATTGGAAAGCTTGACCTATTTATTAAACTTGATGTTTTGGTTAATGAAAGTTTCCTTTTGCAAGTCCTTTAGTTCATGAAGGTTTTGACTCAACGTATCTCTCTTGGATATTTTGACCGTTGAATATTAATGGTTGTGTTATGAGTTTCAAGTTAAGTTCGCGGTTTGTGCATGATCGATCTTAACTAAGGTCCTTATCAAAGAAAGTTGAATAAGTGGAGGTTGTCCTTAGTGGTTCTTGATGAGTTATGACTATGAGTATGACAATATTTAGTTAGAATCAATGGAGTTGTTAAGATGTGTGGAATTTTGATGAATTGGTGCGATCGTTAGGATTGTGGAATCGGTAGATTTATTGGATAGCATGGAGTAATGTATCTTTATGGATTAGTCTACCCATTAGTGATGGTTATGTTAAGTATGTGTTTGAGCGATGCCTTAGAGGATATCAAATTTGGAATTTTTCTTAAACTGGTTACTTGATGATCATACCTAAATGCTAGATTGAAACATGTATATTAGATTAGGCGAGCGTTGAGGTAGCATGTTGTGAAACCACATTTATGCGAGCGATGAGATTATTAAATGTTGACTTTGTGTTTATAGATGGTTATGTGACTACAAGCAGTAGGACCCTATTTGTATACATGATACATACAATTGACAATTGTTAATGGCAGTTGGAGCGGGTGTGAGTAACACTAATGGTTGAGTGGATGAATGAGTAAGTGGCCTCGATAGTGTGCTTTGCGAAAGTATCATTTGATAGTATGAACTAGTTAAAATAGGTTTGTTTCAACCTTGTGGCTTGTGTTTCCTTTGGAGAAATTTATGATGGGATAAGAGGCTATGATGAGTCTCGCTAAGAGTGTATTGTTACATTACTAGTGTGATTGTTATTAAGGGATTATGATGATAATATTGAATGTTTTGTATAAAGGGACTGGATCGCTCGCCAGATGTTAATTAATTGAATATGTTTCTAGTTCGCATTTGTGATCTTTCAGACCTCATGTTGATGTGATAGCTGAATTTGTTTAGAGCAAAGTGACGTGTTGAGAGGTTTTATTAGTTCCTAAGTGGAATAGGTGTTATGATCTTCAATTACTCTTTGTCGGAAATGCCATGGTGATGCTATAACCAACGAAAATCGAGAAAAGTGGAAGTATTTGAGATTTAAGTAAAGTTTCATAACTTGCATAATATTGAAGTTTGTCTAAAACTTTTGTTCTTGCCCATAAGAGTTTTCCCGAATTCTAAAAGCAGTGTTTTATTCTCGTCTGAGGTTTGATATTCTCTGATTGTGGGACGTGCGCCCTCAACTTTGATTATATCTTTTGGTTTTAGAAACGTTTTATCGATTGTTTCTCTTGATCTTGTAACCACCTTAAGTGGTAACGTTTTCCTTTGTCTGAGATTTATTTCTATTTGCCTCTTCTTCCAGAAAGGGTTAACCGATCTGTATTGTAAAGTCTCGGAGGTGGTGTTTGGCATCTAGGCGGTGGTGGTCTAGTAGATGGTTTGGTGAACCCTTAGGTGTCGGGTTGTGCAGAGGCACGGAGTAATCAATCGATTTATTAGAATAATCCTTGGAGAGGATTTGAGTTAAAAGAATATTTGTCTTTGGAGCTATGAGATCTCGTTATGCAACTAGTAGGACCTATAGCGAGATGTAGTCCAAGATTTGGTGTCCTTTTGACCGAGCCTTGGAATTAGCAAGTATGGAAATCTGGATCAATTTATTAGAGTATCGCAATTTGGTAGTATTGCGAGGTTATGAAAGTTATTCTTGATGATGTGGTTTAATGAGAGTGAGATTACAAAGTAATCAAATCGCCAAGTTAATTAATGGGACAATGGAAAATATTGAGTAACGTCAAGAGTGATTTGGCTTTAAATGAGTAACCTTTTGAGGTTATAATCTTTGTAAAGGTAAACTGGTCAAGAAAATATTTTCATGATGATGTTAATGAGTGAGTATGTTGGAATTGTGGGATTTTACGGTTTAATCGAGGATTTCCTATCTTTTATATGAGAAGTTCGTTGTAGGAGTCTTGGAGTTTAATTTGGGCTTGGCATTTTATGCTAGGACATGGGGCACCCAATGATTATGTGTAGAGGAGGTAGATTAAGTGTGGGTTTGAGCAGTGAGATGATCATTGATAGAGCCCTTTTAGAGAAAGTATGTATTGAGAGCTGTGAATTCCAAGTTGTTTATTTCTAAAACATTGAGGAGATGTGATTGCGTGTGTAATCTATTTTGAGATGCATTGGAAGTCATCTGTCAAATTAATCTTGTAGATAGAGGAGTTGTTGAGATAAAGCTTGGCGGCGTCGATAGAGCCTTTATACGGAATTGTGGATGATGTATTTCAACTTGAGTGTAACATTGAGAATGTAAAGTTAAGAAAGATGAGTTAGTGTGTTTGTGATGATATTGAAACTCCAAAGTTGAGAGAGATTTTATTCTTAAAGAGATACGGAGAATTTGATACTTCCTCAAAGGAGTGAATTGTTTCGATCCTCGTTTGAGTTTTGTGTTGTTGACCAATATCTTTCGTAAGTTGAGTTTGACTCGATTTTGCTATATATGATTCTTATCGGTTCGAAAGAATAAAAGAAATGATGGATTTGGTTAATTGAGTGGTTTCTCTTTTAGCGATCGTGGTGTTTATTTGCAAATTTTCTAATTGAAGGTGGAAAGATTTTAGTGATAAATCGTCGATTTTGAATTTGACTCCTTTTAGTACCGAGTTGGTAACGTTTGGTTGCGTTGAGAGTTCTTCATTTTCGATTGAGCTTTCTTTGGTAAAAGAGTGTGTTTAGGAAGAGTATTGTTGTTGTGTGTTTAGTTAAAGGAGGTGATTTTTGCTTTAGTGAGGAGTATATTTGGCGGTGGAACACGAGTTCTGTGTTCTATCTGCATGTCGTGTGGCTCGGTATCTTTGGGAAGGTTAACCCAAGTTACATTGGGTTGTTCTCGCTAAATGGCGTACGCCATGGTATCTCTCGAGTCCGTCTTGCCGAAGTGCGTAACGTCATGTGCGTTTGGTGATGAGTGGGTACAGGAGATCGAGTTTGAAGCTTGGTTGCGCGTTGACCATCAGTGAGATCTTACCTTGAGTCTTGTCGGTGAGTGTACACGGAAGGTTGGGTGAGTGTTAGATCGGGCGTCGTATTTAGTCTTTGTGTTGTGGTCCTCGGTCCAGAGAGAGACCACTTGGGAAGTTGGAGTTTTGCGTGCTTGAGCTTTAGGTGTTGTTCCCAGCGATACGTGGTTACCGTTGTTCGTTCTCAATCGGGGTTGTTCTTTCGCTTAGCGTGTTTAGATTCGAGGTGAATCTGTTAAGAGGGTAGAATGTAATACCCGATAGTGTGAAAATCATTTGAATCGGAGAGATTGTTTATTAGGGAGAGATTAATTAATCGGAGGAGGGTTCTTTTGAAAATCACCAAATCAGGATTTGAGAGGGGGTTTTCGCGTTTAGTGGGCAACTGGGCTTGGGCCTTGGCCCAGAGGACCAAGGGTGGCCGGCCAAGAGAGGGGCTACTTCCACCTCCAAACCCTAGCCGCCCCTCCCTATCTCCCCCTCCTCTCCACTCCCCACCTCCCCTGGCCACCACCTCCTCCCACCTCCTCCCACCTCCTCCCACCTCCTCCACACCCCCTCCACCCCTTGCGCACCTCTCCAACTCCCTCCACCTCCATTGCTGCTGGCCAAAGAGAAGAGGCACTTTGCAGCCCGCCAGGAGGAAGAAGAAGGGGGAAAAGAAGAGAAGGGAGGAGAAAAGGAAGAAGAAGGAAGAGAGGAAAGGAGGACCTTCTTGGGGTTTTGTTCGTCGTCGTCCAGCACGCCATCAAGGGTAACGACGGGTTTCTCGTGAGGTTTGATAGTCATTAGAAGAGTTTGCTAGTAGATCGATTGCATCGGTTAATTTCTGTTCTCTGTCCAATTTTGTCTAGTAGCTTGCGCGGCCGATTTCATGTGGTTAGAGGCAGAATTAGGAGTTTGGATCTCCTAGAGAGTTGTAGGTTATGTTCTTAGCTTTCAGTGGCCACCAAGATCACCCAAATCCGATTAACGGTCAGGAAGTTATGAATTTTTTAGTATCGCTGCTCTGTTATTCTGTCAGTTTTGAACAGTCTGTACAAAATGGAAAGAATCTGCTAGTTAAGGTCGAAATCAGAGGACCTCAATATAACGAAAAATGTGGGTAATTTCTATACCTTTTCATAGAGATAAAGAACACGAGATTTGGACTTTCGTAGAAAAAGTTATGGTGGTTTTAGCGTACTGTCCAGAGAACCCGACGAGAATTCTGTTGTCTGATTATTGGTTTGATAGGGAAGTTAATGACAGAATCAAAGGGCTCCCAAATAGGTTTATTTAGGTAATTCAATTACCTTTTCAGATTGTCAAGATCATCCTATTTGGACTCCTGAGCAGAAAGTTATGAATTTTGAAGTCTGCTGTCGCAGTGACCGATCGCTAGAAATTAGAAAAGCTAGACGTGATAAGAAGATTAGCGATTTCGATTGTAATGTGATGTATGATTTTGGTCCAGTATGTTATTCTTAGTTTGGGGTTATCTTCTTGTCCAGGTGGCAGCGAGATCCCAAGGGCAGCACCCACTTCGCGTCCGCCGTTTTCGCACGGTTGAGGCAAGTATTCGGGTTATAGCGTATTTTCGGTTGTATGATATGATTGTGGTGATTGCTTGTTGTAGTCTTGCACGAATGTTAGCGTAATGAGTTTTCCTTTTATCTTGATGAATGCAAGCTATGGTTAATGTTTCCCTTGAGCGTTGCTAAATCATACTTGTTGTTATGTACATGTTAAATTCGTGTATATGAAAGACGTGGGCATGGAACAATTGCATGTTCCAATCGTGTTGGAGACTTGGTCTTACATGCATGTTTTGATGTATGATAGCGAAGTAAGGTTCTTGGCATGATGTTTATATTGAGATTAGTGAATGCTCCAAGTATGATTATGCTCTATTTATGTCCATTGTTATTGTACTTGGTATATTGGTGATGAATAGATGTTGTGCATGTGCATATTGAGATCATCTTTGAAGCTTGGTCACGTGGAGACCAAGCATGCATTTCGTTGAGTCCGTCATGTATTGACATATCACGACGGTTTTATTAACTAACCGTCTAGGATATTATGTATATCACAGACCGTTCTATTAACTAACCATCTGGGATATTACGTATATCACAGACGGTTCTATTAACTAACCGTTTGTGATATGTCGTTCTATATCACCATGATATTACGATTATTTATAACTAATCGCTATGCATATCCTGACGGATATAGGCTATCGAGCGGTTGGTAAATAGACCCGTCTGGGATATTTCGGATATCCCAGATGGTTCTATTTACCAACCGTCTGGGATATGCCTGATAACACAGACGGTTCTATTCACTAACTGTAACATCCCAAGTTTTGGCTTGCGTTTCAAATGTATGAAAATGAGTAGAAATTAAAACTTTTTCTTACATCTTGCAATTCTTGTACGTTCTAAAGAATTCTTGCAAAAGAATTATGGGATTACAAGTCACAAGTCACTCTGATCGAAAACCTTATCTTCCAAAAACATTCTTGTCCCACCTTGTGATCATCCTGTGGGGATAGTTTTCCTTAGTTCTGGGGTTATTGTGTGACCCCTCTGAAAAATTTCACAATTTTTAGAAATTGTTTGAATATTTTAAGAGGCAGTCAAACCAATTTGGCAATTAGTCAAACCCTAGAATAAGCTTTGTTAAATTTCTGGAGAAAAATGTGGTGCATTAAAACCTCTGGGAATTTTACTCGAGGTTCAACTCAAAGTCAGGAAGCTACTGTAAAAATTTCATAAATTTTCGTGTTAGTTTGCCCCTCCTAAAAATTCTTCAAGGATTTCAGCTCAAAAGGAAACCCTAAGTCTACCTCTGGGGTCAGGCTCGGGTCAGAGTCGGGCTCAACCTCTAGACTTGGTTGAACCCTACCTGTTAGCGCACCCCAGGCTCTGCCCAGTTGGCGCAAGCGATGTCAACCGTTGGATCTATGCCCTATCGCTGCGATATTGGGAGCTCTAAGACCTCCCACTCGCACGACCACCTCGGGTCCTTTTTGCGAAGAGCACCCTCCCGGACCTCCCGTGGTGTTCTTGCAAAGACCACCCTTGGTTGTCCCCTTCGGACCTCCTCGACCGCCCCTGTGCACCTTGGTGATCGTGAGCCATCCATCCTTTGATCTGTGTCTCAGACCTCCTTGTGAGTTAGGACCTCCGAGCACCTCTTCAAATCGTGACCCTCCGTTTCTAATCCAACCACCCAGATCTCCTGACCCGAGCTCAAGTCCACCCGAACGTTATACTTTTTGACCAGTCCTCCTTGAGCTCTTTCTCTGGCAGGTGGGATCGTCTGAGCTTGTCATCGTCTCTGTCCTTGCGCGCGTGAGCCATGGCAGTAAAGCCTGAGGTGCCTTGTCACTTCATGTCCTTGTCGGCGGCTTTTTGCCACCTTGCATTAAATGTGTGTCAGCTTTGCCCCAAAGTCATGCCCTAGCTGTTTCAATCACGTCAGCTTGTCCATGGCAAAGCCGTGAACCATGGAATGGTCCGAGCTCACCATTTGAGCTTGCACTTGGTCAAGCCCATGCTCCCCTAGCTATCTAAGCCCTCAACTCTCCTCCTCAGCTCCTTTTAGACACCTTTGTGCTCACCCGAGTTCCTCTCTGTGTTCTCCCAATCACAACTCCCGAGAGCACCCCCTCGCCATTATCGGACCTTGGAGCTCCTCAAGGCCATCCGAGCTCCAGTGGTTCATTTGGATTTCTTGGCATGCCAACTTGTCCATTTGGGCACTTTGAGCATTTCCCTAACTTACCTTGTTTGGCCTCCTCAGGGATTGTCAAAGTGGGAACTTGTTCTTTGAGGCCGGATCTGCCTTCTTCCTCATCTCCGGCAAGCCTTTTGGTCGCTGGAGCTCCTCCGACGGTCTCCTTGATTTCACCGTCCTCAGGTTAGTGCCCAAGTGTTTGAGCTTCAGTCCTGATTAGACCATGTTAGTTTTTCTTTTTGTCGTTTTTGTACCTCCGGCGGTCATCTCCGGCTAGCCGCTAGTAGGAGGTGTTTTAGCCCTAGTGTTTGGCACCTTTAGGTTCTCTTCGCTATTTAGAGTCCATCTGTGCCCTTGGTTCCCACCGACGTGGTCCCCATCGCCAGCGGTGAGCTAAAACCCGAACTCGTGTTTTTGTCACACCTTCCTCGGACATGTCCTGTAGCCAATGATTAGCATTTATGTTGTCCTAAAGCCTAATCTTTAGCGTTCAATACAGTTCCTATCGGCTAAACGTGCGTCCCGTTATGTTTCAGACCTCTTAGGTTAAATCGTGACCGTTAAAGACCTCCTTAGATCTAATCTGGGCCGTTGGATCGCCCTCTGAGTTCCCGCTCAGGACCTCCCTCCGAAGACTTCCCTCCCCGCATTGATCCTGGCCGTCCATGACCTCCTTGGTGAAGTCCTAGCCGCCCAAGTGTCCCTCTATTAACTTACCGCTTCAGACCTCCTTCGCTTGATCGTGACCGTTAAGACCTCCCGCGAGATCTTGGCCGTCAAGACCACTTTGTTTGGACCTCAGTCTCTAGGACCTCCCCCTAACTCAGGTCCTAGCCGCTTAACACCTCTTGGTTTCTATCCCAGCCGTTTAGGAGCTCCCCGGTTTAGATCTGTGCCGTTGGGAGTTTTCTATGAAAACTCTAGGTCGCAGGACCTCTTCGGTTTTGAATCTCAGCCATCAAAGACCTCTTCTAGGGTGGATCTGGACCCTTAGATCCTTTTTGTAAAATCCTTAAGTGCAGGACCTCCTCAGAGGTCCTCTTTGCAAAAGACCACCCACGGTCTTTGTAAAGGGAATCTCGAGCCACCCGAGCAAATGCGGGCCGTTAAGACCTCCCCCCTAGGAGATCTTAGCCATCGGGGTCCTCCTGCACTAAATCCTCACCCCCAAGACCTCCCTGTAAGATCCCAACCGCCAGGACCTCCTCCCGGATTCATCTCGACCGTCGAGATCTTCCTCCGTGAAGACCTCTGCTCTCAGGACCTCCCCGATTAAATCTGGACCGTCCAAGACCTCCTCTGGTAGATCTTGGCCGTCCCAGACATCCTCCGTCATGTCCTTAGCTTTAGGACCTCCTCTCAGTTCCGGACCGTTAGATTTAGATCTAACGGGCTAGACCTCCTCGGTAGATCTTAGCCGCTGAGACCTCCCTCCTTCAGATCTAACCGTTCAGGACCTCCCTAGCTCCAATCTGAGCCGTCCAGATCTCCTCCCGTCAAAACCCTGTCGCATAGGACCTCCCCGCATAGATCTTGGCCATCCATGACCTCCTCGGTGAGATCCCAACCATTCAGGACCTCCCAGGGGAGATCTGAGCCGTTAAGATCTCTTTCTGTTCAAACGTTGACCTTAAGACCTCCTCGTGGAGCTCGGGCGCGGATCGATCGCGCTCACGACCTCCCTAGTGCGCAAGAGATCCTTCGCGTCTTTGTGCATCCAGCGGTCGAGACCGTTGGATTCAATATCAGCGGCGGGACGCTTGCTTGCTTGGTCTTGCTTGGCGGTGCTCTGAGCCGTTGGATCTCACATCAACGGTTCCGACCTCCCCAGTTTTGTCAGCTCAGCCAGACCTCCCGAGAGCTCCAAATTTTCAAAGTGTTTACACGTTCTAGTTTTAACTCCTTTTTGAGAAATTCAAACTGTGTTAGCTCTATGGTAAGATGAACTTTAAATTGAGTATGATTTTGAACTCTTTTCTGTAGCAGAAAATAGTATAAACTAGGTTAACTTGTTTCAACCTAAAATGTGGTCTAAATTCATTGAAATTTGTAAAATGCATAATTTATTCTCTGTAATTCCAAACTGAGCAAACTAAATTTTGTTAAAACCCACTAGGAATGTACTATAGGGTAGAATAGGTCTTAATATGATACTTGCCACCGAAATTAATGATCTACGAGTTTTAGAACTTAGAAAAATCATAACTAATTCATTATAACTCTGAATGATGTGAACTCAACTTTGTTGTTCTTAGGATGACATTATCTACCTACCATAAAAATTTCAGACCTTAGATCATTCTAGAAAATTTTGCCATGAGCAGTACCAGTAATTAATTTAATTGAATTAATAGGCTGAGAGAACTTAGTTTAGTCATAACTTTTTCTTACCTAATCCAAATGACTTGATTCTCATTCCTAAATTTGTCTAAAATCTTAATCTTGCTACTGTATAAATTTAATGGTATTTGGAGAACTTTTGCTGTAGAGTTTTATTTGGAGTTCTTGTTCTTATTTGGTTATCGCCTTTTCACGTTAGGTTCCGAAGGAATTATTGAGTACGTGAGTGAATCCTCTGCAACAAGAAAGTGATCTCTGACAAGGCAAGCGGTTTGATCATGTTAATCCTGTATTTTTAAGTAATTATGTTGTTTACAAATTCTATGTATGCATTGCTAGTTTGTGTTACTATTGTCGTTAGTTGACCTAGTAGATGCATTTCCTTAAGCAAATGATCATCCTTTACTACCATGAGCCTAGGTTATTGCTGTGATTAGAGCTCGTTGGATGAACTCTCGTCACTTCGTAGTTGCGAATTAATTGCTTAGCCATGCTTAGCTTCCGGTAGAAATGGCGGTTATCGACTTGTCGATAACCTTGATCTATAAAACTTATTATCACTTATGATTTCAGCCTTGTGCCATGTTTACTTTTGAAAACTAAAAACTAAAACAAAATGATTTAGACTTGGGCACAATGGTATGTTGGTGTGCTTTTGGGTGTGGTGGAATGGTGCCCAATTCAATTAAGGACCGAACTTCTTGTGAGTACACATTATCCGGGCATTTGTGCGTGCTAACCACACTAGAGGTATAGGACCTCTCTTGAATTAGTACTTTGGGAGGCATTAATTAATGAGTCACCGGGTGTAGTTTATAGAAAAAGGATCACAAAGGCGTGGCCAGGTGGTTCCTTTCTAGGTCCTCCACCCGATTGGGGTCTTGCAAATGTCAGCTAGCTTTACCTAAATGGCTAATGACTCCGGCTTTGCTTGACTCCACCACAACGTGTGGTCTTAGTGGCCCATTTAGTCTATTTGGTCACTAAGGGTTAACCCCATACGTGCGACTCTTAATGCGTATTCCATTGAAAGCGTCTCGTAGGACTTAGCCGTCTTAGGCATACCAAAGTAATTTTGCTTAATAGCTTGGCAAAAGGCGGTGCAAGTGTGGGTACATTGGTACACCCCTGCAGGGTTAAAACTATTCGAATAGCCTCGTCCTAGGTTATGGACACGTTTGGGTAAGCTTTCCAAGAGTTAGACTACAACATTTTAATTAAAACTTGATGGGTGAGTACGAATGCGGGATTAGTGCTGTGTGGTGGCTATTGGGTTAGTCACCAATAGGTGGTTACTCTTGTACTTATTGTATCTCGTGTTATTTCATTCAATAAAACTGATTGCAAACTTGCTTTTGAAATGTACTACATTATTACAAATAAAGTTGGCTTTGTGCAAAATGAGACATACAATCTCCACTTAAATAAGCTTGCATGTAGCATATTGATAGGTCTTCTATTCCACACGTCGGTCTTGCGAGTACATTTTGTACTCATTTGCTTTGCTTATTTGTTGCGGGGAAGAAGTTGATCCTAAGGGATGGACTTTTGAGAATTCTTTGCGGTATGGACGACTAGCTTAGCGGCCGGTCGGTTGCCTTGTGGGTTATGGCTAACCGGTTGGATTTTGTTTATAGCCATCTTATGGCACTTTTGCTTCCTCTGTTAATGTTACTTTGATGTCGTTTGGCCGGTCGACCTTCTTGTGTAATAACTCTATTATGTATGTCTTTTGTTAGGATTAATGTTATGCGATGTATGGAATTGATCGTGATTTTGTAGCAGGTGTGTATCTGCATTTAAGGAAGTATACATGTCTCGGGGCTTGGTTTATTTGATTTGTGATGCTAGAGTCAATGGAAGACTAAGCATTACAAGCCAAATAAATCGTGGTCCTCACAAAGTTGGTATCAGAGCCATACTGACCGTAGAAACCCTAAGCTTGGTCGTCTTTTGGGTGTTCTGAAAAACTTAATTTCAAAATATCAAATGATTTATGAAAGCTTAAGTAAGTTCTCAGATTTTACTCCTTACCTATCTTAGCTTTCTTCTCTCATCTTGCTCTAACTTAAGTTTTAAAAGTTGTTTTCCTCTCATTCTCTCAAAAGATCGTTGTTATCGTTTAAGTTGGATTTTGGGAACCAATGAGTTTGGCAAATTGAAGTGTTGGATGCCCTTCTACAAGGTTTTGAAGCTTCTGGAATGGTGGATTTCGACTTGGAGCTTGGATGCAAAATCTGGACAGCAAGCGTCAATTTCCGGACAGCAAACTCAAAGGTTCTAAAGTAGGTAGATAATGAGAGGATAATTCAACTAAAACTTGTGGGAATAAAAGGTTAAGAAGTGATATTAGTTGGCTAAGTATCTAACACTATTATTAGTAGTTCTACCCTGCTATTTGGTCCTATTAGAATTTGAGTTGCATGCTGAAATTTACCTTCCTAAACCGATTGCTCGTTCCCTCCATACGAGTTGGTCGTACCGGGAAGTTGACCTTGTGATTGAAACTTTGTGTTGATTTTGTGGTTGTTTTTGAGCTTTTGAGTTCATTTCTTAGTGATTTATTGTTCATTTCTTAAGCTTTCGGGTTTGATCCTTGTCCATCTTAGTATCTATTCTCACCCTAACGTTCAGCAGGACCCCCTAGTCCTTGGTGTTTCTTCCGCGTCCTTCAGTTTCTAGTCTTCGGGTTCGCACTAACCCATCTCTTCGTAGCAGGATATGCAGACGGACCAAAGAATGGACTAGGTCGACAAATCGGGTGGGATGAAGGTCTCCAGCCCCAGCCGCGGACAAGGATTGCAAGCGCCTCCCCTCGCGATTGTGATGGATTTTGGTCCCCTTTTGCTGTGACCATGGTAAAAGAGCCATGTCGCGAAGGTTGCAACCACAGGAAGGTCAAGGTCTGCCGTATTGTGGTGAGGAAGGACACTCGACAACGAGTGTACTCTGACTGCCCAACTGCGATGAAGACCACCTACCCGGAAACTGTCCGACTGCCAAAGTCACTTGTTTTCTCTGTGAGGGAAGCACTCACTATCCCAAAGAGTGTAGCATGAACCTGGTGATCACAAATTCATTGGAACTTCAGCGACTGCTTCTTTGGTCATCTACAAGTATCGCAATCGCCAATGCTTCCAGACCAGAGAAGTTCTTGGATGATTTGTCTGTAGAGCTGCAGGACAAATTACCGTCTATACCTTCCCGACCTTGATTACGATCGAGAATCCGTGAGTTCTTGGGGCGAAAGAAGAAGCTAAAGGATCGTCGCAAGTGTCAACAGATGGCGGATGCCACTTGTTTCTTCTGTAACAACAAGGGTCACTATGCGCATAGTTGCCCTAAGAAGAGTGCAACAACCCTCGCCCTCCGCGGTGTGTTTGATCTTGTGCACTGCGGCCCGCAGCAAGGTGGCCCAATGTCCGCCGTTGTCACGTGCTTCTATTGCCGTAAGAAGGGCATTATGCCATGATTGCCGTGAAGCATCAAGAGCGGAAGGCGATTCGTGATCAAGTCAACTCCATCTCCACCAAGAAGTTCGGGGCGCTGGCGTCATGTTGGGTGCGCTTCTTGTTTACTCTTACCGATCACGGTATTATTCGATTGAGACGTCGTTCCTTTATATCCCTATCTTTTACTGTTGATGGTGATCTTCATCCTGCTCCATCATTAATGCCTAGCACCACCTCGGTTTCATCAAGCCTTGCTAGCCTACCCCGTTTTCCCCAAGAAGAAGGCTACCATCCGGGTTGTCGTCGGTCTTTTGACTTGAGTGACACCCTTCTGTCCCTATACATCCAAAGGCATCACCTACTAGGTATTGCCTCGAAATTCTGTGGCCTAAATGTCCATAGCCCCTCTAATCAACTGGCTACGGGGGGATGACTCTGTATAGCTAGTTATCAAGTCAAGGTCTCGTTCGTTAGTGGAGTAACCAGACAAATTGCTCCACCAACTGAGTATGGCCTTGGTTCCTCCAAGAAGCTAGCTGTGGAGGGATGACTCTGCATACCTAGCTAGCAGGCTGAGATCCCGTTGTTGGCGGAATTGACCAGACAAATCGCTCCACCAGCTAACAATGACCTTGCACCATCAACCATGGAACCTAGAAAGATCTCTCAGTCTGTCAATCCTTGCTATATCTGGGCCTGATAAGTTTCCCCGTGTCAACTAAAGTGGCACATTTTCTACCAGGTCAAAACCGAGATTTGTGCCGGTCCCTTGCTTGAGCTCCTTGTCTCGGGGAATCATGCCATTCAATTCCTTGAAGTTCAGTGGTCAAATTGTTCCAAGGATGAAGCTACTTGGGCACGGAAAGACCGACAGCATACAGACTACCCCTCCTTCTTACCTGAGCGAGTCAAATCTCGGGACGAGATTTTTGTAAGGAGGGGAGAGTTGTAACATCCCAAGTTTTGGCTTGCGTTTAAAATGTAAGAAAATGAGTAGAAATTAAAACTTTTTCTTACATCTTGCAATTCTTGTATGTTCTAAAGAATTCTTGCAAAAGAATTATGGGATTACAAGTCACAAGTCACTCTGATCGAAAACCTTATCTTCCAAAAACATTCTTGTCCCACCTTGTGATCATCCTCTGGGGATAGTTTTCCTTAGTTCTGGGGTTATTGTGTGACCCCTCTGAAAAATTTCACAATTTTTAGAAATTGTTTGAATATTTTAAGAGGCAGTCAAACCAATTTGGCAATTAGTCAAACCCTAGAATAAGCTTTGTTAAATTTCTGGAGAAAAATGTGGTGCATTAAAACCTCTCAAAATTTTACTCGAGGTTCAGCTCAAAGTCAGCAAGCTACTGTAAAAATTTCATAAATTTTCGTGTTAGTTTGCCCCTCCTAAAAATTCTTCAAGGATTTCAGCTCAAAAGGAAACCCTAAGTCTACCTGCAGGGTCGGGCTCGGGTCGGACTGGGCTCGACCTCTAAACTTGGTTGAACCCTACCTGTTAGCGCACCCCAGGCTCTGCCCAGTTGGCGCAAGCGATGTCAACCGTTGGATCTATGCCCTATCGCTGCGATCCTGGGAGCTCTAAGACCTCCCACGCGCTAAGACCTCCCTCTCGCACGACCACCTCGGGTCCTTTTTGCGAAGAGCACCCTCCGGACCTCTGTGGTGTTCTTGCAAAGACCACCCTTGTCGTCCCCTTGGACCTCCTCGACCGCCCCTGCACCTTGGTGATCGTGAGCCATCCATCCTTTGATCGTGTCTCGAGACCTCCTTGTGAGTTAGGACCCCGAGCACCTCTTCAAATCGTGACCCTCTGTTTCTAATCCAACCTCCCGGATCTCGACCGAGCTCAAGTCCACCCGAACGTTATACTTTTTGACTAGTCCTCCTTGAGCTCTTTCTCTGGCAGGTGGGACCGTCTGAGCTGGTCATCGTCTCTGTCCTTGCGCGCGTGAGCCATGGCAGTAAAGCCTGCGGTGCCTTGTCACTTCATGTCCTTGTCGGTGGCTTTTTGCCACCTTGCATTAAATGCGTGTCAGCTTTGCCCCAAAGTCGTGCCCTAGCTGTTTCAATCACGTCAGCTTGTCCATGGCAAAGCCGTGAACCATGGAATGGTCCGAGCTCACCATTTGAGCTTGCACTTGGTCAAGCCCGTGCTCCCCTAGCTAAGCCCTCAACTCTCCTCCTCAGCTCCTTTTAGACACCTTTGTGCTCACCCGAGTTCCTCTCCGTGTTCTCCCAATCACAACTCCCGAGAGCACCCCCTCGCCATTGTCGGACCTTGGAGCTCCTCAAGGCCATCCGAGCTCCAGTGGTTCATTTGCATTTCTTGGCATGCCAACTTGTCCATTTGGGCACTTTGAGCATTTCTCTAACTTACCTTGTTTGGCTTCCTCAGGGATTGTCAAAGTGGGAACTTGTTCTTTGAGTAGGATCTGCCTTCTTCTTCATCTCAGGCAAGCCTTTTGGTCATTGGAGCTCCTCCGACGGTTTCCTTGATTTCACCGTCCTCGGGTTAGTGCCCAAGTGTTTGAGCTTACATCACAGTTAGACCACGTTAGTTTTTCTTTTGTCGTTTTTGTACCTCCGTGGTCATCTCCATTAGCCACGGTAGGAGGTGTTTTAGCCCTAGTGTTTGGCACCTTTAGGTTCTCTTCGCTATTTAGAGTCCATCTGTGCCCTTGGTTCCCGCCGGCGTGGTCCCCTTCGCCGGCGGTGAGCTAAAACCCGAACTCGTGTTTTTGTCACACCTTCCTCGGACAAGTCCTGTAGCCAATGATTAGCATTTATGTTGTCCTAAAGCCTAATCTTTAGCGTTCAATACAGTTCCTATCGGCTAAACGTGCGTCCCGTTATGTTTCAGACCTCTTAGGTTAAATCGTGACCGTTAAAGACCTCCTTAGATCTAATCTGGGCCGTTGGATCGCCCTCTGAGTTCCCGCTCAGTACCTCCCTCCGAAGACCTCCCTCCCCGCATTGATCCTGGCCGTCCATGACCTCCTTGATGAAGTCCTAGCCGCCTAGGTGTCCCTCTGTTAACTTACCGCTTCGGACCTCCTTCGCTTGATCGTGACCATTAAGACCTCCCTCGCGAGATCTTGGCCGTCAAGACCTCTTTGTTTGGACCTCAGTCTCTAGGACCTCCCCCTAACTCAGGTCCTAGCCGCTTAAGACCTCCTGGTTTCTATCCCAGCCGTTTAGGAGCTCTCCGGTTTAGATCTGTGCCGTTGGGAGTTTTCTATGAAAACTCTAGGTTGCAGGACCTCTTCGGTTTTGAATCTCAGCCGTCAAAGACCTCTTCTAGGTTGGATCTGGACCCTTAGATCCTTTTTGTAAAATCCTTAAGTGCAGGACCTCCTCCGAGGTCCTCTTTGCAAAAAGACCACCCCTGGTCTTTGTAAAGGGAATATCAGGCCACCCCGAGCAAATCTGGGCCGTTAAGACCTCCCCCTTGGGAGATCTTAGCCATCGGGGTCCTCCTCCACTAAATCCTCACCCCCAAGACCTCCCTGTAAGATCCCAACCGCTAGGACCTCCTCCCGGATTCATCTCGACCGTCGAGATCTTCCTCCGTGAAGACCTCTGCTCTCAGGACCTCCCCGATTAAATCTGGACCGTCCAAGACCTCCTCTGGTAGATCTTGGCCGTCCAGACATCCACCGTCATCTCCTTAGCTTTAGGACCTCCTCTCAGTTCCAGACCGTTAGATTTAGATCTAACGGGCTGGACCTCCTCGGTAGATCTTAGCCGCTGAGATCTCCCTCCTTCAGATCTAACCGTTCAGGACCTCCCTAGCTCCAATCTGAGCCGTCCATATCTCCTCCCGTCAAAACCCTGTCGCATAGGACCTCCCCGCGTAGATCTTGGCCATCCATGACCTCCTCGGTGAGATCCCAACCGTTCAGGACCTCCCAGGGGAGATCTGAGCCGTTAAGATCTCTTTCTATTCAAACGTTGACCTTAAGACCTCCTCGTGGAGCTCTGGGCTGCCAGATCCTGATCTGACGCTCACGACCTCCCTAGTGCGCAAGGAGATCGCCGCGCGTCTTTGTGCATCCGATGGTTGGGACCATTGGATTCAATATCAACAGCCGGACGCTGCGCCGGGCGTTGTCTGCGCGGTGTTCGGAGCCGTTGGATCTCACATCAACGGTTCCGACCTCCCCAGTTTTGTCAGCTCAACCAGACCTCCCGAGAGCTCCAAATTTTCAAAGTGTTTAAACGTTCTAGTTTTCAAATGTGAATAACTATTTCGTTTTAACTCCTTTTTGAGAAATTCAAACTGTGTTAGCTCTGTGGTAAGATGAACTTTAAATTGAGTATGATTTTGAACTCTTTTCTGTAGCAGAAAATAGTATAAACTAGGTTAACTTGTTTCAACCTAAAATGTGGTATAAAATTCATCAAAATTTGTAAAATGCATAATTTATTTTCTGTAATTCCAAACTGAGCAAAATAAATTTTGTTAAAACCCACTAGGAATGTACTATAGGGTAGAATAGGTCTTAATATGATCCTTGCCACTGAAATTAATGATCTACGAGTTTTAGAACTTAGAAAAATCATAACTAATTCATTATAACTCTGAATGATGTGAACTCAACTTTGCTGTTCTTAGGATGACATTATCTACCTACCATAAAAATTTCAGACCTTAGATCATTCTAGAAAATTTTGCCATGAACAGTACCAGTAATTAATTTAATTGAATTAATAGGCTGAGAGAACTTAGTTTAGTCATAACCTTTTCATACCTAATCCAAACGACTTGATTCTCGTTCCTAAATTTGCCTAAAATCTTAATCTTGCTGCTGTATAAATTTCATGGTATTTGAAGAACTTTTGCTGTGGAGTTTTATTTGGAGTTCTTGTTCTTATTTGGTTATCGCCTTTTCACGTTAGGTTCCGAAGGAATTATTGAGTACGTGAGTGAATCCTCTGCAGCAAGAAAGTGATCTACAGCAAGGCAAGCAGTTTGATCATGTTAATCCCTGTATTTTTAAGTAATTATGTGTTTACAAATTCTATGTATGCATTGCTAGTTTGTGTTACTATTGTCGTTAGTTGACCTAGTAGATGCATTTCCTTAAGCAAATGATTATCCTTTACTACCATGAGCCTAGGTTATTGCTGTGATTAGAGCTCGTTGGATGAACTCTCGTCACTTAGTAGTTTCGAATTAATTGCTTAGTCATGCTTAGCTTCCGGTAGAAATGGGCGGTTATCGACTTGTCGATAACCTTGATCACATAAAACTTATTATCACTTATGATTTCAGCCTTGTGCCATGTTTACTTTTGAAAACTAAAAACTGAAATAAAATGATTTAGACTTGGGCACAATGGTATGTTGGT
Organism: Ampelocalamus luodianensis; assembly: GCA_036346255.1. Lineage (NCBI taxonomy): Eukaryota > Viridiplantae > Streptophyta > Magnoliopsida > Poales > Poaceae > Ampelocalamus > Ampelocalamus luodianensis. The sequence goes on from CM070621.1 coordinate 59,875,128, forward strand.
GTGCTTTTGGGTGTGACTGGAATGGTGCCCAAGTCAATTAAGGACCGAACTTCTTGTGAGTACCTGTTATCCAGACATTTTGTGCGTGCTAACCACACTAGAGGGTATGAGACATCTCTTGAATTAGTACTTTGGGAGTCATTAATTAATGAGTCGTTGGCTGTAGTTTATAGAGAAAAAGGATCACAAAGGCGTGACCGGGGTGGTTCCTTTCTAGGTCCTCCACCCCGACTGGGGTCTTGCAAATGTCCGGCTAGCTTTACCCTAAATGGCTAATGACTCCCGGCTTTGCTTGACTCCACCACAACGTGTGGTCCTAGTGGCCCATTTCGTCGGCTGGTCACTAAGGGTTAACCCCATACGCGTGACTCTTAATTAACGCATTCCATTGGAAACGTCTAGTAGGACTTAGCCGTGCCGACATACCAAAGGAATTGTGCTTAATAGCTTGGCAAAAAGGCAGTCTGAAGTGTGGGTACATTGGTAAACCCCTGCAGGGTTAAAACTATTCGAATAGCATCGTCCTAGGTTATGGACACGCTTGGGTAAGTTTTTCAAGAGTTAGACTACAACATTTTAATTAAAACTTGATGGGTGGTACGAATCTGGGATTCGTGCTATGTGTGGTGGCTATTGGGTTAGTCACCAACAGGTGGTTACTCTTGTACTTATTGTATCTCGTGTTATTTCATTCAATAAAAACTGATTGCAAACTTGCTTTTCAAATGTACTACATTATTACAAATAAAGTTGGCTTTGTGCAAAATGAGACATACAACCTCCACTTAAATAAGCTTGCATGTAGCATATTGATAGGTCTGCTATTCCACACGTCAGTCTTGCGAGTACATTTTTGTACTCATTTGCTTTGCTTATTTGTTGTAGGGGAAAAAATTGATCCCCAAGGGATCGACTTTTGTGAGAATTGCTGCGGTATGGACGACTAGCTTGGCGGCCCGGTCGGTTGCCTTGTGGGTTATGGCTAACCGGTTGGATTTGGTTTATAGCCATCTTATGGCACTTTTGCTTCCGCTGTTAATGTTACTTTGATGTCTTTTGGCCGGACGGCCTTCTTATGTAATAACTCTATTATGTATGTCTTTTGTTAGGATTAATGTTATGCGATGTATGGAATTGATGCGTGATTTTGTAACGGGATGTGTATACTGCATTTCTGGGAAGTATACATGTCTCGAGGCTTGGTTTATTTGATTTGTGATGCTAGAGTCAATGGAGGACTAAGCATTACAAGCCAAATAAATCGGGGTCCTCACACTAACCATCTGTGATATGATGGATATCCCAGACGGTTGGTATATAGAACCGTCTGTGATATACGTAATAGCCAAGACGTATTGTAAATAGAACCATCTGTGATAGCAGACATATCACAGACGGCTTTTGAGCCGTCTGTGATACGCCTGTTATCACAGACATAAAAATACAGATGGTTCGAAAATCATCTGTGATGACGGTTCCAAACCGTCTGGGATGAGGTTTTCTGTAGTAGTGAACACATCTGTAGTTGAGATCATGGACAAACGACGACATGTCAGCCCATCGCGATGCGGCGGCAGAAATGTGAGCATTTGAGCATGAGACGCCGCGGCTATCGAGGGTAGCACAGCATGAGGGATTAAATCCAATCACCTAAGTTCCACCTTCTTTTGGAAATTATACAACAACAGGTTTCAATAGTTCTAGACGGACTACTCTTTTCTCTACTACTTAAAAATTAGAGTTGGTGGTCGTCCGTCCTCCCCACCCTCTCATCCCTGTCTCTCTCAACTGACATGTAGGCCACATTATCAACAAACTATCTCCTTGCATCGTACGCCCCTTACTCCTCCCCAGCATTACCTGCGACACCGCATGCGCTTCCTCCTCCTTTGTGCCCTCGCCTCCACCCCCGATCTTCTACTCTGCTCTGCGCGCCTCCACCCCCTCCCCCATCGCCACTTCTATTGGTCGGATCTGGACGGCCCTCACTTCCTCCTCTCCGCCTCTGCTCTTCTACTCTGCTCAATTTAATCTACTTTAATTGATAAACTATTGCATTCATGAGATATTTCATAGCAACGCATGAGCACTTAACTAGTAACTTTTCAAGTTGCATTTTTGCTGCAAAATACATGCCGCAAAAAAGTTACATAGTGCCGTCCATAGAGCTTTAAGATTCGTGTGCTATCAAGAATCACATGGCAATTAGCGGTTGGGCCCGTATCTATAGGGCCTGTTTGGCACGACTAAAGCTTTTTTGAAAAGCGACTTATGGCTGGGCTATAAGGCTGAACGACTGGACTGAAGAGGTTTGGTGTTTGGCTATCTAGCTTTTAGGTAGGCTAGCTGTAGCTTCTGAGATGGAGAATGTCTAAAATGCCCTTGAGGCAAGTAATGGCTTGTTTGATGTCATTTAATGGTAATTAACACAATTGACGCCGATTAACAACATTTAACAACAACTAATGACAATTAACGTTAATTAACGACAACTAACAAAATTGACTACAATTAACGCAATTGACTAGAATTAACGATAACTACCGCAATTAACGCGATTGACTGCAGTTAATGACTACCGCAATTAACACAATTGACGATAATTAACGCAATATACCGCAATTAACGCCATAGACCATAATTAACGCAATAAATCGCAACTAACAACAACTATTACATAAATAAATACAATAAATAATTATTACATAAATAATCATAATAAACAATTATCACAATAAAAAATTATTACATAATTAATTAATTTACAATGAAAAACAAAAACAATTGGTTTGGCGGAAAGTATTTTCACTCATATCTTTTCATCAATTGAGACTAGCTTTTGATAATTGCATTAAGGGCTGTTCTTGGAGTTAGTTTACACTTTTGAAATTTTTGAGACTTGCAAATCAAACGGTGAATCGTAACCTTCATTCGGCCATTGCGTATGAAGAAAGAAAAAGGCAGCTGACTAGAAGCAAAAGCCACGGCATGAACAAGTATAAAAAAAGAGAAAGAAAAGAAAGAGGTCAAAGCCACACTTTCTAGTACCACCTCCTTCCTTTCAGTTGCCCTAATAGTCGAAGGGGGAGGGAGAGCTAGCTTTGTTCTTACCGTTTTGAGAAAGATAAGGTGTTGGCCGAAATTTGGAAAGAGTAAACCCTAGTCCATAATTTCAGTTTGTGTATTTAATCTCTTTGCGCAATCTTGTGCCTTTACACATTTTTTTTGCAATTGGCTAGCGTATATCCTAGTACTTGGTGCAAAACGAGCTAGTTTTCTTTTCAATTTCAGATTGCTTCTCACTAGCACATTTCTTTATTTGCATTAAGTCACATTTATCTTTGCGTGTGCATTCATACACTTCGCTTAAACCCATTGGATCAGCACATAGGCGAAATAATATAGGTTGGATCATTACTAGCTTTACAACAACTTGAATCTCAATTTGCATAGGTTATACACTTACCTTTCCAATCTCCACCTACACCCAGTTGTGTACTCCCTTACTCTTGGTTATGCTCATACATTACTAGGTTGTGGTCGTTCACTACCACAAGTGTCGATTTGCCGTCCTTAATTCACTTTGGAACAGTAAGCTTGTCTTGTTTTCAGGACAATGAGTTGCGAGCGTAGAGAGAGTTTTTCTTGTTTTACTAACACGGATATAATATCGCTTACTGTTTGTGAGTTGTTGCCATGTTAGGTCGTGAGGAGGATCCACCTAATCCGGAGGCGCCAGTTACGTGATTGGAGTACACTCGCTTGTGCGAGATGCTACAAAACAACTTCACAATGGCGACAATGGCGTGAACGATGAGCTCAGGGAAGTTCAAACGAGGTTGAATACCCTCGGGGAGGAGGTCACACAGCTGCGTACGGACATCAACAATAACTTCCTGGAGCTACGCACCATGTTCGCACACCACAATCCCCGTGGGGGTGCACGCGCTGACAATACGAGTGTGCACGACCCTCCAGCTGTTCTACACAATGAGACTGAGGAAGAGCGCTATTCGCATGGATGAGGAGCGATGACAATGACAGGCAAGTCGCATTGTGGTGTAGCCAAACGCCGGGGTGGCGGCCATGGCACGTCCTCAAGCACAGGAGCGTGGGCATGGCTGAGGCAACGGTGCCCACAATAATGCCCATGGTGGGGGCGCACCCCTGGGTGCCCCAGGAGGCGGTGGCATCTTCATCGCCGATGATGCTACACGTGTACATAGTGCACCTGGTAGATGGGTCGACGAGGCTGGGCTCTCTGTTGATGACGATTTCAACGTCGACAATTACGACGACCGACAGCCCTGCCACCACAACCACAACAACGGTCATCGCCGTCGACACGATAACGACGAGGATTTTGTCGCTAAGCCCAAATTTAATATTCCTATATTTTCAGGGGTACAGATATGGAAGCATACCTCACTTGGGAGCTGAAAGTTAATAAGCTGTTTCGGATGAACAACTATTCCAACTAGAAGAAGCTATTACTTGCGTCCAATGGTTTGGATGATTATGCCACACATTGGTGGGAGCAGTTTGTTCGTATGTGTATGGAGTACCATGAGTTACCAATTATCACCTGGGATAGATGAAGCAGCATTTGCGTGCACATTTTGTACCTTGCCACTACAAGTGTTCACTATTTGAGAAGTTGACAGGGTTGCGACAAGGTTTGCAATCAATTGATGAATATCATAAGGACATGGATACTATCATGATACATGCAAATGTCTGCGAGAATGAAGAGCAGACAATGGCGATATTTCTAGTTGGCATGAATTATGCTGTCAAGCGCATTGTCAATCATCATCCCTACAATGACATGATCGAGTTGCTGCACCAAGCACGCGAAGCCGAGTGACAAATGCTCGAAGATGCCCGGTTCGCTGCCCGTTCTCGTTTTTCAGCCCGCTCGGGGTAGCCGTACAACAAAAGCCAGCCCAACAAGAGCAATTCGGCCGGGAGCAACTCGGCGATGCACAGTTCAGCTACTAAGAAGCCGAAGAGTACACCGTCACCGGTGTGCCGACTAGCGACGCCCACTGCTAGTGCGGCCTCTTCTATGGGGTCGACAAGCTGTTCACGTGATATGACTTGCCACAAGTGCAAGGGAGTTGGCCATTTTCAGAGGGACTGCCCGAATGTCAGAACTATGCTTATCACATATGATAACGGTTATATTTCGACTAGTGATGATGAGTCGCCTGATGCACAGCTAGTCTTGCACACTGATGACATAGAACAATGTGAGTGCAATCTAGAGTTTTCTAGTACTGAGCAGTATTCCATTATTTGCACGCCCAAGGTGCTTAGTGTGATGCCATCGCCATCACTCGAACAGCGGTGCAATTTGTTTCATACTTGGGCAAAGCTTGATAAGGTTAAGGTGTGCAAAGTGATTATTAATGGCGGGAGTAGTCACAATTTGGCCAGTAAGGACATGTGTAGTAAGTTGGGTTTGAAGTATTTGCCGCATCCACGTCCTTATCATGTGCAATGGTTGAGCGACAAAGAGGAAGTAAAGTGAACTATATGGTGCGTGCGATGTTTACTATTGGAAAGAAAACCGATACTGTGGATTGCGATGTTGTGCCTATGATGGTGTGTCACTTGCTGTTGGGATGGCTATGGCAATATGATCGTTCCGCTGTGCACGATGGGTGTACATATTGCTACACATTCAAATGGACCAGTATGGAGATCATTTTGAAACCGCTTACACTGCAATAGATTGTGAATTCTTCAATGCAGAAAATTGATATACACATTGAGAGTGCAAAAGAGCGAGAGAACCATACAAAGAAACGCGAGGGAGAGAAGAATTTAGTCATGTTAGCCTCCAAATTAGAGATGAGAGAATTCAGCGAGGATCCCAATTTGGTGCACTTTGTATTGCTGTACAAAGACACATTGCTTTCGACTAACGACTTGACTTATCTTCCTATTGGTGTTGCTTGTGTTTTGCAGGAATTCGATGATGTGTTTTCAAGGGCGTACCCGCTGGATTACCACCAATCCGCGGGATCGAACATACGATCGACTTGATTCCAGGAGCGTCACTGCCCAATCGACCACCTTACCATACCAACCCTGAGGAAACAAAAGAAATTCAAAAACAAGTACAATAGCTTCTATCCAAAGGGTACATTCGTGAAAGCTTAAGCTCTTGTGCTATTCTAGTTATTTTAGTACCTAAGAAAGATGATTCATGGCGTATGTGTGTAGATTGTAGAGCGGTTAATAATATCACTATTTGATATCGTCATCCTATACCTCGCTTAGATGATATGCTAGATGAATTGAGTGGTGTTGTTATTTTTTGTAAAATTGATTTGTATAGTGGTTACCATCAAATTAGGATGCACGAAGGAGATGATTGGAAAACATCCTTTAAAAAAAATTAGTTTGTATGAGTGGTTGGTCATGCCGTTTGGTTTAACTAATGCACCTAGTACATTCATGCGCTTAGTGAATCATGTTTTAAGGCACTTGATTAGTAAGTTTGTGGTTGTGTACTTTGATGATATTCTAATTTACAGTCGCACTGAATCTGAACACATAGACCATCTTAGACAAGTTTACATGTTTTGCGTGATGCTAGGCTGTTTGGTAACTTAGAGAAGTGCACTTTTTGCAAAGATCGTGTCATCTTTTTGAGCTATGTTGTTTCCGCGCAAGGAGTTGAGGTAAATGAATCCAAAATTGAAGCAATTAAAAATTGATCAACTCCTGCGAATGTAAGTCATATTAGGAGCTTTTATGGTCTAGCTGGTATTTATTGGCGCTCTGTGACAGATTTTAGCACCATCGCTACCACATTGAATGAACTTACTAAAAATGGTGTTGAATTTGTGTGGGGTAGCGCAAGAAAATGCTTTTGCTGAACTTGAGAAGCACTTAACGGAAGCACCATTGCTTGTTTTACCTTATTTCACTAATTTTTTTGAAATTGAGTGTAATTTTAGTGGACTCAGTATTGGTGGTGTTTTAATGCAAGAGAGTAGACCGGTAGCTTATTTTAGCGAGAAACAGAATGGTTCTCAATTGAATTATCTAGTCTATGATAAAGAGCTTTATGCGTTAGTGCATGCTTTATAGACTTGGCAATATTATTTATGGCTTAAGGAATTCATTATACATTCTGATCATGAGACATTAAAATATTTGCAAGGCTAATTTAAATTGAACCGTCGACATGCTAAACGGTGGAGTTTATTGAGTCGCTTTCAAACATTATCAAATATAAAAAGGGAAAAGAAAATATGGTAGCTAATGCTCTTTCTAGGAAAAGTACGCTTTTAACTCACTTAGGAGTGCAAGTTCCTAGTTTAGAGAGTTTACATGATCTCTATGCTATTGACAATGATTTTTCTATTCCTTATGTGCATTGCCAAGAGGGAAAAGGCTAGGATAAATTTCACATACATGATGGATTTTTGCTTCGCACTAAGAAACTATGCATTCTAGAATCCTCCGTGTGTTTGCTATTATTGTAGGAATCACATGTCGTGGATTGATGGGCTATTTTGGATGTGAGAAGATGTTGCTTACATTGAGCGATCACTTTTATTGGCCTAAGATGAGGAGTGATGTGGACAGGTTTGTACAGCGATGCATAACTTATCACAAGGCGAAATCGAAATTGAATCCACACGGTTTGTATACACCTCTACCCATTCCTAATACACCATGGGAAGATATTAGTATGGACTTTGTGTTAGGACTGCCTAAAACTAAGAGGGGGAGAGATTCTGTTTTTTGTCGTTGTGGATCGATTTTTGAAGATGGCACATTTTATTCCATGCCACAAGTGCGAAGATGCGTCGAATGTTGTTGATTTGTTTTTCACTGAGATCGTGAGGTTACATGGCGTGCCATGCACCATTGTGTCGGATCGCAACGTGAAGTTCATGAGCTACTTCTGGAAGACGCTTTGGGCCAAACTGGGGATGAAGTTGTTATTCAGCACAACTTGTCATCCCCAAACTGATGGTCAAACGAAGGTAGTGAACTACACACTTTTGATGCTACTCCAGACAATGATCAAGAAGAATCTACGCAAGTGGGAGGATTGTTTGCCGCACGTGGAATTCTCTTATAATCGGGTCGTGCACTCCACTACGTAGATGTGTCCTTTTGAGGTGGTGTATGACTTCAAGCCCTTTACACCACTTGATTTGCTGCCACTTCCAAGTCAACACCATGCTCATATGGAGGTGTCAAAGTGAGCTGACTATGTTAAGAAATTGCATCTCAAGACAAAAGAAGAGATCAAGCGCAAGGTCAAGTATTATGCTGAGAAGGCGAACAAGAAAAGGAAGAAGATGATTTTTCAACCAGGTGATTTGGTTTGGGTACACTACCGCAAGGATCGTTTTCCAGAACAACGCAAGTCCAAATTGCTGCCACGAGGCGATGTACCTTTCAAGGTGCTTGCGAAGATAACGACAATTCCTACAAGATAGAGCTTCCCGGCGATAATTATGGCATGAGCTCTACTTTCAATGTCACTGATTTATCACATTTCTTTGGGGATGATGATCTAGCATCGAGAATGATGCCTTTTCAAGACAGGGGGGATGATGAGGGCATCTCAAGCTTTCCATCTTCTTCTCCTATAGCTGCTGATCATTCTTCATCTAAGCAAGCACAAGAGCAAGATATCACTCTAGAATGGCCTAAGGGGCCAATTACTAGGGCACATGCCAAACAACTTCAGTAAGAGGTGAACTCACTCCTAGTTGAGCATAATAATATTTTTGATGAGAATTTTATACTACCTACAGTTTGTGTTTTATGTGTGCTCAGATTTGAAGAACATACAAAGATGGACCCCAAGAGGGAGGCGCGGGAGGAAGGGAGCCCATTAAATGAGACCAGGCGTTGGCCCATGGCCCATGCGGCCAAGGAGACCAAGGCATTAGCCCCAAGTAAGCAAGCCCAAGTCGTGGGAAAATCCCAAGAACCAAGGTGTGAATAGTGCCATGAATAGTAAACTCGAATAATATGCTTTAGGAATTAGGAGTTTGGATCGATTTCTTAAAAATCGAATAGGAATCAGCCGACCCTAGGCCGAGCCTTGCATGAGAGAGGTGGGGGCACCCTTAAATACCCTGACACCCACTTGTATTCATCAGACCAATTTATGCATAAGAATTGAGACATAACTATTGCTTGTTCTTTCGAAATAGAGTTCATGCAAGGACTTTGAGAGAGGATTAGTCCTTCCATTGATTCATTCTGCAATCCAAGGTCAAGCCATCGTTCCATTGGGAATTGGGGACTTGACGTTCATCGCTCGTGGTCTCGCGATAATCAACCATCCGGTGTGTTTTGGGTGTTTTCCGAAGAGTTGAGAGTTCGTGTATGGGCGCGAGTGTTCAGCTAGCGACATCGTCTACTTCACATCAATTGTCCACGGTTCCTCACCAAGAAGATAGGGCCTCCCCGTATCAGCTCTTCTGCGGCCTTCAGTCATCCGGTGAGCTCCTCTACCAAGAGTGTCTGCAAGTCAACAAGCATCTCATGCGTCCTTGGCGGTGTTCTTAACAGCGAGCATTGATAGCATCTCTAGTAGGACAACACGGAGTATGGAGGACAACACCATCCTATCATCGTGGTAGTCATTATTGCCAGGGTCGATCGCCTCACACAGGCCTTGCGCCCTGTAGGTTCACCCTCATCACGAGAGCCCAATCTCCATAGTTGGTTTGTGTCAGCATCGGGTAGATGACCAAGCCTCTTGACTCCCTTACCACGCAATGGAAAACCACTTCCCTACCGCCGCCGCCGCTGGACCCTGCCTTTAGATGTGCGTCGACGTCGTCAGGCATCCTTGGGCGAGTAGGTGAGTGGGAAGATGATCGAGACATCGCCGGATCGAGTGCAAGGCTTGATACCAATTGTCAGCCTGATCCAAAGAAAAAACCAGCCGATTAGAAGAAGATGTTCATCAGATTGGAAGAGGGGATCAAAATCTAGATTGGTTTTATGAAGGCAGATTGGATGGGAGGCCTATGCTATCAGATGTGGTAGATTGTTAGAGGGATATACGAGAGGAGGAGGAGGATGTGGCAGCACAGGAGGAGGAGAGTATGACGAAGGCCGGGCACTGGCGTTGGGGAAGGAGTAGGAGGAGGGAGGACGGGAGAGCATGGGAGGAGGAGAGAGGACAGGGGCGAACGGGGAGGCTAGGGTTCTGGTCGGGGGGAAGGCGGTGTGAGGGGTTTGATCGAGTGGAAAAAGTGGGTAATTACCCCTCAACTTGGGGGGGCAAAGTTGGAATGAGGGTTGCGGGAAGCTGCCCACCGGCAGTTCTGGCTTCCGGCTTTCTCACGTGTTGGGCGGCTATCAGCTTCAGGAAAAGTCGGTGCAAAAAGCTAGATGTTTGGAATGGCTTTTGGCTTTTCCCAGTGCCATTCCAAATACACCCATAATCACCTCTGCTTTTGCTCTCTCTCTCTCTCTCTCTCTCTCGGTTGGCTAGGAACGCATTTGTTCTCTCTATCTATCTCTCTCCGTCGGCGAGGAAATGTGACACTAGCAAGGTGAGAAGCCTGCTTTGCCTCACTGGAGCTCAAGAAGACGAAGCCGCACCAGAGCACAGGATAGCGGATCCAGCGATATGAAGAAGTGGATAGCCCAATGAAGCCGCGCCAGACCTAGAGAAGAAGTCGCGTTGGGGGGAGACACCGGCTCGGACCTCAAGAAGAAGCCACCGCAGACCATTAGAAGAAGCCAACCCATCGCACCGAACTTCCTGTTCGGTCATCCTTGTCCATTTTGCACTATACTTGAGTCCACTGACTTCAGCCAGCATCCTCGATCGTTCTAGACCTCAACTCCCTAAGCCTAGTCCCGATCATCCTTACCATTGACCGTCATTGACATCCAAGCCTCCTATATAATAATAGACCAAGAAATCGATTCTGGACATAAGTTCTTCGTAACATGGCCTATGTTAGTCAAAACATGCATCATGCAATACATATGCACTGAAAACCATGAATTTCACCTAACCCACAAACATCACCGCCTTGCCGGCTAGCGAGCAGGGCAAAATCGGTCAGACCGCCAACCATGGAAGGTCTAACGCCTGCCATGGCTGGTCTGACCGCCAGCATAGGGACTTAGCCATATTTTCTCCCTGGAAATCGAAAACCTCTCTAGAAATTTAAAACAAATAGAACTTTTGGCCCAAAACTGTAAAAAATTATGAGACAAAGTATAGAAGAATTCTCTATCTTACCTACACCCTCTATTTTTGGCCTAACACAAAATTCAACCAAAAATTTTGGCCGACCAGACCGCCCCTCATGGCTGGTCTGACTACCACCCATGGTCGGTCTGACTGCTGGCCCTTCGGCTTGCCTATGGCTGGTCTGACCACCAAAGGTGGCCGGTCAAACCGCCAGCTAGGCCGGTCTGACCGCCTACAACCTGACAGCTTCTGAAATTTGCCAAAAACAGGTGTTTTGACAAACCCTCGCCACCATTGTCAACTGTACCATCATCCTAAGATCATGAGTATATCCCCATGTCCACAATTAGCGTTTGTTTGGACAATATCTGTGATGTCCTTCATTACCTTACAAGTTCACCACAAGTGGTAGCCTGGTTCGCATAGTACTGCACAATCAACGACAAGACCCTAAGAAAATCCGGTCTTGACATGAAGGTGATGTGGAACTCGACATGCATCATGTTGAAGAAAGTACAAGGGTATAAACATATTATAACATATTATACCTATCTTTGTCAATGCTAACTCTTAGAATAATAAGTTAGTAGTTATTAACTCAGATTGGCAAATTGATAATCATTTTTGAGAGTTTTTTTAAACCTTTTTACAAAGCAACTAAGGCTCTATCCGGTGTTTACTACCCTACCTCTTGCTTAGTTATAGATTATATTTGGCTAAGTGCAGACAAGCTTGCTAAATCTAGGGGGTTGCCTTTTAGGCCATGTTGTTACAACAATAGAGAAAAAAATTATTAAATACTTTGGATCTATTTCACACCTATATTACTTTGCTATCATTTTGGATCCTACAAAAAAGTTAGTAGGTTTGCAGATTGCTCTGGAGGGAATAGGTGAGTACCTCGTTGTTGATTTCTCTGAAGCTTTCGAACATGTCGAAAAAGAGTTTCTTCATGTTTTCCGCTTGTATCATGACAAGCTTGGTAGCAACGCGGGATCGGAGGCCTCACAGCAAGTGCATTCGGGCAAGACAAACATGACATCCCACTTGTGGAATAAGCTAAAGGGCAAATCTAGTTTTTCATCCTTTCAGTCCCAAGCGCTCCCCAAGTGAAATTCTGTCTCAGAGCTGAACCACTACCTAGAGCATGATTTTGCAAACATCGATCCTGATCTTGTTGGCGGAGGCAAGGTAGGCTTCCTTGAGTGGTGTAAGAAAAACATGTAACACCCTAGCTATGCGGAAGCTAGCTGCAATCTAAACTACTAACACCAATCAACACTATAGAATTTTCTCCACAAATCAACAACTAATGACAGCTAAACTTTATGACAAAACAATTCTGATAACTCAACTAACATAAATTTCAGCAAGGATTTAAACACTAAATTTCAGTTTATAACATTTCAAACAAGAGGAACAAAATCATGAATACATCCAGGTAATTTAAAACTAGCAACTAGCATGAATAAACATTAAGGATGAACAATAAAAATACCATGAATCCAATTATTACATTCAATAATTTCCAAATGAAAGATAGGAACAGAAATATTTTTCGATTGGTGAAGTATGCGGTAATGTGGGTTTCTTCATGTGATCTACTCCCTTCTAGGACGTGTCGTCCTCAACGATCATGTAACATCCCAAGTCTTGGCTTGTGTTTCAAATGTAAAAAAATGTGTAGAAATCAAAACTTTTCTTACATCTTGCTATTGTTTGGATGTTCTGAAAATTCTTGTAAAGGAATTATGGAAATCCAAAATCACAAGTCATTTTTAACCAAGTCTTGACCCTTTGAAAAACTTTCTAGATATTCTTGTGATCATCCTTTGCAAATATTTTTCCTAAATTCTAGGGATGTTGTGTGACTCCTCTGAAAAATTTCACAATTTTTAGAAATTGTGTGAATATTTTTAGAGGCCAGTTAAACCAGTTTGACTTTGAGTCAAACCCTAGCTCAGAACCTTACTGAAATTCTAGAGGAAAATGCACTGCATAAAAACCTCTAAAATTTTTATACAAGGTCAGACCTAAGGTTAGCAAGCTCCTGTAAAAAGTTTAGAATTTTTGGAGTTAGTTTGCTACCTTGAAGAATCCTCCAAAGTTTTCTGTTCTAATTTTAAACCCTAGCCTAAGTCACTGTTGGGCTCAAGTCAGATCCGAGCCCAACCACTTGACTCGGTCGAGCCAAGTCCTTTAAGTGCACTCGGGCTCGCTCAAAGTGGTGCGTGTGTTGAGCCGTTGGATCTCGATCCAATGCTCCGGACCTCTGGTGCCGTTTAGACCACCTGAGATCGGGTTTTAATCTGAGCCGCCCATTCTCAATCCAACCGTCATGACCACCCCACTCATTTTCGTGTCCGAGCCAACCTTTTTCCTTTTGAACTCAAGCTGCCCTAGCCTCTTTCATTGACTTGTGGGCCCTTGACCGGTCCTGGTCATCGTCTTCCCCGCGCGCGTATGAGAGCTGGCCATGGCAGAGAGCTGTTATGCTCTGTCATGTCCTGTGCGTCACTCTCAACCACTCTTTGACAAAGCATTAATTGCGGTCGACCTTTTCGCACTCAAAGTCCTCCTCTCAGCCGCTCCCATCATTTCAAGTCCTTGCACGGCCAAGCTCAACCCTAGCTCACCGTGGAGCTCCTCTCCTGGTTGTGACTGTTGCTCTTCGGCTATAAATAGCCCTGAGCTCCTCTTTGTTCGTTTTCCAGCACCATCTTAGATTCCAAGCCACTCACTCGAGCTCCAAACCCTAAAAATCCCTAGTTGCCATTACCGGTTGTGAAGCACCATTACGGACCTTGGTGCTCCAGTGGTTCTTCTTCAACTCTTTTCGCACCCTTTCGCTCTCCTTAGCACCTGTATCTTTTCCCCTAACATAATTTTGGGTTGCATTCTCAGGGATCGCCTAATTTTGAGTTTGGACCTTTTCGGCTGGAACCATCCTCTTTTCTTCTCCAACTCCGGTAAGTGCTTCTTTAGCCAATTGCGTGCTTTTGGACCTCCTGTGGACCTTGTTGAAGCTATTTTGACCACCCAGTGGTGTTCATGTTGCTCAGGCCGTGTCTTCGTCATCTTCTTCCTCAGCTCCGGCGTGCTCCTCCGCCGTCAAAGAGCCTCCGACCTCCTCTGGACCTCCTCTGTGCCCAGGTACCTTCGCGATAGTCCTTTAGTTCTTGGGCACCCGCTGCTTGAGCTCCGGCAAAGCCTTTCGCTATTTTCGTATTTAGCCATATGCGCACCTCCGCCCCTTTCTGGCTCACCGGCGTTGTAGGCCAGCTCCGCCGTTGAAAGTGCTCCCGTCGTGTTCGCAATTATATTGCAAACGTTTTGCCGTTTGTGGTTTGCGCCGTCGTGACCGAAGTCGCTGGTGGCAAGCCGACGAGCAAACCGCGAAGTACTCTGTCCTGTTGTCGTAAGTTAGACAAACTTCAGGACCTCTTAGGTTAGATCTTAGCCGATAAAGACCTCTTTAGATTTGATCTTGACCGTTAGGATCACCCCCTGTGCAAAAGACCACCCCGTGGTCATTTTTGCAAAAACCACCCTCGGGACCACCCTTGAGGTCCTCTTTGCAAAAGATCATCACTTGGTCTTTTGTAAATAAAACCTCAGGACCTCACTCTTCATAGATCTTAACCTTTTAGACCACCCCCGGGTAGATCTTGACCGTTGAGGACCTCCCCCATGGAGATCTGAGCCGTTCAAGACCTCCCTTCTTTTAGACCTTATCATTGAGGACCTCCACGTGGAGATCTTGACTATCCAGGACCTCCTCTGGTAGATCTTGGTCGCTAGGACCTCCCCTCTCTTAGATTTTATCGTCCAGGACCTCCTCTGAGTAAATCTTAACCGTCCAGGATCTCCCTCGGAGATCTGAGCCGTTCAGGACCTCCTCTTATAGATCTTTAACTTTAGAACCTCTCCTACAGCTCTAGACTATTAGATCTAGATCCAACGGTCTAGAACTCCTCAGCGCTTTCGGAGTCCTAACGTCTCGATCCTCTTTTGTCGTTCATTTCTAGATCTGCGGCTCAGATCTCGTGAACGTTCGGACCTCCGAATGTGATCTTGATCTAAGCCGTTCCTTTTTAGATCCATGGCCCGGATTTGGTGAGGCATTTGGGAAGTCCGAATGTCCCATCTCTTGTGGACCGTTGGATCTAAATCCAACGGTGGATACTGTTGGGCTGCGCGCATACGTGTGCTGTGTTCCAGAGCGCGTGGGCCGTGCGATTCTAGATCAAAGTCCCACGTTTGTCCACATCTTTTCCATTGAGTTAAGTTTGTTTAAATTCCGGTAAGTTTTTATTTGTCAACTCAAAATTGTATTAAACCTCAAAATTTCATAACTAATTCATTTTAGCTCCATTTTAGATGATTCCAATTGTGTTAAATTTCTGTTTAACCGAACTTTAATCTAAAAATGTGTTTTGACATTGTTCTGTACCAGAAAATTTTGCATATTGAATTAACTTGCTTTAGCATTAATTATTGTTCTAGAAATTCATTAAAATTTGTAAAATGCATAAGTAATTCTCTGTAACTCCAAATTGAGCAAACTAACATTTGTTAAATCCCTCTGATAATATACTTTAATATAGAATAGGTTTTATTCATGCCTTTGCCTCTGAAAAATGCTATGCCCTAGTTCACAACTTAGAAAAAACATAAGTAATTAAATTTAACTCCAAATGAAGTAAACCCAATTTTGCTGTCCTTAGAATGCCATGTTATGCCTACCATAAAATTTTCATGTTCAGAAACTTTCTAGAAAATTGTGCTATGAACAATAACAGAAAGTAATTTAAATTGAATTTTCCAGCTCAAAGAAATTGTTTGGGCTATAACTTTTGCATGCTTAGTCCAAATTGAGTGATTCTTGTTGATAAATTCATTTAAAATCATGGTCTTCCTGCTGTACAAATTTCATGAATTTTGGATTACTTTGGTTTTGCATCTCTTTCGGTGTTTTTCATTCTTATTGGATTTTCCGCGTTCTTGCGATAGGTTTCGAAGAATTTCTTGAACCCGAGAGTGATCCTCGGCAACAAGATTGTGATCTTCAGCAAGGCAAGTAGATGTAGCATCATTTGATCATATTGCTCCTATTATTTTCAAAGTCTAATATGTTGTTTGCAAATTCTACGTATGCATTGCTATCTTGTTTTAAACTATTGTCGATTAGTTGACCCATTAGATGCATAATCTGTAGGCAAATGTTTATCCTCTACTACTGAGCCTAAGATTATCTTGCTGTGATTTAGGGTTCGTTGGATGGGCCCTTGTCACTTAGTAGTTTACGAGTCAATGTTGCTTAGTCATGCTTAGCTACCGGTAGAATTTGGTGGTTGTCGACTTAGTCGATAACCTTAATCACACAAAAACTTATTATGACTTTATATTCAGCACCTTGTGTCATGTTTAATTGAGAAAACTAAAACTGAAAATAAAATGTTTTAGACTTGGGCACAATGGTAAGTTGGTATGCTTTTGGGTGTGACTGGAATGGTGCCCGAGTCAACAAGGACCGAATTACTTGCGCCACCGTATTGAGCATTTTGCGTGCTAACCACACTAGAGGGAAATGATAACTCTCTTGACTTAGTACTTTGGCGGGTGTTAGCTCCAAGTCGCAGAGGTTGTCTAGGAGGGAAGATGTTTGGGAGCATTGTAGTTGTCCGAAAGCTTTACCCCTTGAGGGTAGTTGACTTTCGGCTTTACAATATAGCGTATGGGTTTCTATCCATATGAGCGGCTCGTAGTTAATACACAATATTGGAAACATCTCGTAGGACTTAGCCGTGCCGGCATACCTTTGAAAGTGTGCTTAATCTTGTGGCCAAAAGGTGGTCTGAAGTGTGGGTACATTGGTACACCCCTACAAGTTTCAAACTATTCGAATAGCCTCGTCCTAGGTTATGGACACGCTCGGATACGCCCCGTGAGAATTAGACTATAACCTTTTCACTAAAACTTGATTGGGTGGTACAAATCAGGGATTCGTGCTATGTTGTGGTGGCTATTGGGTTAGTCACCTCTAGGTGGTTACTTATGTTATTTATGGATACCTCGCTGTTATTTCAACATTTAAAAATAGATTTGACAAATTGCCTTCAATCTATTACATTATTGCAAATGAAAATTGCTTTATGCGTCCAGTTAACTATATAACTATCTCCTTTGTTTCAGCTTACATGTAGCTATGTATAGGCTTGTTACTCGTAAGTCTTGCGAGTACATTTATGTACTCAACTACATTGCCTTATTGTTGCAGAGGAGGAAGTGGATCCCCAAGGGATTAGCTTTTGTGAGTTTTGTTGCGGTGGGTGCGACTAGCTTGGCGGCCCGGTCGGTTGCCTTGTGGGTTATGGCTAACCGGTTGGTTTTTGTTTATAGCCATCTTATGGCACTTTTGCTTCCGCTGTTATATGTCACTTTGATGTCATTGGCCGGTCGGCTCTTTTGTAATAACTCTATATATTGTATGTCTTTTGCTAAACTGAGTATTGTATGATGTATGGAAATGATGCATGATTTTGTAAAGATGTATGTGTGCTGCAATTCTGGGAAGCACATGTCCATCGAGGCTTAGGATATTTGATTGGTAGTACTAGAACCATGTGGAGGTTAAGTATTACGAATTAAATACCCTGGGTCTTCACAGATCACCTAAAAACAAAATTGGCAAGAGTGAGTCCAAGACTCAGCAAGTACGAACGAATGACATAAGAAATATTGAATCAAATACAAAACAAAAACATTGAGTCGGATACAAATCATTCTCAAATTATCTCATACATTTGAATATACTATGAATACAATGCAAGATGCACATGTCTCTACTTCTCTTCTGCATATACCGGTATAGCCAGTGTAACACTCGTCGGTGTTCACTCAGGCCCGCTTACATATGAGGATCTAGTTGCCCATATTGAAAATATAGGGATCTCAATACCCACTCTCGTGGGTTAAGCGTGAATGTTTGAATTGAAGGTAATGAAATGAATGAATTCTCCCACACTTGCAATTTGATATCAACAATGAACAAAAGCATGTAAAGAACGGAAATACTCGTACATCATAAGACTTAACCATGTCATAATCATATAATCAATTTTGAACAAACAAACATCAACTTGACTCAAACTGTACTTGCCTTTCGCGTTGCGACAAGTTGGAAGGTAAAGAAGGTGAAACTAATCCCAAGGTTACTCCGCCTACAATAATAATTTACTCAAAATAAGTTTTGATAAGATAAAACAACGCTATTTGCAACGCTCTAATCCGCACTCCCAAAGACCCATATTTCATATATTTATTCTACTCAAGCAAAACGACAAACTAGTAATAACTCAATACTAGACAGCAACCTTCTAAAGAGCGTATCTCCCTTTCTGCTTATCATAAAAATGCATTCTCCATCTATTTGAAAGCTTACGAAAATGTAAACAATAGTATAGTTAGTCGGATTCTCAAATTTTGCATTTAACTAATTTTAACAAACAGATCAAAACAACTGTCAGAATCTTATAGACATTCTGGACAATAATATTGAAATATCCATAACTTTCATTCTGAAGATCCAAAAATCGCATTCTTTAACATTCTTAAAAGCAAATCAAATTTCCTACAAAAGTAGTTTGTGTCAACATCCCTAATTCGGTAGTTATCTATTTTTAATCTATTAATTACTACGACTGCTATAACCTGACAGAGGTTTTAGACAGCAGCATTGAAAAAATTCATATATCAAGATCTATTCATCCAAAAATTGTGATCTAGCACTCTAAAGAAAGCTAATGAAATAACCTATCTTTTATCTAACCAGATAGAATTCTAATTTCGAGTTTAACTAGCCCAAATCTCCCTTGCAACACACTACCCTAAACCTGACGAATCTGGATAGAACCGAAACCTGACTTCCTATTGGCTAAACGATCTACAAATCAAACCAAAATTAAACTAGGGCTTGCCAAAGACTTCCATATTGTTACCCTTGAAGACACGATAAAACCCACTGAAAAACCCGCGAGGGACTTCCTCTCCTCTTCCTTCTCCCTCTTCCTCTTCCCTTCTCTTTGGACAGCGGCACCTGAAGGAGTTCTTCCTCCTTTCTTCTCTTGGTTGGCAGCAATGGAGGGGAAACCATCAAGGGAGGAGGGCTTGGAGAGGGTGATGGACAGGGAAGGGGCGCCAGGAGGAATTGGAGGTGGCGGCTGCTAGGGGAAGTGGGGAGGAGGAGGCGCAAGGGAGGGGTGGCCTAGGGTTTTGGGTGCCACCCCCTTGGTCGAATGGCCCCCTTGGGCCAAAACGCTGTGGGCTTTTGGCCCATAGCCCATGTTTTCAGAATTGTACAAAAAATCCCCCCAGAAAACTTGTCCAATCTATTCTCTAATTAAATTATTCTCTCTAAAGCAGTTTTCCTCTCTTAAGACGATTCAAATATTACATTCTACCCCCATTAACAGGATTCGACCCTAAATCTTCACATCGCTCTACACGAAAGAACAACCACAACTGAAAATTAACAACAGATAACCCATACCCGACGTGATCAACTCTGGTTATTGCTCGCTCATGCGAGACTCCAACTCTCAAGTTGTCTCTCTCGGACTGATGCCATAACAACACCTTGACGTAAACTGACGTCTGCCTCAACACTCGTCCCGACATTTTTAGGTACACTCATCGGACGAGATTCGAAGGTAAGATCCTACTCGATGGTCAATGACGTAAACGAAAACTCAAACTCTGGGTCTCCCAGGTACTCACTCGGCACCCGAACATACCAAGTGTTGAGTACACCGCGCATGGACCCAAGACAGTCCTAGCGATACACCAACTTTTGAATCCCCGCAACTATCGAAAACAACCCAATGTACCTTAGGCTAAGCTCCCCTTTTGGTACCAAACCACACAACATGAGCATAGCACATGAAACTCTTGTTCCACCTCTCAATGTAACTCTTCACCGTAACAAGCATAACCTCCTTTAACGAGGAACACACAACAACTTTGAGCAAAATCTATTACAAACAAAGTCAACTAAAAGTAAGGATTCTCGTTGCAACCACGCATTAACAACTTCCCTCCAAAAGAGTCAAGTCCAAAATCGAAGATTCATCACGAAAACCTTTTGACTTTCCAATTAAGTAGTTTTCAAATAAACAACACGTAAGCAAAAGGAGAGATCACTCGAATGCCAAATCAATCACTTCCTTTATTTTTTTCCTGAACCGGAAAAAACCACCACGCCAACATAAAAGCCAACTCAAATTGTAAATGACCTCTGTCATAAACACACAGCTCAAACAAGAATCAAGAGAGCGTTTCACTACTCGAAGAAACATCTTTTTCTCAATTTCTCTTTTAGGAATAAAATTTCTCTCAAATTTTAGAATTTCCAATTCATCGCATAACACGCAACCTTTTCTGTTTTTTTCTTTTCTTTTTTTCCTTCCCATCCTTATCTTATCTGTCTCTCGCTATTTGTCACTCTCACCTCATTCTGTCAATCATATACTTTCGGGCTCTTGGCTCTCCACTTTTTCCCCATTCCCTAACCCCCAACCCCTCCCCCAATTCCCATTCTCTTCTTCTTCTTGGTCGCCACACTTGTCGCGGCCTCCCGCCGCTTTCACCTCGACCGCACGCTAATGGAGACGGGGTGCCTGATCTTTCGATGAGATTGATAAATATCGATTTTGGTGGAGGTGACTCGCGATCCGACTACAACTGTACGACAACGCTTGCGCCTTAGCAATTGTTGAACCAACTCTGAGATGTTATTGACCTTACTGGAAGCGCGATCAACTTGAACATGAGGTTCAATTCCTGCGAGCAATCAAAGAACTAACAAGAAAAAAATATAAGTAATCTGATATTGCGAATAAGAATGTAGTGTAGATGGTACTAAAAAAAAGGTGGGATCTCGAAGGCTGTCTTGACAGGTGGTCGTCCGACACAACTAAAGAATAGAAGTGTGCACAATGGCTAAACCTAAACTCAACGAAATCCGAGTTCTAGCAAAGGGAGGCAGCGGTTCCTATATGGGGAGATGACCAGGGGTGACATCCAGGGAAGTGGACACATGCCCCTAGGGTTACAAGGCCCATGGGCCCAAGAGGAGGTGGTGCAACACCCTTCTGACTCGGGCTTAAAAATAGATGTAGATTGTTTTGTTGATTGTGACCGGCTCGGATGGAATTTGAAGATGAGGTTGGATCCGTTGAAAATTAGACTTGATAAGCTTTCAATGAAGTCTAGGAACATCCCAAACAGAGCCCATATGAAGAAGTTACAGTCATTTGAACTTAGTGCTATTGCAGTAGTCCGAATTCAAATCCAAAATGAGCCCAACTCAATCTCTTGCTTGGCTCGGACCCAAAGTGACATGGTGACCTCTATTATGCCTTCCATGCTTGTCCATGACTCCATATACCTCTCCTTGGCCCTTTCCATGTTCCTAAGCAAAATTAAATCACTTGTATTAGGTAGCGGTCTATTCTTAGTAATATATAAACCTATGAATGAATTCACCTGGTGATTAAGTTGGCGAGCACGAGCTCGAGTAATTGGTCCTTGTAACACTGGCTGTGGATGCGTTGTGTGTGTAGGCACGGTTGTATCCAAGTTAGGGATGTCCTCATCACACGCGCCACCTCCTCCTCGTCTCCTTTCTCGAACATGGAAATGAAGAATCGCAGATTCTCTATGATATCTACACTAGTCAAGGAATAGCTAGTATACATAGTCAAACAGAAGTGATAGCAAAATCATATCACACATTTATTGATTGAAAATCAAAGTTTAATACAATTGGGACTCAAGCTAAATAAAAAGATACAACAGAAACATAAATAATAAGGTAGGCCACACGATTCACCATAATCAATCGTTTGGGGGCACAGCCTAGTCCTCCAAGTCCTCACTGTCTGGATAGTAATCTTCTCCTGAGTAATATTTTATTAAGCAAGAGTCAGTACAAACAACCGTACTCCGCAAGTTACAACCAATAACAGAATTATAATGCATGCATATGTAAACAAGTGAGGCTTATAGGGTTTATTTTGCGTAAAGCGACATTTTCTATTTAAATACTTCTACTAAGTTCCAAGGCAGTTTAATCCATAACTAAAATCAAATTTTAAATGACAATTTTATGTGGATAACCTCCATACATGAATGGTGAAGGATACCCTCCTATCACATGGCTAATCGCTCAATTTTACCACATGGATTAACCATAAAAAACAGTTGCTAAATTCATTTTGAAAACAAAACTAAAGTCTAACTTTGAGTGGCTTTGCTCAGCATGTCCATGACCATGGACACAGCTATTCAAATAGATTCACACTCTGTAGAGGATGTACAGCTTTACCCACAAGAGATAATTTTCTTAACATGTTGGTCAATACACGCTTCCGTAGGCATGTGACAAAGCAATTATCACTAGACTTTAAGAATTTAAAATAACTTGAATAGAAATACGCATGAAATAATAATTTAAAATAGAATTAAATAATTTAAAATTACTGGGATCAAACATGATCAAAGGTGTAACTTGCCATGCTCAAATTCTTCTTCTTCAACTCACTCAAGATCCTTCGAATCATCGAAATATATACGTGAAAATAAGCCAAATTCAAATAAATTCAAATTAACTCCAAATGAAATAATTTTAGTTTAGTTGGCTAGATCTTGATTTTAGATAAATTTAGAAATTTGAATCGTCGAATTCGGAGCTCGTGTGAAGGAGAACGAGCCCTGGAAGTTAAAACCCTAAAGAAATACTAAAATCAGATTTTCTAGAATTTTTAGATTTATTTTACTAAAGGAAATTCTGTTTATGATGTAGGCTAACGTCAGCGGCTGGATATCTTTTCGGCTAATTTATTTTTCTAAAGAAAACCTACTGACATGTGGGAACTTGGTCAACGGACTAGGTCCACAGGCTCGTTCAAAGTCCATGGTGGACTTGGTCTATGAAACAGTGATGGGCTATGTGTGTGCTGGCATAGCTACTGACGCTGGCAGCCATGTGTGTAATACTCCAGCCTACTCGTAGTGCGGCCCATGTGGCCTATGAGGAGTCATGTGGTGGGATTAGTCACATATTGCTTGTCTAAAGTGAGTTATAGTAGTATATAATGCCTGTTGGGTCCAAACTTAGCACCTCCGAGTTAACCCTTTTACATGAAGCAAGGACGAAAGTGTAAGTGGGGTACTATGTGTGCGCAGGTCCGCCACACGGTGGGCTGGGCATTGAGCGGATTTTAGGCCAGGGTGTTACAAATGGTATCAGAGCATCAACCTTCACTGCACGGGCGTGTGCGGGACAGGGGCGCGGGCATATGGCGCATGGCGCGTGTGGTCCCAGAGTGGACACACGGCGTGGCATATGTGCTGGCACTGGACGTACGGACGTGTACCGAGGGGTGGTTCTGGGCATTTGCCGCGTTTGTGGTGTGCTACCGAGGGCGTCAGCCCTTAAGGGGGGTGCATGTAATACCCCGGCCTACTCGTAGTACGGCCCATGTGGCCTATGAGGAGTCATGTGGTGGGATTAGTCCCATATTGCTTGTCTAAAGTGAGTTATAGTAGTATATAATGCCTGTTGGGTCCAAACTTAGCACATTCGGGTTAACCCTTTTACACGAAGCGAGTACGAAAGTGTAAGTGGGGTGCTATGTGTGCGCGAGTCCGCCCCACAGTGGGCTAGGCATTGAGTGGATTTTGGGCTAGGGTGTTACAATGTGTGTGCTGACACGGGCTCTAGTACTAATGTAGCACTGACATGGCGCCATGTGGTAATGACGTGGACATGCCATCTAGGTCCGTGATCAGTGGCAAGGCGGCGTTGAGCTCACCGGCGCTTCGCGCCACAGTGAGCCACGTGTGTGTGCGCAAAAGCGAGAGAACAACACAGTGAACTTAGGGCTTACCAAAACAACGGCGGAGCGAGACAAGGTGGCCAGCGGCAAGGAGTTTTGCGGCAGCGGAGCTAGAGCAACGACGGAGAAGGTGTTCCTGTTGGTTCCTGGTGATGGTATGGTGCCGGTGATGTAGACGAAGGCGACAGATCATCCTCGTCGGTGGCGGAATCAACGGCGAAAGATCTTCGGGTGGCGGCGCTCAACTTCAAAATTAGGGCACTAGAGAGAGGGGGAAGCATGGGGGTGTGGTGCGTTTAGGTGAGGAAGTCGAGGGGAGCCGGGGCGCTATTTAAAGGGGTGCAGGCGACGGTGGAGCAACGTAGATCGCAAGATGGTCTGAGCGGGACTTTAGCGAGATTCTAGGGATTTTTTTGCTGGAGAGGGGAAGCTAACACCAGTAATGGATGCAGGATTGATCGGCAATTTAAATGCCATCAAAATCTTAGAGAATCCGAGTTGATTTGGCTGAGTTTCGATGCTCGAGTGAGGGCGTTAGTGGCGGAACCGAACGGGATTCACGCAGAGAAAAAGGAAGGTGGAAGAAGGTGATGTGGACGGGGGCCCCACATGGTAGCAGAACAGTGAGAGGGTAAGAAAGAGAGGCTGACATGCGGGCCCCGCGTGTTAGAGGGGGAAGGAGAGAGGAGCGCGTGGGTAGGCTAGCTTGGGTGAGTTGGGCCGTGGGAACGGGCCAAATGAGTGGAAAAGACAGATGGGCCATGTGAGACCCCGGTTTATTAAACTTGTAATACTTAACCTTCCACTGGTTCTAGTATCACAAATAGAATAATCCGCGTCTCGATGAATATGTGCCTCCCAGAAAAAGCAGCACACATACATCAAATCAAAGCATGCATCAATTCCATACCATAGAATATAACAAGTCTACCAAAAGACATACATAATATAAGTTATTACAACACAGCCGACCGGCCAAAAGACATAAGTAGCAAATAAGTAACAGCGGAAGCAAAAGTTGCCATAAGATGGCTTAAACCAAAAGACGACCGGTTAGCCACATAATACCACAGGGCAACCGACCGGGCCGCCAAGCTAATCGCCCCTTAAACTGCCACAGCACAACTCACAAAAGTGAGGTCCATCGGACTCACTGTCATCCTCTGCACAACACAAGTAATGCAGGTGAGTACAAAAATGTACTCGCAAGACTTACGAGTAACAAGCCTATACATAGCTACATGAAAGTTGTATCCAAAGGAATGTGGTTATATAGTTCTTTGGACGCACAAAGCAAGTTTTATTTGCAATATGTAATAGGTTGAACAGCAGTTTGCAAAATCTGTTTTTAAGCATTTAAATAACAGTGAGTAAACATAAGTAACAAGTATCCACCTAGAAGTGACTTTCCCCAAAGCCACCACAACATAGCATGAATCCCAGATTCATACCACCAACAAGTTTTAATTTTAAAAAGGTTGTAGTCTAACTCTTGAAAAGCTTATCCAAACGTGTCCATAACCTAGGACGAGGCTATTCGAATAGTTTTAATCCTGCGCAGGTGTACCAATGTACCCACACTTGACCGTCTTTTGCCAAGCTATTAAGCACACTTCCTTGGTATGCAAACACGGCTAAGTCCTACGAACCCTTTCCAATGGAATATGCTAATCAAGAGCCGCACGTATGGGGGTTAATCCTTAGTGACCTGTCGGCGGAATCTGGATCACAAGGACCCATACGTGGAGCAAGAGACACCGGCCGCAGCGGGTGCTCCCCTCCCCACAAACACGTCCATGTTGCATATAATTAAATATGCAACCCACCACGCGACTCATTAATTAACACACCCCAAAGTACTCAGCTAAGAGAGGTCCCATATCCCTCTAGTGTGGTTAGCACGCACTGTAATGCTCGGATAACAGATACTCACAAGTAGTTCGGTCCTTAATTGACCTGGGCACCATTCCATTCACACCCAAAAGATCACACCATCTTACCATTGTGCCCAAGTCTAAATTGTTTTCATTTTCAGTTTTAGTTTTGCAATTTAGACATAGCACAAGGCTGAAATATCTGATTATAACGGTTTGTGTGATCAAGGTTATCGACAAGTCGATAACGCCCATTTCTACCGACGACTAAGCATGGCTAAGCATAATGACACGTAACTACTAAGTGACAAGGGTTCATCCAATGAACCCAAAATCACAACAAGTAATCCTAGGCTCGATGGTAGAGGATTAAACATTTCTTCAGATTATGCACTACTAGGCCAACTATCGACAATAGTTTAAAACAACATAGCAATGCATACATAGAATTTGCAAACAACATATTAGAATTTGAAAATAGTAGGAACAACATGATCAAATGAATGCTACATCCGCTTGCTGGTGAAGTGCGAGGATCGATGGTCTTTGTGGCTCAATACCGGCAATAAAATTATCTTGGAACCTAACGCGAAAAGGCGATAAGCAAATAAGAACGAAGAACACCAAATAAACTCCAACAGGAAAACACAACCAAATCTAATAAAATTTACACAACAGCTAGGGAATGATTTCAGATAGTGATAGGAACAAGAATCATACAATTTGGACTAAGCATGCAAAAGATATGGACAAAATACCCTTTCTCAGCCTTAAAATCAATCTAATTAATTAGTAGTACTGTTCATGGCGAAATTTTCCAGAATGATCTAAGGTGTGAAATTTTTATAGTAGGTAGATTATAACATCCTAATAATAGCAAAGTTGGATTTACTAAATTTGGAGTTATACACATTTACTTATGATTTTTCTAAGTTGTAAATCTAATGCAAGTCATTTTACAGAATTATGAACATGCTCAACTCTTATTCCATATGAAAGTATACTAACAGATGAATTTAACAAAATTGATTTTGCACAAATTGGATTTATATAGAAAAAGATATGCATTTTACAAGGTTAAATCCATTTCTGGAATATTCAAAGTAACAGAATTCAAGTTTTTACTAGTTACGCAATTTTCTGCTACTGAAATATGCTTAAATCCATTTTTATAATAAACTTAAGTGACAACAGAAATTATTACAGTTGGAATTATCTAAAAAGCAGTTAAAATGAATTAGTTATGAGTTTCTAAAGTTTTTATATCATTTTCAGTTGTTAAATAACTACTTACCGAAAAAGAGACAAACTTAAACAAAAGGAAAAGACGTGGACACTTATCCACCCTTGATCTAAAATCCCACGGCTCACGCGCGCCGGAAACAGCGCACGCGCGCGAAACCTAAACGGAGCCCACCGTTGGATCAAGATCCAACGGCTCACGAAGGTGTATGCATCCGGACGGTGCGGTTGCTTGGGCCAATCGGCCCGCGGTCGGCGGATGGGCGGTCGAGCGCACCAACGGTCGGAAGGTCCGATTGCAAAACAGATCTCAGCCGTTGATTGTAAGATCGACGGCCAAGAACGATCAAGGCATCCGGAGGGTCCGAATGCACTCACGATCTGGGCTGCAGATCTGAGAACGGATGGTGGCTATTGATCGAAGTTCAAAAGAGAGATGCTGACACGTGGGACCGCATGTCAGTGACTTCAAGTAACAACCGCGAACGTTTAACCCACGTGCACAATGCACTGGGCCCACTTGTCAGTGAGACAGAGGATTGCATTAAGACAGTGATTAACTACTAAACACCAATGATTGATAATGATTAGTAATTAATGCGTCCTAATGACTGGCTTGGCTGTGATTTAGGAGATTGGAGTGCCCGCATGTCAGCGACCCAAAAGGTGGAGTTCCGACAGCGAACACCCCGACACATTAATTAATCAATGATTAAGCATTAATGATGTCGGAACAGCGCGGGATTGTGCCACGGGTGATTAAAGGATGTTGGGCCTACTGGTCAGTGGCTCAACGACAAAGATTAAGACACCATTAATGAACTAATGATAGGCAATCACTGGCAATTAATGTGTCCTAAACAAATGACGAAAACAGGAGCTCCTCGTGGCAAAATCGGCGACTTCAGCGGCTCGTCGCGGCGACATCGGCATGGCGGCGCCACCGAGCACTAAAATGGAATCGCAATAGCACTACGGACCTAATGGTGGCATTCTCGTCGGCGGTGAGGGACTAGAACGCCGGCTAGCCGGAAAATGAAAAAGGGAGCTATTACTGCTAAGCACGAAAGCAGCAATGAGCTCAGCTGCAATCCAGAGAAGCTAGTGCCATGGCCTCTAGGGACTAATAAGGAGCTACCTTGATGAAGGGAAGCTTCAAAGATGGCCGGAGATGCTTGTCCACGGAGGAAGCTCACGGACTGGAGAAGAAAGATTGAAAATGACACCCTGAGCCAAATGAGTGATACCAAAGCATCAATATAGCTTCATTAAGGTCCACAGAAGCTACATGAGCAAGTAATTAGAAAATGGAGCACTCACCTGAGCTGAGGAAGAAGATGACCAATTTCGGCCGAATTTGAACAAACCCCAAATTGGACAATTCCTGAGAATCAAATCCAAAATTAAGTGAGGGGAAATATTCAAGACAGTAAAGAGATAAGGATAGGGCAAAGAAACATGAAGGAGAACCACTGGAACACCAAGAACACCAATGGAGCTCTTCGGGTCAACAATGGCGACTTGCCATTTTTCAGGTGTTAAGCTCCAATACTGCGAATGGAGCTTGATGGTGGTCTAAAGAAATACCAGGAAGTGATTTGGGTGCTTATAAGGCCTTGGAGGCATTAGGGTTTGCACCACAAGCCTCTCGGGCGGCAAAGCACAGAGCACAAGGTGCGGCCGACAAGGAAAATGTAACACCCAAGCTCCACATGAGCCTAGAATATTACAAGAATTAAACCAAACAGGACATTCTATAAATTTTTCGACAGAACTTCCTTTGTATGAACAACAAAATCGAGGTATTAACAGATGACCATGGCATTTATTATTATTTCTATAATCCAAATCTTTCGAGCATAAGAAATAATCTAACGATTGTAAACAATTAACATCATTCTCATGACTATGAATAATCCAACAACCAACATCATAAAACATCCATAGATAGTCTCCACACAGTTATTTATTCCGAGGTGAAACTAAATAGCAATTGCATAAATGTGGTGAGGTAGTGCGTGCTTTCAATGCCTACTCCCTCCCATGCATGACGTTCTTGCGAAGTACCTATAACAAAACAAAGCAAGGGTGAGCCATACGACTCAGCAAGTATCAACAAGGTTGCAACATTCACATAGACATAACATCTAAAAACAACTTTATTCAACACCGTTAAGACATTTCAATTATTTACATGATGATAATGTTATGCACACTTTGATCTTTATCTCGCCGCATTTTACCGTGTAATGCGGGAATTCATCCGTCAATGATTACCCATGCAGTGCCCTCTCAGCACGAGGACCAAGAGCCTATACATCACATGTATAGGGACCTTTGCCGTCATCACAATGACGGGGACCTCTGTATCCATTGCCCACATTCCATGAATGCGGGGACCTCAAGCTGTCATTACAATGACAGGGACCTCAACAAAAACTCTTGGTCACCACGTGACCAAGCCTCGATATCTCCAACATGCATAAATACTACAACATCATATTTTCAATATCATAACTCAATATGTAGTCAGGGTATGTAAACAATAGCATCATGAAGAAACCTTAAACATAACTCGCAAGCATCAACACAACTAGAATCATCTCCACAACACATTCACATGGCATTGATGAACAATACACCAACCAATCATGACATGCAACCAATTCTACACATAGACCCGAATACTTGCCTCAACCGCGCGAGAACGGCGGACGCGAAGTGGGTGCTGCCCTTGGGATCTCGCTGCCACCTGGACAAGAAGATAACCCCAAACTAAGAATAGCATACTGGACCAAAATCATACATCACATTACAATCGAAATCGCTAATCTTCTTATCACGTCTAGCTTTTCTAATTTCTAGCGAACGGTCACTGCGGACAGCAGACTTCAAAAATCCATAACTTTCTGCTCAGGAGTCCAAATAGGATGATCTTGGACAATCTGAAAAGGTAATTGAAATGTCTAAATAAACTTAGTTGGGGAGACCCTCTGATTCGGCCATCTACCAGACCTACCAATCTAATTAATCAGAGCAAACATTTCACGTCGGGTTTCTGGACAGCGACAAAGAAACTATCATAACTTTCTCTACGTTCGTCCGAATTCAGTGATCTTTAGCTTCCCTGAAAGCTAAGAGGATTAGCCTCATTTTTCGTTATGGTGAGACCCTCTGGAAACCCCTCTAAATAAGCGCTTCAATCAGGTTAACTAACACTAGCAAATCTGCCTCTCTCCAGAAACACAGAAGTACTAATAAATTCATAACTTTGGCTACCGAAGTCCGAATGACTTGATTCTTACCGGCAATGAAAGGTAACTACGATAGCTACAACTTTCTAGGAGACACCCAGACCCAAATCTGCCTCTAACCTAATCAAAACCGACAAACTTCACTGCTGCAGAATACCGACGAACTGACACCCGAAAATTAGACAACTAGAAAATGACCTAAAGCAAAGAACCACGGGTTACCCTTGCCGAAACGAAGAGAGCACGCAGCGGGGATGAAGACCACCACGCTTCGCTGCGGATCCCTTCTTCTCCCTCTTCTTCCCTTCTCTTCTTCTCCTTCTTTCTCTTCTTTTCTCCTTCTTTCTCTTCTTTTCTCCTTCTTCTTCCTCCTTGGCCGGCTGCAAGGAGCTCCTTCTCCTCCTTGGACAGCAGCAATGGAGGTGGTGGGAGATGGAGAGGCGCAAGGAGGGTGGAAGGGAGGTGGAGAGGGGAGAGGGGAGAGGGGAGGGCGGCCGGTTGGGAGTGGGAGGAGGAAAGGGGAGGGGAGGGGAGTAGGCTAGGGTTTGGGGAGGCCCCCCTGGTGGCCACCCGGATGGGCCATGGCCCAGCCCAAGTTGCCGCCAAATTGCTCTTTCCCCCTCAAAAACTACAGCACTGACAACAATCCAATTAGTCCCTCCCGACATTCCGTTTGATCCTTCCCGAATAATCGACCTCTCCGAAATAAAAATTAATCTCTCCGACTAATCGCTTAACACACTTTGGGGTATTACATTCTACCCCTTAACGAGATTCGACCCGAATCTAGCGCCGATCTACGAAAGTAACCCGCGACTAGAACTTAACAATGATACCAACGCGATCAACTCTTGCTAAACTCGCTCACGTGGCCTCTCTCTCAAATAGATGAGACCACAACACCAGGGCGTAAAACGACGTCCGTACTAACGCTCAACTCGGCATTTCTGAGAATATTCATCAAAAGAGTCTCAGAGGTAAGATCCTGCTCGAAGGTCAACAACGTTAATGAAACTCAACCTCCATATCTCTCAGGTACTCACTAGGCACCAAACACGCCCGATGTTGCGTACACCGCGTATGGACCCGAGACGGTCCTAACGATACGCCAACTTTTGAATTCCCGTAGCTAACTAAAATAAACCAAAGTACCTTGGGCTAACCTTCCCCCTCAACTGAACCACACAACATGCACACAGAACACGGAACTCTTGTTCCACCTCTCATCTGAACTTTTCAATGAAACAAGAATCACCTCCTTTAACCAGAAACACACAACTGAATTCCCTTTAAGCAACTCTTTTACCGACAAAACCCATCTAAATAAGAAAAATTCACATCGCCATTATGCGTTACCAGCTCAAGTACTATAGGGTCAAATCTAGAAATTGGAATTTCATCAAGGAAACCCTTCTACTTTACAAGTGGCGAGTTGCGAATAAGCGTCCGAAAACCAAAGGAGGAATCATTTTAAATGCTCAAATCAAAACTTCATTTATTCTTCTGAACCGATAAGAACCACACATACCAAAATCAAGTCAAACTCAACTTACGAAAGACATTGGTCAACAACACAAAACTCAAGCGAGAATCAAGGAAGCGATTCACTTCTTGAGGAAACAACGATTTATCAGTTTCTCTTTTAGGACTAAAATCTCTCTCAACTTTGGAATTTCAGTTCAGCGCATAGCACACTAACTCATCTCTCTTAACTTGACATTCTCAACGTTACGCTCAAGTCGAAATACATCATCCACACCTCTGTATAAAGGCTCTAACGACTCCACCAAAACTTTCTCTCAACAACTCCTCTATCGACATGATTAATTTGACAGATGACTTCCAATGCATCTCAAAATAGATCATACACGCAATCACATCACCTCAATCTTTTAGGAATAAACAACTTGGAATTCCCAGCTATCACATTCATATACTTCATCAAAAAGGGTTCTATCAACCATCATCCTATTGTTCGAAATTCACCCTTAATCTACTTCCTCTACACATAATCATTGGGCGACCAAAGTTCTAGCATAAAAATAATGCAAGGCCCAAATTAAACTCCAAAACTCCTACAATGAACTTCTCATAAAGAAGATAGGGAAAACCTCCGATTAAAATCCTAAAATTCTCACAGTCCATACATACTCGCGCATTAACATCAACATGAAAATATCTTCTTGACCCAATTATCTTTATAAAGATTCTAACTCTTAAAGAGTTACTTACTAAGTCCAAGTCTTTCCTGGCAATAATACAACCATCCCATCTATCTCATTAATCGACATGACGATTCGATTACTTTGTAATCCCACTCTCATTAAACCACACCATCAAGAATATCCTTCGCAACCTCGCAATACTACCAAATTGCGATACTCTATATAGTTGATCAAGATTTCCATGTTTTGATAATTCTAATGTTCCACCAAGTGAACAAAAGATCTTGGATCACAATCACTATAGGTTCTATTAGTTGTAACAATGCAATCAGTTTAACCTCCAAAGACAATCTTCTATTGAGAAAACTTCTCTCAAAGAACTATATTATGAAACTATTTCATCCTCCAATGCTCATCGAATAACTTCCAACCCAAAGTTTCACAACTTCATAGAATAAACACTTGAAAGACCCTTGTGAAGCGAATCGATGAATCCTTCTCAAAAGAAAGACAAATAAAAATAATTTTCACCACATAGAAACATCTACCACTCGCGGTGAGCAGAGGACCAAGGAAATAATCAGTTGGCAAAGAACTCGGACAACAAAGAAAGTCAACAGTTGAGGCACAAGTCCCACACGAAGGGAAGATCGAACCCCAAAAAAGAAAAGGGTATTGCCTTTGAAAATTGATAAACTCTTATGGAACACTGCATAAGGTTTAAGCATACTCAAATAAACTGCAAGTTGCGAAATGACTTAAATCTCAAGCACTTAACTTCTCTCCTTCCTTTAACAAGGATAGTTATTCTCTGTGATTTCTATGTCACTTTGCCTGCTTAAACATGATAAGCTCTTAAAACCCAAATCACAGGAACCACTCAAGAGCCAATAAAATCTTTCATCATATCACTTTGCTTGAAACAACCTCAATCACCACATAACGCATGAGGTCCACTGATCACAAGCATAAAACTGAAACACTTTCACTAGATCAAAATTATGAAAGACTATCCAGTTACTTTATTTCTAAAAGAATCATCACCACACACACAAGTCACAATCTCTTACAGATAATCTTACTAACATCAAGAATGATCTACCCTTAACAAAACTCGTTATCGTCAACTCTTCCATTATATAGCTCTCCAAAAACTTAACAAACTATTCCATACTACTTTATCATCTCATCTCCTATTGAGAGTCCACCAAAACGTTACAACCACACTACAACAACCACTTTATTCTAGCGGAGGTCTACTACACAAATCAAAAGGTTTTACCAAAACCCTTTCATCAATGACATGCTATCATCCGACAATTCTACAATCATGTAAGCATAAGCCATCTATTAAATCATATCAATTTAACTCTTAGCGATGCTCAACACCAAACTTCAACACACAACAATTGCACTCCAACCATTGTTGTTATCAACTGGCTTCATCATGAAAATCTAGATGCTACCTACTTTTCCTTTCTAAATCACATGAATATGTGCAACCACATATTCAACCGTTCCATCTCATGTTCATAATTTGGTGCAAAATCATACTAAAATTTCAAGAATCGAAATATTCCATCAACCAAAAGTATCAACAACACTAAAACCAATTTCATGACATCATTCTATATAGAAGAATTATCCATAACTTCCCCCATAATTCTAGATCCACCGATACTCAATCCTTTAAATCTTTTGTACACAAATCCAACAATTAATCATGGTAAGAAATATATATATCTAGCAGCTATATATGGTCACCAAGTATCTATAGAAAAAATATAACTCCAAGATTAATATCTACTAGGGTAATTAATCTAGCAACTCCTCAACTTTCCCTTCCCACAACTTCATTAATCCATTGAGACCAAATATTCCAACAAGTTTAGCAAACTAAATAATTCTAAGGGTCAACCCTTTCATCAATCTTCCGCACTTCTTAATAACTCTCTGATTCCAATTAAGTGTGGTCATACTCTGATCACGACTCCTCAAGAACTGCTGAGGACAACATCAACTTAATCAATTTCACTCATAAGGATACTTGTTAGGATTTATTATGCACTACACTCACATCCCACCTTGATAACTCATATCATATCCATCAACTACTTTGTTTAGAACCTCGACTTAACCACGAGAAGACAACGCTAAAAGGTTTAACATTTTCTTTCATAAAGAGAACCGTTCAACTTTAACACCCAAAATACCGAAGAGATTCATTAAGTCAAAGCCTCCACGTCTTGAAGGACTTACAAAGGAAACTTTCATTAACCAAAACATCAAGCGAATAAATGGGTCATACTTTCTAATGAGAAAGACATATCTCAATATAAAGGTCAAACTTGACAATCAACCAAGTTCACCAGCCGCAAGAATAACTCATCGGTTGGGGAAACAATGATTGCTTTACTGAACAAATCAAGCCAATGGAAACATATCAACATGAATAAAACTACTAACCGAAGAAAGATTCGTCAAACCCAAGCTGGACAAGAGTGACCAAATTAAATTCAAGGAAGAGAACAACGTTTCTAATGATAATCTCTATTATCAAACTACGAGCGAGGGTGTAGCTTGGTAAAGGCGAGCCACAACACGACCTCAACCTCTCAACATGGGTTATCCCCACACATAATAATCATATAGTCACTTAATGAGCGGTCATACTCAAATCAAATCAGCAATCAACAATAAGATAAAGCGGAACGTAAATGCAATGCTTTGCCCATCCCCATCCTCATGTGCACTAGTGTGTCAAATTTTTAAGTTGATTAGCCATTAGCAAATTTTAATTAATCTAGTCACCACGGACCTACAGCCGCTCGATACCAATCAGAACACCCCACTCCACATGAGCC
Source organism: Ampelocalamus luodianensis (assembly GCA_036346255.1). Lineage (NCBI taxonomy): Eukaryota > Viridiplantae > Streptophyta > Magnoliopsida > Poales > Poaceae > Ampelocalamus > Ampelocalamus luodianensis. Next base: position 59,910,632 of record CM070621.1, read on the forward strand.
TAGAATATTACAAGAATTAAACCAACCAGACATTCTATAAATTTTTCGACGTAACTTCCTTTGTATGAACAACAAAATCGAGGTATTAACAGATGACCATGGCATTTATTATTATTTCTATAATCCAAATCTTTCAAGCATAAGAAATAATCTAACGATTGTAAACAATTAACATCATTCTCATGACTATGAATAATCCAACAACCAACATCATAAAACATCCATAGATAGTCTCCACACGCTTATTTATTCCGAGGTGAAACTAAATAGCAATTGCATAAATGTGGTGAGGTAGTGCGTGCTTTCAATGCCTACTCCTCCCATGCATGACGTTCTTGCGAAAGTACCTATAACAAAACAAAGCAAGGGTGAGTCATACGACTCAGCAAGTATCAACAAGGTTGCAACATTCACATAGACATAACATCTAAAAACAACTTTATTCAACACCGTTAAGACATTTCAATTATTTACATGATGATAATGTTATGCACACTTTGATCTTTATCTTGCTTCGCATTTTACCGGTAATGCGGGGTATTCATCCGTCAATGATTACCCATGCCTGTGCCCTCTGGCACAGGGACCAAGAGCCTATACATCACATGTATAGGGACCTTTGCCCGTCATCACAATGACGGGGACCTCTATATCCATTGCCCACATTCCATGAATGCGGGGACCTCAAGCCTGTCATTACAATGACAGGGACCTCAACAAAAAAATTCTTGGTCACCACGTGACCAAGCCTCAATATGCTCCAACATGCATAAATACTACAACATCATATTTTCAATATCATAACTCAATATGTAGTCAGGGTATGTAAACAATAGCATCATGAAGAAACCTTAAACATAACTCGCAAGCATCAACACAACTAGAATCATCTCCACAACACATTCACATGGCATTGATGAACAATACACCAACCAATCATGACATGCAACCAATTCTACACATAGACCGAATACTTGCCTCAACCGCGCGAGCGGCGGGCCGCGAAGTGGGTGCTGCCCTTGGGATCTCGCTGCCACTGGACAAGAAGATAACCCCAAACTAAGAATAGCATACTGGACCAAAATCATACATCACATTACAATCGAAATCGCTAATCTTCTTATCACGTCTAGCTTTTCTAATTTCTAGCGAACGGTCACTGCGGACAGCAGACTTCAAAAATCCATAACTTTCTGCTCAGGAGTCCAAATAGGATGATCTTGGACAATCTGAAAAGGTAATTGAAATGTCTAAATAAACTTAGTTGGGGAGACCCTCTGATTCGGCCATCTACCAGACCTACCAATCTAATTAATTAGAGCAAACATTTCACATCGGGTTTCTGGACAGCGACAAAGAAACTATCATAACTTTCTCTACTTTCGTCCGAATTCAGTGATCTTTAGCTTCCCTGAAATCTAAGAGGATTAGCCTCATTTTTCGTTATGGTGAGACCCTCTGGAAACCCCTCTAAATAAGTGCTTCAATCAGGTTAACTAACACTAGCAAATCTGCCTCTCTCCAGAAACACAGAAGTACTAATAAATTCATAACTTTGGCTACCGAAGTTCGAATGACTTGATTCTTGTCGGCAATGAAAGGTAACTACGATAGCTACAACTTTCTAGGAGACACCCAGACCCAAATCTGCCTCTAACCTAATCAAAACCGACAAACTTCACTGCTGCAGAATACCGACGAACTGACACCCGAAAATTAGACAACTAGAAAATGACCTAAAGCAAAGAACCACGGGTTACCCTTGCCGAAACGAAGAGAGCACGCAGCGGGGATGAAGGCCACCACGCTTCCGCTGCGGATCCCTTCTTCTCCCTCTTCTTCCCTTCTCTTCTTCTCCTTCTTTCTCTTCTTTTCTCCTTCTTTCTCTTCTTTTCTCCTTCTTCTTCCTCCTTGGCCGGTGCAGGGAGCTCCTTCTCCTCCTTGGACAGCAGCAATGGAGGTGGTGGGAGATGGAGAGGCGCAAGGGAGGGTGGAAGGAGGTGGAGAGGTGGAGAGGGGAGAGGGGAGGGCGGCGGTTGGGAGTGGGAGGAGGAAAGGGGAGGAGGGGAGTAGGCTAGGGTTTGGGGAGGAGCCCCCTGGCCGGCCACCCAGATGGGCCATGGCCCAGGCCCAAGTTGCCGCCAAATTGCTCTTTCCCCCCTCAAAAACTACAGCACTGACAACAATCCAATTAGTCCCTCCCGACGTTCCGTTTGATCCTTCCCCGAATAATCGACCTCTCCCGAAATAAAAATTAATCTCTCCCGACTAATCGCTTAACACACTTTCGGGGTATTACAGAAAAAGCTAGTAGACGTGCAATAGGGTATGGCTCGGCCGAATACCTCTCCCACGCCCCTCACTATTGACTAGGGTGGCTGTAGGAAGCACGATTTGACACTGCCATCACTCTCCCTACTGTTCATGCACGGCTAGAGGTTGAAGATGACCAGAGGAAAGGCTCGGGCGTTTTCCAGCCGTTGGATTAGACGCGGCCGGCTGAGATCGCGCCACGCCTCCCAGGTTTAAATCACAACGAAGGAGATGAGCGAGCGTTGGATCTTAATCCAACGGCTCTGATTTAAACTAACAACCGGAGGGTCCGAATGTGTCGGAGGATCTCAACGGTTGGATGGAGATCTAACGGTCGACATTCGCACATGCAACCGGAAGGTCCGAACGCATACACGCACGCGGGCCGTGCGATTTAGATCCAAAGGCTGAGAATGGACGCGCGTTTTTAAAGAGAGGCTCGGTGCAGTTAGTTGACTGGACCGAGTCAGTTGGCTTGAGCCCGAGTCTGACTCGAACCCAAAGCACAGTGAGACTAGGTTTGACTTCTAAATTCAAACAGAGACTTTGGAGGATTTATTTGAGGTAGCAAATTAACTCCAAAAATTATGAAATTTTTACAGGAGCTTGCTAACTCAGATATTAACCTTGTGTAAAATTTTCAGAGGTTTTTATGCTGTGAATAAATCTCCAAAAATTCTGCAAGGCTCTGTTTTGAGGTTTGACTGAAAGTCAAACAGTTTGATCGCCTCTAAAATATTCCAACAATTTCTAAAAATTGTGAAATTTTTCAGAGGGGCTACATACCATCCCAAGAACTTAGGAAAAATATTTCCAGAGGATGATCACAAAATTTGACAAGATTGTTTTTGGAATATCAAAGTTTGGATCAAATAGACTTGTGACATTGTATTTCCATAATCCCTTGTACAAGAATTATTTGGTACAACAGGAAATACATGATGCAAGAAAAGGTTTTAATTCTTAGCCATTTTCTTACATTTGAAACACAAGTCCAAAATTGGGATGTTACAGGCCACGAGGGTTTAAGCCCAAATGGGGTTTTTCTGATTTTAAGTGATTTAGCGATTTTAATAATTTTGTTAATTCGTTTAGGCTTTAGAAAATAACAAATAAAGTCCAAAAATTTTGAAAAAATTCACAAAATTCCCTGAGTTAGTTTGGACTTAAATAAAATATTTCCAACTGATAATTGGTAATTAATTTTTGCAAATAATTTATTTTGGCTTTAAAATAAATAGGAAAAAGCTTTTAAAATTCTAGAAAATTCCAGCAAAATAATTAAAATTTATTTTTAACTACAAAATAAAAATTGAGCTATTACAAACCAACCCCCTTAAAGAGAATCTCAACCCTGAGATTCGGACTTGGTTAGCAAAAAGGTGGGGATATTCGGCTTTCAAATCTTCTTCTTGCTCCCAAGTGACTTCTTCTTCTGAATGATTACTCTATTGGACTTTGCACAAATGAATGACTTTGCTTCTGGTGATACATTCTGCCATATCGAGAATCTTGATTGGCTACTCCACATTGGTGAGATCCTGCTGAAGATCAATGCTCTCAAGCGGTGTCTGCTCTGTTGGAACTCGAAGACACTTCTTCAGTTGCGAACCATGGAAAATGACGTGAACTGCAGACAAGGATGTTGGTAGCTCTAACTGATAAGCAACCTCACCTCTTCTTCCCAAAATCTTGTATGGCCCAATGAATCTGGGTGCGAGTTTTCCTTTAGTCCGAAATCTTCTTACTCTTATGAGTGGAGTTACTCGGAGATAGACAAAATCTCCTACCTCAAAAGACAATTCTCTCTGATGGTTATTAGCATAGCTTCTCTGTCAGGACTGAGCCACTTTCAACCATTCTTTTATTGCTTTACCTTACTTTCAGCTTCTTTTATTAATTCAAGTCCAAAGAACTGATGTTCTCCCACTTGATCCCAAAGGAGAGGGGTTCTACACTTTATGTCGTACAAGGCTTCAAATGGAGACATTTGCAAGCTGGCTTGATAGCTGTTGTTGTACGAGAATTCTACAAAGGGAAGATTTTTGTCCCAACTCCTTCCATGATCCAAGGGATAAGCTCGCAACATATCTTTCAGAACCTGGTTCACACATTCTGTCTGGCCATCTGTTTGGGGATGGTATGCCATACTAAAGTTAAGTCTGGTCCCCAATGCCTCATGCAGGCTCTGCCAAAATCTTGATGTGAACTACGAATCTCTGTCGGACACTATCTTCTTGGGTACTCTATGTAGACAGACGATCCTGACCATGTACAATTCTACTAATTTGTTGCTTCTATAAGTGATCTTGACTAGAATAAAGTGTGCCACTTTAGTCAATCGATCAATTATCACCCATATGGAATCACATCCTGATTGGGTCTTAGGAAGTCTGGTGATGAAATCCATACCAATTTCTTCCCACTTCCATTTAGGAATTGTCAATGGCCCCAGCAATCCAGCAGGTCTTTGATATTCTGTCTTAACTCTTTGGCATATATCACAACGCGTGACAAACTCAGTAATTTATCGCTTCATGCTGAACCACCAATACTTTTCTTTCAAATCCTGGTATATTTTGGTACTTTCGGGATGAATAGAGTAAGGTGATTCGTGGGATTCCTTCAGAATCAACTGTTTTGTTTCCTGATGATTAGGTACACAGATGCAGTATCCAAACCAAACTGTACCTTGCTCATCCTCGGAAAATCCTAAGGCTTTGTCTCTTCTCATGTTCTTCTTGATTTCCTTGATATCTTCAGCTTCTTTCTAAACTTCCCTGATTTGATTCTGAATAGTTGATTGAACTTCTAGAGTGTTCACACAACCCTGGTTGACAATCTCCAAGTTTAAATGCTTCAATTCTTCATATAGTCTAGGCTAACTTTCCTGAACCAACATAGCGTTGCAATACGCCTTTCTACTCAAGGCATCTGCCACCACATTAGCTTTGTCAGGGTGATAATGGATTTCAAAATCATAATTCTTTATCAGCTCCAACCATCTCCTTTGCCTGAGATTGAGATCTGATTGAGTGAAGATGTACTTCAAGCTTTTTGTGATCCGTGAAAATCTCATAGCAGTTACCAATTAGATAATACTGTTAGATTTTCAAAGCATGCACAATTGCTTCTAATTCCAGATCATGAGTCGAATAATTTCCTTCATGTGGCCTCAACTGACGAGATGCATAAGCCACGATCTTATTTTCCAGCATCAACACACATCTAAGGCCTTGACGAGAGGCATCACAAAAAATCTCAAAGTCCTTATGGATGTTAGGTGAAACCAATACAGGTGCAGAAACTAGCCTTTTCTTCAAGTCTTGAAAGTTTTGCTCACAAGCATCTATCCATTTAAACTTCTTCTCCTTCTTCAAAAGTTGAGTCATTGGTCTAGCTATTTTGGAGAAACCTTCAATGAATATGCGGTAATAACCAGATAAACCAAGAAAGCTTCTCATTTTCGTGACGGACTTGGGTTGCTCCCAATCCATTAAGGCTTCAACCTTGGCGGGGTCTACTGCAACTCCTCCTGCTGACACAATATGTCCGAGGAAAGCCACTTGACTTAGCCAAAATTTGCTCTTGCTAAATTTGGCAAACAGTTGATGCTCCCTGAGCTTTTCCAATACTGTCCTGAGGTGCTTCTTACGCTCTTCTTCATCTTTTGAGTAGATGAGAATGTCATCTATGAATACCACCACAAACTTATCCAAAAATTCCATGAATACCTTATTCATCATATTCATGAAATAAGTCGATGCATTCGTCAAATCAAAGGACATTACCGTAAGCTCGCATAGTCCATATCTTGTTGTGAAAGCAGTCTTTGGTATATCTTCTAACCTGATCTTTAGCTGATGACAGCCGGATCTCAAATCAATCTTGGAGAAGACGCTTGCTCCCTTCAACTAATCGAAGAGATCATCGATCCTGGGCAAAGGATACTTGTTCTTGATCGTAATCTCATTGAGTGATCTATAATCCATACACATTCTCATTCTGTTGTCCTTCTTTTTGACAAACAGTACCGGTGCTCCCCAAGGGGATGAACTTGGCTGAATATAACCCCTGTTCTGTAGTTCTTCAATTTGCTTCTTCAATTCTGCTAACTCATTAGCCGACATTCTGTAGGGTCTTTTTTATATTGGCACCGTCCCTGGGACTAGTTCAATTAGGAACATAATGTCCCTATCCGGTGGCATACCGGGTAATTTCTTAGAAAATATATCCGGGTATTCTTGCACTATAGGTATTTCTTCCAACTTCACTTCCTTCAAACTGGTCAGGATGGAATTTTCTCCAATAGAGGTCTTGGATCTGAATTCTACTTTGATTCCTTGCTCATTGGTGAGGGCGACAGACCTATTGGTACAATCTATCTATCCTTGATTCTTGGCTAGTCAATCCATTCCAAGAATCACATTCAATCCTTGGGAGTGCAAGACTATTAAGTCTACCAAAAATGATACTCCTGGTATTTCCAAGGTAAGGTTTGGGCATAGGGAACTGGTCCTCATTTCTGAGCCCGAGGAATGTATTATCAGAGGGTTAACTAAGGGAGATAGGTAACCCATATTTTCAAACAAACTTATTTGAAATGAAAGAATGCGAAGATTTTGAATCAAATAAGACTGATGTTGGTATTGAATTGACGAGGAATGTACCACGAACAACATCTAGTGCATCTGAGCTTCCTCCGCAGTGGCATGATTCACACGTCCCTTCATGAACTGAACTGTTGGCTTTGGAGTACTGCTGGAGGCTGGAACCCTGAAGCTAGCCTGGATGGGGCTGCGGGTTGTTGCTTCTTTGGGCACTTATTGGCATAGTGCCCTGTCTCGTTGCAGTGGAAGCAAATCACTCCTGCAGTTGAGGTAGTTGTCTTCTTTTGAAATTGCCCTCTGCATGAATTGCTGCGGAAGCCGGAGGTGTTAGGGCGTTGAGCTGGCACAGGTGTTCTAAACGAGGAAGACTGGAATCTTTCGCGCTGAGGTGGCTGAGGTTGAGCAATGCAGGGCTTGGGAAAACCCCTAGAGTTGAATTTCTGGGTTGCCATTCTCCTCTTGCGGTTCTCCATTTCCATGTGTTTGCCCTCCTAGCGGATGGCCTTGTTCACCAATTGTTGAATGTCGCTGTAATGCTGAGCAATGAGACGGACAGAGAGATCATCATCGAGTCCCTCTAGGAAGTATTCCTGCTTGGCTTCATCAGTAGCTACATCTTCAGGGGTATAGTGGGGCAACTGGTTGAACTTATGCAGATATTCATTGACAGCGTGGTTGCCCTGGCGCAGAGAGCGAAATTCCTTCTTCTTTAGGGTTATCATGCCTGAAGGGATGTGTGCACGGCAAAAAGCCTGCACAAACTCATCCCACGAGATAGTCTGAGCATTTGCGTGAGACTGAGTGAAGTTGTCCCACCACTCCGATGTTGGCCCATTCAGTTGGTGAGAGGTGAACAGAACCCTCTCATGATCAGTTCATTGGATGATATCTAGCTTCTTGCCGATTGCCCTAAGCTAATCGTCAACATCCATTGGATCTGTACTTCTAGAGAAAGTCGGAGGGCGTATCCTCATGAATTTAGATAGGTTAGCCCTTGGCGGAGGTGGAGCTGAGTCGCTGCTGTTTCTACTACTGCTTACACATTCTGCGTGCTGGTGAGAGATTGGGCGAGCAAATCAATCAAATGAGATTGATTGGCCATCATCTGGCATCAATCAGGTCCTTCTGCTGGAGGTGGTGGTGGCTACGGGACAGGGTTGGCTTGATAATCAACATTCTCGTTGCCCTGACCACTAGCACTTCCGCTGCCGGTTCTACAAGTTGTCACCATCTACTAGATCTTCCAAAGACAGAAGAAAAAAAGAGAGCACTAAGGGGGATTATGTTTAAAATAGCCTCAGAATCAAACGAACACAAGGCAAATAAAGCAACTTTTCCAAAATAGTCTTTTATTACTTTATTTCATTAATCAATCGTGGCTGTCACAAAAGGATTGGCTCCTCACAATTCATCTAAGCGTAAACTAATAACTAACCAAAAAGTTAGGATCTATAACTAAGGGTATAAGCTGAAAGGGTTCACATGTTGAACTGGCTGTCAGTCCTCCGCCTCTTCAGCACAGGTGCCGAAGACTCTCCCTGAACAGAGGAAGAAGCGTCATCTGCCTTAAGCAAAGCTAACTCCTCCTCTACCTCCTGTAGCCTCTGTTGGGTGATGTGAAGCTCGTCCAAGGCAGACTAGTAGGCATAGTCCATAGCGAAGGTTAGTTCTACCTGCCTGGTCAAGTTCGGGAAATCCTCGTCTCTGGTGGAGCGGAAGGAGCTGCGCTGACTGACGGGGTAATGAAGTGGGTAGAAGTGGAAACTAGAGCGGTTAAGCTCAAAGTCGTAGAGTTAACGTAGCCTACAGATGGCCTCCCGTGCTGCATCCTGGATGCCGGTGAAGAAGGTGTCGTGAAGCATTGGGGCATCGAAGATGTAAAGTGGTTCATCACTGAAAGAGTTGGGATAGAGTAGCACCTCTAATCTCCACGTCTGCTGGGTCCCTACCGTATACACGTATCCTCGGAAAACTGGTCTCTCTTCAAACTACAACTGCTGCATCATTCTCCACAATGATGCTGCCAAGTGTCCAGCGTAGGTGCTATGAGAATGAGCTCTGGGTTCCTTGTCCATCTAAAATTTTGAAAAGACAAGTGTTACAAACCAATTTTTAAAGAGAAAGGTTGAGTAAGGACACCAGAAAGCCCAAAGTATTTTTAGTTTGCAAAAATAAGTCCTTAAGGTTTTATCCATTCTAACTAAGGCCACGACCTACAATCGATATGGCTCTGTACCACTATTGTCAAACCAAGGAACGAAGGATCCCAAATTCTCTGTGTTACATATACTAGTCCAGGAATAACTAGTGTATACAGTCAAACAAAAGTGATAGCAAAATCATATCACGCATTTATTGATTGATAATATGAGTTTAATACAATTGGGACTTAGGCCAAATAAAAAGATACAACGGAAACATAAATAATAAGGTAGGCTACACGATTCGCCACATGCAATAATTTGGGGGCGCAGCCTAGTCCTCAAGTCCTCACCATCTAGATAGTAATCTTCTCCTGAGTAATATTTTATTAAGCAAGAGTCAGTATAAACAACTTTACTCCACAAGTTACACCCAATAACAGAATTATAATGCATGCATATGTAAACAAGTGAGGCTTATAGGGTTTATTTTGCATAAAGCGGCATTTTCTTTTTAAATACTTCTACTAAGTTTCAAAGCAATTTAATCCATAACTAAAATAAAACTTTAAATGACAATTTTATAGTGGATAACATCCATACATGAAGGGTGAAGGATATCCTCCTATCACATGGCTAACTGCCCAATTTTACCACTCGGATTAATGATCCTAAATAAACAATTGCTAAATTCATTTTGGAAACAAAACCAAAGTCTAACTTTGAGTAGCTTTGCTCAACATGTCCATGACCGTGGATACAGCTATTCGAATAGATTGACACTCTGTAGAGGATGTACAGCTTTACCCACAATAGATAATTTGCTTAATATGTCAGCCAATACACGCTTTTGTAGGTGTGCGACTAAGCAATTATCACTAGGTTTTTACAATTTTCTACCCCAAGGTTATCAAGTTCGCTAAGGTTTCATTTCCTTTGGGCTAACCACCCGCTAGAAGCCCCCTCTTGTGCCAAGTGGGAATACTGCTAACCAACAGGGTACACATCAACATGGCATAAATAACAATGAGGTATTACAAATTATTATACCTAATATGTTCCATTCCAGACATGTGGTAGTACGGTGGAGCTTAGCAAGATGCGGCTCGAAGACCGGTCCTTAACCAACTTGGGCAACATTCCACAACCCTAGGCTCGATCATTGAAATAAATCGATCCTGTGCATTGACTTGCACCATACAAACATCCATTATGCCAAAGTCTAAACCATTTTATTTTATTTTACAAGTAAATGCATTTTCTAAAGTTTCTATGGTAAGACAATACCATATACTCAATTTAAATCAAATTTGAATAATTTGGCGAATAATTTGGCTAAACTCCCCAAATCAATGTTTTTTATCTAAGCATTGACTAAGCATAATTTTTTTCAACATGTTCTCGTCATACTAATGTATTAACCAGATTTTCTACTAGGGTAGCAAGGATTGGTAATTCAATAGCAAATTTGGCTATACAATGGAATTGGAATAACTATAAGTTAGAGCAAGAATTTAAAATAATTTAAATAAAAATACGCATGCAATAATAATTTAAAACAAAATTAAATAATTTAAAATTATTGGGATCAAACATGATCAAGGGTGTAACTTGCCTTGCTCAACTTCTTCTTCTTCTTCAACTAACTCAAGATCCTCAAATTGTCGAAATCTATACGTGAAAATAAGCCAAATTCAAATAAATACAAATAAATTTAAATCAAAATTCAAATAAGCCAAATTCAAATAAATACAAATAAATTTAAATCAAAATTCAAATTAACTCCAAATGAAATAATTTTAGTTTAGTTGGCTAGACCTTGATTTTAGATGAATTTAGAAATTTGAATCATCGAATTCGGAGCTTGTATGAAGGAAAACGAGCCCCTCGTGGTTAAAACCCTAAAGAAATACTAAAAATCAGATTTTATGGAATTTTTTGATTTATTTTACTAAAGGAAATTCGGTTTATGACGTAGGCTGATGTCCGCGGCTAGATTTCTTTTCGGCTAATTTATTTTTCTAAAGAAAAACCTACTAACATGTGGGCCCTTGGTCAACGGACCAGGTCCACGGCTCTGTCAAAGTCCACGGTGGACTCGGTCTACGAAACAGTGACGGGTGGCGCGTGTGCTGGCATAGCTGCTGTAACACCCCGGCTATTCGGAAGCCAAGATGCCACCTAATTACTCTAACAATCTACACATTGCGGAAGAATATGAAATAATTATATCAACCAAATGACAGCATTAACATAAACAGGACATGGTGAAGGTATCCTTCCTTCACCTTCTAAGTTATTTAATACTGATAATCAATAAAGAAGGTTCGCATTCAGTAATAAATCAACATCATCGTGGAGAAGGTATCCTTCCTTCTCCAATTATAGTTTAATTAATACAGTTCATCATTAACGAATGAAATATGGAACTAAAATTTAGTCTTGAACATGAATTTGATGTTGTGAACAAGTAGTGCGTGTCTACTCCCTCCCAAGTGAGCCAACATCAGGGGTTACCTAAAATAAACAAACAACGCAAGAGTGAGTCCACGACTCGGCAAAATCTGATGAAAGAGACAGAACATATATACAAACAGGATATCACCATTTAAGAATGCGAACATTGAATCGATTGAGTACTTAAGAAATACTTGAAATGAATGAATGCAATCAAGGATGGACTGTACACATGCTTATACCGGTATAGCGAGTGACACACCCGTCGGTGTTCACTTAAGCCCGCATCTTAACAAAAATGCGGGGATCCAATTCCCGTATGAAGAACGTTTCATACGGGTGTCCAAAGTTGCCCATTCTGGAATTAATGGGTCCTACATGCCCATTCTGGAATTGATAGGTCTTTCAAATCCACTCTCGTGGATGGGACATGACAATGTCCAACACTGCCCACATTGGAATGGTGGGACTTGAAATCCACTCTCGTGGATGAAACATGCAAAATGAATGTATAACATGGATTGAGAATATTGAAAGACATGATATCTAAATATGGATATAACCCATATATCAAAACATAAATAATCCACCTTCTCGTGTATTATACGGAATCACAACAAGATCATAAAAACATTCACCAATCACAATCAATAAAGGTGGCAAGGTACTTGCCTTCCGCGAAGCACTGCGGTAGTAGGTAAAGAGGATGTCCCTAAACCGAAGCCTCTCTGCCTACATAAGTAAGTACTCGAAATAAATACAACATATAACATAGCGCTTCCATTAACGTTCTACAACGACTTCCCGACAGTCCACAATTAACTAATTAGCTCTAATCTGAAAATGACTACTCGTGCACAACCCAAGCTGGACAGCAGAACGGTAAAAATCATATCTATTGGTCTGAGACTCGGAATGAGGTGAGACCAATTTCTATGGATTCTTAATTGACATATCTACAATACTCTAGTTGACAAGGTAAGCCAATTCGGCCAATTTAATTTACTAACAGATAAATGAAACGGCGGAACAGAATCTGTCCAGATCTGTCTAACAAGCCTGGACAGCAGCACGGTATCGGACATAACTTTTTATTGGCTAAACCAAATTGGTTTTCTTTAAAAATCTGAAAATCTAAGAACAAAACCTACTAAAGTCTAGTTGGGCAAAAGTTCAGATTTTGCCTTTAACAAAATTTGGCCCACGGCTCAAATCATTGGTGAATTAATAGACAGAAATATCGGCTAAAATAAAATATCCATAACTTTTGTTGTACAACTCCAAATTGAACGTTCTTTATCAATCTGAAAATTTTATCGAATCCTCTACCATAACCTAGTTGGGATGAAACCCCGATTCGTCCATTAACATACACCTATTTTAAAAGACAACTCAAAAGGTAATTCTCGTCAGAATTCTGGACAATAGATATTAAATTTATCATAACTTTTGAATCGAAAGTCGGAATGAGGTGATCTTGGCGGCCACTGAAAGCTAAGAACAAGACCTAAATATCTCTAGGAAATGATCATCTCAGATTCGGCCTCTAAAACCACGAAACAGACACCGCAACAATCTGGACAGAATTGATTTTCTGAACGCAGCAGTTCGATCTAATCAAATATGAACCAAATCGCATCTACCACTAATCAAACGACGAGGATCGGTATTCGTTACCCTTGCAGCAACCAGGAAACAGGTGGAAGAACTTTGGAGACGACGATCTCCCTCCTCCTCTCCTTTTTGAACGGCAGCCCCGCAAAACCCCTCCTTCCTTCGCAAAAACCGACGGCAATGCGGTTCGGCACTAGGAGGAAGATGGCTCCAAGAGGTAGGGAGGTGCAGCACCAATGGGGGGAGGCGCCAAGAGGAGGAGGAGGCAGGGGCGCAAGGGAGAGGGAGGGACAGGGGTGGCGGCCATAGGAGGGAGGAGTGGGAGAGGTTGGGGTGCTAGGGTTTGTGCACCCCCCCTTTTGGCCGGCCAACTCATGGGCCTTTGGGCCCCCCCAAAGGCCTTGTGGCTGCCCCCTCTTGGGTCTACAAGGCCCTCTCTTGGGCTCTAGCCAAAGGCCCAGCCCAAAGTTGGAAGAACAGCAAACGCCGAAATTTCTCCTTTTCAGTTGAATTCGATTTAAAACCACATTGTTTTTCGTTCTAAACTGAAACGGGATATTACATTCTACCCCCCTTAAATAGGATTCGACCTCGAATCCTCACACAGCTCTACGCGAAAGAACAACCACAACTAAGAACTAACAACGGTAACAGATACCGTTATGACCAAAACCGTTAACGCTCACCCCAAGCGAATATCCAACTCTCAAGTCACCTCTCTCGATCGAGAACCACAACACAAAGACGTGAAAAGACGAAAGTCCTAACACTCAACCCTACATCTTCAGTACACTCATCTGACAAGACTCAAGGTAAGATCTTACTCGATGGTCAACGTTGTTAATGAATAACAAACTCGGATCTCTCGGTACTCACTCCACACCAAAAGAAACCAAAAGTGAGTACAACGCGTAGGAACCCGAGACGGTCTTAGCGAAACGACAAATATCGAAAACAACCCAATGAACACAGGGTTAACCTTCCCATTGATGCCGAACCACACAACATGCACATTAGAACACGGAACTCTTGTTCCACCTCTCAATTGAACTCTTCATGAAAACAAGGATCACCTCCTTTAACCGGAAACATACAATCGAATTATTTTTAAGCAAACTCTTTTACCAAGAAACACAATGAATAAGAAAGATTCACATCACAACTATACGTTACCAATCGAGTAATCAAGAGTAAAATCTGAAATCGAATTTCATCAAGAAAACCTTTCCACTTTCCAAGTGGCAAATTGCGAATAAACGTCACGAAAACTAAAGGAGGAATCATTTTAAATGCCCAAATCAAAACTTCCTTTATTCTTCCTAAACCGATAAGAACCACACATACCAAAATCGAGTCGAATTCATCGCATACCACACAGTCTCAAACCTCTTAATTTAACATCCTCAAATTAGGCTTAAACCGAAATACATCATCCATACCTTTGTAGAGAGACTTTATTGATTCCACTGAACACTCTAGACAACTCCTTCAACTGATGATGTTAATTTGATAGAAGGCACCAAAGCACCTCAAAACCCATGCAATTTCATCACCTCCAACTTTCAAGAAAAACACATCAGAATCCTCAGTACATCCGCTCATGAACTACACCAGAAGGGTTCTATCGTCAATCATTCCACTACTCAGAATACTCCAGTTTTCTATCTCCTCGACACACAAATCTTTGGGCGACCAAAAGTCTAGCATGAAAATGAAAAGCCCAATTTAACCTCCGAGACCTCTACAACGAATTCCTCTTATAACAAATAGTGAAATCATCCGATTATATCTCTAACATCCCCACAATTCCGACATACTCACTCATTGACATCATCAGGAATCACTCACACAACATCGCAATACTTTCCAATTGTTTTTACTCTATAACATTGATTAAGGTTTCCATACATTTGATAATCCCCAACATTTCAACATGAACCAAAGTTCTGGAACTACACTATTCCATAGGTCCTACTTAATCGAACAATATACAATTTTACTTGAAACCATACATTCCATCTCAATCAACTTCCTCCAAGAGGCTCAGTCAAAACCAACTCATTTTCTATTACTCCTCCATTAGCTTGGTAACAAAAAAAATCTCACCCCTACAAACACTTAACCACCACCAAACAAATAACAACTTACGCTTTGTAAAGTTTTGCAACACAAAACTATTGATCCTTTCTCAAAAGAAAGAGGCGAACAAGGACAAGTTTCACCGCACAGGAAAATGTTGCTGCTCACAGTGAGCAGGAAACCAAAAGAAATAATCTGGTAATGAAGATCTGGAAAAACGAAAGTTGAGTTCACAGCGGAGGGCAAGCATCCCTCGAAAAGGGAATAGCAAATAACCACCATTAAGAGCAATAGCATTGCGATTGAAACTCGACAACTATTGAGTGAAAAGAGCAAAAAAGTTTATGAACAATTCGAATAACTACAAGTTACAAAACTTGACTCAAATTCTCAAATATTCCTACTGCACTCTTTCCTTTAACACTGAAATTAATTCTTTGAGTAACATCGCTTTGCCACAACGTACAAAATAAGATCTTTAGTCCAAACCACAAGGACTAATTAAGAACCAATGAAATTCTTCAATACGTCATATTTGTTCGAACTGCTCAACTACACAAGAAACATGAGATCCAAATAATCTCAATCACCAAACTCAAACTTTTCCAATTACGGATTTCATGAAAAGCAAGCGATTAATCTCTCTTAAGGGAACCAACATAATTTTCTTTAATTGCAGCTTCACGCTGCCAACTCAAACCAGAAATCCGTTAAGAGTCAATCACATGAATCTCTTAAGAAGCAATAAGACAATTCAATACCTCAATTTATTTAAAATAATTTCAGCTACCAGATGATTCAATAGCTCAAAGAAAATATCACGAAAGCTAAACTTGAAATATTCTCATCTGAACGATATCACCAAAGGCGATCAAATTACTATGGGTATTAACATCAATTTCACAACAACAATTAGAAAACACTTCGAAAGACCCACGTGAAAAGAATGGGTTGATTCTTTCTCAAAAGAAGAGACAAATGGAAATGACTTTCACTAACTAGAAAACTCATCTACCACTCGCACTGAACACGGGACCAACGAAGAAACCAATTAAGCAATGAACTTATAGAACATAAGTGGAGTCCACAGTTGAACACTTAAGCCTCACAAGAAGAGAATATCGAACCTTAACAGATAAGAACAAATAAGTATTCGAAATCAAAGCACTTGCATCACTGAAGAACCATTATAACTTTGCAACATATCGCTACTCGATAAACTTCATTTACCACATAAAGCTTGAACCCCCAAAAGATCATGAACACAAAACTTGAAATTTGATCATTTAGGAAATATCACCATGGGTGATGAAATTACTACGAGAATTAACCTTATTCTCACATTTTGACGATTTAACAACGTCGACAACATTCACTAGTTCCAAGAATCATCAAACTTTATTACTCCATCCTAAAACTTCCCAAAGGGAACACAAACCACAAGGTTGAAACAAATTTATTATAACAAGATTATGCTAAGAAATATCAATATCACAAGGCACGATAGCAAAGACTACTTACGAAATTAATCTACTCAACTATTGGTGTTGCTTAACACCTTCTTCAATACTCATTAACAATCGATGATGGTATTAATCATGTGTGTACATACAGACTAATTCCATTTGCAATCACATAACCATATGTAAACATAGATTCACATTTCACCTTTGTTCATAAATCATTTCAAAACATGATTAAAGATTCACTAACATAATTTTCTATAAACAAGGTTTCACGAATCGATACACCAAAGACCCATCCGGTCCTTTATGCAAGTTCCAACAATTTTAGCATACCAGAAATAGACAAATCTAGCTCTTACGTAAGATCTATAGGTTACGAATGGATGTGGATAGTCTTTATTTAACATACACCATGTATCAAATACAAGGACATTTCAAATTAATCAATTTCATTTTCATGGATGGTAGTTAAGAATAATTGATTTGCATCATGCTAATAACCCAACTTGGTAACTCATATCGTAACAATTTATTCGTTTAGTTATAACTTCTCATTTTAAGCATAGCAAGACATCACAAAAGGATTCTAATACCTTACTTCAGCAAAAGAGAGACTTTCAAACCTCAACGCTCAAGTAATCCAAAAGAAACGCATAAAGCCAAAGCTTTCCCATGCAAACGAACTTACAGCGGAAAACTCTCACTAACCAAGCTATCAAACGAGTAAATGAGTCATTTTTTTTTCAATGAGAAAGAAGGAGCAACCATGAAAACATCAATTTTGCCAATTGACAACGACCACAAGTGGTAAAAGCAACTCAACAGTCGAAAAGCAATAATTGTTTCAGAGAACCAAGTGGGATCTATTGAAAACCATAAACTATCATGAACCACAAACCCAGGAGAAATTCATCAACCACCACAGGACAAGAATTGCCAAATTCAGAAATGAAGGAAGAGAACAACTTTCTAAAGCAACTCACACTTAGCACCTGAAACGATGATACTCGGGGTAACTACTCCTCTAACCACGTACTGCGAACAGTGGTGTAACCTGGTGAATCCCAGAGTAACAACCACGACCTCCACTTCTTATCATCCGATAACAACACTCTTCACCAAAATACTCAATTATGAATATATAGGATCATCTTATGACAATCATAGTATTAGTTCATAGATATTGAATATCATAGCATCATATATTACCAACAAGGATGATAGTATGTAAGCAATTCAACAATTGCTCAACAAAATGAAACATAATAACAGATATTGCGAAGCAATATAATTTTCCAACCCCACCTATCAGGTACGTGTGTCAATTTAATAACTTAATTACCACGGACCTAAAGCCCGCTCGATACCAATCAGTAACACCCTGGCTATTCGGAAGCCAAGATGCCACCTAATTACTCTAACAATCTAACACATTGCGGAAGAATATGAAATAATTATATCAACCAAATGACAAGATTAACATAAACAGACATGGTGAAGGTATCCTTCCTTCACCTTCTAAGTTATTTAATATCGATAATCAATAAAGAAGGTTCGCATTCAGAATAAATCAACATCATCGTGGAGAAGGTATCCTTCCTTCTCCAATTATAGTTTAATTAATACGATTCATCATTAACGAATGAAATATGGAACTAAAATTTAGTCTTGAACATGAATTTGATGTTGTGAACAAGTAGTGCGTGTCTACTCCTCCCAAGTGAGCCAACATCGGGGTTACCTAAAATAAACAAACAACGCAAGAGTGAGTCCACGACTCGGCAAGTACAATGAAAGAGACAGAACATATATACAAACAGATATCACCATTTAAGAATGCGAACATTGAATCGATTGAGTACTTAAGAAATACTTGAAATGAATGAATGCAATCAAGGATGGACTGTACACATGCTTATACCGCAGATAGCGAGTGACACACCGTCGGTGTTCACTTAAGCCCGCATCTTAACAAAAATGCGGGATCCAATTCCCGTATGAAGAACGTTTCATACGGGTGTCCAAAGTTGCCCATTCTGGAATTAATGGGTCTTACATGCCCATTCGGAATTGATGGGTCTTTCAAATCCACTCCGTGGACGGACATGACAATGTCCAACACCGCCCACATTGGAATGGTGGGACTTGAAATCCACTCGTGGATGAAACATGCAAAATGAATGTATAACATGGATTGAGAATATTGAAAGACATGATATCTAAACATGGATATAACCCATATATGCAATGCGGTTCGGCACTAGGAGGAAGATGGCTCCAAGAGGTAGGGAGGTGCAGCACCAATGGGGGGAGGCGCCAAGAGGAGGAGGAGGCAGGGGCGCAAGGGAGAGGGAGGGACTAGGGCGGCGGCCATAGGAGGGGAGGAGGGAGAGGTGGGGTGCTAGGTTTGTGCACCCCTTTGGCCGGGCCAACTCATGGGCCTTTGGGCCCCCAAAGGCCTTATGGCTGCCCCCTCTTGGGTCTACAGGCCTCTCTGGGCCTCGCTAGCCAAAGGCTCGTGCCCAAAGTTGGAAGAACAGGCGAAACGCCGAAATTTCTCCTTTTCAGTTGAATTCGATTTAAAACCACATTGTTTTTCGTTCTAAACTGAAACAGGATATTACAGCTGCTAGTGTTGGTAGCCACGTGTGCGCTGATGTGGGCTCTAGCGCTGATGTGGCGCTGACATGGCGCCGTGTGGCAATGACGTGGACATGCCACGTAGGTCCGTGACCGGCGGCAAGGCGGCATTGAGCTCGCCGGCGCTTCGCGCCACGGCGAGCCACGCCGGTGTGCGCAAAAGGGAGAGAACAACACGGTGAACTTAGGGCTTACCAAACCGACGGCGGAGCAGGATAAGGTGGCCGGCGGCGAGGAGTTTTGGTGGCGGAGCTAGGGCAATGATGGAGACGGCGTTCCGGTGGGTTCCTGGTGACGACGAAGAGCGCATGAGGTAGGCGACGGTGACGCGGTGCCGGCGGTGTAGACAAAGGCGACAGAGCATCCTCGTCGACGGCTGAATCGACAGTGAAAGATCTTTGGGTGGCGCCGCTCAACTTCAAAATTAGGGCGCTAGAGAGAGGGAGAATCATAGGGTGTGGGGGCGTTGAGGTGAGGAAATCGAGGTGAAGCCTGGGCGCTATTTAAAGGGGCGCGGGCGAGGGCGGAGCAACGTAGAGCGCAAGATGGTCCGAGCGGGACTTCGGTGAGATTCTAGGGATTTAGTGCCGGAGAGGGGAAGGTAACACCAGTAACAGATGCGGGATTGATTGGCAATTTAAATGCCATCAAAATCTCAGAGAATCTGAGTTGATTTGGCCGAGTTTGGAAGCTCCAGCATGGGCGTTAATGGCGGTGCCGAGAGAGATTCACGTGGAGAAGAAAGTAAGGTGGAAGATGGTGATGTGGATGGGGCCCCACATGGCAGCAGAACGGTGAGAGGGTGAGAGAGAGAGGCTGACACACGGGCCCTGCGTGTTAGAGGGAGAAGGAGAGAGAAGCGCACGGGTGGGCTGGCTCGGGTGAGTTGGGCCGTGAGAATGGGCCGAATGTGCAGAAAAGAGAGATGGGTCGCGAGGGTTTCAGCCCAAAAGGGGTTTTCTGATTTTAAGTGGTTCAATGATTTTAATAATTTTGTTAATTCGTTTAGGCTTTAGAAAATAGCAAATAAAGTCAAAAATTATGGAAAAATTCAGAGAAATTCACTGAGTCCCTTTGGACTTAAATAAAAATATTTCCAGCTGATAATTGGTAATTAATTTGTGTAAATAATTTATTTTGGCATTAAAATAAATAGGAAAAAACTTTTAAAATTCCAAAAAAATTCCAGCAAAATAATTAAATTTTATTTTTAACTAAAAAATGAAAATTGGGCTGTTACATCCTCCCTCCATCGCAAATTCACTGCCCAACTCCCAAATTGTCGAGCATGGCCTTGTATTGCGCAGTGGCCTCGCGGAGTAAGGGCGCGACCGAGTTGGGGTGTGGGATGCATTCTGCAGCGACGGAGGCATGTGAGGTGGTAGAGCTCGGCGACGAGACGTCGGCGGCGCGCATTGTGAGGACCCCAGTTTATTCGGCTTGTAATGCTTAGTCTTCCATTGACCCTAGCATCACAAATCAAATAAACCTAGCCTCGAGATATGTATACTTCCCAGAAATGCAGTATACACATCACGTTACAAAATCATACATCAATTCCATTCATTCACATAGAACCGAAGCACAGCAACAAACCAGAAGACATACATAATATAAAGTTATTACAAAAGAGGGGCCGACCGGCCGAATATCATACAAATAACTAAGTAAACAGCGGAAGCAAAGGTGCCATAAGATGGCGATAAACAAAAGCCAATTAGTGTGCCTTTAACCCACAAGGCAACCAACTGGACCGCCAAGCTAGTCGTCCCAACCACAGCACATCTCACAAAAGTGAGGCCCTAGGGGGCTCACCTTCTTCCTTTGCAACATATAAGCAATGCAAATGAGTACGAAAATGTACTCGCAAGACTTACGAGTAACAAACCTAGATACTACTACATGCAGGCTTTAATCAAAGGAGAAGGCTCAAGGCTAATTTTCAGCATAAAGTAAATTTTATTTGCAATAAGTAATAGTTTGAAGGCACTTTAACGATCTGAATTTTATTTGCATAAATAACTACGATACAATAAGTAATAACATAAAGACATCCTGGAGATGACTAACCCAATATCCATCACAACAATAGCACAAATTACCCATTCGTACCACCCACGTCAAGTTTTAATTTAAAATGTTGTAGTCTAACTCTTGAAAAGCTTACCCAAGCGTGTCCATAACCTAGGATGAGGTTATTCAAATAGTTTGAACCCTGCAGGGGTGTACCAATGTACCCACACAATAGACCGCCTTTCCACCAGCCACGGTTAGCATACTCCCTTTGGTATGCAGGCACAGCTAAGTATAACAAGATATTTTCCAATATTGTGTATCAACTACGAGCCGCTCGTATGGACCGAAGCCCATACGCTTACATTGTAAAGCCGAAAAGACAACTACCCCTCGGGGTAAAGCTTTTCGGACAACTACAATGCTCCCAACACATGAACCACCTCATTTTACCACAACACAACACACACACGCCCACCTGCGACTCGTAGCCAACACACGCCAAAGTACTAAGTCAAGAGAGGTTCCATATGCTCCTCATGTGGTTAGCACGCAATATTGCTTGGATAACAGGGACTCACAAGATGTTCGGTCCTTAATTGACCCGGGCACCATTCCAGTCACACCCAAAAGCACACCATCTTACCATTGTGCCCAAGTCGAAATTATTTTGTTTTCATTTTTAGTTTTCACAAATAAACATAGCACAAAGGCTGAAACAAAGAGTCATAATAGGTTTGTGTGATCAAGGTCATCGACTAAGTCGATAACCGCCCAATTCTACCGGTAACTAAGCATTGCTAAGCATCATATCGCAAAGACAATAAAAGACCATAACTCATTCACCGAGCTCTAATTCACCAGTGAGAATAATAACCTATGGCAGTGGCAGGGGTGAAAAATTTTAAGGCAACAATGCAATAGGCTTAGCTACCTCTAATTGACAAAATAAAACTTGACACAAAGAAGCATGCATACTTAGGTTTTGCAAACAAGATATTAGACTTTAAAAGTAATAGGGGCAATATGATCAAATGATGTTACACTGCTTGCCTTGCTGGAGGTCACTTGTTTGCTGCAGAGGATTACTTTTCAATTCAACACAACCGTCGTCACCTATCGAAAGAACGAGAAAATCCAATAAAGACGACGAACACTGAAGAAAACTCAAAAGCCAAATTTATCCAAAACCCATGAAATTTATACAGCAAGTAGAGCATGATTTTATACAAATTTAGCAACAAGAATTATTTGATTTGAATTAAATATGCAAAAGTTATAGCTAAATCAATTTCAGTCTGTTGAAAAAAAAATCAAAAATTAAATACTATCTGTTACTGTTTATGACACAAATTTTTAGAAAGATCTAGAACTTGAAATTTTTATGGTAGGTAGATAATGACATCCTAAGGTTAGCAAAACTGAGTTTACTTCATTTGGAGTTAAAATGAATTATTTATAATTTTTCTAAGTTGTGACACTAGGGCATATCATTTTTCAGAGGCAAATAAATGAACAAAACCTATCCTATATTGAAGTACATTATCAGAGGAATTTAACAGATTTTAGTTTACGAAATTTGGAGTTACAAGGAATTACTTGTGTCTTTTACAAATTTTAAATAAATTTCTAGATAATATTTATACCTAATCAAGTCAATACAACCTATATAATTTTTTTTGTACAGAATCTGTGAGACCCCGGTTTATTTGGCTTGTAATACTTAACCTTCCATTGGCTCTAGTATTGCAAACAAAATACACCGTGTCACAATGAACATGTGCTTCCCAGAATTGCAGCACACATACATTCATACAAAGTCATGCATCAATTCACATGCAACATAATATAACAAGTCTAGCAAAAGACATAAGGTAAATAGAGTTATTACAAAAGGTGCCGACCGGCCAAAAGATAACAAAAGAGTGTAAGACAGCGGAAGCAACAGTGCCATAAGATGGCTATAACAAAAGTCGACCGGTTAACCATAACCCACAAGGCAACCGACCGGGCCGCTGAGCTAGTCGTCCCAAACACCACCACAGCACGTCTCACAAAAGTGAGGCCCTTGGGGCTCACCTTCTTCCTCTGCAGCAAATAACATTAAGCAAAGCAAATGAGTTGTAACATCCCCAATTTGGCTTGTGTTTCAAATGTAATAAAATGAGGGTAAATTAAAACTTTTTCTTTCATCCTTTCACTCTGGAACTTTTCTGAAATTCTTGTAAAGGAATTTTGGGAAATTCAAAATCAAAACCCTCATTTAGCTCCAGTCAAAGCCTTCTGGGTGGAATCTTGTGTCAAACCCTTGGCAATAAATTTTCCTGGGTTCTAGGGTTGCTTGGTAACACCTCTGAATTTTTTTCATAATTTTTGGAAATTATTTGAAATATTTTAGAGGCAAGTCAAACCTTGGTCAAACCTCTGATTTAACCTTCTAGAAATTTTTGAGGAAACTCTAGCACACCAAAATCTCTGAAAATTTTATGGGAGGTTAATTCTAAAGTTAGCAAGCTCAGCTTAAAATTTCAGAAATTTTGGAGTTGGTTTGATGCCTTAATTAATTCCCTAAATTCCAGCTCCCAATTTGAAACCACGTCCGAGTCGCTTGACTCGCACCGAGTCCGACTGGTCGTGGTCGCACCGAGCCACCTAGTGGCGCCGGGCTCGGCGCGGATCGCTGGAGTTCGGGTGCGGCCGTTGGATCGGGATCCCACGACCACCCTACCTCCTCCTGTTTTCTTCTTCTCCGCCGCCCACGCGATGCGGCATGCGGCGGTGAAGTCGGAGGGAGAGCAACGCCAGTCACCTCCCCATCCGCTCCTCACTGGCATGCATTTATTATGCTCGAGCACGCCACAGAGTCTCCTTCCACTGCTCCCGCCGCCGGCCCCATGACTGAGCCGACCTCCGTGCGATAGAGCCGCTTGACCGAGCTCCCTCTGCTACTTAAGCATCCAGCTCTCCTTCTTGTCCTCCTTTCAC
The DNA here is from genome assembly GCA_036346255.1 of Ampelocalamus luodianensis. Lineage (NCBI taxonomy): Eukaryota > Viridiplantae > Streptophyta > Magnoliopsida > Poales > Poaceae > Ampelocalamus > Ampelocalamus luodianensis. The sequence continues at coordinate 59,934,950 of CM070621.1, forward strand.
CCTTCCACGCCCCGCTTGGCACCTCTCTTCTTGCTTGAGCTCAATCGCCAAGATCACCACGACCGCCATTGTTGAAGCTTGAGCTCCACAGTGCAAATGGGTGCTCCAGCTGGCTCTTTCCTTCAAACTTTGCTCCGCTCCTTCCTCGGTCCCCTGGAGTGTTGACACTATCCTATTTCAGTTTGTGTCTTCAGCCTCTCCCGACCGGATTCCCCCTTTCGCCAAAATCGCCGCTTCCCCTCCTCTCCTGTAAGGTGGCTCCTCCTTCAATTAGGTGTTCCGGTCTTTCTGGTGGACCTCCGAAGTTATCATCACCATTGCTTGGTCCTCTATTGCTCAGGATTGCTTGCCCGCGTTGTCTTCCTCGGCCCGGTGGCGGCCGTCGTCTGAACTCCTCGACCTCCCTTGGACCTCCTCACGCCCGGTGAGTTCACAATGACCTCCTGTAGCTTAAGCACTCGATAGCTTAGGTCGCGGCGAAGTCCTTCTCGGTTTTCACTTTTCCCGCACTTGATCTCGCCTCGTTCCGCCTCGCGATATGGGTCGGTCCGGCGACATTTGTGCCCTCAAAATGTTCGCAATAGTATTGCGAACGCTTTACCGTTGGACCGCGCCGTGGTCGTGGTCGCCGGCGACGAGCGATGACCAAAGCCGTGTCCTCGATCTGTTGTCGCGCTTTTGTCAAGTCATTGGACCTCCTCGGGTTCATCGTGACCTCCAGACCTCCCCGTGTTAGATTCGCACCGGGATCTTGTCGGCAAAAACTCTAGCTCCCAAGACCTCTTCGATTTGATCCTAGCCCTTAATGACCTCTTCCCTGCTTAGATCCACCAGAGATCCTTTGTTCCGTATTAGCTAAGTCCTAGGACCTCTCGGTTGTGGTCTTAGCTGCTCATGACCTCTTCGGTCGATCCGGACCGCTAGATCTCCTAGTCTAAGTCCTTAGCCGCCAGACCTCCCACCATGTAGAATCCCGCCGTTAAAGACCTCCGTAAGTTAAATCCCACCGCTAGATCACCCTCCTCCTTGGGGTCCTCTTTGCAAAAGACCTCCTTGAGGTCCTCTCAGTGCGAAGAGGTCACCCCTGGCGCTTTTGTCAAAACCGCCTCTCGGACCTCCTTGGGGTCCTCTTTGCAAGAGACCACCTCTGGTCCTTTGTGAAGAAGACCACAAGGCCTCCTCGCTTAGATCCGGACCGCTCAGACCTCCCACGGAAGATCCGAACCGCCCGCACTCTCTCTATTAAACACTGCCTCATAGGACCTCCTCGCTCCATCTTAGCCGCTCGACCTCCCTTGAAATCGTGACCGCTTGGGACCTCCTCGGTGGGATCCTAGCCGTCAAGACCTCTCATTTGTTAGCTCACCGCTTAGGTCCTCTCCGCTCGAGATCTAGACCGTTAAGACCTCCTCGGGAAATCTTAACCGCCTGCACCTTCCCTTAGTTGGATAGCCGTAGGACCTCCTCGTGGAGCTCGGGACCGCCAGATCCGCATCCGATGGCCACGAGCTCCTAGTGCGCGAGGAGCTCCTTCGGCGTGTCTTGTGCATCCGGTGGCCGAGCCGTTGGATTCCATATCAACGGTTAAGACCTCTCCTAGGCGCGGCAAGGTCTTTGCGCCGTGAGCTCGTGCGGGTTTTAGCATCTGAGATCGTGAGCCGTGCGATCTTTGATCAACGCCCACGACCTCCCAGTTTTATGGGTTTTCAGTTTAGTCCAAAAGCTTTTATTTGCACATATTAATTGTTTTAAACTTCAAAATTGCATAACTTTTTCTCAGAGCTCCAAATTTAACAAACTAAAGTTCTATAAATGCATCTCATAAAGTACTTTAGCTTAGTATAGGTTTTCATAGTAGTCTTTAATACTGAAATTAATCATGTCTTAGATTTAAAACTTAGAAAAATCATAACTAAATCATTTTAACTCCAAATGACCTGAAATTTTATATGGGTTACCACTATACCAGTAGGTAGCTACCATAAAAGTTTCAGCTTCAAAATCCTTCTAGAAAATATTTTTGCTACAGTGCTAATTATGGCCGAAATTAGGTTTTTAGAGAATATCTTTTGCACCACAAATCCAAATTAAGTTTTTCCAGTTTCTATGTCTAGGTATGTTCGTATTTTACCTTGTGTATAAATTTCAATCGCATTTGGTTAATTTTTGCTTGCTCTTTTGTTTAAGTGTTGCTCGTCTTATTGGTTGTTTTCGCTCTTTCGCTTAGGGTTCGATATTTGCGGTAATCCCGAGAACGACCCTCCGCAACAAATTGAGCAATGACAAGCGAACAAGCAGCTTGATCATTTCCCATTAATCCCATTATTTTTAAAGTCTAATATTTTGTTTAACTTCTATGTATGCATTGCTATTTTGTTGTTAAATTGATTAGTTAGACTCTAGTTGCATAATCTGTAGGTAAATAATTATCCTCTACTACCCGAGCCTAGGTTATTTGTCGTGATTAGAGTTCGTTGGATGAGCTCTTGTCACTTAGTAGATTTTCGAATAAATATTGCTTAGCCATGCCTAGTATCGGTAGTATTAGCGATCATCGACTTAGTCGATGGTCTTGATCACACAAATACTTATATTATTCCATTATGTCCAACCCTTGTGTTTTATTGATTTTGCAAATCAAAATCAAAACAAAACTATATCTTGACTTGGGCACAATGGTATGTTGGGTGATCCGTCGGTGTGACTCGAATGGTGCCCGAGTCCCTAAGGACCGAGTTACTTGTGCCATTGATCCAAGCAATTATTGCGTGCAACCACACGAGGGGATATGGAACCTCTCTTGACTAAGTACTTTGGGAGGTGTTAATTATGAGCTGGTCGGTGGGTGTGTTCCTGTGTGTGTGTTTGTGGTGTTGAGGGGAGCATTAGCGCACCGGTTAGGTGCCGAATGTGTCTTTCTCCGTGGGTTGCGGCTCTTAATTAGCATCGCCCATTGGAAAGCGCCTTGTTAGACTTAGCCATGCCTCGCATACCAAAGGAAGTGTGCTAACCGTGGTGGTGGAAAGGCGGTCTATCGTGGGGTACATTGGTACACCCTCGCAGGTTAAATCTATTCGAATAGCCTCGCCCCAGGTTATGGACACGCTTGGTTATTTCCCACAAGAACTAGACTACAACCTTTTAAAAACTTAAACTTGACATGGGTGGTATGAAGGGTACTTCATGTTATTGTTGTGGTGACTATGGGTTAGTCACTTCTAGGTTGGTGTTGTTCTCTATCTATGTTATTATTGTCTCTCTTTATTTGAACAATAAAAGTTAATTGCAAACTTGCTTTGAATCTATTACCTTATTGTAAATGAAAACTTGATTTATGTCAAAATAAGTCCAAAGCCTCATCCACTTAAATAAAGCTTGCATGTAGTTAATTATAGTTCATTATCTCACACGTCAGTTTTTGCAGTACAAAAACAAGTTTTGTACTCATCCGCTTGCTTAATATTAATTGTTGCAGAGGAAGAAGGTGAGCCCCAAGGGCCTCACTTTTGTGAGTCAGGTTGCGCGCTTTGGGACGATTAGCTTGGCGGTCCGGTTGGTTGCCTTGTGGGTAAAGGCACACCGATTGGCTTTTGTTTATCGCCATCTTATGGCCATTTTGCTTCCGCTGTGTATTTACTTATCTTTATGAATTTTGGCCTGGCGGCCTCTCTTTTGTAATAGCTCTTTACATTATCTATGTATTCAGCTGTTGCTTTTGCTTCGCTCTATGTGTATGAATGGAATTGATGCATGATTTTGTAGCGGTGTGTATACCGCATTTGGAAGTATACATATCTCGAGGCTTGGTTTATTTTGATTTGTACTGTTAGGACCAAGTGGATGGTTAAACAAAGATGCTTCTAATAAACCGGGTCCTCACAAAGTTGGTATCGAGCCATTCTGACCGTAGTAACCCAAGCTTGGTCGTCCTTAGGATATTTTGAAAACCTTATTTTCAAAGGGTCAAATGATTTGTGAAAGCTTAAGTAAGTTCTCTGATTTTATTCCTTACCTATCTTAGCTTTCTTCTCTGCCTTGCTCTAATTTGAGTTTTAAAAGTGTTTTCCCTTTCCTTCTCTCAAAAGATAGACATTATCGATTAATTGGGTTTTGGGGCCAATGAGCTTGGCAAATTGAAATGTTAGCCGCCTCTACAAGGTTTTGAAGCTCCGGTTGAAGATTTCAATTAGGAGGCTTGGATGCAAATCGGACAGCGATCATTCAATTTCCTGGACAGCAGCTCAAAGGTTCTAACTGGTAGAAAATAAGAGATTAACCAAGTAAAACTTGTGGGAATAAAAGGGTAAGATGTGATACTAGTTAGCTAAGTATCTAACGTTATTTTTATCGCCTTAACCTTGTTCTTGAGTAGTGTTAGGCTGGTTGTAGTGAGCTGAAATTTTTATCTTCTCACACTATTACTGCTCATTCAATACGGGTTAATGGCATTGAGAAGTTGAGCTTGGTTTGGAGTTTCCTTGCTGTTTTGGAGTTTCTTTGAAACATTTAAAGTTGTTACTTGCTGTTTTTGGCTTTCGGTTAGGGTGATGTCTCATTCCCTAATCGTTAGCTTTTCGCTTTCATCAACTTCTAATGTTAGTGCTTTGGTTTCTAACCTAAGTTTCTTAAAGCGGGATGGTCGAGGTACTCGTAGCGCCGTGGTCGCACTTTGGTTTGATGAGGAGCTCCGCCTCCTCCGACCATGGTCGAGGTCCTTCTCGCATCGAGCGCAACCGCCGAGAGGGCAGGAGGGTCCTCGCTGGATGTTATTGCGCGCAACACCTCCGCCTCTTCCGGTGCCTCGTGATCCGGCAGGGGTGGACATCACCCCGTGGGGCCTTGCCGAGTTTCTTCGCACTCACCCCACGTTCTCCGTGTCCGAGGACCCATTGGACGCAGATGACTGGTCTGCGCGAGTTGAGCGTAAGCTCGACGTTGCTCGTTCGACCAGACAGCACTCTTTGCCTCCCATCGCCTTCAAAGGCACTCTCCGGTGGGAGAACTTCTTGGCCATGCAGCCCACCGCCACACCGTCTCTCTTAGGATGAGTTCCGACGGCGCTCGCCGAGCTCACATCCCCGCCGCTTGATGAAGTCAAGAAGAAGGAATTTCTCGCGCAAGCAAGGCGTAAGTCGCTGATGGAGTACTGCACGAGTTCAACCACTTGGCTCGTTATGCTCCATCCGAGGTGGCCACCGATGAGGCCAAGCAGAGAAGTTCATGGAGGGTTTGTCCGAGGAGCCGCAAGACGTGCCTCCATTGTGGACTTTGCGACTTCCGTGCCTTGGTAGACAAGGCCATTGTTGCCGAAAGCACAAGGCGAAGGCGCGGCGAGTCCCGCAAGTGCAAGTGGAGGCCCAATGCGTCCACAGCCGCCTCTCTCGTCTCGTGTCGCCTACTCCAGGCCCGCTCGGTGGTTTCACTACCACCGAGGCCGCCACACCGCCTCTCGCCCTCGCAGCCGTGCCCCGGCCACGCGCGCCGCGAACGGGCAGGTGGCCCCGCAATCCACCGCCGGGTCACTTGCTTTGCAACCGTAGGGCATTATGCCAATAGTTGCCCTAACAGATCGAGCGCCCCTCGTCCCTAATGGAGGACGCGGGCAGGAGGTGGTTCTTCCTGTGATCGAAGGTTGTCCCCGCTACCCAAGGCGTGGTAGTGGTCGCGTCAACCTCATCTCCGCGGAGGAGGCACAGAGGCACCCGACGCCGTGTTGGGTACCTTTCTTAACTCTTTCCTCCACGCTTTGTTTGATTCAGCGCATCTCATTCTTTTTGTTTCAGTCTTTTGTCGCTGTGGAGGTCTTCTTTACTCCATTGTTGGTCCCGCTGCTCATTCGCCTCCCGGCTCGGAGTTGAGGGTCGAGTCCGAGTGTAGGGATGTCCCCGTCGAGATAGAAGGGTAGGATTCTTGGCAAACCTTATCCTCCTTCGATCGCGAGCTTAGATGTAATCCTAGGCATGGATTGGTTGTCTCAAAGACATGGGACAAATTGATTGCGCTAGAGGCTCATCTACCTCACCAGCCTCCAGCGATGAGGTGTTCGCCAAAGCCGCAGGTCCGCATCTCTTCGCGCCGGCGGCTACTCTAGATATTAGTGAAGTCCCGGTGGTATGTGACTTTGTTGATGTCTTCCCGACGACCTTCCAAGGATGCCACCAGCTCGAGACCTCGAGTTTGTCATTGAGTTGGTTCCTGCATCGCCCGATTTCAAAGAGGCCTTACCGAATGGACCCAGCTTGAGTTGGTGGAGTTGAAGAAGCAACTAGGTGAGCTTCAAGAGAAGGGTTTCATCCGCCTAGCTCATCTCCTTGGGGATGCTCAGCAATCTTTGTCCCTAAAAGGACAAGACGCCGCGCATGTGCGTTGATTACCGCCCACTTAATGAAGTAACGATAAAGAACAAGTACCCTTTGCCCCGATCGACGATCTCTTCGATCAATTAACTGGAGCTCGAGTCTTCTCCAAGATTGATTTGAGAGTGATATCATCAAGTTCGATTCGACCGAGGATATCCCAAAGACGCTTTTCTACTGTTATGGCTTGCACGAGTACACCGTCATGTCGTTCGCTTAACCAATGCTCCGCCTTGTTCATGAACCTCATGAATTCGTGTTCATGGAGTATTTGGACAGGTTCGTTGTGGTCTTCATCGATGATATCCTTATCTACTCTAAGAGCGAGGAGGAACACACCGAGCATTTGAAGCTTGTGTTGGGCAAGCCCGCGAGCACAAGTTGTATGCGAAATTCAGCAAGTGCGCTGCCTCGGTTGAAGGAAGTAGCCTTCTTAGGCCATATTCTTTCGGCAGGGGCGAGCTGGATCCTAGCAAGATCAGCGATGTGCTTTCCTAGAGTCACCTACTTCGGTCCACCGGGTTCGAGTTTTCTTGGTTTAGCGGGATATTATCGCCGCTTATCGAAACTTCCAAGATAGCGGCCGATGACGGAGTTGCTCAAGAAGGACAAGAAGTTCTCGTGGTCCGCCGATCGCGAGGAAAGTTTCAAGCGCTTAAGCGATTGACCACCGCCTCCCGCTCTTGTTCTCCCGATGTCCGCCGGCTTCGATATCTTTTATGACGCTTTCGCCGAGGCTCTGCCAGTCCTTATGCAAGAAGGCAAGGTAGTGGCCTATGCATCAAGGCAATTGAGACCTCATGAACTTAACTATCCTACCCATGACTTGAGTTGGCCGTGATCCATGCACTTAAGATTTGGCGACATTACCTAATCCGTAATCGTTGTGAAGTGTATTCGATCACAAAAGCTTGAAGTATTTGTTCACCCAACTGCACCTGAACCTCCGGCAAAGGAGATGGTTGGAGTTGATCAAAGACTATGACATGGGTATTCACTACCATCCGGCAAGGCCAATGTCGCGGATGCGCTTAGTCGCAGCGCATTGCAATGCATTGTTGCTTCAGAGCATCACCCCTCTCCTAGAGGAGTTTCGCCTCAACTCGGGTTTGGTTGAGCATGGTTCCTCACGCCTTGGTTGTACAACCCAACCTTGGTGGATCGGATCAGTCCGCCAAAGAAATGATGTTGGGGTAAACCGCATCAAGGAAAATGTCAAGAACGGAACAGCCAAGTGCTTCTCCGTAGATGAGCTTGGTGTCTTGAGGTTCGCAACGCCTCGTGGTTCCAAAGGACATAGAGTTGCGGAATTTGATCCTCCGCTGGCCCACGATTCCTCGTTATCCATTCATCCCGGCCACAAAGATGTACCGTGATCTTCGCGAGATTTTGGTGGACCCGAATGAAGAGGGAGATCGCGAGGTTCGCTGTCGAGTGCGACGTGTGTCGCCGTGTCAAGGCCGAGCATCGCCCACCGATTGCTTCACTTTGCCCATTCCGAGTGGAAGTGGATTCGGCCGATGGATTTTATCACCGCCTACCCAGTCACCGCGGGCAATGATGCCATTTGGGTTATCATTGACCGGCTGACAAAAGTGGCGCGACTTTCTTCCGCCAAGACCAAGATTCGTCTGGTCACCTTGCGAGCTCTATGTCGCCAGATAGTGAGCTTGCATGGTGTCAAGACGATCATTTCGATCGTGGTTCCATCTTCACTTCCTAGCTCGCATAGCTTGCAAGAAGCTATGGAACTCGTCTTTTTCAAAGACAAAGATATCACCCCAAACAGATGGTCGACCGAGAGGGTCAACCAAGTTTTGGAGGACATGCCGCGAGCTTGTGTTCTTTCCTATGGGAAGCACCGAGAAGTGCTTGCCATTCGCCGAAGTTTTCTTACAACAACAGCTTCCAAGCCGCCTCGGCATGGCACCATTCGAGGCCTTATACGGAGAAAGTGTAGAACCTCGTTGAACTGGTTCGAGACCGTGAAAGACCTTTCTTTGGCCCGACTCAATTAATGAGGCCGAGGGTCAAGTCCACTCATTCGTGATCGCTGGCGCACGACTCAATCCGTGCGTAAGAGCTATGCGGATCGTCGCCGCCGTGAGTTGAGCTTTGAGCCCAATGACTTCGCTTATCTCAAGGTTTCTCCTCGAAAGGTCACCAGCGCTGGTGTCAAGGAAAGTTAGCTCTCGATATGTCGGTCCATACCGTGTTATCGAAGAAGGGAGCCGCTGCCTACAAGTTGGAGTTACTCGCTGCACCGCGGGGGTACATGATGTGTTCCATGTGTCCCAAATAAAGAAGTGCCTCCGTGTTCCAACAGAGGAAGCTCGCTGAAACCCTTGATGTCCGTGAGGATTTGACCTATCGCGAGCACCCTGCTCGCATACTCGAGGAGGTCGAGCGAAGAACAAGGAACAAGACCATCAAGTTCCTTAAAGTTCAGTGGTCAAACCATTCCGAGGACGAGGCTACTTGGGAGCGAGAAGATCGCCTCCGTGCGCACTACCCTCTTTCTTTTCCGAGTGAACCAAATCTCGGACGAGATTTTTGTAAGGGGGAGGTTTGTAACATCCCCAATTTGGCTTGTGTTTCAAATGTAATAAAATGAGGGTAAATTAAAACTTTTTCTTTCATCCTTTCACTGAACTTTTCTCAAATTCTTGTAAAGGAATTTTGGGAAATTCAAAATCAAAACCTCATTTAGCTCCAATAAAGCCTTCTCTGGAATCTTGTGTCAAACCCTTGGCAATAAATTTTCCTGGGTTCTAGGGTTGCTTGGTAACACCTCTGAATTTTTTCATAATTTTTGGAAATTATTTGAAATATTTTAGAGGCAAGTCAAACCTCCGATTTAACCTTCTAGAATTTTTTGAGGAAACTCTAGCACACCAAAATCTCTGAAAATTTTATGGGAGGTTAATTCTAAAGTTAGCAAGCTCCAGTTAAAATTTCAGAAATTTTGGAGTTGGTTTGATGCCTTAATTAATTCCCTAAATTCCAGCTCCCAATTTGAAACCCCGGTCCGAGTCGCTTGACTCGCACTGAGTCCGACTGGTCGTGGTCGCACCGAGCCACCTAGTGGCGCCGGGCTCGGCGCGCGCTCGCTGGAGTTCGGGCGCGGCCGTTGGATCGGGATCCCACGACCACCCTACCTCCTCCTCGTTCTTCTTCCTCCGCCGCCACGCGCATCGTGCGGCGGTGAAGTCGGCGGAGAGCGCCGCCAGTCACCTCCCCATCCGCTCCTCACTGCATGCATTTATTATGCTCGAGCCCGCCACAGAGTCTCCTTCCACTCGCTTCCCGCCGCCGCTCCCATGACTCGAGCCGACCTCCCAGCGAGCAGAGCTGCTATGCGACCGAGCTCCTCTCGCTACTTAAGCATCCAAATCTCCTTCTTTGTCCTCCTTTCACCCTTCCACACCTGGGCTTGGCACCCTCTCTTCTTGCTTGAGCTCAATCGCCAAGATCACCCCGACCGCCATTGTTGAAGCTTCGAGCTCCCGTGCACCGGTGCTCCAGCTGGCTCTTTCCTTCAAACTTTTGCTCCGCCTCCTTCTGGTCCCCTCGGAGTGTTGACACTAATCCTATTTCAGTTTGTGTCTTCGTGCCTCTCCCGACCCGGATTCCCTTTCTACCGAAAATCGCTGCCCCTCCTCTCCTAAGGTGGCTCCTCCTTCAATTAGGTGTTCCGTGTCTTTCTCGTGGACCTCCGGTTATCATCACCATTGCTTGGTCCTCTATTGCTCGTGATTGCTTGCCCCGCGTTGTCTTCCTCGGCCCGGCATGGCGGCCGTCGCCGGAACTCCTCGACCTCCCTTGGACCTCCTCCGCCCTGTGAGTTCACAATGACCTCCTGTAGCTTAAGCACTCGATAGCTTAGGTCGCGCGAAGTCCTTCTCGGTTTTCACTTTTCCCGCATTTGATCTCCGCCTCGCTCGGCCGCCGCGATATGGGTCGTGTCCGCGACATTTGTGCCCTCAAAATGTTCGCAATAGTATTGCGAACGCCGCCTCGCTGGACCGCGCCAGGTCGTCGTGTCGCCGGCGACGAGCCGCGACCAAAGCCGGTGTCCCGATCCGTTGTCGCGTTTTTGTCAAGTCATTGGACCTCCTCGGTTCATCGTGACCTCCGTGACCTCCCGTGTTAGATTCGCACCGTGGATCTTGTCGGCAAAAACTCTAGCTCCCAAGACCTCTTCGATTTAATCCTAGCCCTTAATGACCTCTTCCTGCTTAGATCCACCCGAGATCCTTTGTTCAGATTAGCTAAGTCCTAGGACCTCTCGGTTGTGGTCTTAGCCGCTCATGACCTCTTCAAGTCGTCGATCCCACCGCTAGATCTCCTAGTCTAAGTCCCAGCCGCCGTGACCTCCCACCATGTAGAATCCTCGCCGCTAAAGACCTCCGTAGGTTAAATCCCACCGCTAGGATCACCCTCCTCCTTGGGGTCCTCTTTGCAAAAGACCTCCTTGAGGTCCTCTCAGGCGAAGAGGTCACCCCGGTCGCTTTTGTCAAACCGCCTCTCCTGACCTCCTTGGGTCCTCTTTGCAAGAGACCACGCCCGGTCCTTTGTGAAGAAGACCACAAGGCCTCCTCGCTTAGATCCGGGACCGCTCAGACCTCCCACGGAAGATCTCGAACCGTCTGCACTCTCTCTATTAAACACTGCCTCATAGGACCTCCTCGCCCATCTTAGCCGCTCAGACCTCCCCTTTGAAATCGTGGACTGCTTGGGACCTCCCTGGGATCCTAGCCGCCAAGACCTCTCGTGTTAGCTCACCGCTTAGGTCCTCCTCCGCTCGATCTAGACCGTTAAGACCTCCCTCGGGAAATCTTAACCGCCTGCACCTTCCCTTAGTTGGATAGCCGAGACCTCCTCGTGGAGCTCGGGACCGCCAGATCCGATCCGATGGCCACGAGCTCCCTAGTGCGTGAGGAGCTCCTTCACAGTGCCGTGCATCCGTGGCCTGAGCCGTTGGATTCCATATCAACGGTAAGACCTCTCCTAGGCGCGGCAAGGTCTTTGCGCCAGAGCTCGTATGGTTTTAGCATCCGAGATCGTTAGCCGTGCGATCTTTGATCAACGCCCACGACCTCCCGCTTTTATGGGTTTTCCAGATTTAGTCCGAAAAGCTTTTATTTGCACATATTAATTGTTTTAAACTTCAAAATTGCATAACTTTTTCTCTCAGAGCTCCAAATTTAACAAACTAAAGTTCTATAAATGCATCTCATAAAGTACTTTAGCTTAGTATAGGTTTTGCAAGAGTCTTTAATACTGAAATTAATCATGTCTTAGATTTAAAACTTAGAAAATCATAACTAAATCATTTAAACTCCAAATGACCTGAAATTTTATATGGGTTACCACTATACCAGTAGGTAGCTACCATAAAAGTTTCAGCTTCAAAATCCTTCTAGAAAATATTTTTGCTACAGTATAATTATGGCCGAAATTAGGTTTTTAGAGAATATCTTTTGCACCACAAATCCAAATTAAGTTTTTCCAGCTTCTATGTCTAGGTATGTTCGTATTTTACCTTGTGTATAAATTTCACGCATTTGGTTAATTTTTGCTTGCTCTTTGTTTAAGTGTTGCTCGCCTTATTGGTTGTTTTCGCTCTTCGCTTAGGGTTCGATATTTGCGGTAATCCCAGAACGACCCTCCGCAACAAATTGAGCAAATGTTAGCAAGGTGCAAGCAGTTTGATCATTTCCATTAATCCCATTATTTTTAAAGTCTAATATTTTGTTTAACTTCTATGTATGCATTGCTATTTTGTTGTTAAATTGATTTGTTAGACCTCTAGTTGCATAATCAGAGGTAAATAATTATCCTCTACTACCCGAGCCTAGGTTATTTGTCGTGATTAGAGTTCGTTGGATGAGCTCTTGTCACTTAGTAGATTTTCGAATAAATATTGCTTAGCCATGCCTAGTATCGGTAGTATTAAGCATCATCGACTTAGTCGATGGTCTTGATCACACAAATACTTATATTATTCCATTATGTCCAACCCTTGTGTTTTATTGATTTTGCAAATCAAAACTGAAAACAAAACTATATCTTGACTTGGGCACAATGGTATGTTGGGTGATCTGCTGGTGTGATCGAATGGTGCCTGAGTCCCTATGGACCGAGTTACTTGTGCCATTGATCCAAGCAATTATTGCGTACAACCACACGAGGGGATATGGAACCTCTTGACTAAGTACTTTGGGAGGTGTTAATTATGAGCCGGTCGGTGGGTGTGTTCCCTGTGTGTGTGTGTTTGTGGTGTTGAGGGAGCATTAGCACACTGGCTAGGCCGCCGAATGTGTCTTTCTCCGTGGGTTGCGCTCTTAATTAGCATCGCCCATTGAAAGCGCCTTGTTAGACTTAGCCATGCCTCGCATACCAAAGGAAGTGTGCTAACTGTGGCTGGTGGAAAGGCGGTCATCGTGTGGGTACATTGGTACACCCCGCAGGTTAAATCTATTCAATAGCCTCGCCCTAGGTTATGGACACGCTTGGTTATTTCCACAAGAACTAGACTACAACCTTTTAAAACATAAACTTGACATGGGTGGTATGAAGGGGTACTTCATGCTATTGTTGTGGTGACTATGGGTTAGTCACTTCTAGGTTGGTGTTGTTCTCTATCTATGTTATTATTGTCTCTCTTTATTTGAACAATAAAAGCAATTGCAAACTTGCTTTGAATCTATTACCTTATTGTAAATGAAAACTTGCTTTATGTCAAAATAAGTCCAAAGCCTCATCCACTTAAATAAAGCTTGCATGTAGTTAATTATAGTTCGTTATCTCACACGTCAGTTTTGTGAGTACAAAAACAAGTTTTGTACTCATCCGCTTGCTTAATATTAATTGTTGCAGAGGAAGAAGGTGAGCCCCAAGGGCCTCACTTTTGTGAGTCAGGTTGCGCGGGTTTGGGACGATTAGCTTGGCGGTCCGGTTGGTTGCCTTGTGGGTAAAGGCACACCGATTGGCTTTTGTTTATCGCCATCTTATGGCCATTTTGCTTCCGCTGTGTATTTACTTATCTTTATGAATTTTGGCCGGTCGGCCTCTCTTTTGTAATAGCTCTCTTTACATTATCTATGTATTCAGTTGTTGCTTTTGCTTCGGCTCTATGTGTATGAATGGAATTGATGCATGATTTTGTAGCGGGGTGTGTATACTGCATTTCTGGGAAGTATACATATCTCGAGGCTTGGTTTATTTTGATTTGTACTGTTAGGACCAAGTGGATGGTTAAACAGTACAAGCCGAATAAACCGGGGTCCTCACATGAGTACACTAATGTACTCGCAAGACTGACGTGTAGAATAACAGACCTATACATATGCTACATGCAGGCTTCTTTAAGTGGAGGTTGTATGTCTCATTTTAGCACAAAGCCATCTTTATTTGCAATAATGTAATACATTTGAAAGCAAGTTTGCAAGTAACCATCTAGAGGTGACTAACCCAATAGCCACCACATCATAGCACGAATCCCTAATTCGTAGCACTCATCAAGTTTTAATTAAAAGTGTTGTAGTCTAACTCTTGAAAAGTTTACCCAAGCGTGTCCATAACCTAGGACGAGGCTATTCGAATAGTTTTAACCACCTGCAGGGTGTACCAATGTACCCACACCTCAGATCGCCTTTTTGCCACATTATTTAGCACACTTTCTTTGGTATGCCATCACGGCTAAGTCCTACGAGATATTTCCCATGAATGATGCTAATTAAGAGTCGCGACAACCTGAAGAGTAGGATACATCCGCCCATGGCTCAAGCCGTTGCGGATGCTCCCCCCCTTATAAAAACAGTTTTAACCACCTACGACCCGTAATTAACACCTCCCAAGGTACTTAGTCAAGAAAGGTCCCATACCCTCTAGCGTGATTAGCACGCAAGATTGCCTGGATAACAGAGACTCATAAGATGTTCGGTCCTTAATTGACTCGGGCACCATTCCAGTCACACCCAAATTCACACCATCTTACCATTGTGCCCAAGTCCAAATCATTTTGTTTTCAGTTTTTAGTTTTCACAATTTAACATAACTCGAAGCTGAAACATAGATTCATAATAAGTATTTGTGTGATCAAGGTCATCGACTAAGTCGACAACCACCCATTTCTACCGGTAGCTAAGCATGGCTAAGCAACATACTCGAAAACTACTAAGTGACAAGGGCTTATCCAACGAACCCAAAATCACAGCTAAGTAGTCCTAGGCTCAATAGTAGAGGATTAATATTTACCTAAAGATCATGCATCTAATAGGCCAACTATCGACAATAGTTAAAATAAAATAGCAATGCATACGTAGAATTTGCAAACAACATATTATGTTTGAAAATACAGGGATTAACATGATTAAAATGTTTGCCTTGCTGGAGTTGCTCACTGTGCTGCAGAGGGGAAGTTCAATAAACCCTTCAGAACCTAACGCGAAAATGCGATAAACCCGATAAGAACGAAGAACACCAAACAAAACTCAACAGCAAAAGTTATCCAAATTCTATGAAATTTATACAGTAACTAGGGTATGATTTTAGACAAATTTAGGAACAAGAATCAGGTTATTTAGACTAACTATGAAAAAGTTATAATGAAAACATGCTCTCTCAGCCTGATAATTCACTAAATTAATTACTGGTACTGTTCATGGCACAAATTTCCAGAATGATCTAAAGTCTGGAATTTTTATGGTGGGTAGGTAATAGTATCCTAACAACAACAAAACTGAGTTTGTACCTTTTGGAGTTAAAATGAATTAGTTATGATTTTCCTAAGTTATGAAACTAGCATATTTCACTTTTTAGAGACATAAACATAAGCAAAACCTATTTCATGTTAAAGCATACTAACAGAGGAATTTTACAAGCTTGAGTTTTCTCAGTTTGGAATTATACAGAAAAAGTTATGCATTTTACAAGTTTCCAATTAATTTCTGGAATATTCTAAAATGGCTGAAAACTAGTTAATATTATCTACAAGGTTTCCTGGCATGGAACAATGCCTATATGCATTTTTAGATTAAACTTTAGTCAAACATGAATTTATCCCCGTTGGAATCATTTAAAAAGGATTTAAAACGAATTAGCCATGAGTTTTCAAAGTTTAATGCAATTTTCAGTTGTCAAATAAAGACTTACCAGAATTTAAACAAAATCTACTCAAAAGAAATGACGTGGAACAACGTGGGCCCTTGATTCGGAATCCAACGGCCCACGCGCTGGAGAAATAGCGCACACGCGCAATTCTAAAGAGACCCACCGTTGGATCTAGATCCAACGGTCCACGTGGATTGGGCCATTCGGACGACGCGAACGCTCAAACCAACCTCGACCGTAGATCTTAAGATGGAGGGCTCAGGACGCGGAGACGCTCGGGTGACCCGAACGGCACATCCATCTCAGCCGCAGATCGCGAGACGGACGCCCCGCAGCGGCTTGGGAGCTCGGGTGGCCCGAACGTTCCCCAGATCTGGGCCGTTGATCAAAGGATCGACGGTCCACGATCGACGAAGCGCTGCGCACTCACGCACGTGAGTTTAAATACACCGAGAGGGTTTTAATAGGCGGGCCCACATGTAAGTGACCCAACAAGCTTTTTAGGACAGTAATTAATTACTAACAATGATCAGTAATTAATGGCCCTAATCTTTGTCCTAAAGATCTCGCTGCTGTGGTTTAGGTCTACGGGCCCACAAGTCAGTGGTACACAGGTTGTATTAGGACATCATTTACTACTAAAACAATGATTAACCATGATTATCAATGATTAGCAATTAATGACTAGATCTGTGTCCTAAATGACAACAGCTAAGGGAGGCGCTCGCCCGACAAAAACCCAGTGAGCTCCACGGCTCACCGCCGCGATAGGAACCACGTCGGCGCCGGCCAAGGGCCAAAATGGAACCGCAATAGCCTTGCGCACACGATGGTGGCACTTTCGTGGCGGTGGCGGCCCACAACGGCGGTTAGCCGGAGCTAAACAACAATGACCAAATTGGCCGAAAATGAAAAATAGCCAAAAGCTCCGCATTGTCCAAAGAAATGTGTGCCACAACATCTAAGGACTAATAAGAAACTACCTTAGCCAAAAAGAGCTTCGAAGGTGGCCGAAGGAGCTTTGATGGTGGAGGAGCTCACCGGAGCCGAAGAAGATGAAGTGGAAAACGAGACCTGAGCCAAAATGAACATCATTGGTGGTCAAAATAGCTGCAATAAGGCCCACAGAAGGTCCATGAACAATTAATTGCCAAAAGAACCACTTACCGGAGCTAGAGAAGAAAGGGGATGAATTCGGCCGAAAAGATCCAAACTTAAAATTGGTCCATTCCTGTGAATGAAACCCAAAATTGAGTTAGGGGAAATGCATAGGGGTTTAAGGGGTTCAAAAGGGTACAAGAAGAATTGAAGATGAACCACTAGAGCACCAAGACCATCAACAGAGCTCCACGGCCATTAATGGTGGTTTTGGTATTTTTGGTGTTTTGAGTTCCACAAACAAAGAAAGAGCTAGGGGTGGTATAAAGAAGTACCAAGAGGGGTTTTGGGGACCTTATAAAGCTAGAGGATTAGGGTTTGGGCAAAAACGAGCTCCACGGGTGAGCTTGGCTCATGGCACAACCATGGATCGAAAAAGAGATATGATGGGGTGCAGGGGTAGGGCATGCCTATGGTCGAAAGTGAGCCGCACACAATAATTGCCAACCAGGGAGACGTTGACGAGGGAGCAGACACGACCGAGGCCATGCCTCCCTCTGTTCACGCACGACTCGAGGAAGAAGATGACCAGAAAAGGGCTAGGGCTGATGTGGGCGGTCCGATTTTAAACCAGCGGTTGAGATTTGCCTAAGGACCCAAAGGTTTAAAACAAAGGAGGAGATCGAGTGCATTAGATCTAAAATGGACGGTCGCGATTGGAGGTGACAACCGGGTGACCCAACGCCCAATTCATCTGGACGGTCAGATCTTGATCCAACAGTCCAAATGAGTTAGCGCGATCGCGAGGTCCAAACGTTCTCACAAACGTGGGCCATGCGATTTAAATCCAACGGCTGAGATTGAATGCGCGTTTTAAGTGAGCCCGGGTGCAGTTAGTTGACTAAGCCAAGTCAAGTGGCTCGAGCCCGAGTCTGACTCGAACCCAACTGGTTTGACTTAGGGTTTTAAACTGAGCTGGACTTTGGGGATTTATTTGAGATAGCAAAACAACTCCAAAAATTCTAAAATTTTTACTAGAGCTTGCTAACATAGATATTAACCTTGTGCAAAATTTTCAAAGGTTTTTCTGCAGTGCATTTTTCTCCACAAACTCTGCAAGGTTTTGGAATAGGGTGTTGACTGAAAGTCAAACAGGTTTGACTGCCCTCTAAAAATATTCAAACAATTTCTAAAAATTATAAAATTTTTCATAGGGGTCACATACCAACTCTGGAACTTAGGAAAAATATTTCCAGGATATGATCAAAAGATTTGATAAGATTGTTTTTGGAAGACAATGTTTTGGACCAAAAGACTTGTGACTTTGTATTTCCATAATTCTTGTACAGGAATTGTTTAGAACAAACAAGAGATACATGATGTAAGAAAATTTTTAATTTCTACTCATTTTCTTACATTTGAAACACAAGTCCAAAATTAGGATGTTACAGAATCAGTGCCTACATGTATTTTTAGGTTAAACTTTAGCTAAACAGGAATTTAACACAGTTGGAATCGTCTAAAAAGGAATTAAAATGAATTAGTTCTGAATTTTTAAAGTTTAAAACAATTTTTAGTTGAAAAAATAATCCTTACCGGAATTAAAACAAACTCCACCGCAAAGTAAAAGACGTGGCTCACTGTGAACCGTTGATCACCGATCCAACGGCCCACGCGCTCTGAAATACAACCGCGCGCGCACGGTCTCAAAAGGGCCCACCGTTGGATCAAGATCCAACGGCTCGCATTGATTGAATCGTTCGAAAGCCCGAACGTCTTAATCGATCCTAGGCTGCTGATCTAAACAGGGACGGCTGAGATCGAAGCAACATTTGGAAGTCCGAATGCACTCACGCTCTCAGCCGCAGATCGCGAGATGAGCGGACCACAATGATTTGGAACTCGGGTGGTCCGAACGTTCACACTGATCGCCGGCGAGCCAGAGAAGACGACGGTAACACATACGGCTGAAAATGAAAACACAAAAAGAGCTCTGCATTGGTCAAGGTAGCAAGTGCCATAGCTTCTAGGGACTACTAGGAGGCTACCTGAGCACGGAGAGGGCAAGAAAATAGCTGGAGGAGCTCCGGCGACCAAGTTGCTTGCCGGAGTTGAAGAGGATGATGGAGATAGTGAGGTCTGAGCAAAATGAACATGAAAGAATGGTAGGGTTAGCTTCATTATAGCTCATAGATGGTCCATGAGTATAGAATTGAAGAATGATGCACTCACCGGAGCTGAGGAAGAAAAGGGGTGATTTCGGCCGAATTTGAACAAACCCCAAAATTGACAAACTCTGTGAATGCCAAACAAAATTAATTTAGGGGTAATGCTCAAGAGGATAAGTGGAACAAGTTGACACGAAAAGAAAGAAGGAGGAACCACTGGAGCACCGTCGTCACCGAGGGGTTTCAAGGTCCAACAATGGTGATTTGGGGCTCACGGCTGTATTGAGCTCAAATGGGTAGGGGTAAGGCTAAGGGAGATGTATAGGGTGCTGAAAATGAATAAGGATGGAGCTCTAAGGCTATTTATAGCAAGACAAGCAAGAAAGAGCAAAGACTAGGGTTTTACATGCTCTTGGTTCATGGCTCTGCCATGGATGAATTGAGTGACGGGAGTAGGTGAAAACCACGACTTTCGGAGGAAGACTCTGAGGAGCATTGAATGCTTGCAGCAAGGAGCCGTTGCCGGACTCCATGGAGGTGACAAAACACTGCGCCTCCTCCATGCCCTGTTTCTGTCACGCGCACGCAAGGAGGAAGAAGGTGACCAGGACCCTGGGGCCCACATGTCAATGAAGGAATCGAAGGGCGCAGGTCAAAAAGTGACGAAGGAGTTAGGTTAAATTGAGTCAAAAGATCTGGATGGTTGGATTAGAAATGGACGGTCACGATTGAATCGGTCATTTGGAAAGTTCCAATGTTCAAAACAACCTAGACGGTCCGATTAAGATCCAAGGGCTTAGATTGAAAGGGGACCTTCGGAGGTCCGAACGGCACAGGCGATCTTGATCGTTGGATTAAAATCCAACGGTCCAATTCACACGTCAAGTGGCTCGAGTCCGAGTGCAATTAGTTGGTTGGGTTCAATCGCGGCTGGGTCAGTTGGGTTTGAAATGACCCGGCGCGGCAAGAAAAAGGGCGCATAGGGGCTCTTGGATCTTGATCCAAAGGCTGAGAGGGTTGCTCGCACGAACGGTTCCATGGAGATCGAACGGCTCACAACGCACGTGTGATTTGAACGGCGGGACCGAGCCGGGAATGGGTTAGGTCCAACCAAGAGCAAGGGTTGGGCTCGGGTTTGACTCGAACCCAACCCAAATTGACTTAGGGTTTGATTTTGAAGCTGAAAACTTTGAGGAATTTCTAGAGGTAGCAATCTAACTCCAAACATTCTGAAATTTTGACTGGAGGTTGCTAGCTCCAGGATAAACCTTGTATAAATTTTCCAGAGGTTTTTATGCAATGCATTTTTCTCTAGAAATTCTACAATGATTTATTTTAGGGTTTGACCAAGGGTCAACAGGTTTGACTGCCTCATAAAATATTCAAATAATTTTTAAAAATTGTGAAATTTTTCAGAGAAGGTCACACAACATCTTTAGAACCCAGGAAAATTATTTCTAGTGGATGATCCTTAGATTTAAGAAGGGTTGGAAAAGAAAGGTCATGCCTTAAGTCAATTTTCGAGGTTTTGGTTTTTGATTTCCCACAATTCCACTACAAGAATTGCATAGAAGTTCAAAAACTTCAAGATGCAAGAAATTTTTTTAATTTCTACTCATTTTCTTACATTTGAAACACAAACCCAGATTTAGACTGTTACACGCATCTTGTCGGGGCCAGATCTGGAGCCATACTGATCGATGGCAGTGGCATCCACGGCTCCAAGCGTCCAACAGGGCTGGGCCTAGTCGCAGCGGCCTGACATGCTCTGGGTCATGCCTAGACCTCGCCGGAGACGAGTCGTGCTGGCACGAAGCACAGCCTGAAGCCCAACCGGCACTGCACGCCCGACTCCCGGGTCTACTTAGGCGTGCGTGGCTGCGAAAACTAAATCGGGGTGCATGCGGCGCATCGGCGAACTGGCCGGCAAGGCGTGCACCGATGTCGGAGGACTGCACAGCAGCACTTCTGATACTATGCCTGCTTGGTGATGCCTGCAGATGTGCCCTTTGCCCTTTGCAACTTTGGAAGTCTGGCACGTCCTCTGAAAAGCCACCGTGGACTCAGCAGTCCACTGCCGCTCTTGGACGATCGAGACTGAGAGAGAGAGAGAGACAGAGAGACAGCAATGATGGGGAGACGACATCCTATGCCAAAAGGGTATATAGGAGGCATCTCGGACTGAAAGAGTGCAGAGAGGAATCCCAGTTTGGTCTTTGGTAAAGAAACTTCTGTTTGCGGTTATCCGTGTTGACAACGGTTTGTGCTGGGAGGAAGAAATACTACTACAGACTTATCTTTTTCTTTTCTTTCTTTCTTTTTTTAAAAAAATATAAGCAAGGCAGAAGCTCTGCCAATTCACCGGAGAGTCTTTTTTTAATTTTTATTTTTTAAAAAAATTATTTTAAAGATAATTTCTTCCTAACTTTATTTTCAATTCTGACCCCTTCAATCACACCATGACTCGTAAGGTGACCAAACTGTGCTGTCACGCCACCGACCGCGGCGTGATCAAACGGTGCTGTCACATCACCGACCGCGGCATGACCAAGCTGTGGATGCGTCCGTTTTTGGGCTAAGTCATGTCACGCCAAGAGGAGTAGCGTGACAACACAGTTTGATCACGCTGCGATCGGTGGCGTAACAACACAGTTTGGTTACACCACGGGTTATAGTGTGACCAAAGATGTCAGAATTGAAAATAAAGTTAGAAAAATATTATTCTTTAAATAACTTTAAAAAAAAGAATTAAATAATAAAAATAATTCTTCACCGGAAGAGAGTTGCTAGGGAAAGTCTCGACACACAAATACAACGTATATATATTCATATGGTTTTAATAAATTTGAGGGAAAAAATCTATAATTTATGTACAAATACATAGGAGTAAGACACAAATACAATTGAAGTATTACAACTAGGGGTAACATGGTCTATTTGCCTCTAATCCCCTTATATGGTTTTTGGAGCTAACCTACCAGCCAAACGTTTTCAACAGACAGCTCCAGATTTTCAGAGAAGTGGATTCTCAGAGAATCAGGAGCAGAATCTAAAAAATAAGAATCTGGAACTCTACCAAACAGGGCCTATATAGCGCAGGAGGATGGAAAACGGAGAAGTAGCTATGCTACAGCTACTAATTGACAACGTTTTTACCAAATCGCTACAAACAGTTATTAATACGCGCGCAGTCCTCTGCCAGCTTCACGCTTGTGGTAGCTCGATTTTTTTTGCGAGAGCAGATTCATCTACAAAAGGAGGCCTCTAAAATCTAGGAAGAACAAAGAAAGAAAAGAACACTGCGTAATTTCTGAGAGGTTGCATGTAGGACTGCAATTACTTGTTTCCCACAGAGCAGGGCAGGCAGGTTATGAGAATCCTGGAATCCTACACCGTATCCAACTTTAACTATCACGTTGTTTCAGATTATCAGACCTACCAGGAAAAAATAATTAGACTCGGACGGTGTTCCATCTTGTTTCCCTCGTGACTAATTAACGAAGCATATTCGAAGCGCCTTAGTTTAACCAATTTCATGTCAATATGGATTAAACCGAAGAACGCGGGATAGCACGAGCTTAAGGTCTTTTGGTTCGGTCCCAACGTCGCCCCCCCTAAAAAGGTGAAATCAAGATTCTCACTGTAGTTAGCAACATCTGCTCTCGTTAGTACTAGTTTTCTTTTGATTCGGATCAGATCGAGATTGCAGCAGTGTTTGGTGCGAGCGACATCCTTAAGCAGCAATCCATTAATGCTGCACCTACATGCATACACACAACAAGAAGGCAAATGCCATGTGCTTCCAACATGTGCCACATGGCATCTGGATTGATTTACTGAACAGCTGTTGAGGCTGCGTATGTACCTCCCTACAAAAAGCTAGATCAGCACTAGCAACTAACCCAATCATCGCAAAAACAACGAGTACATGTACAACACCGGTTGTTCATTGTCTCATTTTTGGCTAAGCACTCCCCATTTTCCAAGGTAGATTCCAGCGGCTACAGCAAGGACAGTGCCCCAAAGAAAGGAAGAGAGATCTCTAGCTAGCTCTATCTTTATTTGCACAAGATACACACATATATATGTAAGTGTCCTAGGGATTAAAATGTTCAGTTGACAAGCAGAGCCCCCACGCATGCATGTGTCCTGGGCTCACTTTTAATTGCATGTCTAATTAGGTAGTTGGATCGGATCCACCGGAAAGAATGTACAAAACATGAGCCCCTGATCTAGTTATGGATTGTGTATCACTGTCTGCGTGTGTAGCTTGGCCGTTGGGGCTGTACCATGCCTTGGAATCATTGCGATTGGGCTCTTATTTACTCCAGTTGTACCCACTAAGTGGATCTATGCATGATACATCTCTATCATCATGTACTACTACCAGTTAAGTTGTCATGTAGTCCCTACAAATTGATAACATATATTGTTTTGTTTCCTGATGGTCGGTTCTGCGATGCTGTTAGATTCTTTCCCCATGCTCCTGGACTGGAGTAAATAAAGGAGAGAGAGAGCTAGAGGATTGTTTCATGGAAGCTAGTGTTCTGATCATTGCTGATATTTAGTATTGTTCAGTGCATCTATCTTCAATGTGATCTGCGCTCTGTAGTGGCTAGATGTATCTATCTAAGCTGATCCAAGTGCTAGAATCATGAAAAAGTGCGAGATCTTGCTAGGGGCTAGGGCTGAATGTGTTGCAAGTACTAGTCATGTACTTCATCCTAGCTACAGAGGAATTGATAGCACTCGAAATAGAAGGCCTTTTGTTCTTTCTTTTTTAGGGGAACCTTTAATGTATGACATAGACGTTCATAGGTACAAGTGAGTTTAGTTTGGGTTCATACTATTTTGCAGTATGGTTGTCCCCATGGGTGGATCTCTATACCAGAGACTGCAGGATCGAAACTAGAACTAGAGCTATAATCCACGTCAGATCAAGTTCTTGTTAGTTCAGTACTTCAGTAACGACATGAACTCATCTATATATCTCGATTTGAAATACCTCACTACTCAATCTCAAAACCCTAGTCACCACCAAAAAAGCCCCCCTCTCCTCCTCCCTTCCTCCTCGTCGCCGCCGTCGGCGGCTGCTGGCCGGCCAGCGGCGATGGCGGGGCTTCTTCTTCTCTGTGGTGGCGTCTGATCTGCATCGCGCTCCCGACGCCCGACGTCTGTCCGCCAATTTTCAACGGTGTGGAATTTCGTTAGGTTGAATCTGTAGGGAAACGGGTAGGCTACACTAGCGCAAATTTAAAAAAAAAAATCTACCTGTAAACCAAGATCACTGCAGTTATAGATCACGGTCTTACCCCTTGACGCGCAGGTGCGGAAGTTATTGCGGCACGTCGGAGCAGTGTAGTCGTACTAAGTTGATGCAGCACGTTGGGGCGGAGTAGTCGTACTACTTCCTTGTCCTTGTCGTGGCGTCCCACGTACAGCTCCTCTCTTGCGGTTCGTCCCAACGCTACAGATGCAGCGCCCTCAAAGGTATCCACACGTACGGGAGGAAGCGACGCACGCCGGACTACTAGATCCGCGCGAGCGACCAGGGCGTGGGAGGGGTGGCGGCTAGGGTTTGAGGATGTCACGAAAAACTCATCCCTCATCCCGTGCGCCCCTGCCCTCCTTTTATAGACGTCCTTACAATGGGCTTCTACGAATAGAGGCCCATTAGGACTCAATGCCCAGTCTAATTCGGATCCAATCCGAATTAGGCTTCAGCCCCTTAAGTGTGTGACCCTATGGTTCACGTATGTTTAGACATGACGCGAGTACACATACTTGGTCAATAGTTGGTAGCGGCCTCTAGCAAGACGTGCCAACTCCTAAACATACACAAAGATCATATCGGACGAACCATCACAACGTTATGTACATGTCAATCCCTTTGCCTCACGATATTCGGTCGAGCTCCAAGCTGACCACTCTTTCTCGATCCTGTGATCCGGAATCCCTTACTAGGTTAACTCTTAACCTTAAGTAGCACGGCCATGCATTTCTGGATCCGATCACTCGAGGGGCCCAGAGATATCTCTCTCAAGTAGAGAGGGGCAAATCCCATCTCGACTGACCATGCCTCGCAGCATGCTTCATGACAAACCCGAAAGCTACCTTTATAACTACCCAGTTACGAAGTAGCGTTTGATAGCCCCTAAGTAGGTCGATTCACATCTCAAGTACATGCGACAATCTCAGGTCTAAGGACAAGGCGTACACATTGTGTAGAGAGAACCATAAGTATAATTGCTATGTCTCATGTTGGGTCGGTCCAACCCCATGTTCTAAACATGTGTCCACATTATTGGTTTGACATCTCCATGTCTATGACCTGTGAAACATGGTCATCAACCGATACATGTGCTAATCCATCATTCACGTGTGTCCTCACATGAACTCCGACTAGGGACAACTTTAGAATAACCATACAAGTAAAGAGTTTCACAAACAAGTCACATACTTGTTAATCAACACAAAGGCAATATTCAAGGAACATTTATTAAATCATGGATACAACGAAATATCATCATCAATATGATTGCCTCTAGGCATATCTCCAACATCTCCCACTTCCACTAGAGTCAATCTAGAAGATATCTAATACCCATAGCTCTTGTGTGCGCCTCATGTTTAGGTTGTGGAGAGGCTTCGTCAAAGGATCTGAAATATTCAAATCTGTGTATTTTGCATATCTTTAAATCTCCTCGATTAAGGATCTCTCGAATGAGATGAAACCGCTACAGTATGTGTTTGTTCTTTTGGTGATTGCTCGGCTCCTTGGCTTGCGCAATGGCCCCACTGTTATCACAGTAAAGATCCGAGGATCGCACGCACTAGGAACCACACAGTTCGATTATGAACTTCCTTATCCAAACACCTTCCTTTGCTTGCTGAAACCGCAATGCACTCGGCTTCGTTGTAGAGTCGACAACGTCTCTGCTTGGAACTCTTCCAACTTACCGCACCACCGTTCAAAAGGAACACAAAACCCGATTGCGATTTGTAATCATCTTTGTCGGTTTGGAAGCTTGCATCGGTGTAACCATTTACAACGAGCTCTTCCTCACCTCCGTAGACTAGGAACACATCCTTAGTTCTTCTCAAATACTTGAGGATGTTTTTAACCGCCCCCGATGACTCTCACTGGATCACTGGTATCTGCTCGTAACACTTAGAGCATAGGAAACATCTGGCGAGTACATATCATAGCATACATGATAGATCCAATGGCCGAAGCATATGGAATCTTACTCATGCGATCTCGCTCATCAGTTGTCGAAGGACACTGAGTCTTGCCAAAATTTATGCCATGAGACATGGGCAAGAACCCTTTCTTTGCCTCCTCCATGTTGAACCGTTTCAACACTTTGTCAATGTAAGTACTCTGGCTTAATCCTATTAGCATTTTTTATCTATCTCTATAGATCTTAATACCCAAAATATATGTCGCTTCCCCTAAGTCCTTCATTGAGAAACTATTTTTCAGTGAGGTCTTAACGGACTCGAGCATAGGAATATCATTTTCAATCAGTAATATGTCATCTACATATAAGATTAGAAATACGAGTGAGCTCCCACTTGTCTTCTTGTAAACACAAGATTCTTCTTCGTTTTTGATGAAGTCAAACCCTTTGACTACTTCATCAAAACAAATGTTCCAACTCCGAGATGCTTGCTTCAATCCATAAATGGATTTTTGAAGTTTGCATACTTTTCTAGCATTGTTTGAATCGACAAAACCCTCGGGCTGTATCATATACACATCCTCGGTTAAATTTCTATTAAGGAAAGCCGTTTTGACATCCATCTGTCATATCTCATAGTCGAAATATGCAGCAATAGCTAGAATGATCCGTATTGATTTAAGCATCGCTACAGGCGAGAAAGTCTCATCGTAGTCAACTCCTTGAACTTACTGAAAACCTTTTGCGACAAGTCGAGCTTTATGGATATGAACATTTCCATCCATATCAATCTTCCTTTTATAGATCCATTTGCACTCTATGGTTTTAACACCATTAGGCGGGTCAACCAAATTCCAAACTTAATTGTCTCCCATGGATGCTATCTCGGATCTCATGGCACTATGCCATTTCTCGAGTCTGGTCCATCATTGCTTCCGCATAGGTCGTGAGGCTCATCATTGTCTAACAATAACATATCTCGCGCATTGCGGAGCCTTTCCGACCTTCGTGGTGGTGGTGCTTCCTTTGCCATGGGTTCCTCAACTTGTTCTGCCACATGGGCATCATTCGTCGAGTCTTCCCCGATTGGTTCATCTTGAACCTCTTCAAGCTACACCGTTCTTCCACTTGTCTCCCTGTTGAGAAACTCTTTCTCTAGGAAAACACCACTTCGAGCGACAAACACTTTACCCTCTAGTCGGTTGTAGAAGTAATATCCAAAGGTTTCCTTCGGATATCCACGAAAATGCATTTATCCGACTTGGGTGTGAGCTTGTTCGATCAGTAGTCGCTGACAAACGCCTCACATCCCCAAATCTTTAGAAAAGACAAGCGTGACTCTTCCCATCCATATCTCATATGGTGTCTTAACTACGGATTTAGATGGTACCCTATTAAGTGTGAAAGCTACCGTTTCTAGAGCGTAACCCAAAGGATAATGGTAAATTTGATGGCTCATCATCGATCGAACCATGTCCAACAAGGTCCGACACGCCACTCGGATACCCGTTTCTTTGAGGTGTTCGGGCGGTGTTAGGCGTGGAACAATTCCGCAACTCTTGGATGATTGCTAAATTCATGACTCAAATACTCGCCACCACGATCGGATCGCAGAGCCTTAATTTTCTTGTCACGTTGATTTTCAACTTCATTCGGAACTCTTTGAACTTTTCAAAAGTTTGGACTTATGCTTCATTAAGTAGACATAGCCATATCTACTAAAATCATCGGTGAAAGTTATGAAGTAATGAAATCCACCTCTAGCGATCGTGCTCATTGGTCCACATACATCGGTATGTATGATTTCCAACAAGTCGGACGCCTCTCAAAAGAACCTTTGAAATGTGATTTGGTCATCTTACCAAGCAAACAAGCTTCACATGTCTCGTATGATTCAAAATCAAACGAAGTTAGAAGACCATCGACATGGAGCTTCTTCATGCGCTTTTCACTTATGTGACCCAAACGACAATGCCAAACATAGGTGGGATTCAAATCATTAGGTCGAAGTCTTTTAGCATTTATGTTAAAGATAGGCGCATCATCAAGATTTAAAATAAATAACCCATTCACAATGGGCGCAAAAAGCCATAAACATTCCATTTTAGAGATCAAACAACCATTGTCTTTACTTGCAAATGAATAACCATCTCTCATCAAACATGAGGGGATAAAATGTTTCGACTCATACTAGGAACATAATAACAATTATTCAATTCCATAATAAATCTTGAAGGAAGCTGAAGTTGCATGGTGCCGACGGTCAACGCGAGAACCCTTGCTTTATTTCCGACGCGAAAATCAACTTCACCTCTTGCGACTCCTCTACTTCTTATTAGCCCTCGCATCGAGTTGCAAATGTGAGCAAGCGATCCGTATCAAATACCCAAGAGTTAATAGGAGAATCAGCGAGAAAAATGTCTAAAACATTTATGACAAGTGTACCATGGGTGGAAGTCTTACTTCGGCCTTCTTCTTGCATTCATCGGAATCCATGTACTTCTTGCGTTTCTCTTCCAATGGCCGCTTTCTTTACAATAGAAGCATCTTGTCTCACTCTCGAGTCCGACGATTAGGCTTAGGCGTTGGCTTGAGATCATATCTTTAACATTGCCCTTATTCTTTGGCCATGGCTTCTTACCCTTTTCTTGAAGCTAGACTTGTTACGCACAACCATCACATGGCTAGGCCACGCACACTTCTTAATGTCACTCTCTGTTGTTTTGAGCATCCCACAAAGCTCATTAAGGCCCTTATCCGCCCCATGCATATGGTAGTTCGAAATGAAATGTCCATAGCTAGGTGGAAGAGACGCTAAAATAAAATCAGTTGCCAACTCTTGGCCAATTGGAAAACCAAGTTTATCCAAAGTCTGACTGTAACCAACCATTTTGATCACATGTGGGCCTACGGGTACACCTTCTGTTAACTTGCATTCCAGAAAAACCTTAGAGACATTGAACCGTTCAGTCCTGGCCTGAGTCTGGAACATGTCCTTAAGCGCTATGATCATATCTCCTGAGTCTGGAACATGTCCTTAAGCGCTATGATCATATCATACGCTTCCTGATCCTCAAACTGCTTTTGAAGGTCAGGTTCCATGCATGCAAGCATAAGACACTAATCTCAAGAGAGTCATCACATGCTTTCTTGTAGGCATTTTTAACAAAGTGAGACGCATTGTTAGCGTGTTCTTACGGGATTGGGGTGTCCAACATTTTCCTTTTATCCGCCTCGAGAACAATTCTCGGGTTACGGACCAATCCGAATAGTTTGTTCCATTTAATTTTTCTTTCTCAAGAATCGATCGCAAAGCAAAAGGGTGTGCGTGGTTGCTAGATGCCATTGATCTACAATAGGAAATGCAAAATACTAAGACAAATAAAACCAAGATTGAGTAAACTGTATTAAACAAATTTAATAGAATGTACTCCCACTAAAATCAACATCCCTCTATTGATTCTTAGCGATTCAAGATCCGCAATTAACGAGTCTACTAGTGATCTTTTGCATCACCGCTAGGAGACAAGGTAATTCGGTAAGCAACACCTTACTAATCATATCTCTATATGACTCTTGTTGTTGGGTGACATCTCTATGCCCCAGCGCCCAACCTTTATGCCCCAAGGCCCATAACCTTTATGATAACCTTGTTAAGTTCACCAATCCTTATGCATGTAAGTATCCGATACCAAAGTTTAATTGGGAGGGCATATGTTTAACTTAACATTTTGTGAGGGATCGCTATACTTCTACCATTCAAACATGCATAGGAGTAAAACAATAGGAATAGCATTCACACAGTTGTGACTCAGTATGGCCCATTTTCTCATGGTGATCTCCATCGCCATAGAATCTGTCCACCATGATGATCTCCATCTCCATGGTTCATGTGTGCCATCCCTCCAAGTGATGTGTCCTCCGAGTAGTACTATAAGCTATTACTCATAACAGCTAGTAATAAAATACATGGATACTAGGAATCATCACAAGTCGGCACGCAGGCCGTTAATACAATACTTTGACAACACAATGGCTCCAGCCGTGTTGCCGTACCCACGACACGCAGGTCATGCAAATATTACAAACATGCATCACATACACATTAGGCCATACTGGTCACATACATCCTGCAAAAACAAGTTTATGCATATAATCGCAATCTACCGGATAAGGGGGTCGAGGGGGTTTCCCCCTGCGGGGTTCGAAGGGGCAGCGCCCCTCGCGGTATCTATGCAATTTTTACTTAGGATTTTGGTCGGCAAATCATATTTACCACAAATCATGGAGCCCGATCGCACGATCACGGTACATCGATTATTAATCTAGGTTCCGATTCGACCAATCATATTGGTCTTCGCATTCCGCAACCGGTTTTACGTGTCACTGTCTACCCCGATGGCGAATCCGACCGGTAGGGGTATGTTGTTTCACGACCTTAGCGACATGATCACGAAACGGACCAATCCATTACGAACTATACAATCGATCACATCGATCATACCGATTTACATATCGCCATATGCAAATCACCCGAACCTATAACATGACAGCAACCGCTCTGATACCACTGTAGGGAAACGGGTAGGCTACACTAGCGCAAATTAAAAAAAATTCTACCCGTAAACCAAGATCACTGCAGTTATAGATCACGGTCTTACCCCTTGACGCGCAGGTGCGGAAGTTGTTGCGGCACGTCGGGGCAGTGTAGTCGTACTAAATTGATGCAGCACGTTGGGGCAGAGTAGTCGTACTACTTCCTTGTCCTCGTCGTGGCGTCCCACGTACAGCTCCTCTCTTGCGGTTCGTCCCAACGCTACAGATGCAGCGCCCTCAAAGGTATCCACACGTACGGGAGGAAGCGACGCACGCCGGACTACTAGATCCGCGCGGCGGCATGGGGCGTGGGAGGGGTGGCGGCTAGGGTTTGAGGATGTCACAAAAACTCATCCCTCATCCCGTGCGCCCCTGCCCTCCTTTTATAGACGTCCTTACAATGGGCTTCTACGAATAGAGGCCCATTAGGACTCAATGCCCAGTCTAATTCGGATCCAATCCGAATTAGGCTTCAGCCCCTTAAGTGTGTGACCCTATGGTTCACGTATGTTTAGACATGACGCGAGTACACATACTTGGTCAATAGTTGGTAGCGGCCTCTAGCAAGACGTGCCAACTCCTAAACATACACAAAGATCATATCGGACGAACCATCACAACGTTATGTACATGTCAATCCCTTTGCCTCACGATATTCTCGAGCTCCAAGCTGACCACTCTTTCTCGATCCGTGATCCGAATCCCTTACTAGGTTAACTCTTAACCTTAAGTAGCATGGCCATGCATTTCGGATCCGATCACTCGAGGCCAGAGATATCTCTCTCGGTAGAGAGGCAAATCCCATCTCGATCGACCATGCCTCGCAAAGATGCTTCATGACAAACCCGAAGCTACCTTTATAACTACCCGATTCTGAAGTAGCGTTTGATAGCCCTAAGTAGGTCGATTCACATCTCAAGTACATGCGACAATCTCAGGTCTAAGGACAAGGCGTACACATTGTGTAGAGAGAACCATAAGTATAATTGCTATGTCTCATGTTGGGTCGGTCCAACCCCATGTTCTAAACATGTGTCCACATTATTGGTTTGACATCTCCATGTCTATGACCTATGAAACATGGTCATCAACCGATACATGTGCTAATCCATAATTCACGTGTGTCCTCACATGAACTCCGACTAGGGACAACTTTAGAATAACCATACAAGTAAAGAGTTTCACAAACAAGTCACATACTTGTTAATCAACACAAAGGCAATATTCAAGGAACATTTATTAAATCATGGATACAACGAAATATCATCATCAATATGATTGCCTCTAGGGCATATCTCCAACAGAATCTGGGGTCCTTCTCCGCTGGCTCGTTTTTAGGCGTGGTCATCCGGGTCCCTTCTCCGCCAGCTTCTTCCGGCGGTGCGGCTTCGTCGATGGTATGATGACGGAGGTGGTGCGGTGCAGATCCAGATTTGACGCAGTTGGTAGGGATTACGACGGCTCAGTGGCGGTGGCTTGTGAAGAGCTCGGCTCCTCCCCGGTGGACGGTTGTTAACCAGCCGATGCGTGGGCTGCGGTGGTCGTCGCCTTCCTAGCGGCGGTTGGCCGTTGGGGATGTTGCGGATATCGTCTTGGCGATCTATCCTTCATTGGTTGGATCCAATGATGAGGTCGTGCTGCGGTGTGGTCTTGGAGCGCTGGTACCTTCAATCGGGATGAAAACTCTTGATCTGGCCTTCGCTGGTTGGATCCGGCAATGACGTCAACCTGAGCGGCATTACCTTCTTGAAGGTGTTGCTTTAGAGCACCGGTACCTGAGCTCCGGAGTGAAAACTTCTGATCTGACCTTCGCTGGTTGGATCTGGTGACGACAACATGAGTCGTATCCCTTCTTGGAAGTGTCGCTATGGAGACTGGCCCATCATCACCTCTTTATTGCGCAGCTGCTGTTCGCGTATGGATGACCTCCTGGTTGGTCTCGGAGGCGGGGCTAGGTGGTTTTTTTAGGCTAGTCTTTGCATGATAATTTGTTTGTCATTGTTGGCTTTTGGCCATTTTTTATTTTAAGCTTTTAGTTGATGGTGGTGTAATGATTGTGTGCATTCCTAGTTGGTGCAGAGACTGGGAGTTGTGCTTCCATTATCTAAAAAAATGAACTCATCTATATATCATGCCATATGTGAACAGAAACTGAGTATTCAACGTGTAAGGAAAGTAGCAACACCTTCGCGATACAATAACTCATTAAACTGGCCAACACAAACAAGTATGCCAACATGACAAAAGTGCTAGATTTGTAATATGTACGTACGATTTGACATTCTTACTAACTTGCTAGATTTGCACAAGCCAGTTTTACCTCTACAAGCTTAGTACAGGCTTAGGGGGAATCAGCATTGGGATGCCATCATCTGTAAAGGACACATCACAGAAACTGAATTAATGGCCATGCATCACCTGCTCCTGTATACCTACTGTATATCACCAAGACATGGAGGACAAGTCCAGCTCATGGATGGTGCCCAAGAGGGAGTATCAGTCTATCAGATCATGGGGCACATGCAGCCACATCCCCCCAAATCATGCCATTGTCTCCAGATTCCCCGGCTTGGTTGTTAATGCGTGAGTTGTCTGAACAAGCTCGCATCCCTCCAAGGCAGAGAGCATATATACAGTTCAGGATCCCCATTGTTAATCCATCATGGGGGTCCAAAACGGCATCATTTCTGATCTCCAAAGAACCTTTCTCTCGCGCACATCGCTGGTGATCCATCAATGTTTTTTTTTTGCTAATTGGAGTCGACTGTCGCACGTGGTGGCCATCGGTGATCGGGTTTCTTGGAAAGTTGTGGGAAAAATGTTGGTGTAGGGTCACAAATAATTCAGCTTGATCAAGAAAAGAGGGGGAAAATTAAACCGAAAATGGAAAGGGCATGCAAACTTTTAAGTAGCGTTATTCTATAATTCAGATGCAACAAGTGCGACGTTTAATGTCGAATTAGGTTGATAGCACAAAGACCATAAATATATAATTATGATCACAAACTAATCTAAACATGGTTTATGTTGATAGCACGAATGACATAATATGTATCTTCTTCAAACACAAATCCAACAAGTATGATACCTGAATTTGTTTTTCTTGAATATCATGTGCAGTTTCGTAGGCAGATCCTCAAACCTAAAAGGCGCGGGGCATTCCAACATGTGGGTGAACAGTACCTTGGCAGGTATACTGTAGCATATGTTACTGTAGCATCACAAATAGTAGACAGACTCTGCTATTTAGGAATGTATCTATTAGGTGTTTGGTATTATCTATTAGTTAAGTAAGTTATTATTAGATTGGATTGTTGGAGATAAGTTTCCTTATAGATTATTTGTTTCCTTATAGATTATTTCTTAGGGGTCAAGTCGGGCCGTCCCTATAAAAGAGATAGCATGTATCTATTATCAATCAAGTAAAAAATAAACAAAGTTAGTCCATAACCGGTTGACTAAAGATCAGAGTCTCCTTGTTCGTCGGGAAGAGTCCCGGCCGAGCATGGAGGGTGATCCCTCGCCTATCTAGCTAATCAGGCCTCAGAGTCTCGCTACCTTGTTAGGGAAGAGCCTTGTTGGCGGTTAGATGAAGGCGAACGCCTTACCTTCGGTTCTTGGACTCGTACTCCAACAGTTACCACAACAGAAGCTTAAACTGCCAAGGATGATTGTATTTACACTTGGATGTCAACAACATCCATAGATCCACATTGGATATAATCTGGGACGACAATTATGAATCATTCATTCAACTAGATTGAGAAATAAAAGAAAAGGTTCGTACTATATATTCTATATTCCCGAGTGGAGGTATGTGATGTCAACAAGTTAGGAGCATGATTCCAGGGCAGGTATGGCATG
The DNA here is from genome assembly GCA_036346255.1 of Ampelocalamus luodianensis. Lineage (NCBI taxonomy): Eukaryota > Viridiplantae > Streptophyta > Magnoliopsida > Poales > Poaceae > Ampelocalamus > Ampelocalamus luodianensis. The sequence goes on from CM070621.1 coordinate 59,969,333, forward strand.
CACACATGTGAACTGCCTTGGTTACTTTAGATGTGCCTGTCTCTGGTGCGGGTGATTCTTTTAGTGTAGTGCCCCATAAATCTATCTGTGGATAGATACATGGATGCACATATTTATAGCAAGTGGGGGGTTGCTATGTTTCCTGCTTTTCTAGTCTGTCCTTTGCTTGGCAATTTGTGGTGGGGGCATCATTCCTTCCCTTCTCAAATACTTGAAGCTGCAGTGACCAATTGAGCTGCAATCTCCTTGGCCGGTCTCTCTATGCCTTTAAAATAGGCTCTTGTAGAGTGTTGAGAAAGTTAAGTGCCCTCTACCATCATCCTATACATAAAGTGCCCCTATTGCAAGGTTCTTCGAGGCCTCGATCCCGATAAGCATCCAAGTGATAGGTCTCCACTTCTTGTAAGTAGTGTCTCTATTCTTATCTCATGGTTTTCATTTTTCTTGCATCTATCAAGATAGGCTGCAGTTTTCTATGGTTGTTTGTAACTTCCATGACAAAACAAGTGTATCCATAGGACATTTTGTTGATTCCTTCCTGAATTTTGCAGCTGCCCTGCTCTCCGTTGCTTACCATCCAGGTTTTTCCACAAGAAGATGTCAAGATATCTGAAGCAGTACGAGAAGGAACACATGAAGACGGCCATGTTGAAGCAAGAACATACATTCAAGCAGCAGGTAAGAACAAGAATCAGGAGTTCCAAATCAAGAACCACTTCAGCTAAAACTTCCTAAATTCCTGTTGCGGTCTACTATTCTTCTGACCTCAAATTAACAACTTATGCTGCATGCATTCAGGTTCAAGAACTGCACCGGCTGTACCGAGTTCAGAAGCTACTGATGACTGACGCGGCAAACACAATGCCCAGCGTCAAATGCAACCCTGAAGACGAGCGGCATACACAGGAGAACGACGCGGGCTCAAGCAAGTCATGGGACGCCTACTCAGAGCGAAAGAAGGCTCCCCTTGTTCTTGAAGACAGTGACCTAGAGCTAACGCTGGCAATAGGAGGTTTCGGGACGGCGGAAAAGAAGGCAACGAAGAAGGAGACGTCGTCTAGCGTAGACTCTAGGACGAGCATGTCTTCGTCGTCGACGGAGTCCGGCCCCGACTGCAGGAAGCTGCCTCCTCGTCCATCTCAGTTGGGGTCGTCAGCAGTTAAGCCTAGTCCGAATGTTGGGCAGCATTTGGAGCAGGAAGGGCTGAAGCAGCCTCCTTGGCTCCACCAGTATCTGAATTTGGCACGATAAGATTGCTCAATTTCTTACTGTATCATCCTTGTATCAACCTTTCTATTGTCCCCTCTCTTCTGGGTTGTTTCTTGACTTCTTTTCTTCCTTCGGACAAAAACTAGCACTCCTCCGCACTTGGTCTCTGATTTCGTTGTTCACATGGCCTGCCGCTTTATGGTGAGATTCAACTACAGTGCCTGCCTGCTAGTAAGGTAGAAAACAAGGTTAGGTCCCTGTTCGACAACCCAGGCCCAAGATAGCCATATGAAATGGTCAGACTTTTCAACCAATCTAGATATAAATTCAGCTTGTGGCCATTGTAGTTTAGTCTCTAGTGATGAAAAAAGATCGATATAGCTACCAACAATTTCGGCCACTTAAATCTTTCTGTATGGTTCTTTTTCACTTCAATGAATCAATATAACCGAATTGATGTATAAAATTAAAGTTGGTTACCTAAATTTAAAAGATTTTACAGATATAAAACGTATCCTCACCGGCACTGGTGGAACCAAGAATTTTGTATACCCGAGGCAAGGGCTGACCTGCTGTGCTGGCTTGGTGGCTCGCCGTGCCGCGCCGCGCCTCAGCCTCCGCCCGCACCGTGCCTCAGCGCTCTCCTTGCGCTGTAGCCCCTACGCCGAACCTTGGTAGTCGACTAGTTGGCATCTCATCGTCCCCGCGCCATAGCCCCTGTGCCTCGCCTCAGTGCTTGCCCGCGCCTATGCTTTAGGCTACATGCAGCTTGCGGCCGCGCCACACTGCAGCACCCGCCCTTGCCCGCGTCGTAGCCCTCGCACCGCACCACAACCCCCGCCGCTGGAACTGGAGCCTGGAGCTGGAGGAATGGGGAATGGTTACTAGTGCTTTTGCATTTCATTGGAGATTTAGCTTGGGCTGTAACTGGGCCGACTACAACTTGCACTCGACGCGTCACAGCCCATGGCCCACGGCCAAGGCCCAACATGGCGTGGCCGCGCGGGGACTATGGTGCAGCAGCTGTGCTCCTGCGCCCTCATGGTGCCAATAATGGTTGGAGGATCCATCTTTTCCTGACTCCCTACAGCTGCAGCTCATCATTTGTCTCATATCCTTGTTTTTTGTTTTTGTTGTGCTGCTAATTATTTTGGAGTACTAAATTAAGCAGAATGTATGTTGCTAACAATGGTAGCATGTACATGTATAACAATAATTACCCTATCGAACTAACTTTCATTAGCCACCTAGCGAAGAATACGCACCGAAGGGGCAGGGGAGGGGGTCTGCTTGGCCCGGGAGACCCGGGGCAGCCGCCCTGGCTTGCCCTGGGGGTGGTTCTGCCACTGCTCACCGGTCAAACTTGTTTTTTCAAAATGCATTAGTACGTTCTAGTTTAATTTGGATATTAATCTTTTACATGCACATTTGTAAATTACGTACTAATTGGATTAATTATCATGTGAGTTGTTCTATTTTTGCTCGTACGGTATCCTATTAGACAATAGACTTTTCATAACTTTCTTTTCACAGCAACTTAAAAAATAAACACAACACAACACAACAACCACAAACTGAGCCTTAATGTGTTTTAATTTCACTTTTGAGAAAAGCTTTGAGAAAGCTCCCAGTTGATAAAAATCTTCAAAAATTACTTTCACTCGGATAATTTAGAAATATTTGCTCATATTAGTAGTCAAAGTTTGATGGAAACATCTCCAAAACAACATCGAATGGAGATTTTTTTTCTAAGAAACAGTAATTGACAACTGCAAAGTTGGTTAGTATACCAATCTTAAAATGAAGTAGGAAATTAATACCTCACATTATGAAAAAAAAAATCAAAAACATTACTAAGCTTACAATCAACCAATTTCGTTTAAGGTGAGTTTGGATCGGTTGGGTTCATGCATGTTTTTGGTTGGATGAAGAGTTTTTGGATGAAGAGGGATTAACAAAAATGGCTTCCTCTCGACGTAATGCCAAAAATAGCATAGCGAACAAACCAACGCACGACACGTGCCCAAATATGGCCCTCGGGGCTTGACTTGCCCTCCACCATGCCTAGGGGGCCAGACTCCCTCCGTTGTGCCACATGTCCAAAACCGGGCCCTTGGGGGCCGGTTTTCGCCCTAACAAGGGCCCGGTTTTCGCCCTACCGCGCCCCTAGGGGCTAGTTTTCCCTTGGTCGTGCCCCAGGGGCTAGTTTTCCTTGCCGTGCCCCCAGGCCATGGTGAGCATCCTCGTCACACCATGTCCTCGTCCGATGCTCTAGGGGTTGGTTTTGCCCGAGTCAGTGCCTCTAGGGCACGACTTCACGCCATACTGTGGCCCCAAGGCACGATCTCGCCTGCTCCCACGTGGGAGGGAATGGAATTGATTCCCTCTGTCCCATCTGTCTAGCCACGTCCATCACCGCATACATGCAAAGCACGACATGCAAGAAAAGGCCACGTGTGGGAGGGAATCTAATTCCTACCGTCGCTTCGCGGACGGCGTAATTTCTGTGTCGCGCGGCTATAAAACCAGGCTTGATCGTGCGAGAGCTCTCTCTCTCATTCTCAGCCTCGCTCGATGAAGAGAGATAGAGATAAGAGAGTTCCAATTTCATCAATGATTAAGGATTGTTTAGAGCAGTCAGTAGCGGTCATATTAGTACAGAAAATTTGACATCAGGAGCAGGTAATTTTTTTGTCGCATGTATTTTCTTTATTAATTGTGTAGTTAATTAGTCACAATTAATTAGTTATAGTTAATTAGTTATAATTAATTTAGTCATAGTTAATTAGATGTAATTAATTTAGTCATTACCGTTTAGTCGTAATTAATTTTGTCTGAGCTAATTAGTTGTCATTAATTAGTCATGATTAATTATGTCCTAATTAATTAATCATAATTAATTACTCATAATCAATTAGTCGCAATTAAATATATTAATTCAATTAGTCATAATTAAATTAATCTCATGTAATTATTCGTGCCATACTTAATTAATTATCAATTAATTCTTGTTAGTTAATTAGCCGTAATTAATTAGTCATAATTAATTTAGTTGTAGTTAATTACTCGTAATTAATTTAGTCGTAATTAATTGAGTCACAGTTAATTACTTGTAATTAATTTAATCATTATTAATTTAGTTGTCATTATTTATTTGTAATTAATTTGTGGTAATTAATTAGTCACAAATAATTTGGTCATTATTAATTTATTCAGTAATAATTTCAGCCTTTCATCTCTTGCAAGCTGTACCTCTACCGGAGCTACTCTAACCATTCTATGACGAACATCATCAGAGCAAGTTGTGGACCACCGGGGATGGGGATGGTCCTCCACCCGTCGTTCTTCGATTGGAGAAGCTTTACTGGGACCTTGACGCTCACTACGTCCCAATCTTTCGGGACACGGGCTTATTGCCCTTTCTAAGGATGCTCCAGGTCGGACACTACTTTACCCTAGATAGTAGTCTCATGTCAGCATTTATCGATAGATGGAGACCCAAGATGCACACCTTCCACTTTTGGTGGGGAGAGATGACGGTCACTCTCTAGGATATCTCCTTGACCGGTCTTCTGATCATGGGAGAGCTACTTGTTCCAGCTTGTCCACCGGCAGATTGGAAGGCCCAATTGGTGCATCGGTTTGGCATAGTTGTCCCAAATAGGGCCCATCATATCCCTTGGACATGGCAGAAGAATTTTAGTCAATGCCCGACGGATGCACCTGATGAGGTTTTTAGGACGCACCTCGTTGCTTACCTTCTTCATCTTTTCGGTTGGACCTTGTTTCCCACCACATAGGGTGATTGGGTGTACCCTAGCTTCGTCCGCATTGCCAAGTTTTTGGCTAACCAAGAAGCTGGGGTGATGACCCATTACAGCTTCGATCAGTCATCCTTTGCGCCACATATAGGGGGTTGTGTGACGCTTCACGACACGACATCAGTTTGAAACTGGTCATTGCTGTCTACTATGTGCTCTTACAGCTGTGGAGTTGGGAGCACTTCCCTGTTGGTCGTCCTACCATCTGGAATGCAATGCACCCGTACCCCTAGTTGAACAACCCCATAGATGGGCCCACTATGGACACCCAGTGGACTGCTGCCAAGTTACACTAGGCTAGAGATAGACCGACAAGGTGCTACCCCATGTTCCATAAGGAGTTCGAGTCATTGCACGATGACAACATCATATGGTCTCCATAGAGCCCACATTTTGTGAACACGGTAGCACCGCACGAACTGTCCATGAAATGCACGCAGGATGCCAGATTATGGGTGACGACCTGCCACCTTATGTTTTCCCATATGGTGGAGCCTTATGCGCTGCAGCGTGTAATGCGACAATTCGATCTCTATCAGGTTGTGCCCCCTCCTAATGGGATGCTGCTACAACGAGCTGTCCTCTTGTGAGTCTAACTCCATCCGAGTAATATTTATAGTTCATACCTATATCCGCTCTTCTCACATAAATCCTTCTTGAATGTAGGCAATTGAGGGTGGGCCGACATTCTAAGGATGACAGGCAGTCCAGCATGAGTGGATTACGGCTTGGACGGAGACAACACACAATGAGATTCTACAGGAGCAGAAACTGTACAATGTTCGGACATACTGTGAGTACATCAAGTGGTACGTACCACGATCGTGCACCAGACTCATCCGTCCTCCACCAGATCGTCCGGAGCAGGTCACGCATGAGGAGAGGCTTTCTCACTTGTTTGATCGACACAGCGCTTCACGGCGTGATGACACTATTAAACACTCAAACCTATGCTCGCTTCATTCATGATATTTTTACTGTTTAGAACTAAAAGCTGTTGTCTGTCACTTCAGTTCGACCAGATCCAGTGGATCTCACGTGCATCCGATTACGCCATCCGCAGCCCAGACCACACCATTTCAGGACTTCTCAGTACTCTAAAGTCCATCTTTGCGGAGTCCAAGCAAATAATCAAGAACTTGAGCTACGGTTGATCGAGAGACGACATCCTTTAGGCTGGCACCAAGTGGGCCGAGCGTGCTCACCTACTAGGTCAGCACAACCTAGTGAGACTGGCAGGCATCTTAGCACTCCCCATCAGCCATCCGCACTGTAGATCAGGGATGTAAGTTAGGTTCAATTCAAGTCCTGATTAATTATTATGCCTTAGGTTGTGCTAACATCATGCCGTCTTCTAGCCGTACGTCCGTCGGGATACATCACTTCAGTGATCGATGTCTGAACAGCCTACTTGGACTAGCGATTGTCCAAGTGCTCCCCGTTGGTCATCCGTACTGCACATCGGGGGGTACGTGATATTCAACTTAGGTTCAAAATATTGATTTAGCCTAATGTCATTCCATTTGTAGCCTTCAATTGAGCGTTGGGGTGACAACGAATCAACCTATGAGGAGGCGACTACCCCAGCTACTACTAGGGAGGAGTACACGGCGCCAGGATTTGGAACATACTACCGAGAGCACCCACCCCTAGTCTACGCTCAGCAGAACCTTGACCAGTACGGAGTACCATACAAAGGCCAAAGCTCTTCCGGGGTCACTAGTACATTGTACGGTCAAGGACATAGCTCCTTCACACCGAGGCCCATTCAGACATCATACCTAGGGGGCGTGCATCTGGGGCGGATTTCTTGATTCATTTATTACGGATATGATGGAAGGTAGTAGCCAGTTTGACATGACTCGGCTGGACCACATTGATGTTGGACAGACTTTGTTGTGCCAGAGTCAGCTTGTTGAAGCACCTTTGCCCACACAACGGTCTTCGTACGCCATCTGAACCGATACATACTCTCCGGACTGGTTCATGTATCCCATGAGATATGCTCAACACAAAAATAAGACACGCACGCAGACGCAGACACAGCGAGTAGAGAAACAAAGACAAATAAAATAAAATTTTATACCAACAAAATACCACAATATGGTGAGCCCGTTATGTTCTGAAGAAAAAATCATAATAAATTCGGACCCAATTCATCACATGAGAAGAAGTGCACATGAAACCATAAAAAAAATGGGGTGGTTCGGCCCCTAGGGCCATGACATTGCGAAGCCATGCCCCAGGGGCACTGAGTCAGGCAAAACCAGCCCTTAGGGCACCGGACGGCGACATGGCATGAGGAGATGGCTCACCATGCACCCAGGGCACGCCGAAGGGAAAACCGACCCCCAAGGGCCTGGTTTTGGACAAGTGGTGCAATGGGGGGAGTCCGGCTCCCTCGGGCATGACAGAGGGCAAAACTGCCCCCCTTGGGGCCGGATTTGGGTACGTGTTGTGCGCCGGTTTATTCGTTGTGCCATTTTTAGCATTACGGCAGGGAGGGAGTTATTTTTGTTAATCCATCCGCCAATAGTGCTATAAGCTCCAAAAACTCGTTGGATGAAATGAACCATCCCATCATAAGCCAAGTGATACCCCTATTCACAGAAATATATGACGTTTTAGAAAGTGTGCAGTTAAACTTCTTTAACTTTGACTACTAATATAAGAAAAACAACTACTAATATCTGAAAAACTAATTAGATTGGTCATGTGAAAATAATACCATTAGATTAGTCATGAAAGATACTTTCATAATATAATATTTTTTGTATTTTTATGAACATATTTATATACAAAAATGTAGTCATCAAAGTTTTATGTTGGAAACCATATCGATGTCCAAAACGTCATACATTCTTGAATAGAATGAGTACTAACATTTTGCTGTTTGCGTATGGTTAATGGAGATTAGTGTTGAATTAAGTTGTATTTATTATATGATTAAATGGTAGAAAAAGAAGCCACTATGTTCACTCTTAAGGGTTAGAAATTCTCATATTAATCGGAGAAAAAAGAGAAATATTTACACCACTTACTTTGGTAGGGCCATATTATAACGGTGCAGATTAATCAGATATATATTACAATTATTATAGTTATATAAAAAAATATTTCTTTATTTTAAATATAAGTATTAGAGTTGTATAACAAATAAAAATCTGTTTTCGCATAAAAATATGTATGTAGCCGCTAGCCGTGCTGTCGAACGGGAAATTCGGTTAGTATAATCCTTCTTATTTATACGATTTACTACCAATGAAGCCCTCATGTTTAGCCACATCACCATCAAAGTATGGTCCATGGGATACTTTTGTCAAATAATTGAACATCTGTGTGATCTTCTATTTTAATCAGTCACAAGCCAGTGGTCTCGTTTACGTGAATTTATTGCGAGCGGTTCTCGGTAGGCTGGCAGACTGATTTTATTTCTAAATATATAACTTATATTTAAATTTGTTCCTTAAGTTTAACTGCTAATGGCAAACTCAATAATATCTAACGCGAGTGGTCAGCGGAAGCGACACGAGTGGACGAGTATGTCCTGTACCACGTGATTTGCCCAATTTTATCGAACGGAATGGTTCAGCATCTCATGGGAATATTCACAGAATCTATACCACCTCATTTAAAATTAGTTGGTTCAATACACTTAACCAAACAGAGAAATAAAGATATATCCGAAATCATCTCGTACATATACAACTTGGTCTATACAACCAAACACACCCTAATACAGGTCATCTGTGCACACATCACGAACTGACTACAGTAGATCCGCTGGGGGACGATCCGCCGTATACCATCAGACGATTCAAGCCTGGGAAAATAGGGGACCAAAAGATTCAAAACTGGAAACTCGTAAATCCGAAGCAAGAACAAAAAGATCAAGAATTAAGCTCAACCAAAGTCGGGGTCAAACACGAAAGCCTTGATCTTCAAGTGCTCGGGTTTCCACATCTGAAGTTTGTGGCACCGAGGCTAGCTACCTTTTCCATTGGAGGTCATACGGATCTTCAGAAAGGTCAAGCTACTGCAACGAAGATTGGCGTTGGTTAGAAACAAGGGACCCCCGACTTTAGTATCGTCTCAGCAGAATCTCATGTACGTCGTATAAAATAATATTTAGAATTTTATTATGTATTAAGGAACCCAAAATTCTACAACTTTGCTCATCGCTCTGATAATTAAATATAAATTTACGTCTCTCCACCACAAATTATGTAATATTTCTCGTATTGTGTTAGGTGACAATCATCAGACCACGCGTTGTTATAATGATAAATGTGGTGGTTTTAAAAGGCTCAATAACGCACAGGTGACATTGACACTAGGAACAATGGTTGCCAAATCCTTTGAACATAAATTTACGTCTCTCCACCACAAATTCTGTAATATTTCGTGTATCGTGTTGGCAAAGTGACAATCGTCAAACCACATGTTGTTACAATGATAAATGTGGCCAGCGGCGGAGCCAGCCGGAGCCAGCGGCTCTCTAAAGCCCGGGCAAGTGCACGTCGGTTCTCCAAAGACCGAGCAAGTGCACGTCGGTTCGTCCCTCCACTCGACGCCTGCTCCAGCTTTGCAACCACCGTAGGCCTGCTTCACGCGCGTGAAAGCACGGGCAAGTGCCCGGCCTAGAGGGCCCTTGGCTCCGTCGCTGAATGTGGCGGTTTTAAAAGGATCAATAATACACCAGTGACATTGGCACTAGGAACAATGGTTGCCAAATCCTCAGATGGATGGAGTGCAGTAGAGGAGGAGCTTCTCTAGTGCCAAAGGGGGCCATGCCCCTCCTATTTTGTTTTACCACTTAAATGCTAAAATAATAAAAAATTAGACCCCTCTTCCTGAGTTATCTGGCAAACTGTATTTTCCACCAAGCTTCGCCATTGCAGCTGACCCTCCATAATAGAAGCTGATCACACACTATTTATGATGGCGGAGGGAGGGGAAAAAGCTCGAGATCTCGGCGACGGTGACGCCTTGCTCCAATTGGCTCCTCCCGAGGCTTGGTGATGATGAGACACTCCTTTTGACGTGAATAGAACTGATCGGAAGGCTTCACAATGGCGACGCGGTGAACTCATTCCTCGGCTCCAATGGCGGCGACGGTGGAACTCAACGGGGCGGTGTGGCTAGGGCTTCCTAGGGTGACGACGGCTCAAGGTGAGGAAGTAAGGGGTCGGGCGACTTTAAAGGGCAGGCGAAGGGGGAATTTGGGAGGAACACGACAGTGGCTCGTGCGGAGGTGGAGACGGAGTCCGAGTCAGGGACGAACAAGACGGCGTTGACAAGTGAGGTCAACTAGCAACATCTGCGGGCGAAGGCGAACACGAGCGCGACGTGTGGCAAGCGCGGGCAAATCGGGTTGCTGGGCTCGGGGCACGGAAATGGGTCGAGTGAGCATGGGGAAGAAAGGAGATGGGCTGAGGAAAAATAAATCGTCCCAAAGGAATTTTCAGAAATTCAAAAGACTTTTCAGAAAAGGGATTAAATAAAACTATGCTAAAAAATCGTAAATAAACTCCAAAAATTCCAAGAAATTTCCAGAAAATACTATGGAACTCAAGGAACCCAAATACAATGGTTTTGAATTTAAGTAAAATTTAGATTATTCACATGAAATGATTTTAATTTCTAAAAATTCAATTTAAGCTTTAACTTAAATAAGAAAATTCAAATGGTTACTTTTATTTTTAAAGACTTCAAAAGAACTCCAAATTTGGGATGTTACAGAAGCTTAGAGGAAACTAATTTAGGAAGACAGATATAATTTAATGTTATTTTAGCATTTAAGTGGTAAAACTACACACTTCTTTAATTTTATCTTGGTTGGGGCTATGCCCCCTTTGGTCCTACAGAAGCTTTGACTCTGGCCAGCTGACAGCCAAAAGATTATATAATGGTATAATTCTGTTCACATATTTTCTGCTATGTAACTCTTTTAGTTTTTTTATCATTACTAATACTCTGACATTTTATTGCTGTATGTAATGAAGTTCTTTGGGATTCTTTTGTTACAGTGTCTGGTCAATGAAGAATAAGATTTAACAGTTTTGGATAAGAGCAAATTTCTTCCTAATAGTGATTGAAGCAAACAATCACTAGAGTCTGGTTTGCCAGATCCTGTTGGTGATATGCCCTAGAGGCAATCATAGAGATGATTGTATCACGTCTATGTTTACGAGTTATTGAATAAATGTTATTATGATCCATGAATAAATCATTGGTTATAAAGATTAGCAAGTATGTGACTTGTTGGTGAAGCTCTTTAACTTATATGATGTTGTTCTAAATTGTATCCCTGGTCGGAACACCAGTGACTCTACAACCAGCACATGTATTGATTGATGACCATGTTTCACCGGTCATGGATATAGGGATATGGAATCAATAATATGAACACATGTTAGAGAACATGGGGTTGGATAGACCCACCTTGAGACACTATTGAGATTGTTATGATTCTATGTGTCATTAGTTGGTCTCAAGCAATGATGATGTATAATCTTTAGACCTGAGATCAACATGATTCCCTACATGTGTGATAGCACTCTTAGGGGTTGCCAAACATTACTTTGTAACTGGGTAGTTATAAAGGTAGCTTTGGGTATGCTATGAAATATGCGGAGGGATGTGACTGGTCGGATATGAGATTTGCCCCTCCTAACATAATGGGAGAGATATCTCTGGGCCCCTCGAAGTGGTCAGATAAAGAAAGTGCATGGCCATGCCACTCGTGGTTGAAGAGTTCGACCACATAAGGTTATCCGACACTCGATTGAGAAAATACTGAACAGTCCATGGTTAACAAATATCTCACCTGGAGTTCAAACCAGATATCATGAGGCAAAGGGAGAATACACGAGTAGGTCGCTTAGTTCGATCAGTTACAGACTGGTCGTATGAAGATACGAGCTGGTCGTATGAAGATACGAGCTGGTCGTAGACTGGTCGAACGTAATCATAGAGTAGTCGAAACCTGGTCGTAAAGAGTTATGAACTGGTCGAGACTAAATATGAACTGGCCATACACAGTTACAACTGGTCGTATAGAGATATGAGCTGATCGTAGACTGGTCGTACTTAAGTACTAACTGGTCGTAAGGAGTTATAAACTGGTCGTACCTAAATATGGACTGGTTGTGACGAGATACGAGCTAGTCGTAAGTGATGAGGACCTGATCGTAGATCATATTGCATTAAGGCTCGTCTGATATAATTTGTGTGTATTCGAGAATCGTTATGTCCTACTAGGAACCGCTAACGACTTGTGGTTGGAAAAGGTTTTCGAGTCACAACCGACTACGCATAAACCTAACGGGTCATACATTTAACAGGTTGAAACAAAACGTGTTCGGATAGGATCCGTCATGAGCACTATATAAGGAGATGCTTAAGGCTATTGGGAGATGTGAGAAACGTGAGTTACTCCACCGAAACCCTAGCTGTCATCTTCCTAAGAGAGCTTCACGGTGCGACTTGGTGCTAGCACACCAGCGCTTGGTGTTACTTCCCTGGACGTGTGGATACTATAGAGGCGCTACTGCGGTTGCTGTTGCGCTTGAGGGCGACCCGCGATCTTCACAAGGAACATCAGTGGTTGCTGGAGGAGACGATCGACTCACGGAGACGCTGGACGATCAACTACGACCGCTACATCGACGTGCTTTTCGTTGGACGAGGCTGCTCCGACTCTTCTTTCCCTGCACTGCGCGTCTAGCGGTAACGATCTGTGATCATCTACTTGTTTGGCTTCCTGGTTTACGTGGTAGAAAATTTAAATTGTTGCTATCGTAACCTATCCGTATCCCTTCAGACCCATCAGTAGCTGTCGAGTTATACGAGTTTAGGGGGGGCATACAAAATTTTGAATCATGATTCAAGAATATCTGCGGAAAGACTGAAGTATCATGCATCATGTGGAAGACTAAGCCGAGATTCCGCAATGTCAAGAAATACATAAAAGTTACTCGGTCTTAAAATAATGTGCTGCACCCAGCTTCCTTTAATCTTGTATTTTCTCAAGTTAAGTAATAACCTGTTATATTGCACACACTATGAGGAGTAACTCTGCCCCCTGTAATTGGAGAAAGATACCAATGAGAGAACCAAACGTAAAACTATGACTACATGTACTAATTTTTTCAACCCTAAACATGCATGATAAGCTTTGTGCGAACTGTGTTGTGGCCCAATTGATGCCAGATTCTGTGCTTAAATTACTCGGGCAACTTTGAAAAGATAACATATTACGTAAGTTTGTGTGATCTGTCTGAATAGAGAATTATACAGAAATGAAGTGCTTGAGGGCAAAAGGGAAAGGTAATGCAAGCTTCATCAAACAACAAAGGTATATGAATGCAACTGCAAAACAATTGTGAAAGAGAACATAGTGTTTGAGTTGGGTATTTTGGTTCTATTATTCATCTGGTAAATCCTCGCCTCCTTGTTTGCTGAATTTACAGCGCAAAGTAATGGAATACTGTACTGTATTTGCACACGATTGCATCGAGCCATTCTCTTAAGATTGCATACTAAAAGACACATGCTCTGTTGCAGTCGTCTTTGAGCAAATGCTAACCACATTAGATGGAAATACAGAATGGTGAAGAAATGCACTAGGGGAGATTGGACCCCCAAAATTGCAAGCTTAGGACACAATTGGCCCGTGATTTTGGCACGAAAACAAAGCAGATCTTATACAAAGGAAAGTTAACTAACATTGACAAGAAAATCATGCATTTTTTTCTTGTTTTAACTAGTACTTTTCGGTAGGAACTAAGAACACGGATGCCATTTCCATGCCTCGGTCGACAGCGTCAACTGATCTAAGTAGAAACCTAGCCGCAAACCAGGTAGATTCTTTGGCTTTGTGGTTGATTTGGGCTGTGGTTAGATAGGTTGTTTAGCTGCCATGTCTGCAGTTATGGCACTCAATGACTGTAACGGCGTTTTAGTCACCGGGTACGCTCCTGTTTCGTACGTCCGCCAGAACGGTGCAGCCCGTTTCGTTGGATCAGCCGGTCGCTGGTCACTTACCTGAAATGGTGAGTTATTTAGATGTGCCTGCTCTTGCTATTGTTCAAAAAGGAGTGCAGTTGTGAGAGCCTATGATGGTTTCTAGCAGACCCAGCTTCTCATACTATACACATTACATCAGAGCCGGATTGGGACATGTTCCATGCGAGCATCTATATTTTCTTCTGCTCTCTTTATACTTTGAGCTGCACCATGCTAATATGCCTTTTGTTTCCATGTCACCAGATCATCTATCCGCTGGCTCGGTACCACGCCGTAGCCCGAGCAGTCAGTGGTTGTGCGATATATGTTAGTAACAAAATTATTGAGCAGTGTGGAATGCTCATCTTTTATCATGTATTGAATTCTTTGATGCTAACTCTGTGATGTTCGTCTGAAAAACTCTTGTGATGTTACAGTGACAAGCCTGGAAACGATGACTTTAGTTTGCTGAAGTATGATGGATCGATCCTGAGACGAATTTCCCCGTAGACCAACTAGAGCTTGCCTGCTTTTTGATTCTGCAAGGGATGGCAAAAGGTTGTCAATGGAGTTATAGCTTTTTTTGGCATATGAATGAAGCAAATGATTTAGACTCATCGACACCAAATTGCTGACCAAATGTGGAAGAAAAGGTTGTTTCTTCTGATACAATTTCTTTTTCATGCGTTCAATCTTGCTCCATTTTCAGACCTGCCTGTGCATGTTTGCTGCAAAACGAACTCTTCTGGCTTGTACGCACTACACAGTGACTGTCCTTTCCCTGTATTTTCTTGGTTGACCTACATTATGTATGCATTGTTCTTTGTTCCATACTAAAGTCTTTAAAAAGAAATTTCAGGTACGAGGTCTATTTTGTTCCTTGGTTTTTAGCCGGTAAAACTAGAATATTGTTTTAAGCAAGTCATTGCATGGAGTACGCTGCAAAGTACTATCTCCGATTCCAAATGTAAGTCATTTTAGAATCTCTACAGGTCAAACATTTTTATTTTTATCATCAGTATATAAAAATTACCAAGATTGACAAAATTAAATTGGTATTACTAGATCCATCTTGTAATATACTTTCACAATGTATAATTACTTTTATTTGAAACAACATATTTTCATAGAAATTGATGATCAAGGTGTCATCTTGAAGATCGTGCTAATGTCCAAAACAACTTATATTTAGAATCTGAGGGAGTATTCGGCAATCAATAAGTTATGTAGTGTGGTCGAGGTTTGATTGTTTTAGACATTCCTCCGAATACAAGCAAATGGGTTATAGGGAGGTTTCTTCACTTCTTGATATATCCAGACAAGAGTGTTCTTTTAGGGTTACTGCTGCAAATAATCATTCTTTTGGTTGCTGGCCACTGATAATGGCTTCCACCATTATACATGTTATCATGTAGCTATGATTTGGTCCAGCTTCTAATATCAGTTCTGCTCGCTATTCTCAGGTCAGGTGGGTCAATGAAATCAATGTTTACTGCTAATTGGTGATCGTTTGATGTTGACGTGTGTGATTGAATTTTATCCTTAATCTGCAGTTACCTTCCTGCACCATCATTTGGTCAAGATATCCGAAACAGGGCAACTACTTAGAGCTTCTTTGAAAGTACAATTCGATAGAAAAAAAGGGAAAAGTCGTAGATTTGCCTTCTCAGTGTTGGCTTGGTATATTGTTTTAGTTTCATTCGATTTGGTAATTTCCCAGTTCGGGGCATATCAAGGTTACCTAAGCTGTGCAGTCGTGAGGTGCTCTAAATTACGGTGTAGATGCTCAATGCTTTCGTTTCTATTAGCATCAGGTTTACTAATGTATATTCCCCTAATATCTCTCTTCTGGATACAGGAGAATTTTTTTAGGAGAGAGAACCATTGACATTACGTTGTCAGGTTTCAACGTATATGTGTCACATGTCTATGTTTTCGTATACTAGTGATCTCAGTGCTGGATTGCGTGTATGGCAATTGTCTCTTGAATATTCGAGGATGGTACTATGCAAGGAAAATTTTTGGTGATTTCTTTTACCATTCAGCCCATTCAGCTTTCAAGAATTGAAGTAAGTTTTTATGGTAAGCTCAATTTACTACTTGCTGAAGCATGCGAGCAGCGACCAGCCTCCCAATGCCACTACCCAAGCTCAAGGACCTTCCCGCCACCGCCAGCTCGCTCGTCGACCCTCCAATGCTTACATCCGTTTTTGACCCCTCGCCCCCAAGTGAAAGCAATCGTCCATGAGACTCTGATCTCGACGACATGCCACCTAGCTTGCCTCCAGGAAACCAAGCTAAGCATTGTCGACCAAAACCTAGCCTGCTACCTCGGGGGATACATCTTGCGAAGTTTCGCTCATAAACCGGCCAAGGGCACAAGGGGTGGAATCCTTTTCCTGTGGAATAACAACCACGTTGACGTAACAGATGTACAACAAGCAGTCTTCAGCCTGTCGGCGACTATGTCCATAAGAGAATGCAACTCGCCTTCCGCCTAACGATAGTGTATGGCCCCTCCCAAAGCAGTGCTAAGCGGGCTTTCTCCATGAAATTGCTTCCTTAAAACCTACCCTCGGCACCAACTGGCTAGTCCTGAGTGATTTCAACCTTATCTACAGGGCCGACGACAAAAACAACTCCAACATCAATCCGCGACGTATGGCACAATTCCGCAACACACTAAACACTTGTAAACTAAAAGAAATTCATCTTCAGAATAGAAAGTTCACATGGAGTAACGAACGCCAGCGACCAACCCTGGTCAGGCTGGATAGAGTCTTCTGTAATGAAGGCTGGGACACTGTCTTCGACAACCACGTTCTCGCGCTGTCTTTTTCGATCTCCGACCACTGTCCCCTGCTGCTCTCTAACAACACAGGCCCTGCTCGCCCAAAAAGCTTCCGCTTCGAAAACTTCTGGATCAAGATGCAGGGTTCTTCGAGACGGTCCAAAAAGCCTGGGTTGCCCACTGTCCACACACAGAACCGATGCATCACCTGTTCCACAAGCTTGCATCCACTGCTTACACACTAAAAGCCTGGAGCAAAGACCGGTTCCCTTGACCAAAGCTCCAACTACACATGGCCTTAGAGCTAATCCTGTGCCTCGACGTGGCCCAAGAGCATAGGGTTTTAACCTCACTTGAATCGGTGCTGAGGGCAAACCTTAAGAAGAGAGTCCAGGGGCTAGCAGTGATCGAGCGAACCAGGAAACGCCAGAGCTCCCGGATCACCAACCTGAGAGAAAGCGATGCAAACACAAAGTTCTTCCATATTAAAGTTAATGGCCGAAGACGCAAAAACTACATCCAAAGGCTACAAAATGGACTTGGCTGGGCGATCTCGCATGCAGAGAAAGAGGGCATTGTACAAAACCACTTCGAACAAACACTTGCCCCGCCCGCACCACGTAGCACCGACCTTAACTAGGAGGTTCTGAACCCACAAATGCTGGTCTTGCACAATCTACAAGATGCCTTCACGGAAACATAAGTTCTCAACTCTCTAGAGCAATTGCCAGGGGACAAAGCCCCAGGGCCGGAGGGGTTCTCTTCAAATTTCTATAAATCATGTTGGCCAATTATCAAAGCTGACACCATGGCAGTTTTTCACAGCTTTCACTCTCTCCGCACGTCGCACCTACATCTCCTCAACTCAGCAAATATTGTGTTGATCCCAAAAAAGGAAGGGGCTGACAAAGTGCAAGATTACAGACCTATCAGTCTCGTTCATGGCATCGGGAAGTGGATTGCAAAGACGCTAGCGCTACGGGTGGCACCGTCCATGAACAGTCTGATATCACAAGCTCAAAGCGCCTTCATCAAGACAAGAAGCATTCATGACAATTTTCTCTATGTTCGCAACCTGATCAGAAGACTCCACCGCTCAAAAACCCCTTCACTTTTCCTAAAACTTGACATTGCAAAGGCTTTCGATACAGTACGTTGGGATTACCTCCTCGACCTCCTTCGCAAAAGGGGTTTCCCCAGCAGATGGACAAACTGGGTGGCGGTTCTGCTCGGATCTGCCTCGTCTAGAGTTCTCCTAAACGGCATTCCTGGTAACATGATCACCCACGGGAGGGGGCTGCGGCAAGGAGACCCACTCTCACCCTTCCTCTTCATACTGGCGATAGACCCCATCCAACGTCTCCTCGATGCAACAACGGAAAGGGGTGACCTCGGCCGTACACGGGATCATTTTGCTAGACTCAGAACCTCCTTATATGCAGACGATGCGGCCATTTTCATCAACCCAAGCGTAAGCGAGATCTTCACAACCACTCAGATCTTTTTGAATTTCGGGAACACCACAGGGCTCCATACCAATTTTCAAAAAAGCACAGTGCTCCCAATAAGTTGTGACCACTTAGATCTAGACTCGGTCCTTCAAGACTGCCCTGCAATCCGATCGACATTCCCGATCAAATACCTTGGCTTACCGCTCACCTACAGAAGGCTACACGGGTGGATTACCAGCCGCTCCTTGATAAAGTGTCGGCGGTGGCAGGTTGGCAGGGGCACCTCCTGTCCCCAGCAGACTGGGCAATTCTGGTTAAATCAGTGCTCACCTCGATCCCAATTAACTACCTCACGGTCTTCAAAACTCCCAAGACGGTCCTCCGCGCCATGGACAAAATCAGGCGTCGTTTCCTGTGGGCCGACCACGAAAATATCATAGGTGGTAAGTGTAAAATTAGCTGGAATAGAGTGTGCCGCCCAACCAAGTTAGGCGGCCTCGGCATCCTCAGCCATTCGTATTTCTCCTCGGCAATCAGACTGCGTTGGCTTTGGCAAACCTGGAAGAATCAATCCAAACCTCGGGTTGGCATGAAAATTCCTTGCGATGACGCAGACCGAGATCTCTTCACGGCGGCAACCAGGATATCCCTGGGGGATGGTAAGACGACAAAATTCTGGTACTCGTCCTGGCTGGATGGAGAGGCACCCAAAGATCTAGCACCCAAAATTCTCAAAATCTCAAAACGAAAAAACCAGACTGTGGACTCCGCGTTAGAAAACGGTCTGTGGGTGCAGGACATAAACTTGTTAGGATTGTCAAGATTGTCAATCCAACTTATCCAACAGTTCGTGGGTCTTTGGACCAGAACTAGCCAAACCCAGCTGATATAAGGCATCCCAGATGAGATAACTTGGAAGCAAACCCCGAAAGGATCTTACTCATCAAAATCCGCCTACGATTTACTATTTCTGGGGTCCATCTTGACAATTTTCAAAACTTTAATTTGGAAAACACAGGCCCCCCCAAAGTGCAAATTCTTCGCTTGGCTGGTAATTCAAAACAAGGTTTGGACCTCAGATAGGTTAGAAGCTAGAGGATGGCCAAACCTTCGTTTTTGCCCCCTATGCTACACTACGGAATCGGCCTTTCACCTATTCGCGCAGTGCCGCTACTCGGGAAGAATTTGGAAGCATATGGCGGATTGGCTAGTAATCGATTGCCTGCAGCCATCCCTCTGGGCCCCTAGCACGAACATCTTAGCATGGTGGTCTAATGTTGCGGAGACGGAAGGCTCACCCAGGAAAGCCACGAATATGAACCTCATCCTAATCACCTGGGAGATTTGGAAGGAATGAAACGCAAGAGTCTTCAACAACAGAGCAACCTCTCCGCTCGATCTCCTAGCTAAAATAAAGGAGGAGGGCATAACTTGGTACCTTGCCGGGGGCAAATGCTTGGAGAATTTTTTTCTCTGTAATTAAGGCCCTATAATTTTGCCTGCACTCTGCGTTTTTCATCCCGCCCTTCTCTATTAATATAACGGGTAGTCCTCCTGCTGGTTTCATTCAAAAAAAAAAATTACCCCTGAACAGAAAAAAGTGAATTGATTACTACTCAAGCCTCAACACAGTACTTTTTTTTTTGGAAAGAAAGGGTAGGAGCTCTGCCATTCATTGAGAGAAGTTCAGAAAATAACACCAGCAGCAAAAAAGAAAAAAAATACACTAAAAGAAGAATATCACACCACACTACTAAAACCGTAGGAGGAGCAACATAGATACAACACAACAGCCTCACAACAAACAGAGCAGTGTTTCTCAATCTGCTAGGCTCCAAACAAATGAAAACTCCTGATAGCTCTCAATCTTTGGTCGACGTCTTCTTGAATTCTAGCGACAACCTGCTGGATAGAGTGAAACTTATACTAAAAAATTCTACCATTCCTCTAACGCAGTCGACATGTGAAAGTGTACTTTTGCCAGAGATGAGGATGGCATTTGTCATTGAGTTACAACAAGACATAACATAAATAAAGCTTGCAGTTGTAATTGGCATGGTATTGTCCCATGAAACTTTTTTTTGCCGACAATTTTGTCTTTGATATCTGGTAGTTATAATTACATCGGTGCTTGAGTACAGGCAAGGTGACATATTTTAGAAGGATGAGATAACCCTTACATATCATTCTTCTACAATTATAGTTGATAATCCTCCTTTGTCCAAAACTTCGATTTGATCATCTCTTCAGTTTATCGTGTATGATGCGAACATGCCGTATTTGGATGCCAAACTAAAAATTTCTAATTGTTGGGTGTTACGGAGGCTTGAAAGATTTAATACGAATGGAATTTCGGGTTTTTCTTGTTCTGGTTGTTCATAGCTGTGTGTCTAATTTGCTTAAACATTAGCTCGAAAGAATGTTCTTTTTATTAAAGCATCTTTAGCTACAGGCTTTGCAGTTTTTGCACTCAATCTAGAAGCCTGGTACATCTAGAGAAAGCAGGACTGTTCCATGCTTGCTAGCAACTAGCAAGTAGCAACCTCAGGTTTGGGGAATTATTGTTGTCGTAAGATAATTGAGCCCACTGGCTGTTCTACCAAGTTCATGTTTCTCGAAATCGCGTTATGTAGATTGCCCTGAGAGAAAAAATAAGTCGGATAGTATTTCCCGAAAATCGCTACCTACTTCTACAGATCCGCTGCTGATCCAGCACCAAGAAGAGGGGACGCAGTAGTGATGAAGAAGCTGTCACATGCAATGATGTGCTAAGTAGTGATGCAACGGAATGGACATACGGAGGAGCTGGGATGCAAATATAATGCAGTATTCGACTGAACCACAAAGAATGGGTGGACACACCTTTTGTTTTGTCCATACATGATGAGCTTGCGGTTCCTAGGTTGTTGAGGTTGTTTACATGGTAGGTTGATGGGAGATACTACTTGCAGATACAGGTTATTTGTAAAACAAATGTCGTTGTCTTTAATTTAATTTCAACATGCCATTCCTATTGAAAGACTCATAACATTTCTGTTTAAATGACATTAGCTGATCACGCACATAGCCTAAGTGCGGCGTGGCGCCGCGCTCCCTCGTCTAGTTAGCTACTGTTAGTGATAATTAGTGGTAATTAGAGATGACTTAAGTTGTGTTTAACTATAATTAGTGATGATTAGTGCTAATTAGTCGATCTGTTGATAATTGTAAACATAAAAATTAATATCTATGTAAACATATTAACTTACGCATAACCATGATACATATTAGCTTACACATAACCATGATGAATATAATTTAAACAATTAAACACTGTTTTGATCCATCCTAGATCAAAACATACAACCAACCAAACACAGCCCCAGACAATACCATACACCCAAGCAAATGTCATGCTTATATCATTTCATCTGGGATGATCCCATCTTATTTGTACAGTCCTATCCTATAAAATTTTATACAAGCAACCAAACATATCCTTATATTTTTAGCTAGGCAACTTGTCAACTTAAGCCAGACAAATTGATTTTCAAGTTGGCAACAAGTTTGCATGCCCTACTCACCTAGCAGGCTAGTAGTCCAGATTTCCAGAATGCGACTCCTCTGCAGAAAACACACGGACAAAAAGAGTGCTGAAAAAAAACCACCCCCACACTTGGCCGCAGCCCTCCGCAGAGTTTTTAGCTAAAATGACATGTTTTTGAAGTGGAATAGCAGAATATAGCCCCTGCGAACAAAATAGCACCCTACCGTACGAAAACACCGCGACAGGCCTCCTTCCGCGCTTCCGTGCATGGCAAGCCCGAAAAAACAGCCATAGCTCATCCACTGTTTGAAGAGTGCTCTGCACTGTAGCTTACAGCCATTTGCTGCCGAGGGCTATGCCGACGCATTGTGCGCGCGGTAAAGTGGCCCGGGGTGTGTGGTAGGCCGGTGCGGCGCACCCGGCGCGCGGCACGTGGCCTACCGTGCTCCAAGGGCACGACAGTCCTGTACCGTGTCTTGAGAGAACTCCAGACGACATATTTCGTCTATCTTTTTATTCGGGATGCTATTTTTGCTATTTTGTAGGAGGCTAAATTTGCAATTTAATCATGAAAGTGTCAAATAAGGCCAAAAAAACTCCCCTCTTCATGGCAAATGGACCGAGACGCGTGTAGGCCCACGCGCCACCGCTGCTGCCTGCGATCCCCGTCCACGTGAAATGGGGCGGGCGGATAGGTAGGTGCATGTAGAGCTAGGGAGATGGGACGTACCTGCCGGACCAACTCGAGACACGGCACGGCCCACACTATTCATGGGCCAGGCTGGCACGACACAATAGCCTGGGTCGTGCCTGGGCCACCACCTCGGCATGAACAGTGTCGGGTTGTGCCAGGCACGGCCCACACGGCACGCGTGCGGAGGGGCCGGCCGAGGGAGGCAGCCAGTGAGCCGGGTCGGGAGGAGAGGAAGGTGGGGCGACGTCAGCGCGGAGGGAGAAGGGCTGATGCGGAGGAGGAAGGGCCGACGCGGAGGAAGAAGGAGGGGAAAGCCAGAGAGGAAGAGGAGGAGGGAGCCGGGAGAGGAAGAGGGGGGCGGGGCGACGTCGGTGGCCAGAGCGAAGGGAGGAGGGCTGGGTGGTGATGGCGCGGAGGAAGGAGAAGGCAGGGAGGGGCGGTGCCGGCGTGGATGGAGAAGGCGGGGAGGCGGCGGTACCGGCGTGGAGGGAGAAGGCGGGGAGGGGGCGGTGCCGACGTGGATGGATAATGCCGGGAGGGGGTGGTGCCGGCGTGGAGGGCGGCGCTGGCATGGAGGCAGTGTAACATCCCAATTTTAGGCTTGTGTTTCCAATGTAAGAAAATGAGGGGAAATTAAAACTTTTTCTTACATCTTGTATTTCCTGTGTGCTTTGGACGATTGTTGTAAAGAGATTATGGGAATACAAAGATCACAAGTCATTTCGACCCACATCTTATTCTTCTTAGTCATCCTTGTTCCATCTTGTGATAATCTCTGAAATATTTTCCTAAATTCTTGGGTTGGTATGTGACTCCTCTGGAAAATTCCACAATTTTAGAAATTGTTTGGATCTTTGTTGGAGGAAGTCAACCCAATTCAAAATCTAGTCAAACCTTGGACCAGCACCTTGTTAAATTTTTGGAGGAAAAAGCATAGCACAAAAGCCTCGAAAATTTTATACAAGGTCATTAACTCAACTAGCAAGTTCTGTAAAAATTCCAAAATTTTTGGAGTGAGTTTGCTATCTCAAACAAATCCTCAAACTCCAAATCTGTTTGAAACTCAATTTAGGTGCGAGTCAAACTGGGCTCGAGTCGGACCAGTCGACCAGACGATCGACTCGGTCGAGCCATGTGCGCAGCCGCACCGAGCTCGATCTCGTCGCGCAAGCCGAGTCGTTGGATCTCCATCCACCGCTCACGACCTCCCACCGATCGAGGACCTCTTGAGCGCCCTCAGCGCCTCGGGTGGTCCAAGCCACTGGATCTCCATCCAGCGGTCACGACCTCCCAGGACCTCCTCGCCCGCGCAAGACCTCCCCACCTCGGGTGATATGGGACGTCCAGGACCTCCCCCTCGGCTCTGTTTCTCTTCCTCACGACCTCCTGGAGGTCTGGTCATCATGGTTTTCCGCACCCGTGCGTGCGTCAGAGTCAGAGCAGTTGGGAGCAGTGGTCTGTCACTTTTGGTCCTTCCCAACGTCTCTTTCTGTCATGCATTAAATGTGTCAGGAGCCTAGCCCTAGAAGTCTTCCCCTACCTACCTGCTCTTGTCAAATCTAGCAAGTCATGGCAGGGGCATGGACTTTGCTCACAGTGGGTTTGCCCTAGCCCTTGTCCAAGCTCCCTGGCTATGTATAGCCTGAGACCTTCCTCTCCTTTTCCTTCTTCGTTCTTTGGGTGCTTGAGCTCCCTCAATTGAGTTGGTCCTCAAACTCAAACACCTGAGCACCCGAGAGCCCCTTCCTTACCACCATTGTCGAGCTTGGAGCTCCTTGAAGCTGTCGGAGCTCCAGTGGTCCCAGCAACTTCCTGGCCTTGTTCACTGTCATCTTGATCTCCTCAACTCGAGCCTGCTCTAACTTGGCTTGGTTCTCATTGCAGTGGTGCACGAGTTGGGGAGTAGCCTGGCGGGGTCGAGGCCATCTTCTTCTTCCTCTCCGGCAAGCTCTTCACCGTGGGACTTCATCGACCTCCTCCAAGTCCCTCCGTCTTCCTCTGGACCTTCCCTACACTCGGGTGAGTTCATTTTAGTCCCTTAGAGCTTAAGGTCTAGCTAGCTTAGCTCGTGGCGCTCAGTTTCACCGTTTTCGGTTTTTGCCGAAACACTTGTCCTCCGTCATTCTCCGGCTCGCCGGCGTTTAAGGCCGTCGCCGCCGTCGAGAGTGCCTCCGCTAGGTCCGCGACACTATTGCGAGTTTATTGGTGCCCTTGGTCGGCGCCGGCAAGGTCCCCATCGCCGGCGGTGAGCTCGTTTAGGTGCTCGGGCGTTTTGCCGTGTCGTACTCGGACAGGATCTGTGATACGATGATTGGCATTAATGTTGTCCGTGGTTGCTCATTAATGCTGTCTTGCCGGCAAAACACGCGTGCCACTAAGTCCCCGACCTCCTAGTTGTATTCATAGCCGTTAAGACCACCCTCGGTTGGATCTGCAGTAGATGGGTTTCGCGTAAATTTCTAAGTCCCGTGACCTCTCTAGTTCAATCTCCGTCATTTAAGACCTCCGGGATTAGCTCTTAGCCGTCGAGATCGGCTCTGTGTCAAGTCTTGCGCGCTAGGACCTCCCCAGAGTCGATCCTCACCGTCTAGGACCTCCTCGGTTGAATCCTAGCCATTTAGACCTTTCCCCGCGCGCAAAGACCTCCCCTTGGCCATTTCGCAAAGACTACCCTAGACCACCCTCGGGGTCCTCTTTGTAAAAAGACACTCCGGCCTTTTCGAGGAAAACCCCGCTCGACCTCCTAGGCTCAATCCTAGCCGTTCGTGACCTCCCCGGCTTTAGATCTGAGCGTTAGGTTTTATTTGTAGGTCTTTAGTCTCAGGACCTCCCTCCGCGTCGATCTGGACCGTTCAAGACCTCCCGAGGTCTAATCTGAACCGTCCAGATCTCCTCCCGTTAAAACGCTTATCGCTAGGACCTCCCGAGAAGATCCTGGTCATCCAAGACCTCCTCGTGTCAATCCCACCGATCAAGACCTCCTCCGGAGATCTTGACCGCCTAGGACCTCCTCCTTTGGATCGATGGCGTTAGGACCTCCCCTCGGTCTAAACCGTTAGATTTAGATCTAACGGGTTAGACCTCCTTCTCGTGGTTTAGCCGTAGGAGTAGGACCTCTCTCCGGAGATCTAGACCGTTGGGACCTCCTCTGTGAGAATCGACCGTCCCGACCTCTTTCCTTGGATTTAAAGCCTTAGGATCTCCCCTAGTGCTCGGGACCGCGGATCTCGATCGGACGGTCACGACCTCTGATAGCGCGTGAGACCTCCTTGCGTGCGCTGCAGGCACGCTGGTCGTGATCGTTGGATCAGATCTCAACGATCCGACCTCCCAGTCGCGGGAGGAGGTCTTGCGCGATCTGCGTAGCCGAGGCTCGTGGCCGTCGGACCTTGATCTAACGGCCCACGACCTCTCCTTTGTCTTCGATTCGGTTGGACCTCCGAGAGCTCAAAGTTTCCTAAGTCTTTTCTTGTTTCAAATTTCAAAAGTGCATAACTTTGTCATTTTAACTCCTTTTGAATGATTCCATTCTTGTAGCTTTGTTATGGTATGAACTTTAACTGAGAATGAAATTAGGCCTGTGTTGTAGCAGAAAATGATTTTAATAGCATGATCTTGTTTAATGAAAAATGAGGTCTAGAAATTCATGAAAAATTTGTAAACCACATAACTTCCTCTCTGTAGTTGCAAAGTGAGCAAACTCAACTTGGTAAATTTGGCCTATAGACATGCTTTAAATTGATCTAGGCTTTGTCTTTATTCATGTTCTGAGAAATGATATATGCTAGTTGTAGAACTTAGAAAAATCATAACTAAATCATATTAACTCCAAATGACCTAAAATTTTATATGGGTTACCACTATACCAGTAGGTAGCTACCATAAAAATTTCAGCTTCAAAATCTTTCTAGAAAATATTTTTGCTACATTGCTAATTATGGTAGAAAATGAGTTTTAAGTAATATCTTCTGCACCACAAATCCAAATTAGGTTTTCCAGTTTCTATGTCTTGGTATATTTGTATTCTACCTTGTGTATAAATTTCGCTGTATTTGGATAATTTTGCTTGCTCTTTTGTTTAAGTGTTGCTAGTCTTATTGGTTGTTCTTGGTTCTTTTGCCTTTTAGCTTAGGATTCGACATTTGCGGTAACCAGAGCGACCCTCATAACAAATTGAGCAACGACAAGCGACAAGCAGTTTGATCATGTTAATCCCAGTATTTTAAGTATTTATGTTGATTACAAATTCTATGTATGCATTGCTACTTTGTTTTAATAGTTGGCCTAGTAGATGCATTTCCTTAGCAAATGATTATCCTCTACTACCATGAGCCTAGGTTACTTGCTGTGATTTAGAGTTCGTGGATGGGCTCTTGTCACTTAGTAGTTGCGAATTAATTGCTTAGCCATGCTTAGCTTGGTAGAAATGGGCGGTTATCGACTTGTCGATAACCTTGATCACAAAAACTTATTATGATTTATGATTTCCACCTTGTGCCATGTCTACTTATGAAAACTAAAACTGAAAACAAAATGATTTAGACTTGGGCACAATGGTAAGATGGTGTGATTTTGGGTGTGATCGAATGGTGCCCGGTCAACAAGGACCGAACATCTTGTTACACTAAACCAAGCATTTTAGCGTGCTAACCACATTAGAGGGTATGGGACCTCTCTTGACTTAGTACTTTGGCGTGTATTGGCTCAGAGTCGCAGGGAGTCGCGGGAGGGATGGAGGTGGGAGCATTGTAGTGTCCGAAAGGTTTCCCACAATAGCAGGTGGTTGTCTTTTGGCTTGCAATGTAAGCGTATGGGTTTCTATCCATCGAGCGGCTCGTAGTTAATACACAAGATTGGAAATGTCTCGTAGGACTTAGCCGTGTGCGCATACCTTCGAAGTGTGCTTTTGGCTTAAAGGCGATGCAAGTGTGGGTACATTGGTACACCTGCGGGGTTAAAACTATTCGAATAGCCTCGTCTAGGTTATGGACACGCTTGGCAAGGTCTTTCAAGAGTTAGACTACAACCTTTTAAATTAAAACTTGATGGGTGAGTGCGAATCGGGATTAGTGCTATGTTGTGGTGACTATTGGGTTAGTCACTTCGGTGGTTACTTGTATGTATCTTTACTTACTGTTACTTTGATAACAAAATAAATTTGCAAACTTGCTTTTAAAAGGTACTACATTATTGCAAATAAAGTTGGCTTCATGCAAAATGAGACATATGACCTCCACCTAAATAAGCTTGCATGTAGTTTATGAATAGGTGCTGCTATTCCACACGTCGATCTTGCGGGTACAAAGACAGTCTTTGTACTCGGTTGCTATGCTTAATTGTTTTGTTGTAGAGGAGGAAGGTGAGCTGAAGGGCCTCACTTTTTGCGAGTGTGTTGTGGTAGCTGCAGGCGACTAGCTTAGCGGCGGTCGGTTGCCTGTGGGTTATGTTGGCTAACAGGTCGACTTTTGTTCTAGCCATCTTATGGCGCTTTTGCTTCCGCTGTCATTCTTGTATATTGTTCTATTTGGCGGGTCGGCTCTCTTTTGTAATAACTTTACTTTATGTATGTCGTTGTTGAACTTAGTGATGTATGTGTATGGAATTGATGTGTAATTTTGTGATGATGTACATATCTTGCAGTGCAGGAAGCATATGTCCATCGAGGCTTAGAATGTTTAATTAGTAACGCTAGAACCAATTGGAGGTTAAGTGTTACTAGCTAAATATTCCGGGTCCTCACAGGCAGGTGGGCATGTGGCAGTGCGTCTGTGCTGCACTCGGCACTCAGTAGTGGCACTGGCAGTGCCTTAGTGGGTAGGGCAGGCGGGCAACCGGGCGGGTGAAAAGAGGAGGAGGTGGGAAGCCGGGCAGGGGCGTGTAACATCCTAAGTATTAGGTTTGTGTTTCAAATGTAAGAAAATATGTAGAAATTAAAAACTTTTCTTACATCTTGTATTTTCTGTATGTTTTGAAACACCCTTGCAAAGGAATTATGGAAATACAAAGTCACAAGTCATTTTGACCTGAACCTTGTCCATCAAAAACTTTCTTCTCAAACCTTGTGATCATTCGCTGGAAATATTTTTTCTAAATTCTAGGGATGGTGTGTGACCCCTCTGAATAATTTCAAAATTTTTAGAAATTGTTTGAACATATTTGGAGGTCAGTCAAATCTGTTTGAATTTCAATCACACCCTAGCTCAGCACCTTGCAGAATTTTTGAAGAAAAATACACTACATAAAAACCTCTAAACATTTTACACAAGGTCAATATCTAAGTTAGCAAGCTCTTGTAAAAATTTCAGAATTTTTGGAGTTGTTTTGCTACCTTAAACAAATCCCCAAAGTTCAGCTCAATTTAAAAAAACCTAAATTCTAAACCCTAGGTTTGAGTCAGACTCGGGCTCGAGTCGGACCCGAGCCCAAGTCTTTTGACTCGGTCGAGCCAAGTCAACTAAGCTGCACTCGGGCTCGCATTTGGGCACATGTGTTCCGACCGTTAGATCTCCATCGGGCGGTCAACGTTTGTGGAAACCTTCAAACCTCCTGAGAACCACCTAAATTTTGAGCCGTTGGATTTTAATCCAACGCTCATGACCTCCTCTACCGTCTTAAACCTCCGGAGGACTTGTGTGCTCTGAGCCATCCGATTCTAATCTAAGGGCTCACGACCACCCCAACCCTCCTTCTCTATTCTTCTTCTTCCTCGCGCGCCCGTACGCGCGTGCGGGTCATGGCAGGGAGCAGCTGTGCCTTGTCATTTCGAGCTTGTCCTCGTCAACGTCTCTCTGCTGGGCATTAAATGCGCGCCAGTGCTTTCGGCCGAAGTCGTGCCCCTCATTTGCCCCCATCATTTCTGTTGGTCCATGGCAGCGCCATGAACCGAGCTCACCTTTGGGCCTCCGTTCTTGCCAAACCCTAGTTCTCCAGCTTTATAAAGCTCCCCAAACCCCTCATTGAGTTCCTTTGCAGCACATCTCAGCTTCCCATTACTTGTTGAGCTCAAACCACCGAAAACACCCGAAGCCGCCATTGTTGGCCGTGATGCTCGGTGGCGGCCTTGGTGCTCCAGTGGTCCTTCAATTCTTATTTTTGTATCGCCTGGACCTCCTGGTCATCTTGAGCTGGCCCTTAACTAGAAATTCGGGTTGTCCTCACAGGAACAGCTCGGATTGAGTTTGGGGACCTTGTTTGGCGAGATCCTCTGCCTTCATTCCCAACCTCGGTAAGTGGCTCCCCTTTTTGATTCCTTGCTCCTAGACCTTCCTTGGGCCTTTGCGATCACCCGATGGTGTTCATTGTGTTCAGGAGCTCCTGTCATCATTGTCTTTCCCAGCTCCGGCGTTGGTCTCCGCCACCAGGACTTCTCCGAGTTCCCTCGAACCTCCTCTGGGACCTGGTAAGTTTGCAATAGCCCCCTAGAGCTCAAGCACCCGTTAGATTAGGTCGTAGCGAAGCATTTTGCCATTTTCGGTTTTTACCGTAGGTGCTCCTCTGCCCCTCTCGGGCTCGCCAGCGTTTTAGGCCAGCTCCGCTGTCGAGAGTACCCTCAATAGTTCGCAATAGTATTGCGCACATTTTGGTACATTTGGTTCGCGCCGTCGTGGCCGTGGTCGCTGGTGGCAAGCCGGCGAGCAAATCACGAAGTTCTGTACTGTGCCGGAGATGCGACAAGTCCCTGGACCTCTAGGGTTAATCTCAGCCATTGATGACCACCTCGGGTTAGCTCTTAGCCGTAGGATCCTTCTTTGTAAAAACCTTAGTGCCAGGACCTCCCCTCTTGATTAGATCTTAGCCGTTAGGATCATCTCCGCGCGAAAAGACCACCCCGTGGTCATTTTTGTAAAAACCACCCTCGGGACCTCCTTGGGGTCCTCTTTGCAAAAGACCACCCCTTGGTCTTTTGCGAAGAAAACCTTCGGAAGCTCCCTTGGGGTCCTCTTTGAACCTCCCTTGGTCTTTTGCAAAAGACCACCCCTTGGTCTTTTGCAAAAGACCACCCCTTGGTCTTTTGCAAAGAAAACCTCAGGACCTCCCCTCTGTAGATCTTAACCTTTAGGACCTCCCTCGGGTAGATCTTGATCGTTCAAGACCTCCTAGTGGAGATCTGAGCCGTTAAGACCTCCCTCTGTTGAGACCTTGTCGTTGCGGACCTTCTCGTGTTGATCTTGATCGTTGAAGACCTCCCCCGTGAGATCTTAGCCGTCAGGACCTCCTCAATCTTGATCTAGGTCGTCCAGGACCTCCTCCGGTAGATCTTGGCTGTCCCAGACCTTCTCCTGTGAATCCTATCCTTTAGGACCTCCCCGTCAGCTTTGGACCATCGGATCTAAATCTCACGGCCTAGACCTCCTCTGTACATTAAGGTGTTCTAGCGCATTAAGTCCCCTTTCACCGTTCATTTTGAGATCTGCGGCCCAGATCTCTATTGCGTTCGGCCCTCCGAAGGAATCCTTGATCTGAGCCGCTCCTTTCGAGATCCTCGACCCAGATTTGAGGGGGCGTTCGTAAGTCCGAATGTCCCAACTCTTGCGGACCGTTGGATCCAATCCAACGGTTGATCCCTTCGTGCGCTGTGCGCGTTTCCGTTCGGCCCCTGCATTTGGGCCATTGGACTCAGATCAACGGCCCAGGTTTTTGCATGTTGTTTTGATAGTCAGTAAATCCCGAAACCTTTTATTTGTAAACTGAAAATTGTATTATACTTTGAGACTTCATAACTAATTCATTTTAACTCCTTTTTAGATGATTCCAACTGTGTTAAATTCCTGTTTAGCTAAAGTTTAATCTAAAAATACATTTAGACGTTGTTCTGTACCAGAAAATCTTGTAAACAATATTAACTTGTTTCAGCCATTATTTAATATTCTAGAAATTCAATTAAAACTTGTAAAATGCATAACTTTTTCTGTATAACTCTAAACTGGGCAAAATCAAGTTTGTAAAATTCCTCTGTTAGTATACTTTAATATGGAATAGGTTTTGTTCTTGTATGTACCTATGAAAAATGATATGTTCTAGTTTTACAACTTAGGAAAATCATAAGTAATTCATTTTCACTCCAAATTGAGTAAACTCAGTTTTGCTATTCTTAGAATGCCATGTTCTACCTACCATAAAAATTTGAAGTTCTAGATCTTTCTGAAAATTTGTGCCTTGAACAGTAACCGAAATTAATTTAATTAAGATTTTTCAGGCTGAGAAAAATTGTTTAGACTATAAATTTTTCATGTTTAGTCTAAATGACTTGATTATTGTTGCTAAATTCATCTAAAATCAATCCCTTGCTTCTGTATAAATTTAATGGGATTTGGATGACTTAGTACTTTGGCGTATGTTTGCTCCGAGTCGTAGGGGGTCGTAGGAGGGAAGGTGTTTGGGGGCATTGTAGTTGTCCAAAAGCTTTACCCCGAGTGGGTAGTTGTCTTTTCGGCTTTACAATGTAAGCGTGTGGGTTTCTATCCATACGAGCAGTTTGTAGTTGATACACAATATTGGAAACATCTCGTAGGACCTAGCCGTGCTGGCATACCTTTGGAAGTGTGCTAATCTTGTGGCTTAAAGGCGGTCTGAAGTGTGGGTACATTGGTACACCCCTGCAGAGTTAAAACTATTCGAATAGCCTCGTCCTAGGTTATGGACACGCTCGGATACGCCCGTGAGAATTAGACTACAACCTTTTAATTAAAACTTGATGGGTGGTACGAATCGGGGATTCGTGCTATGTTGTGGTGGCTATTGGGTTAGTCACCTCTAGGTTGTTCTTGTGCTATTTATTGTTACCTCGCTGTTATTTCAATACTTAAAAACAGATTTGATAAATTGCTTTCGATCTATTACATTATTGCAAATAAAAATTGCTTTGTACGTCCAATTAACCATATAACCATATTCCTTTGTTGCAGCCTCCATGTAGCTATGTATAGGCTTGTTACTCGTAAGTCTTGCGAGTACATTTTTGTACTCACCTGCATTGTTTGTTGTGTGCAAAGGAGGAAGTGGATCCCCAAGGGACCTATTTCTGTGAGTTTTGCTGCAGATCATGCGACTAGCTTGGCGGCCCGGTCGGTTGCCTTGTGGGTGTGTGGCTAACTGGTCGACTTTTGTTTATAGCCATCTTATGGCGCTTTTTCTTCCGCTGTCACTTTGCTACTTTGATGTCTTTTGGCCGGTCGGCTCCTTTTGTAAGAAGGCTGGAGCGGCCCCTCGTCCTAATGGAGGACGCAGACAAGGGAGTGGTCACCCACCTGACCAGAAGATAGTCCAAAAGACCCAGGGCGTGGGAAGCGGCCGAGTCAACCATATCTCGGCTGAGGAGGCACAGGAGGCGCCCGACGTTGTGTTGGGTACGCTTCTTGTCAATTCTCGCCCTGCTGCAGTATTATTTGATTCAGGAGCTTCACATTCCTTTATTTTAAGATCTTTTGCTGCTGCTAGTGATATTCACTTTGTTCCTTTGGGGGTTCCTTTGGTTATTCGCTCTCCGGGTTTGGAAATGAGAGCTGATTAAGAATACCGGGATGTTCCTATTGAAGTCGAAGGAGTGGAATTCTTGGCGAATCTCATCCTACTCAACTCAGCAAGCCTGGATGTGATTCTTGGCATGGATTGGTTGTCCCAGCACTTGGGGCAAATCGATTGCACCAGGAAGGTCGTCTACCTCACAAGCCCCTCAGGCGAATAGGTCGGGTTTTCACTGCAGCTGCAAGAGCCACATCTTTGTGCACTTGAAGCGAAGCCAGCCTTGGAGATTCAAGATGTCCCCACAGTATGTGAATTCATGGATGTTTTCCCCGAAGATTTGCTTGGGATGCCTCCAGTTCGAGACCTAGAGTTCATCATTGAGTTGCTACCCGGTACCGCTCCAATTTCAAAGGCGCCATACCGAATGCCTCCTAATGAGTTGGAGGAGCTGAAGAAGCAACTAGGTGAGCTTCAAGCGAAGGGTTTTATCCGTCCTAGCTCATCTCCTTGGGGTTGTCCTGTGATTTTTGTGAAGAAGAAGGACAAGACCTTGCGCATGTGTGTTGATTACCGTCCGCTTAATGAAGTGACGGTGAAGAACAAGTACCCTTTTCCCTGCATTGATGATCTTTTTGACCAATTGACTAGAGTTCGGGTATTCTCCAAGATTGACTTGAGATTGGGATATCATCAGGTCAGGATCAGTGCATTTTGCCCTTTTCCCTGGATTTTGCATTTGCTTTTAAGCTTTTGGAGTCTTCGCATCGCTCAGTGCCAAGAGGAGGAGAAGGGACTCTTCGCATCCCATTAGCTTGAGGGTGCAGCACTCTCATGGTGGGAGAACTTCCTCGCCATGCAGCCCACTGGCCATGGTCACTTGGGAGGAGTTTCACACTGCTTTCCGTCGGGCTCATGTCCCCACCGGCCTGATGAAGCCAAATTTTGAATCTTTGCCAAATTTTGAAAAATTCAATTTTCTGTTGCAAGTCAGCAAAAGAGGTACAATTATATTTTTTGCATACTTTTATTGTTAGTACTCATTATGCTAAGATGAAAGTAATAATAGTGTTAGTTTCGATTTTGATGTTTTTGTTATGAACAGTTACGACAACTTTACTTTTGGTGATTACGGACTTTCATCGGAGGAAATTGCATCCATGGAGGTGGCTACGGCTCCCTCAAGCCAACCGGAAGGGCAAGCAGAGTTCCGTCATCATGCTCCACAACAACATCAAGCTCCATGCTAACCGGAGCAAAGAGGTCAAGACCGTCTATATCAGGAGTGTGGGATAATTTCGATAGGACAACCAAGCAAGACGCATAGGGAAATAAGGTACCATATGCAATTTGTAAAATTTATCGCAATGAATTGTCTGCAAGGTCTACATGTGGAACGAGACACTTTCTTAGACATGCTACGAGATGTAAGGCCAACAAAGGATTGGTGATAAGTCAGACACAGCTGCAGTACAACCCCGATAGTATGGTATGTTGTTGGGACTACGATCTTGAGGTAGCCCGTTAATCTCTATGTTGTTTAATTACTTGTGAGGATTTACCGTTAGGCTTTGGAGAGTCTACTGCTTTCTAAAATTACATTAGAACTGCGTATAATCCTAAATTTTCTTCCGTTTCTAGACAGACAACAACTAGCGATCTAGTAAAATACTACAATGAACTTCGTAATAAAATAAAGGTAATATTTAGTATGTGCATATTTTTGGTGGCCCTAGCCTCGGACATATGGAGTGGTCGGGCTATAGAGGATTATCTTAGTGTAGTTGCTCATTATGCCAATGACAACTGGGTAATGGAGAAAATAATTATAGGTTTAAAATTAATTGATGTATCACACACGAGTGAGAATATTGTGGATTGTATTATCAAAGTCGTGGAAGACTTTGGTCTTACAGATAAAATATTCTCAATTACTTTAGACAACGCTGCTTCGAACTCTAGAGCCATGGATATTCTTACTCTAGTGCTGAGTACATACACCGATTCCTTTTTGCTACATCAACGATGCGCTTGTCATATTATTAACCTTATAGTCAAATGTGGTTTGAAGATGTTGAGTCCGTATATTAAAGCTTTTCGCGATACGATTTCTTTCTTGAATAATTCTAATGTAAGAATAGCACAATATGAGAACTTCTGCAAGGCGATAGGTGTACATCCAAGAAAGATCGGTTTGGACATGCCGGTAAGGTGGAACTCTACTTACCTGGTGCTTAAGAGTCTTTTACCATATCAGAGCACTTTTTCTGTTTTTATTCAAACGCACTATCAGAGCACTGAGGGTAGTATATTATTGACTAAGTAATATTGGTTCATTGCTGAGAAGATACTACTTTTTTTAGAAATTTTTTATGAGACCACTGTTGCTTTTCTGCTGTGCACTATCCAACATCTCCTATCATTGTGCATAGTATTTTACAGATTATTACTCAATTGAAAATGTATGAAAATGACTTAGTTTTATATGATGCTATTGTTGCTATAAAAACTAAATACCTTAAATATTGGAGAGAAATCCCTTACCTATATGCATCTGCATTTGTTTTAGATCCTAAAGCTAAAATTTATGCATTTGGTAGTGTACTTGATCTTCCTAGTGATGCTACAGTGCTAGACTATACTAACTACTTTGCAAAAGTTCGTTCTCGGTTATACTAGGTTTACCAAATGTATGAAAATAAGTTCTGGATAGTCCACTCACAACGACCTTTAGTAGCTCCCGCCTCAACTAGTAAGACAAACATTCGGGGCATGATCTTCAGTAGCTCTTCCTCCAGGTCCAGGTCTTCTTCTTCTACAGCGTTGTCTGCTCAGCCAAGACCCGAAGGAGTGGGGAACTATCCACCTATATGGATAGCGATACAGTAGATTTCAACTCAGTAGGCTTCGAAATTTTGCAATGGTGGCAAGCCCATAAGTTTACATATCTCATACTATCCATACTTGCATGTGATGTCTTAATTGTTCCTATCTCGACAGTTTCCTCCGAGTCTGTTTTAAGTTTTTTTGGAAGAATATTGGAGGAGAGAAGAACAAGTCTCACAAGTGATATGGTGAAGATACTTCTAACTATGAAGGGCTGGGAACAAGCTAATTCACGAACACAACACTCTGTGAAAAATTCAATGTTGTCGGAGGTGTTTGAAAATCTATACCTAGATAACGACACGTAGAACAAGGATGTATGCAGAGCTATAGACTACACTTTTTTTTTCTTTGCCAAGGTTTTCTCATATTAAGTTTTTACTTGGCAATGGTTTTAACAAGGCAGCAATTTAAACATTAATAAAACTCTTTATTACATTTTTCAATTTGCTTGTCTTTTTTTTTTATAATTTTCATATTTATTTATGAATTCTACATATTTTTCTATTTTTTAGATTTTTTTTAAGCCTAATGGGCTAGGTGGACCGAAACGGCCTGTTAGGCTAAATAGGCTCAGCCGGCCCAACACGGCACGACAGGCCATCGGGACGTGCCTGGGTCACCTCCCCGGCATGTGGCCCAGCACGACATGACCCACCTATTAGCCATGCCACAAAAGACCATACCGAGATAGGCCGGATCGCATCGTGCCCGTGCTAGGTCGTGCTAGGCCATCCATTTGGCCAGCTCTAGGTGCATGCATCGAACACGAACATGGCCTGGCTCCAGCGCGCAGGAGTCGAATGAGTTGAGACCATGTTACTCCCGTACGTGGGCACGTCCTCGTGTCTGGAGAAGGGGACGTAGGGCGATGCTGTCCGATCGAGAAGTCAGCAACTTTGGCGCCGAAACGCGCTAGGACGGGCGCGCACCGTCGGGCGACCTCGACACGTGGATGGCCATTTCCGCATCGCCCACCTTGCCGGGGATTAGCTCCACAGTGGGAGTAAGGCACATATGAGCTCCCGTTGAAACTCTGACAAGTCTAAGGCGAGCATTGTTCTGTTTTGGGACCTTGAATCCAGTATTTACTCTAGTTTAGACATCCCCAAATGGCGGCACGACCCGACCTGGCCCGTTCTGGCCTGGGAACGAAACGGGTCGTGCCAGTCCACGTGCCTGGGTGGTGGCCAAAGCATGGCTCGAAGGTCACTTGTGCTGTGTTGGCCCGGAGTTCGTTTGGCTCAACGGACCGTTTATGGCCTATTTAGCCTAAAACTTCAAAAAAATCAGAAAAAATTAGAATTTTTTAAATCCAAAAATATCATAACAATTCCAAAAAATCAGAAAATTTGTTGAATTTAGAAATACAAATGAAAATAGTAAAAAATGAGACAAGCATATTGAAAATGTAACAAAGAGCTTTATTAATGTTCAAATGGCTACCTCGTTAAAACCTTTACCATTTAGCCCATAAGACATGAAAATTGAAAAATGAACTATATAAAATTATATATACTTATGAAATGAACTATATAAAATTAAAAACTACAAAATAAAACCATATAGGTATTAAAATGAAAATAAAATTATATAAATATTAAGATATGAGAATAAAATTGTGTGTGTATATATATAACGAACGGGCTTAACAGTCGTCTTTGTGCGGTCGTGCGATGCAGGCCCGACACTATTAGTGACGTCGTGTCTTGGTGGGTCGGCCCAGCACGACCTGCATCGTCTTGCCATCTTGGCTCGGCCCATGAGCGATCTGAGCCATGCGGTGCAGGCCAACCCAACAATCTGCGTGCCTTGGGTCACCCGTGGCATGACCCATCTGGCTACCTCTACTCTAGTTTAGTATGCATGTCATGTACTTTAGAGATTTTTCTTAATAAGTTATCATTTGTCGAAAAATATTTTAATAATAACTTATCACCAACTTTATTTCCAAATTTAACCCTGTCGCTGTTTTAGAACCGATCTTACATAAAGATTGTTTGATTCGGGGGTTCTCCACAATTGATCACACAGACAGAAAAGACACGGGGATTTTTATACAGATTTGGGCCTTCTCTAGAGAGAATAACAACCATACTCCTGTGTGTATTATATTAGGTATCCTGGTTACAATCAGTGGAAAGACTTGCGCTTATACTACTACTGATTGCCTCTCCCCAGTCCTCCCCATTTCTCTTTATAGTACGTGGAGAGATAGTCGTTCCAGGTCAAGAGGCGCCTCATTATTCTGTAATAATGGTAGTAATCACCGAGTAGTAACCTCCCCACATTGCCTGTTATCAATCAGAGATAACGGTGTGTTATCTGCAGTTATTTCAGAGAATAAGTGTGTATATTGACTGCTCAGACATCCTAATTAATTGGACCTACAGGCGAGTAGACCCAGTTAACTATGAAGAAGTCGTGACAGAACTGGTCATAGAAGAACTTACGGCCAGGGGGTAGTCGTAGAAAACCTTACGACTAAGTACTGGTCGTAGAAGAACTTATGACCAGAACTAATCATAGGAGAACTTACGATTACATGGTAGTCGTAGAAAAACTTACGACTATGGGGGTGGTCGTAGAAAGACTTACGACCACTTGATTGGCTTTCCCTTTACAATTATAAGGGGTATGCTTAACAGCCGTGTGACGTCATATTTACCCATAATACTAATTACAGATAAATGGCAAAATGAGGATTATTAGATCCTCATCAAACCCTTTTTACGACACCAAAGCTCGTGGCGTGGCAAATGCGTACTACCACGCCATGTCGGCTAGTGTGACTAAAGCTGCCACGCTAGGCTGGTTAGCCAGCCTGGAGGCTCCCGTGGACGTAGGCGTGGCTACGGTCGCCATTTGCCACTCTGAAAATTTTGGTGTGGCGGCTGCCACACCACGCACAACAGCGTTACATGGGGAGTTATCAGACGCGGTCGAGCGGGCCCACCCCACATTCCTTCTTTTCCCCATTGCCTCCCTCTCTTCCTCCCCTATCACCTCTCTCCTCCCCACACCCTAGGCGTCCAACTCCCCCACTTTGGCACTGATTTGAAGCCCATAAGGTCATGGTGATCATCCCACAAGGTAATGTCAGCCATTCCTTCCCCTCATTTTGGATGGTTCGGTATATTTTTGTGGATTTTGGGTTTGGCACAGGTAGGATGTGGGCACAAATCGGTTGCAATCATTGCACTTCGGAGCGAATTGGATAGCATTAGTAGGTCATGGAAATAGTATTTGTGGTTGTTTTCAATTCTTAATGGTATTTGTAGCAATTTTGTAATGGATGTGGGTGTGTGACAAGGGTTTGTTGGGACAACTGAAATTGCACATGTGGATGGAATTGTGATGGTTATGTGAGTAGTACATGATAATTATGTTATTTGCAAATACTTAATCGAGTTAGTTGCACGGGTTTTCGTTGATACATATGTTGACATGTATTAGTTGTGCGTGACCATTGAACAATTTCTTGGTGGTAGTGCTTGAAATGTTTAGTAAATGGTAACCAGAGACCATCATTGTTGTATGGAATTTGTAGTAGTACTTGTCTAGGAGGCTTTTTCTCTTTGCACGATTTTGACTGATGGCTATGTACGAGTTGGTCTTAGGTGTCAAGAGGTGGAAGTGATTTCCTATAGAAGCGGTGATTTATTGTTTGTGTAGACTTAATTATGTTGAGCAATGCACACACATTACATGGATCTTGCACGGGTATCGTGAAATGACCAATGGTAGAAACATTTAGTTGTACATGAACATCTTAAGAGCATGAGTGGTTGTCTGAATCTTAATTTTGTGAGATTGATAGGGTTTTTTTTGTTGTGGTTGTTGTATGTAGATGGATAGATTTGTAAGAGTTTTTACCTATGGGACGGTTAACCAAACGAGAAGTGGTGTGGAGTTAGTTGGCATGGAAGGAAAAGTCCTTGTGTTTGGAGAGTCCCCATCATTTTCAACCGTTGTGACGAGGATTAAGTCCACACTAGGATGCATGAGCCCGGTATTGATGTGGCAATGGAGGGGTGATACGATGCTGATGTTGGTTTTTTTAGATAATAAAAGTAAAACTCCCGGCCTCTGCACCAACTAGGAATGCACACAGTCATTATACCACTATCAGCTAAAAGCTTAAAAGAAAAAAGGTCAAAAGCCAACAATGACAAACAAATTGTCATGCAAAAGCTAGCCTAAAAAAACCACCTAGCCCCGTCTCTAGGACCAACTAGGAGATCGTCCACACATGAACAGCAGCTGCGCAGTAAAGAGGTGATGATGGGCCAGTCTCCATAGCGACGCCTCTAAGAAGGGATACGACTCATGTCATCGTCGCCGGATCCAACCAGCAAAGGTCAGATAAGGAGTTTTCATAACGGAGCTCAGGTACCAGTTCTCCAAAGCAACGCCTTCAAGAAGGTAACACCGCTTAGGTCAACATTATTGTCGGATCCAACCAGCGAAGGCCAGATCAAGAGTTTTCACCCCGGATCAAAGGTACCACCGCTCCAAGACCACGCCACAGCACGACCTCATCGCTGGATCCAACCAATGAAGGCCAGATCACCAAGACGACGTCTGCAACATCCCCAACGGCCAACCGCCACCAGCACCAAAGGAATGCGACATCCACTGTAATACCCCAAAAATTAAATCGGGAGAAAATAATTAAATCGGGAGAGAATAATTAAAATCGGAGGAATATTTCTTTTAGCAAAGCGATTGAATAGGAGAAAGAGGGGTTTTAATGTAATACTCCAATTTATTCTACGAAAGAAAGCATTCAAAAGAGAAATTAGACATAAAAAAGAGGGGTTTCTGCAGTTTTTCGGCAACTTGGGCCTTGGGCTTTGGCCCAGGAGACCCATGAGGGGTCGGCCACCAATAAAAGGAAGGGAGAAAACCCTAGATGCACTGTAGCTACAGTGCCTCCGCACTGTAGTATGGCTACTGTAGCACACCTCTTCTCCAAGGTGGTGCCCCCCTCCATTGGTGCCTCCCTTCCTCGCCGTCGGTGCTCCCTGCTGCCGATCAAGTGAAGAAAGGAGAGGAGATCAACTTCGTGGGGAGAGTTCATCATCTTGCTGCGATTCTACAAGGGTAACGTCGTGTGTTCTTCGTTGTTTGATGCGTAATAGTTGCGGTTGATGTCGTTTGGTAGATTGATTTGCGTCGGTTTAATAGATCGCGTTCTGTCCAGATTATTGCGCGGTCAGTTTCGGGTGTTTAGAGGCCGAATTAGGAGTTTTGATCTCCTAGAGTTATGTAGATAATGTTCTTAAATTTCAGTGGCCGCCAAGAACGCCAAAATCCGATTAACGGTTAGAAAGTTATGAATTGTTTAGTGACGCTGTCTGGTTAATCTGTCAACATTCTGACAGTCTGGAGAAAACTGAGTTAATCTATTATTTAAAGACGAAATCAGAGGATCTTAGTATAACGAAAAATGTAGGTAATTTCTATACCTTTTCATAGAGATAAAGAATGCAAGATTTGGACCTTCGTAGCAAAATTTATGGTGGTTTTAGTGTACTGCCCAGAGAAACCGACGTGAACATTGTTGTTCTGTAGGTTGGCTTGGTAGAGGCAATAGTTGGCATAATCAAAAGGGCTCCCCAACTAAGTTTATTTAGGTAATTTAATTACCTTTCCAGAAAATCCAAGAACATCCTATTTGGACTCCGGAGCAGAAAGTTATGTATTTTAGAAGTTGACTGTCCACAGTGAACACCAAAAGCGATCGCTAGAAATTGGAAGATTGGAAAATGCTTGGAAGTTTAGAGAGTTCAATTTTGTTGTTATTTATGCTTTTGGTCCAGTATGTTGGTCTTAGATTGGGTTATCTCTATGTTCAGGTGGGAGTGAGATCCCAGGCAGCGCCACTTCAGCGCCCACCGTTCTCGCACGATTGAGGCAAGTATCCGGTTATTGTATTATTATGCTTGGATCTTGGATCGTTTGTGTTTGGGTCATAATAGCCATGAATGGATGATATTGTGATGAGTACCAAATTATCTTGGTGGTTGCAAGTACTCTGCTTGATAGAGTAATTATGAATTGTTTGACAGTGAGTGCTATGTTTTGATACATATTAGCTATGCTTAGTTGATAGTGTGATATGTTGATTAAAGATGGTAAATGCTTATGATATGAATGATAGAAGTATGAATGAGTTAAATTCATAAGTGATATTGCTGAGGAGGTATGATTATGATGATTCATGATGTGTGCATATGCATCATGTTGACAAAATAAAGACTTGGTCACGTGGTGACCAAGCATTTGTTGAGATCCCCGTCATGTATATGACGGGCTTGAGGTCCCCTTTACTTGCGGAGTATTGGGCAATTGGTCCCTGTGCTTGCGAGCACGAGCATGGTATCTTGGCGGCGGTCGCATATCTCGACATCGTGAAATGCGACAAAGAGTGAAAGAGAAAAGTTGCATTGCATATTCGCATACATACCTCATGAGATATGTTTTTGTGTAAAGTTTGGAATGGAATGTTGATGATGTAAATGTGAGATTAATGTTTCATTATTGGTACTTGCTGAGTCTTTGGACTCACCCTTGCTTTTGTTGTGTTTTTAGGTACCACTTGCAAGAATGGCATGCATGGGAGGGAGTAGACTTGAGTTGGACACACACACTACCATCCACCTTAAAAGTTGATAAATTTTTAGTTCATACTTTAATAAAGGAGCAACCTGCTTAGAGATTGTTTATGATTATGCTTCATGCATTGGATTAAGTGTAATAATGATAGGTAGTGTCTTTTGGATATCTCTGGATATGCTAGTTGCTTTCATGTTTTGAATGCCTATTGATTATGCTGAATGTTGGATTAATTATATATGTTTTATTCAAATATTGGAACCTCCTAGTAGTTAATAATACAGGGGAGGTTCTGCTAAAAATTTGGTAGGATGTTTTGGCTTAGAATTGTTTAATGTTAGTTTGGTAGCATTCCAGGCTCAATGCTGAGCTGGGGTGTTACATCCACCGCAGCCCACGCGTTGGCCGGTTAACAACCATCCACCGGGGAGGAGTCGAGTGCCGCACAAGCCACTGCCACCGAGCCGTCGCGATCTCTACCAAGTGCGCCAAATCTAGATCTGCACCGCGCCACCTCCGTCATCATGCCATCGACGAAGCCGCACCACCAAAAGAAGCCGACAGAGAAGGGCCCTGGATCGCAAAGCCTGAAGATGAGCCAACGGAGAAGGGCCCCCGATCCAACCCCGGCGAAAGTCCACACCGTTGGAAATCGGCGGACAAATGTCGGGCATCGGGACCACGATACAGATCAGGCACCACCACCGAGAAGAAGAATCCCCACCACCGCCACTACGTGCTGATGCTAATTGCATGCGACGTGGATTTGGACACGTATAAGGAAATTATCCTTGGATGACATGTACAATCATTGGAGGTTTTGATTAAGAGAAGGAGGGCATTGGTGGACATAAATCAGGTAACAGGTGTAACATTCCAAAATTTGAATTATGGGATTATGTATTATAAATGCACTAGTAAACATGCTTTGACCATTTTGCATATGAAAATATACCCATGTTTAAATTTGCCTTTTGTTTAAAAGAAAAACATAAAATACAAACAAACTTGTACCCAAAAGAAATTATATAAAACAAAGTAAAATTTTCAGATGAGAGAACTATTTTGCGCATAAACTCCCAGAAATAATTCACCAATACATTTATATAAAAATTTGTTTAGAAAAATAAATACAAAAGCATAATAATAGAAACTTGTATGAATTTTAGAGAAATTCACAGAAGGTATAAACTTCTAAAAATTTTACAGGAGAAATCATATTAAATTACAGGCCCTCACAAAAAAAATTCATTAAATTTGGGCTTCTTTTGACTAGTAAATAAAATCAGCAGAAAAAAAAACTAAAACCTAATATACCCTTACCTCTCTCTGACCAGCGGGCCCCACCTACAGTCTTCTTCTTCCACCTCGGCGTGCGAAGCGCCAACGTACACCGCGAGTGCATTGCTGCAATACCAGTGGTTTTCCTCGCCGCCCACCGTTTTTCCCCATCGGCCAAACCTACCCCGTCACCTCGCCATCACTCTGCACCCATCCCCTGCCCGACGGTGCCCAAACCTGCCCATACATCGCTGAGAGCTCTGCTGCTCTGCCCACAATTGCCCGAGCTCTACCTCATTCATCTCCGCCTCTCTGTCTATACAAAGGACACCCTGAGCTTCATCATTACTTTTCCTACTCAGTGTGCACCTCTCCTTCCATTCTTCTCCACTCAAACGAGCTCAAACGCTCGGAGAGCGAGCTCAGTTTCGGCCATTCACTGCCACCGCCATTACCGATGTTCAGAAGGGTACCTTATCACTCTTCTCACATCATTTCAGGTTCCAAAGATCCCTGATCCTTTCCCCTCACCTAATTTCATGTTTGATCCACATGAACAGCCGAACCGCATCTTCTTCCTCGGCTCCGGCTGGAGATCCCCTAAGCTTAGAGCCAATTCCTCACACGAGGAGCATCGCTAGACCATCTTCAAGCATCCCTCTAACATCCCAATTTTCAGGCCTTTTAAAAATTTTCCAAATAAACCAGTTGATTTTTCTTGAATTGTTAAAGCTTAATTTGAAATTTCATAAATTAAAACAATTTAATG
Organism: Ampelocalamus luodianensis; assembly: GCA_036346255.1. Classification (NCBI taxonomy): domain Eukaryota; kingdom Viridiplantae; phylum Streptophyta; class Magnoliopsida; order Poales; family Poaceae; genus Ampelocalamus; species Ampelocalamus luodianensis. Next base: position 60,013,852 of record CM070621.1, read on the forward strand.
TGAGTAAATCAAACGCCGAGTAACTAAAAATTGTTTTACTTGAATTTTTGGTTTTATCTTGGATTTCGTTTTCCCTAGACCTTGTTGTTATCTCCTTACATTCTTTTTATTTCTTTTTAGATTTTCCTAATTTCAGAGTCTTTTTGAAGCTTTAAAAAATTAAAAAGAACCATTTGATTTATCTTCGTTTGTTAAAATTTTAATGTGAGATTCTCAAAAAATAAATAAAACAGTTTAATATGATAAATCAAACTTCAATTAAAATCAAAACTGATTTATTGGATTTTCTAGACTTTCTTGGATTTTCTCCAAATTCTTTGACCATTTCCTTGGAGTTCAATTTAAATTATCTCCTTTTATGTTTTTCCCAAAAATTCCTTTTCTTGGTTGTAAAATTTAATTTAATTTAATTATTTTAAAAGTGTGGGATTTCTTTTGGAGTTTTTGCATTTTTTGAATTAATTAAAGCTAAAATTGAATTTCAAAAAAAAACATTTAAATAATTAAAATAAATATCAAATAAATCTATAAGTATTTTATTTGGTCTATTCAGGTTCCAAAGTATTTTATAAAATTTTCTTCGATTTTCTGAATTATTTTTATTTTTTTGGATTTTCTTTCATTTCTCCTTTTTCTTTTCTCTCTCCTCCTGTTTTCCTGGTCATCTTCCTCCTGTGCTTTCTTGTCTTCTCTGTCCTCCTCAACTCCCAACCACGCTCGCCCATCCCTTGGCGCCAACTTCTCCTACCACCGGAGCCGTTCCCCATGCCCTTGCCACCCCACGCCGTCGCCATCCCTCCCCATGCCGCCGCCCACACCTGCTGCCATGGCCATGCCGGCCGCACATCCGCCCGCACCTCCTCGTGCTACTCCCTCCTCCCTTCGTCCCCTATAAGAGCATACCTCCCCTCTCCCTTCCCCCTCCTCTCCTTCCCTACCTTTCTTCTTTTCTTCCTCCGCCGTGAGCTCCAACTTCCTTCACCAACCAGAGCTCCAGTGCAAACCGGCAGACTACTACCTCCTTCATTCTCCCTCTCTAGCCACCCATTCGCTGTGCCAACCATTTCATGGCATGCCCTTCGGTCACCTCCTTCTATCGCTAGAGTTCTCTTACTCTTTCCTCGGTGCAAACGAAGCTTTTCCGCCACCGACCGAAGCACCTTCTTCCTCATGTTCCGCCATCGTCATTGATCCCCGGCGATGTCACAACCACTATTAGCTTTGCCTCCTGACATTCTACCTCGTGCTCCCTTCCTTTCCCCCGAAGCACCCCCGGTTCACCGGCCCCACCATCTCTCCATCGCCACCGTGCACCGCCTTCCCTATTCTCCCTCTCTGGTCATCCATTTGCTGCGTTACCCACGTCACGGCATGCTTCTCAGTCACTTCCTTCATCGCTGGAGTTTCATCCCCTCCCTCTCTTTCTCCTGACCGGGAACGTAATTCTCCCATCACCGGCTGAGCTGCCTTCCACTGTCATTCCCGGCGTCGTCGATCATTGGTCGGCGACATTGTCACCACCGTCGGATTCACCTCACGACATTCTATGCAGTGCTCCCCTCGCCTTCACCGGAGCATCGCTGGAGCAACAACGCTTCCTTGTGCCTCGATGCTGTTTTGTGCACTGCCGCCACGTCGGTTCTCCGCTGGTGACGCCACCACCACCATTGGGTCCGCCTCGCTCTTTGTAACATCCCAAAAATTTGGTCTGTTTTAAAGTTTTAAAAGAAAAAGAACCATTTGGATTTTTATGCTAAAGTTAAAAGCTTAATTGGAATTTTTAGAGTTCAAAAATAATTTAATATGATTAATGTCAACACCAACTATACTCAAAACTATTTTATTTGGGTTCTATGTGCTTGGATATATTTTCTAGAATTTTCTAGAATTTTTCCGAGTGCATTTGCTACTTTCTATTTGTTATTTGGATTTTCGGCTATTTTCTAAAAAGAAAAACTAATATAGATCTCAGAAATGCTCTCGGGCCTAATCTTCTAAACCCAGCCCATTCCTTTCCCTCGGCCTAGTCCATTCCGCTTTCCAGCCCATCTCCTTAGCCCGCTTGTTTTCCCACCGAAGCCCGGCCCATCGTTCCCTTTTCCTTCGCGTGAAGCCCAGGCTGCCTCTGCTTTTCCCCAACGCGTGGCCCAACCGAACTGCAACCCTTTTTCCTTTTCTTGTGTTCCTGCCGAGTGGCCCCGGGCTGTCAGCTCTATCTTCCCCGTTTGCTTGGACTCTTGAGTCCGGGTTGAACACGAGCAGCGCCGCCCGTATCCCTTGCGGACTCCTCCCATCCGGCACTATTTAAAGGTCGTCAACCGCGTCAATTTGTTCGCATGTGCCGCCTCTTCCAAAACCCTAAGCTTCCCTCTTTGGTTTCATCTTCTTCACGCCGCCATCGCAAAAAGACTGAGCCGGCCGCTGAAGACTTTCTCGCCAGAGTTCTTCGCCATCCGAGTGTCGCAGCTCGAGCCACCACCGCTGTCATGATCGCATCATCGAGGGCTACGCCGTGCTTCCACCATCTCCTTCGAAGAATCATCACAGCGCCATTTTCATCTTCGTCCGACAAAATGACCGCCGTCGCTCCACCCCGATCTATTAACCGGTGAGATCCTCCGCTTGTCTTTCCGCGTCACAATGTGTTCCATATCCTCCTCAATCAATCCCCTCCTTTCTCCTTTTCCCTCGGCCACCAAGATGTCGTTACCTTGGTTCTTCCCCGTCTCCGGTCATCTTCGAATCGCCACCGGTGAGGTCGATCTCCAGTCCTCCCGAACCTCTCTCTGTGATCCTCATCGCCTTCCCAAGCCGGTGCTCCTCTCAATTTTCTTCGGGCACCGAAAAATCACCGATTCCACCGTCGGGCCGAGCTTCTCCACCGCCAATGTTGCCATCGCCGCCAACCTGTCACCGCTCCGGTCAAGCCATCGCCGCCCAAAGCTCTGCCTCACTCATGGGGTCCCGTTTGTGCGCTCTCCGGCTGCTCGCCTCCGTTCACCTTCGGCGCTGTCATCAATGTCGCCGACCGGAGCTCCCTTCTCTATCGTTTGCTTCTGTGCCACCGGGGCAGCCACCTCCCTTCCACATCATTGCCCGTGTCAGTGGCCACATCACCTTCTTGGCCCATGTGGCGTCCTCGTCATCTCCTGGTCATCCGCCATCTGGCACCTCCAAAGCCCCACTCGAGACCAAACATTGTTGAACTCAGTCCAACAAATACCATCTCTATGTCAAGTGGGACCCACCTGTCAGATTTGTTTTCGTTCTGTCCGAACATTCCTTAGCTAATGTCATGCTGGCGTCATAAGTCGATTTTCCAGTAGAAAAGTAAATCTCGAAATTCCAGAAAATCCTATTAGGGTATTTCTTTAGGGTTTCAATCTTTCAAAGCCCATATCTTTTGCATCTGAACTCCGATTTAGTCCATTCAAATTCCTAAATTTATCTAAATTCAAGATCTATTTATCTGAGTTTTTTATTTAATTTTTGGAGTTTGTTTTGTCTCTGTTATTTATTTATTTGGTTTATTTGCTCTGTTGCGAGTAGACGTTGATACTTCGGGAAGCTTTGAGCAAGGAGTAGCATACCAAGATCAAGATTAATCACAGGATTTATTTCCAGGCAAGTCGTGGTCCTTTGATCATATTGAACCCATGATTTCAAAAGTATATTGTTTTATAAAATTGCATGCTATCTTTATATAAATTGCTTTGGGTATAGTTATTACATGTTGTCATTATGCCTCCATTGATTATTTGAATGCCATGAATCCTTTGTCACCTTAGCATGGGTAATTTTAGTTGGGTATATTTGTATTGCCAACATGGGTATCGTATCAATGCTTAGTTCAGCTTAGTTACGATGGGTTTGTCATCACATGTGTCTCAATAATTAATTTTGACTTAATGATTTATGGAATCGTGGTGGTGAGCCATACTTGTTAAAATTTGGGAGCCATGACGGGGTTTTTCATTGGTTTTGGTTAAACAAAATGGTTTTTGCTTGGGCGAGTGGTTGGTGGATAGTGGGGATGTGGATTGAACATGTTGTGGGTTTGTGATAGTCTCGCCTGAGTAACTTGTCAAGGACTTAATCTTGTGCTCCATTGAATTGGGCCTTAACCGTACAACCACATGTCTGGTATGGGACGGACTTGGCTGAATAATTAGCAATGTCTTAATTTCGGTTCTGTCATGTGAAGTGTGAGTTGTGGAAAATGTATTCTCACGGTGGCACAAGAGGGGGCCCTGTCTGGTCGGAAAGACATTCAGTGTTGAAACCTTAGCGGGCAGAACTGGGTTAAGAACTAGCTTTGTAAAAACCTTATGATGATCACTTAGTCGCACGCCTACGGAAGCGTGAAATGCCTAGCATTATAAGTTGATCTATCTCTTGTGGGTCAAGCTGTACAACCTCTGCAGAGTGTAAAACTATTCGAATAGCCATGTCCGCGGTTATGGACGTGCTCGGGGATTTCACACGGGAGATAGAGTTTTCTTTAAAAATATGTCGGAGTGTGGATGGGAAGTTCACTGGATGAATATAATGTTCGTTTGGTGAATAGGTCATTCACTTGGTGGTTTGTGTCGATTGGTGAATAGGGATTCACTTATCGTTGGTTTGGTTGGGAGTGAATGGGAAGTTCACTGGTTGTTTCAAAACAATTATTTACTTACTTATTATTGTTTTCAATTACGCATTTCAATCTATTTATTGTATTTATCTTAAATGCTGTTTTATGCAAAAGAGACGTACAACTAATCTTTGTTCAAGCCATGCATGAATACTATTTGCATATATTTCCCCACGGCTTGCTGAGTACATTCAAAGTACTCATGGCTTTGTGCCCTGTGTTGCTTAATCTCCACAGAAGAACCAGGGAACTCCGAGTTCTACCAGGAAGACCATGAAGGTTTTGCGGATTAGGATGCGTTCAATACTCGATTGTCTGTGGGCATGTTGATTGGCCATTGAAGAGTTTCGTTCCGCTGCAAAAGTCTATTTGTTTCTTTAACCCTACGTGGTAAGTTAAGTAAACGTTGACCATAAGGTTCAGTTATTATTATTATTTCTTATTTTGAGATCTTTTTAGTTAAATCGAATAAATGGATGGTATTTCATCACTGTTTCCTGTGTGAGCTAGCTACTGATCTGGGACTAGTTCAGAATACACAGAGGGATCCTGAGATGTATTTTCGGGTCCCGACACTTTTGGGATTCCATTTTGCTAGTTTGCGGCCGCCTTTCCCTTTTCCTTACCGGTGCCATCATTTTTTGCCCAAGCCGCCACTGTTGCTGTTTGCACTTTCTCTCTCAACCATTTTTTATCATTTCATGTTAGCACAAACTTCCAGATATTCGTTCTCCTTCATACGAACTCCGATTTTATCGATTCTCATTCCTAAATTCATCTAAATTCAGCCCCTTTATTTTGATTCTAATTTTGTAATTTTTGAATTTTATTTAGATTTGTTGTATTTTTTGGCTCTTTTCGCTTGTATAGATTCCGGTGTTTCCGAAGAATTCTTGGAACCGTCTGCCGAAGCACTTCAAACCTTTAACGAAGGCAAGTCATAGATATTTGATCATGTCATACTCATTTTATAAAATTATATTGATTTATATCAACATACATTGCTAGTTTTTTAATAACTGTTTTCGGGATTAGCTAAAGTCATATTCGACAATATGCCACCTTGATTAATTGCTATGGACATGTATCCTTGAACACCATAGGTTTGGTTAATTTTAATTGGTCATGCTTTAATACCAACATGGGTATCGTATTATGCTTAGCCATGCTATAGTTTGCGATGGTCTCTCGATCACATGATTCAATAATGACAAATTTGACTTAATTATATATAGAATTGTGGCATGGTCGCTATTATTAAAATTTGTTATGCCATGGCAAGGGTTGAACCCAAAAATGATTTCACACTCAGGCGATTGATCGTGCAGTAAAGGGAATGATTGTGGGATGTGGTTGCCTCGCCTGAGTAGTCACTAAGGACTTAACTTTGTGCGCCATTGATTTGGGTCATACCGTACAACCACAAGTCTATTTATGGGGTGGACCTGGCCAACTAATTGGTAATGTTTTGCTACAGTTCTGTTTTGGTCGAAGTGTGAATCCTAGGTTAGACATTCACACTTGGCGCAAGAGGAGGCTAGTCGACTGTGTGGTTGTTTTGTAAGGTGGATATTGGGAGTTGTGGAGCCAGTCGGAGGCGAAACCTTAGCAAGCAGAACTGGGTCAAAACAGAACTTTGTAAAGGCCTTGGGATAGTCTCTCCTTGATTCACATGTCTAAGGAAACATGTGTTTTTATCAAGATGATTATCTCTTGTGGGACAAGTTGTACAACCTCTGCATAGTATTAAAAACTATTCGAATATCCGTATCCTCGATTATGGACAATGTCTGGTGATTTCACACGAGGGGTATATTTTCTTTAAAATGTTGGAGTGATTTGGTTGGGAAGCGATCTCGATGTTGGTTGATGGTTGGGAAGTGAACAGGGTTGTTCACTAGTTGTTTCAAAGAAATTATTTACTTGTCTATTAATCTTTTAAATTATGCTTTTCAATTTATTTAAAGTATTTACTGTCAATACTACTTTTTGCAAAATAACCATAAAGCTATTCTTGTTCAAGCCTTGTATGAATACTATTTGCATACATTGTCCTACGATTTGCTGACTACTTTATGTACTCACGACTTTGCACCATTTGTTGATCAGGTGCAGAAGAAGAACCAGGGAAGACCGAGTTCTACGAGGTAGAATACTTCGAACACTATGAAAACTAGGTCGCGTTCTCCACTCAATTGCCTGTGGGCATGTCGGATGGCTACCATGAGTTTGTTTTATTTCGTTGCATGTTTACTCTATTGTCATTTAGTCTTGTATGGCAAACTCTATAAAACTTGACTATAAGGTCCTTTTGCTACTACATAATATTAATTTATCTGCTTCTTAGCTACCTTGTTGTATGGATATGATTTCATTGATATTGCAAACTGTCTAGACTAGCTACTGATCATGGGACTAGTTCATAATACATAGAGGGCTTGGATTCAGTGATCCAGGGTCCCGACAATCCCCGACCACTAGACGATGATCTCTTTCGGTCGAACATCTTCTCCATGTGCAGCTCACCTCGCCACCTCGGCTCACCTTCGAGCCTCTGCGTCGTTCTGGTGTGGCCCTAGTAGCATGTAGATGCTTATGCATGCATCATTTAGTTGAGGGCATTGCTCATTTGAGCATTCACTTGTTGTTGTAGCAATGCCGCGGCTCAACAACGGCGCGCCACTACTAGGAGCCATCTCTGGCCATGCCACTGATACCAATAGATGTGCATGCGTGCGGCGATCCCATTTTGGGAACTCTTCGGCACCGTCGAGCGCCGCCTCGTCGACGACAAGCGCAGGCGCTAGCGCCACTATGCTGCACTACGAGACAAGCAATGTAGCTCATCATCAGCATGCCTAATCCCAGTCATTAGTGCAAATTAGGTTCTTAACAATTAATTAATCTCTACTAAGTCATTGACGTGTGGGACCGAGGCAAAGATTAAAGAGAAACTTAAACTAAACTTTATTCCTAATGAGTTGCTTATACGCAGACCCGCAACCACTTAAGTGCTAGCACACCGTGCCATGGACCGCGTACTGTGCGTATAGACCCTCGATCTATGCACTATGCTTGTGGACCGTATCGCTGACAATGGACCCCACTTGTCAGGGTAAAACGAAAATCAAAAGAAAAATGAAAATATGTCTTTATTTCTGAGGAGAATATGCTTTCCCTTACTAGAAAGTGTAAACCTCAATAGTGCATGCACGGGATTACGCTTTCTCCATTGGAAAGTGTATTTCTCATTTTCTCAGGATTTTTCAAACCGAATAGAATTCAAACCTTAATAACTTTTGCTACAAAACTCCAAATCAAGTTATTTTTGTCTCTTAATTTATATAAAATCATGAACTACCAGAATATGTAAAAATATTTGATTTTGATCACTGTTGAATTTATTGATGTTATTTAATTCATTTTCGACTCATTTTAGACGTCGATTGCTCGAGTTATTATTGTGGCGATCCACCATGCATATTTCCAGAACAGCAAGGGTAAGGCAAGCACCTCCTTTGATCATGTTGATCCTAGATTTTACTTATTGTACTTTATTTTGTAAACTCTATTATACATGTGTGTATGTGTTATATGAAAATTTCTATATTTGGGAAATCGGTAGCTGTAAATCCCAATTGCTGCATGTGTCTCCTTAAAATATTGATTCCTTACTATCGTAGCCATTAGATTATGGGTTAGGAAATATATAATGTCAATTGGGAGTTTTTGAGTGCGATTATTGCACAACTGGCACTAGAACGATAGATTTTTTGAAAAACTGGTAAAAGGATAATATGTTAATTTGAGAATTTGGAATATTTTGAAAAATTCCAGAGGTGGTACCTCTGTTATTTTACTTGAAAATAAAATAAAAAACCTAGATTTAGACACGGGTGAGTTATTATGTATTCTAAAAAGTGTGGATTGTGACTTACTAGTAGATAGGGTGAAGTTTCTCGTCCGTAGTCAATTAAGGACCGAAGCCAGCAACTCCAGGACTAAGACCTAGTCGTACAACCATATGTGCTAGTATGAGATAGTCGTAGCTAACTAAGTCGCCAAAAACATAGCCTTGCATGGGAGGTAGGCACTAGTTTGTGAGCAATTTCTATTGCCAACATAATGGCGAATGCCTCACTTAATGGAGGGTATCCGGGTAAGTAAGGGTCTCTCACTTGATGGAGGGTATCTGGGCAAGTAAGGGTCTCACTCGACGGAGGGTATCCGCATGAGTGAGGAACATTCGACGGCTAAGTGCAAGGGTTGGACTAGGTGATGTAAAAGTTGTGTTGCGAACTCTAGATTGCTTACCTACGGTAGTGAGCAGTGATATAGAGATATTTCAGGCAACTGGAATACTGCGTACTATGGGTAAAGTTGTACACCTCTATAAATTGAAAATCTTTTTAAATAGTCGTGCTCACGATCATGAGCATGGTTAGTGCGGTTGGTATAGCTGTAGTCTTATTTTTTTCCAAAAACTGGGTTGACACAAAAATTGGGTAATAACATGGGGTTTTCATTTGTGTTAACTGCCATTTCTATGGCTGAACATGAATTATGGCTCACAACCAAGGAGGGTTGCAAGTTGCTATCAGTACCATGTCTATGGCTGAATATCAATTATTGCTCGCAACCGAGGAGGGTTGCGGGTGTTATTAATATTTGATTCAGTTCTTTGCTTACTTTTCTATACATATTTAAACTGCTCTTTCTTAAATTTCGTTGCAAAGTACTACTTATGAATACTGCGGGGCCGGTGGAGCCTGCAGGGAGATGGCGGCCCATGCAACGGCGGTCGTTCGGTGCAAAGAAGGTGGCGGGAGATGGCGGCAGCCCGTGTGGCGGAGCAGGCCGGATTCGGAGGCGAGCGGCGTGCTGCGGTCCGTGCGACAGTGGGCCTGAGGCGGCACCTGCTCGGGCGGCGGCGGTGGAACCGATTGAAACTGCTATTGTTTTTTCTTCAAATCTTCTTCAAACCCTGATCGATTGATTGGGGACACTGATGTTGCTTGAATTCTTATGGTTAACCGTTGCACGCTGGCTGAAGGCGTTGATCGCGCTTGCAGATCGAGCGAGGCGAGGTCCGACGGAAATTGCTTGACAGAAACGAACTGATCTGCTAATTTGACCCAAGCAACAGGGAGCCGAATCAGATCCACCGAACACACACGCTTGACAGTGGTGGCAGATCAAACTGCTACTTTTTTTATGCTTCAAAACCTTTGTGGCCTGACGGCGGCAGCCTTGATGAACCCTATAGATGATCGCGGCAGGGAGGGAGAACAGACTAGACGTTCGACAAGAAACCCTAAAACTAGACCAATTTAGATAGGAAACCCAGCACAAAGACTAGACAATGCAACAACAATTCAACAACGCAAAGACTGAAAAGAACAAAGTGAGGCACAAATTGGTTTGGACGATATGAACTAACCCTATTTTTTGTGATTTTTCGTGGCTGTGTACTAGACTGTAGGAAAAAAAATTCTCACCGATGAACTGTAGCACTGATACCACCTGATGAACCCGAAGGTCCTATTGTTGTCCCGATCTTTCGATGAGAACGATAAGTTCGGTAGTCATCGCTCAACTCTCACAATCCTGGCTACGAACACACAAGGCTCGAAACCACGCAATCGCTGAACTGATTGACAAGTCGTTATCAACCATGCACGAATACCCGGATGACTTGACCACGAAGGTCGATTCCTGCATACACCGAAGAAGCACGCAAGAAAAAAAAGTAATCTGAAATTGCAAATAGGAATTGAAATATTGAATTGAGTTGGGATTTTGAATCGGTATTATGGTTGGTCTAGTCGACACAAGCCAATACACAAAGTTGCATGGAAATTAACTTTTAACTAAACAAAATCCAAGAAAACTAGAGGGGTGCGGCCTCCTTATATAGGGGAGGGGGAGCCGCAAAAGTCTAAGAGCTAGCAAAGTAGTACTATTCATGAGGGTTACTGTTTATATGAACAGTAATCATGAATAGTGCATTCGGCCCAGGTGGAGGCGGCCCAGGAGGTGGCCGGTCCAGATAACCTAGAGTGGTGGTTGCTCTTTGGGCCAAATAATTAATACAAATACAAGGCCCTCGGCCCAATGTGATGTGTCGCAGCACCAAGTATAAGTGAAGTAAATTCGTCGGCACGTTAGAGTAGCGCTTGACGCAGTGAATCGATGGCAGTCGAATCGCCCGGTTGGGGGTGGAGTAGTGGTCGTATCTGAAGGGTTGATGTCCTCATCAGGCTCTTGGCCCAATGTGCAAAATCTCATTACTGGGCCGGCCTAAGTGGCAAAAAGGGAGGCGCCACCCCTAACCCTAGCTGCCCCTTGTCCCCCACCCCCCCCCCTTTGGCCGAACCCTCCCCCTCCTCCCCTATTCTGGCTGCCACCTCCCTGCCCTCTCCTTGGTGCCTCCATACCCATCTACACGTCTCAAGACCGAGCCTTCATTGCTACCAACTCCTGGAGGTTCTTCCGCAATTTGGCCGGCCACAAGAAGGAAGGAAAAGAGGGGAGAAAGGAGGAGAGGAAGAAGATCCTCTTCGTGGGTTTTGTTCGGCATCTTCCTAGGGATCTACAAGGGTAATAATCGTTGTTCTTCGATGGTTGGATAAAAGTAGATGCAAATTGATTATGTTTATTGGATCGAAATCCTCCTGTGAGTAAAATAGTGTGATACCCTAAAATATATTCGAAAGGATTAGTCGGGAGAAATTAAATAAATCGGGAGAAGGGTTCTTTTAGAAAATCATCAAATCAGGAAATGAGAGGGGGTTTTCCGCGTTTAGGGGGCAACTTGGGCTTGGTCCTAAGCCCATGTGGGGCTGGCCGGCCATAGGGGAGCGCCATCCCTCCCCAAACCCTAGCCGCCCACCCCTTTCCCCTCCTCCCCACTTGTGGCCGCCACCTCCTTGTCCCCTCTCCACCTTGGCCGCCTCCCCTGCTCCTGCACCTTCCCCTTGGTGCTCTCCCCTGCTGCAGGCCAGGACACCGTTCCCGCTGCCGGTCTAGTGGAGGAAGAAGGAGGGCGCCGGTTTGTGGATCGGCCAAGAAGAAGAAGGATGAGGGGAGAAAGGAGGAGGAAGATCATCTTCTCCAAGGTTCTCCCACCTACGTCCTGGTTGCTACAAGGGTAACGAGTGCCGATCCTCATCGTTTGATTAGTGGTAGATGTGTTTTGGTTCAATTTTGATTAGATCGATTTGCTGCGGGTAGAAATTCGATTCTGTCCAGATTGTTGCGTGGACTTTTTCGTGATGTTAGAGGCCTAATATGAGTTTCCCATCTCCTAGAGATATGTAGGTCTTGTTCTTAGCTTTCGGTGGCCTCCAAGATCACCTAATTCCGACTTTCGAGTCAAAAGTTATGATAGATTTAATATCTGCTGTCCAGAATCCTGACGAGAATTAGCAGTCTCTGTTTAGGTTGATATATGGCCTAGTTAGAGGGTGATTCAGAGGTCTTGCCCATAACAAATTTTGAAGGTGATATCACTAGCTTTCAGGATTGATAAAGAACACCTCATTTGGATTTATAGATCAAAAGTTATGCACTTTTCTTTGTGACTGTCCAGATTGTAGATCAGTCTGTCCAGATTGTATGTCAGTTTCTATCTTTAGTTTTGACCCGTGTGCCACTTTTTGTTAAAGGCAAAATTTGAATGTCGTGCCAACTAGTTTATTGTAGGTAATTTCATAACCTTTTCAGATTGTTAAAGAACGCTCAATTCGGAGTTGTAGATTAAAAGTTATGGTTGTTTTAGTATTGCTGTCCTGTTTGTTCAGACAGAAGCTGTGCTGCTGTTTGTTTTCTTTATTAGAGAGTTTATTGGCCGAATTGGGAAATCTCATCAACTTGAATGTTATAGATATGTTCGTTAAGATGAGGTAGGATCTGGACTCATCTCATTTCGAGTCCCACGTCATTAACTACTGTCATTTTCGTGCTGCTGTCCCGACACGTTTTGGGTTGCAGCCTGTTTTTCAGATTAGGTTTTATGGCGATTCCTTGGGAGTTCAAGGGGGTATTGTAGATTATTAATTCGGGTTGGATTTTATGTTGTTCTTATTTCGGTTATTTAATTGTTTAGGCCACGAGGCTACGGGTTTGGGAGCGCCATCGTTGCACTGCTAACGTCGCAACGCCGAAGGCAAGTACTTTGTTGCTTTTGAGTCTTGTGATTGTGAATGTTTTCATGAATATAGTGTGACATATTGTGTTACCCGAGATGAGGAATTGGTTATGTTCTTTCATTATGTGGAGTATATCTTGAGAGATGGTATTATCACTGTTCATGTTCATATCATGCATCCTTTTATTCATGTTATGTCCACGGGAGTGGATTGTAAGTCCCACCTTCCAATGTGGGCAAATTTGGACATTGTCATGTCCCGTCCACGGAGTGGATTGAAAGACCCATCAATTCCAGTATGGGCACGTAAGACCCATCAATTCCAAAGTATGGGCACTTTGGACACCTATATGAAACGTTCTTCATATAGGACTTGGATCCCGCACTTTTGTTAAGGTGCGGGCTTAAGTGAACACCGACGGTGTGTCACTCACTATACTGCGGTATATGCATGTGTGCAGTCCATCCTTGATTACATTCATTCATTTCATGTTTTCATAAGTGTTCACTCGATGCAAGGTTCGCATTCTTAAATGGTGATGTCTGTTTGTATATGTGTTCTTTTTCTTTCATTGTACTTGCCGAGTCATGGACTCACTCTTGCGTTGTTTGTTTATTTTAGGTAACCCCGATGTTGGCTCACTTGGGAGGGAGTAGACACGCACTACTCGTTCACATCATCCTATTCATGTTCAAGATTAAATTTAGTTCTATCTTACATTCGTTAATGATGAACTGTAATAATTAAATTATAATTGGTGAAGGAAGGATACCTTCTCCACATGGATGTTGATTTATTACTGCGTGTGAACCTTCTTTATTGATGATCGAGTATTAAATAACTTAGAAGGTGAAGGAAGGATACCTTCACCATGTCTGTTTAATTTAATCTTGTCTTTAGTTGAAATACTTAGTTCAAATTCTTACGCATTATGGTTGTATGTTAGATGTTTTAGGTGACATCTTGGCTTCCGAATAGCAGGTGTTACGATTGGTATCGAGCGGGCTTTAGGTCCGTGGTAATTAAGTTATTAAAATGACACACTTGTACCTGATGGGTGGGGTTGGAAAATTACCATTGCTTCCGCAATATCATTATTATGTTTCATTTTGTTGAGCAATTGTTGAATTGTACGTACTATCATCCTTGTTGGTAATATATGATCTGCTATGATATTCAATATCTATGAACTAATTCTATGATTGTCATGAGATGATCCTGTATATTCATAATTGAGGATTTTGGTGAAGCGTATTGTAAGCGAATGATCGAAGTGGAGGTCGTGGTTGTTACTGCAGGATTCACGAGTTACACCACTATTCGCGATGACGTGGTTAGAGGAGTAGTTACCCAGTACCATAGTTTGGTGTTAAGCGTGAGTTGCTTTAGAAAGTTATTCTCTTTCTTGATTTCGAATTTGCCAATTCTTGTCTGTGGTGGTTGATGAATTTCTCCTGGGTTTGTGGTTCATGGTAGTTTATGGTTTTCAATAGATCCCTCTTGGTTCTCTGAAACAAATATTGCTTTTCAATGTTGAGTTGCTTTTACCACTTATGGTCGTTGTCAATTGGCAAGATTGATGTTTTCATGGTTGCTCCTTCTTTCTCATTGAAAAAGAATGACTCATTTACTCGTTTGTGACTTGGTTAGTGAGAGTTTTCCGCTGTAAGTTCGTTTGCATGGGAAAGCTTTGGCTTTATGCGTTTCTTTTGGATTACTTCGAGCGTTGAGGTTTGAAGTCTCTCTTTTGCTATAGTAAGGTGTTAGAATCCTTTTGTGACGTCTTGCCATGCTTAAAATGAGAAGTTATAACTAAGCGAATAAATTATTCGATATGAGTTACCAAGTTGGGTTATTAGCATGGTGCAAATCAATTATTCTTAACTACCATCCATGAAAGTGAAATTGATTAATTTGAAATGTCCTTGTATTTGATACATGGTGTAGGTTAAATGAAGACTGTCCATATCCATTCAGAACCTATAGATCTTACATAAGAGCTAGATTTATCTATTTCCAGGTATGCTAAAATTGTTGAAACTTGTATAAAGTACCGGATAGGTCTTGGTGTATCGATTCATGAAACCTTGTTTATAGAAAATTATGATAGTGAATCTTTAATCATGTTTTGAAATGATTTACGAACAAAGGTGAAATGTGAATCTATGTTTAAATGTGGTTATGTGATTGCAAATGAAATTAGTACCATATATACACACATGATTAGTACAATCATCAATTGTTAATGAGCATGAAGAAGGTGTTGAGCAATACCAACGATTGAGTAGATGAATTTACGTAAGTAGGCTTTGATAGCGTGCATTGTGATATTGTTATTGCTTAACATAATCTGGTTATAATAAATTTGTTTCAACTTTGTGGTTTATGTCCCTTTGGGAAGTTTTAGGATGGAGTAATAAAGTGTGATGATTCTCGTACTAGTGTATGTTGTCGATGTTATTAACTCGACTAAATGTTAGAATGAGGTTAATTCTCGTAGTAATTTGATCACCTATGGTGATATTCTCTAAATGGTCAAATTTCAAGTTTTATGTTCATGATCTTTTGAGGGTTCGGGCTTTTATGTAGTAAATGAAGTTTATCGAGTCACGTTATGTTGCAAAGTTATAATGGTTCTTGATGATGCAAGTGCTTGATTTTGAATACTTATTTGTTCTTATCTGTTAAGATTCGATATTCTCTTCTTGTGAGGCTTATGCTTTCAATCTGTGGACTTCACTTATGTTCTATAAGTTCATTGCCTAATTGGTTTCTCCCTTGGTCCCGTGTTCAGTGCGAGTGGTAGATGAGTTTTTCTAGTTGGTGAAAGTCGTTTCCATTTGTCTCTTCTTTTGAGAAAGAATCAACCCATTCTTTTCACGTGGGTCTTACGAAGTGTTTTCAAATTGTTGTTGTGAGAATTGAAGTTAATATCGTTTAGATGAGAATATTTCAAGTTTAGCTTTCGTGATATTTTCTTTGGGTTCTTGAATCATCTGATAGCTGAAATTATTTTAAATAAACTAAGGTATTGAATTGTCTTGTTGCTTCTTAAGAGTTTTGTGTGACTTAATTTTAAAGACTTTTTAGTCTAAGTGGGCAACATGAGGTTGCAATCAAAGAAGTTATGTTGGATCCTTTAAGAGGAGAATAATCGCTTGCTTTTCATGAAATCCGTAATTGGAAATGTTTGAGTTTGGTGGTTGAGATTATTTGGATCTCATGTTTCGTGTGTAGTTGAATTTTTCGAACAAATAGGACGTATTAAGGAATTTCATTGGTTCTTATTTAGTCAGTGTGGTTTGGACTAAAGACCTTATCTTGTTCATTGTGGCAAGCGATGTTAGTCAAAGAATTAATTTCATGTTAAAGGAAAGAGTGCAGGTAGGAATATTTGAGAATTTGAGTCAAGTTTTGTAACTCGTGGTTATTTGAATTGTTCATAAACTTTTCCTCTTTTCACTCAAGAGTTGTCGAGTTCCAATCGCAATGTCATTTTCTTATTGGTTGTTATTTGCTATTTCCATTTCGAGGTGATGCGTGCCCTCCGCTGTGAACTCAACTTTCGTTTTCCCAGATCTTTATTACCATATTATTTCTTTTGGTCTCGTGCTCACTTTGTGCGCAATATTTCTTGTGTGGTGAAAGTTGTTCTTGTTCGCCTCTTTCTTTGGAGAAAGGATCAACCGTTTTGTGCTATAAAGTTTTACAAATCGTGAGTTGTTAATTGTTTGGTGGTGGTTAAGTGATTGTAGGGGTGAGATTTTGCTACCCAGCTATTGGAGGAGTAATAGAAGATGAGTTAGTTTTGACCTGAACCTCTTGGAGGAAGTTGATTGAGATGGAATGTATGGTTTCAAGTAAAATTGTATATTGTTCGACTAAGTAGGACCTATGGTATAGTGTAGTTCGAACCTTGGTTCATGTTGAAATGTTGGGAATTATCAAATGTATGGAAACCGTAATCAATTTTATAGAGTAACACTATTGAAAGTATCGCGATGTTGTATGAGTGATTCTGATGAGGTCAATAAGTGAGTATGTCGGAATTGTGGGGATCTTAGAGATTTAAGCCGATGATTTCATTATTTGTTATAAGAGGAATTCGTTGTAGAGGTCTTGGAGGTTAAGTCCAGGCTTTCCATTGTCATGCTAGACTTTTGGTCGCCCAAAATTTTGTGTGTAGAGGAGATAGAACATTGGAGTATCTGAGTAGTGGAATGATTGTCAATAGAACCCTTCGATGTAGTTCATGAGCGGGTGTCTGAGGATTCGATGTGTTATTCCGAAAGTTAGAGGTGATGAGATTGCATGGGTTTTGAGGTGCTTTGGTGCCTTCTATCAAATTAATGTCATCGGTTGAAGGAGTTGTCTAGAGTGTTCGATGGAATCAATAGAGTCTCTCTACAAATGTGTGGATGATGTATTTGGTTTAAGCCTAATTTGAGGATGTTAAATTAAGAGGTTTGAGACCGTGCGGTATCACGATGAATTGGATTCCAAAGTTTGAGAGAAATTTTATTCCTAAAAGAGGAGGCGAGAAAATTGGTACTTCCTCAAAGAAGTCACACGTTTCTTTGATTCTTGTTTGAGCTTTGTGTTTTGGGCGAATGTCTTTCACAAGTTGAGCACGACGTTTATGTTGGCATGTGTGGTTCTTATCGGTTCAGGAAGAATAAAGGAAGTTTTGATTTGGGCATTCAAGTGTTTTCCCCTTTGGTTTTCGTGGCGTTTATTCGCAAATTGCCACTTGGAAAGTGGAAAGGTTTTCTTGATGAAATTCGATTTACATTTTACTCTTGATTCCGATTGGTAGCGTATAGTTGCGACGTGAATCTTTCTTATTCGAGGTGTTTTGCGGTAAAAGAGTTTGCTTAAAGAGATTTCGATCGTGTGTTTCAGTTAAAGGAGGTGATCCTTGTTTTGATGAAGAGTTCAATTAAGAGGTGGAATAAGAGTTCCGTGTTCTTTGTGCGTGTCGTGTGGTTGGTATCTTTGGGAAGGTTAACCCAAGATACATTGGGTTGTTTTCGCTAGTTGGCATATCGCCGTGTCCGTCTCGAGTTCGTGCGCGAGTGCGTAACGTCTTGTATGTTCTCGTGTCGAGTGAGATCTTGCCTTCGAGTTTCGTGTGCGTGAACCTTAGCGGTGTGGATCACAACGGCAGTGCGTGGTTACCGTTGTTCGTTCTCGATCGTGGTTGTTCTTTCGCTTAAGTGTGTTTAGATTCAGGTCGAATCTCACATAAAGGGGTACAATGTGATACCTAAAATATATTCGAAAGGATTAGTCGGAGAAATTAAATAAATCGGAGAAGGGTTCTTTTAGAAAATCATCAAATCAGGAAATGAGAGGGGTTTTCCGCGTTTAGGGGCAACTTGGCTTGGTCCTAAGCCCATGTGGGGCTGGCCGACCATAGGGGAGGCGCCATCCCTCCCCAAACCCTAGCCGCCCCACCCTTTTCCCCTCCTCCCCACTTGTGGCCGCCACCTCCTTGTCCCCTCTCCACCTTGGCCGCCTCCCCCTGCTCCCTGCACCTTCCCCCTTGGTGCTCTCCCCTGCTGCAGGCCAAGGACACCGTTCCCCGCTGCCGGTCTAGTGGAGGAAGAAGGGAGGACGCCCGGTTTGTGGATCGGCCAAGAAGAAGAAGGATGAGGGGAGAAAGGAGGAGGAAGATCATCTTCTCCAAGGTTCTCCCACCTACGTCCTGGTTGCTACAAGGGTAACGAGTGCCGATCCTCATCGTTTGATTAGTGGTAGATGTGTTTTGGTTCAATTTTGATTAGATCGATTTGCTGCGGGTAGAAATTCGATTCTGTCCAGATTGTTGCGTGGACTTTTTCGTGATGTTAGAGGCCTAATATGAGTTTCCCATCTCCTAGAGATATGTAGGTCTTGTTCTTAGCTTTCGGTGGCCTCCAAGATCACCTAATTCTGACTTTCGAGTCAAAAGTTATGATAGATTTAATATCTGCTGTCCAGAATCCTGACGAGAATTAGCAGTCTCTGTTTAGGTTGATATATGGCCTAGTTAGAGGGTGATTCAGAGGTCTTGCCCATAACAAATTTTGAAGGTGATATCACTAGCTTTCAGGATTGATAAAGAACACCTCATTTGGATTTATAGATCAAAAGTTATGCACTTTTCTTTGTGACTGTCCAGATTGTAGATCAGTCTGTCCAGATTGTATGTCAGTTTCTATCTTTAGTTTTGACCCGTGTGCCACTTTTTGTTAAAGGCAAAATTTGAATGTCGTGCCAACTAGTTTATTGTAGGTAATTTCATAACCTTTTCAGATTGTTAAAGAACGCTCAATTCGGAGTTGTAGATTAAAAGTTATGGTTGTTTTAGTATTGTTGTCCTGTTTGTTCAGACAGAAGCTGTGCTGCTGTTTTGTTTTCTTTATTAGAGAAGTTTATTGGCCGAATTGGGAAATCTCATCAACTTGAATGTTATAGATATGTTCGTTAAGATGAGGTAGGATCTGGACTCATCTCATTTCGAGTCCCACGTCATTAACTACTGTCATTTTCGTGCTGCTGTCCCGACACGTTTTTGGGTTGCAGCCTGTTTTTCAGATTAGGTTTTATGGCGATTCCTTGGGAGTTCAAGGGGGGTATTGTAGATTATTAATTCGGGTTGGATTCTATGTTGTTCTTATTTCGGTTATTTAATTGTTTAGGCCACGAGGCTACGGGTTTGGGAGCGCCATCGTTGCTCGCTAACTTGCGTCATACGTGAAGGCAAATACTTTGTTGCTTTTGAGTCTTTGTGATTGTGAATGTTTTCATGAATATAGTGTGACATATTGTATTTACCCGAGATGCGGAATTGGTTATGTTCTTTCATTATGTGGAGTATATCTTGAGAGATGGTATTATCACTGTTCATGTTCATATCATGCATCCTTTTATTCATGTTATGTCCACGGGAGTGGATTGTAAGTCCCACCCTTCCAATGTGGGCAAATTTGGACATTGTCATGTCCCGTCCACGGAGTGGATTGAAAGACCCATCAATTCCAGTATGGGCACGTAAGACCCATCAATTCCGGTATGGGCAGCTTTGGACACCTATATGAAACGTTCTTCATATAGGACTTGGATCCCCGCACTTTTGTTAAGGTGCGGGCTTAAGTGAACACCGACGGGTGTGTCACTCACTATACCGGTATATGCATGTGTGCAGTCCATCCTTGATTACATTCATTCATTTCATGTTTTCATAAGTGTTCACTCGATGCAAGGTTCGCATTCTTAAATGGTGATGTCCTGTTTGTATATGTGTTCTTTTTCTTTCACTTGTACTTGCTGAGTCATGGACTCACTCTTGCGTTGTTTGTTTATTTTAGGTAACCCCTGATGTTGGCTCACTTGGGAGGGAGTAGACACGCACTACTCGTTCACATCATCCTATTCATGTTCAAGATTAAATTTAGTTCTATCTTACATTCGTTAATGATGAACTGTAATAATTAAATTATAATTGGTGAAGGAAGGATACCTTCTCCACATGGATGTTGATTTATTACTGCGTGTGAACCTTCTTTATTGATGATCAGTATTAAATAACTTAGAAGGTGAAGGAAGGATACCTTCACCATGTCCTGTTTAATTTAATGCTGTCTTTAGTTGAAATACTTAGTTCAAATTCTTCTGCATTATGGTTGTATGTTAGATGTTTTAGGTGACATCTTGGCTTCCGAATAGCCAGGGTGTTACAAATAGGTTCTATCCAGTGTAGCGTGCAACTATTTTTGTGTTCTTAGAGGCCGAATCAGAGGATCCCATCACCTAGAGTTATGTGGGATTAGTTATTAGCTTTCGGTAGACTCAAAGATCACTCAATTCCGAGTTACGTTTTAAAAGTTATAATGAATTCTTTTCTGTTGTCCCGAAAGTCTGACGGGAATTAACAGTCACTGTATTTATTAAACTATGATTAGGTTAGGAGCTGAATCAAAAGTGTTTCCCAAAACTATTTTTGTAGATAATCTCATTAGCTTTCAGAATTGATAAAGAACACCTTTTTGGATTTGTAGAATAAAAGTTATGTATGTTTCAATTTGACTGTCCAGAGTGTATGTCAGTTTATGTCAGTAGTTTTGACCCGTGTGCCACATTTTGTTAAAGGCAAAATATGAGTGTCATGCCAACTAGGATTTTGAATGTTGTGTTCATAGCTTTCCAGAATGATAAGAATCTTGGATTTTGTTTAATCCTATCAAAAATTATGAGTATTTATTTACTATTGTGTAGTTCTACTAGACAGATTGTATATTAGACTTTCACCTGAATGTTAGCCTAGGTTTTTGGCCGAATTGGAAGTGTTCGCCAAGTAGACTAATGTGGAGGTTTTCGATACCTTTTCGTAGGATATAAGATCACTCCATTTCAAGTCTCAGAGCAAAAGATATGATGTTTTTAGTACTGCTGTCCAGATTATCGTCCTACTAGATTGTCGGTTTTATTGTATAAAATAATTATGTGAACCTTATGTTTACGAAGAGACGTTTAAGCATCGCGATTATTGTCTTATTCATGTTGTTTCTTATTCAAGTAATTAAATTATGTAGGAGGAGAGAATTCGAGTTTAGTGGCATCTCCCTTACGTCACAATGCTTTGCAGCGCGGAAGGCAAGTACCTTGTGGAAATTAATGTTCGTTGAATGTTCGACATGCTTGTTATTCATGCTATGACTACCTTCTATTGTCTATGGGTAGATTTTGGGTGATTCCTATTCTTTCCACGTTTGTTAACTTATGGTTAATGAGATGATATCTCCTATATTCATATTCATTCCATACATTCATATGTTCATGATTCACCCACGGGAGTGGGGAGAAAGACCCATCATTCTAATATGGGCACGTAAGACCCACCATTTCAATGTGGGCAGATTTGGATCCCCGCTATGAAACATTCTTCATATGGGCCTTGGATCCCCGTATTTTGTATAATCACGGGCACGAGTGAACAAGCGAGTGTATCACCGACTATCTGATATAAGCGAAGAGGAGATTTGCATATCATGCATTCATATGTTCCTGTCATTCCACATTCATATTCCGTGATGCGATGTTATTATTCTTATTTAGTATTGTTCTTGTATTTCTGTTGTACTTGCTGAGCCTTGGACTCAATCTTGCCCATGTTTGTTTTTTTCGGTAAACACTAAGGTCGGCATTCTTGGGAGGGGATAGTCACGGATAATGCATTCACCTCACATTATTCACTTTCAATTACATGAACTCATCTTTACCTTTCATTCGTTAACTATTGGAATGTAATAAATAGAGGTTGATCGATGATATTTTCATTCTTTAAGATATGGTTGAATTGGTATTGTTTTAATGACCTTCGTACAAACTTTTGATAGTTTCATCATAATTGATTCGATGTGATTGGAGGATAGGGATTGTTATAATGTTAAATCCTATTTCACTTTCTTATATTCATTCTACAAGAGGTTGATCTGCTTATAATATTAATTGTAAGATTGTTGATCTTATTCCGTATTGCTGTTGTATGTTAGTCTTTTAGATAACATCTTGGCTTCCATATAGCCAGGATGTTACAAAGTCATCCTCGTAAAACACACATATATAGATCACCCTTAAATTCCAATCAATAACCTATTAGCAATGCTCAACATCAATTTAGTGTACACCAATTCCAATCTAGCTGTCATCATAGACATTTAACGATTATTCAGTCATGGAAGAATTTATGGTTCTTTATCTATTTGCATTCCTAATAGCAAATATAAGATCATCAAGCAGCCAAATAAGGAAAACTTCTAGATTATTATCCCCCAAGACAACAGTCAAATACATCCTTATCTCTCCCTTCTTTCACAGTTAAATTAATCCATTGAGATCAAGTAATCTAACAGATTTAGCAAACTAAACAATTTTAATGTTCAACCTCCTCATCAAAACATACTATAACCCTACAACTCCACCATCATGTAAACATAGATCCCAATCACATCCCATCAGTTCACCTCTTAGGGATGCTCAACACCATACTTCGATACATAATAGTTGCACCTAACATTTGCATATGATCAATATATATCCATAAAAGATAACTCCAAGATTAATAGCTATTATGACAATAATCTAACACTTTCTGGACTTAACCATCTCAAAGGGTTAGACTAACATATTGAGATCCGCAAATCCAATCTACCCAAAAAGCTTACCAAATTTATCACCCATAGTGATCAAACTAGCTCTTCAATGTTCCATACTTGTAAATATTCTTCTGACTCCATTTAGGTACGGATATTCTCTTAGTCACTACTCATTAGGTAATTACTCTATGATGACATCCACTACAACAAAAACATGCATATAGCAACGTAAATCACACAACGGAAAGCATAAGCATTGCCAAGGAAAAAATTGTCCACATCTAAGCTTCTTATCCTGACAGTTAGTCCTGGGAAGCTCCGCATCCCCCTAAAATAGATCTCAAACCGCCGCTTGCATCCACGCACGCCCCTCACCTACTGCCGCCCTCCCGTTCCCTCCCTAACCTTCCTTCTACTGCGTGTTCCCCCTGGCTGGATCCTATGCGAGCCCCGCACACCCTCAGGATCGTGCCGCCTCCGCGTGCGCCAAGCACCATCCGGATTCCACCGCCGTGTGGGCAGCTACCTCCGCGTCGCTAAGTGCCTTCGGGCCCTCGTCGCCTCCACATGCACCGAGCACCCTTCCAGATTCCACTGCCTCCTGGTCCGGCTGAGTGCCCTCTGGCTCTCGCCGCCGAAGCAAGTCGCCGCCGCCCTCCAGATTATGTTGCCTTCCGCTTCATCTTCCTCCAAAACTCACCTTCCTTCATCTTGGTTCCCAACAGTAGCTGAATCCAACAACGCAGATCTGGCTGGCGTCGGCATGTCACCGTGGAGGAGGACCACACCGCCGCCCGTGGCGAGTGAGGCAGCTGTCATGGCGGCCGAGTCGTGGCCCGCGCTGGAGGAGGCGAGGCATAAGGTCACGGTGGAGGCCGCGGCGGAGCCCACGGCGGGCAATGCTGGCGGCGGTGATCCGGTGAGGTAGTGCATGCCACAATGGCCGCCGCTGTGCCAACCGACGACGAACCCTCCGTCAAGGTACAATCCGTGGGCTCAATAGAGACCCCTTCCTTCCCTGGTGGTTTGAGATCTCTTGAATGTTAATTGCGAACTTTTCTTGATGTATGCTGGTGCACGTAGGTCGTGGTGTGAGTGCGGCCGACGGTGAGTCGGCCAGTAGACGGCAAGGATTTGTGGTTCGTGCACAAGACCTCCCTGGAACCCAAGGCGTAAGGCCCTTCTTGATCTGTCGGTTGTAGAAATTTGACATGATCTGTGAAAACTTTATTGTCTTACTATTGTTCTTTCATGTGAAGATGCAAGTGAGCTCACCAGAGAAGCAGACTAGCTACCAATGTCGGTGCTCATTCCTTGAGGTGTGTAGTAAAATGCTCGTTCTCAACTGAACTAAAAAGTGCATCTAGATGTGGTTTCTAGAAGTGAGATTTATTGAACAATATTTTCAGAACTGAAATGAGAAACGAATTCTATGTTCTTTGCATGCTTATGGGCAGTGGATGTCAATCGGATCTTGATGAAGGTATAGGTACAATGACTTCCAATTCATGTCGTTCTCTGTATATGCTTATGGACAGTGGGTGCTTTGGTCAGCAAGTGGTTGCCTGAATCTGCAAGTTTTGCTGAGAAAATAGTAAGACATTGGAAGCTTGTATCTACTAGCACTAGAAAAAAAAAACAAATTTCAAAATTATGGAAATGGTTATATCAATAATTATTAAACCATATATTTATCTGATGCAAACTTATGGGCACTCATATGTCGTTGTTCTAGTGTTATTGCTGGCTTCTCTTTATTAGTCTTTTTTTTAGGATACCTATCTTGATTAGTATGAGCTTTTTTTACAGGGCCTGTCAAACAGAAAAGTTGGCACTACTAGTATGAACTTGAAAAATTCACTCTCTCTTGTGATATTCACTTGCATCATTGAAGCATGGAGCAAGGTAAACATCTTCTTTCATTGTCTATGTTGAAATTTTTGTTAATTGATTCTATATGCATGTGGTGACTAGCTTAGGGTTTTACTTTATTCAATTAATATTACAGATTTAGCAGATGGCTTTAGCACTTCAAGAACTAGCAGAATTACCTTTGCTGATCTTGCTAGGTTGCAAAGGTATTTCCGTATATGATGGGTTGCAAAGGTATTTTTGTGTGATATTATAACTTTGTCTGTACAATAATTGTAATACCCCAAATATCAATTGGAGAAAATATTATTCGGGAGAGGGAAATTTATTCAATATCGATTGTAACAAAGTTTAGAGATAGAATTAAGTTCAAAATTCAGAATTTTAGGAGAGGAATGGGCCGCCAACCCATATTCGAGAGGAGAGGAGCCGGCCTTAGTGGCCTAAGGCCCATGAGTGGTCTGGCAACCCATTAGAAGGCAAGGGAGGGGAGGGGACCAAACCCTAGCCACCCTTGCTACAGTAGCCACTGCGCTACAGTAGCTGTGCTACAGTAGCAACGCGCTACCATGCTCCGCCTCATGCTCCTCCTCCTCTCCTTGGCGCCATCCTCCCCACTGCCGGCCATCGGGAAGAAGAGAGGAGAAGGGAAGGGAAGAAGAAGAAAGGTGGGGGTGATCTTCGTGAGGTGTTCTAGCGTCGTTCTTGTGGTCTCCAAGGGTAACGATCGTCGTTTATGTTGTTGGATTAATCGTAGAGGTGAACTTGATTAGGATTGATCGGATCAAGTTCTGTCTGCTGAAGATTCAGTTCTGTCTAGTGTCTTGCACGGCCTGTTTCGTGTGCTTAAAGGCAGAATTTTGAAATTTTATCTCCTAGAGTTATTTAGATATTGTTCGTAGCTTTCGGTGGCCGCTAAGAACACCTGATTCCGATGTACGGATCAAAAGTTATGATCGTTTTAGTTTCTGCTATCCAGAATTCTGACGAGAATTAGCAGTCACTGTAATTGTTAAATTATGACTTAGATAGAAGATGATTCAGAAGTCTTGCCCATAACGAATTTTGTACGTGATCTCATTAGCTTTCAGTATTGATAAAGAACGCCCTATTTGGATTTGTAGAACAAAAGTTATTTATATTTCAATGTGACTGTCCAGATTGTATGTCAGTTTCTATCATTAGTTTTGACCCGTGTGCCACTTTTTGTTAAATGCAAAATATGAATGTCATGCCAACTAGGTTATTGTAGGTAATTTTATAAAATTTCAATATTGTTAAAGAACACTCTAATCGGAGTTGTAGAATAAAAGTTATGATCTTTTTTAGAGCTGTTGTCTTTTTCATCCAGGCAGTTTCTGTTCTATAGTTTCATCTATCAATTAGCCAATTAAATTGGCCGAATTGGGTTACCTTGTCAACTAGAGTATTGTAGATATGTCAGTTAAGAATCCATAGAAACTGGTCTCACTTCATTCCGAGTTCTAGATCAATAGATATGATTTTTACCGTACTGCTGTCCAGTTTCGGTTTGTGCCTGAGTAGTCAATTTTCAGATTAGAGTTTCTAGTAGAATCTTGAGTCACCGGGGAAGCGTTGTAGAACGGTGTCGAGAAGTGTCGTGTGCAATGTGTTCTTATTTCAATTACTTAATTGTTTAGGCAGCAAGGCTACGAGTTTGGGAGCATCATCGTTGCCTGCTAACGCGTCGCATCGCGGAAGGCAAGTACTTTGCTAATATTAATGCTTGTGATTGATGAATGCTTAAATGTTCATGTTGTGGTATCTTATGGTACATGAGAAGGTGAAAAGTCTATGTTCGTTCATATGTGTTGATTCCATGTTTGAGATGATGTCTTTCATTGTTCAAATTTCATTCCATGCATCCATAACTCATGTTTCCTCCACGGAGTGGATTGTAAGTCCCACCATTCCAATGTGGGCGATTTGGACATTGTCATGTCCCGTCCACTGAGTGGATAGAAAGACCCATCAATTCCAAGTATGGGCATGTAAGACCCATCAATTCCAAAGTATGGGCAGATTTGGACACCGTATGAAACGTTCTTCATACGGGACTTGGATCCCCGCACTTTTGTTAAGGTGCGGGCTTAAGTGAACACCGACGGGTGTGTCACTAGCTATACCGAGTATAAGCACGTGTGCGATCCTTCCTTCGATTACTTCCATTCATCTCATGCATTCATAAATATTCATGTGTTGTATGTTGAAACTGTGAAGAGTGATCTTGTTCATATTGGAGGTCCTGTTCTTATATTCAATGTACTTGCTGAGTCTTGGACTCACTCTTGCTTTGTTTATTTTTTTTTAGGTGACCGTTGACGAAGTTTCTCTTGGGAGGGAGTAGACACGCACTACTAAAAAATATTTCACTCTACACTAGATTCAATAACAGAATTGTTATTGTCTTTCATTCGTTAATTGTTGGATTGTAATAACTAAACTTAGACATGGATGGTAACTTCCTTTCGAGGAGTTTGTTTGAATAATTGTTTGTGTTCATTGATCCTTCGTTGTTTATTGATCATTCGTTGATAGGTTTATCTTAGTGGATCCATTATTACATTCATGTTATGTTCCAACTGATGTTGATCTATTTAGCTTAGTTGATGAATTTTTTTGTTGAAGTTATTCCAGTGTATGATATTATGTTAGGTCTTTAGGTAGCATTTTGGCTTCCGAATAGCTAGGGTGTTACAGTTGGTATCAGAGCGGGCTTTAGGTCCGTGGTGAATAAGTTAGCAACTTAGGTAGTTGAATTTGTTAAAATTTGTTAATGGTTATTAACCTAAAACTTGACACACTGGTGCACAGTAGGATGGGATGGTTCAAGCAATGCGTTTCCGTTGCCGTTATGTTGCCTTGTTACTATATGATATGATATGATCTTCTATACCTATGAAATTATTCTGTGATTGTTATGAGATGATATTCTATACTCATAGTGATTTTTGGCTATGGGTGATGTTGAGAGGTTAAGGTCGAGGTTGTGGCCCTGGGCTTTGCCAGGTTACACCACCGTTCGTGGTAAAAGAATAGAGTAGTATCTACCCCGAATACCATGGTTATGGGTGTTGAAGGCGAGTTTCTTTAGAAAAGTTATTCTCTTCCTTGATCTTGATTTTGGCCAATTCTGGTAATAGTTGTGGTTGATGAAGTTTTCTTGAGTTAGTGTTTTACATTTCTTCTGATGAGTTTCCATTGATCTTTCTTGATTCCATAAATCGACTACTTGTTCTCTTGACTGCTGGTCTAATGTTGTTTCTTGGGAACGTTAGTTATCGGCGAAATTTATCTTTTCTGGGGAGTTCTGCCCTTCTTATTGGAAAACGTGAATCATTTATTCGCTGGGTATTCTGGATACTAAAAGTTTTCCGTTGCTGGTTCTCTAACATGTGAAAGCTTTGGCTTTATGTATTTCTTTTAAATTCTTTCAATTGTGAAATTTAATACCTCTTCTTCTGAAGGATTGGGTTAAAATCCCTAACTGATGTCTTGTCATGCTTAAGTAAGAGGTGTTAATTAAATGAATTAATCGTCATGGTATGATTTATCATATTTGGGTTATTAGCTTTGTGCAAGCAGTTTATTCTTAACTAGTATCCATGGAGGTGAATTTCTTAATGTGAAATGACGTTATATTTGGTACATGATGAATTTTAGATAAGAGTTTGTTCATTCTGTTCAAGTACCTATTGTTATTAAGAAGTGTGGAAATGTTGATGAATCGGTTTGATCCTTACGATCGAGTAATCTGTTAAATTTGTTAGACGGATTGGAATCTAAGCCCTTTTTCGGTTATTCTAACCGCTAGTGATGGTTTAGTTCAGGATATGTTCGAATGTTGCCTTGATAAATATTCATCTTGAATCTGTCTTCTATTTGGATATTGATGATCTTATTCGAATGATAGCGTTACTAATTCTTGCCATGGTAAAAAAATTATTGAAGCTTGTTTAAATGATTAGATGAGCGATGATGTATCGTCTTGTGAAACCTTGTCTTATGCATCCTATAATATTGAGGTTTAAAGCATTTCATTCTAATTGCTGAGCATAAGTTAGAACGTTGATTATATCCTCTTAACTATTGTTGAGTTTGCAAACAGAGGTAGAAAATCTTGATTGTGCCATGTGTGGCTAGAGAGCATTTAGTGTGTTCTATCTTGGCGTCAATTGTCAGTAAGAGTTAAATGGATGAAAGCTAATAAGAGATTTCTGTTGGTGTACATTGGTGAGATTGTCATGTTCTATTATCATCTTGTTGAAAGAGCTTGTTTCAAATATGAGGTTTTTGCACTAGGTTTTCCCTAGATCAAGTAGATGCAATCTCATTTAGATAATAGAGACATGATGAAGTAATTTATTATATCTCTTTTGAAAAGTTTATGCAGTGATAAGAGGTTATGATGATTCTTGCTAAGAGAGTATTATTTCGTTGAAAGTAAAAGAATTTGATCACTTGCGTGATATTGATTTAATGAAAGTGTTTCGAGTTTTGCGTTTGCAATCATTTGGACCTCATGAGCTATGGGGAAATTGAGTCTGTTTCGAGCAAAGTGACGTGTTGAAAGATTTTATTGGTTGTTAAGTGGTTCTTGTGATTTGGTCTTAAGAGCTTATCTTGTTTAAGCTAGCGAAGTGATGCGATGAGTCACGAAAATAACTTTCTGGTTAAAGGAAGGAGTGAAGTAAAAGTAATTGAGATTTAAGTCGCGGTTCGCAACTTGCAGTTATTTGAGTGTGCTTAGACCTTATACATTTGTTCCATAAGAGTTTACCAATTTTCAAAGGGTAATACTTTCTTCTCATTGGTGGTTTTGTATTCGCTTATAGCAGGACGTGAGCCCTCAGCTGTTGACTTCCTCTATGTTTTCCGAGTTCCTTGTCTAAGTGACTTTTTCCCTTGGTCCTATGGTTACTTCGAGCAGTAAATGTCTTCATTTGTTTTTTTTCTTTTGATGAAGGATCCACCGATTCGTTTCACAGTGGTTTTTCGAAGTGTTTATTTAATGTGGTTGTGAGACCTTGGATTGAAAGTTAATAGAGGAGCATTGAAGGATGAACTAATTTCGTGTATAATTCTTGGAGAGAATTTTATTTATACAGAATGTTTGCCTTTGAGGCTAAACTGATTGCATTGTTGCAACCATTAGAACCTAAGGAGATTTGTGATCCAAGATCCTTTGTCCAATTCGGGTGGAACATTAAATTTTTTGAAAGGATGGGAATCTTGATCAACGTATTAGAGTGTCGCGATTGAGTACCTTGCACGGTTGTGCAGATGAAATATGATAGCGTTGTAATGAGAGTAATATTAGCGAAGTAATCTGATCAATAAAGCGATTAATGAGATAGCCGAGATTGTTGGATTATTGTCAGAAATGACTTGGACGTAGTAAGTAACTCTCTAAGAGCTTGAATCTTTATAAAGATAATTGGGTCGAGGAAATATTTTCGTGTTGATGTTAATGCGCGAGTATGTTTAGATTGTGATAATTTTAGGGATTTAAACTGAGGTTTTCCTTATCTTCTTCTATATGAGAAGTTTGTTGTAGGGGTCTTAGAGGTTAAAAATCTAGGCTTTGCATCTTTATGCTAGAACTTTGGTCGCCCAATGATTTGTGTATAGTGGAAGTAGAATAAGGGTGGATTCCAAATAGTAGGATGTTCATTGATAGAACCCTTGATGAACTATATGAATATGTGTGCTGAGGATTCCGAGTTGTTTATTAATAAAACATTGAGGTGATGTGAATGCATGTGAGATCTATTTTGAGATACATTGTGAGTCATCTGTCAAATTAATTCTGTCGGTACAGGAGTTGTTGAGAGAAAGTTTCTATGGAGTCGATAGAGCCTTTATACAGAGGTGTGGGTGATGTATTTCGGCTTGAGCATAGCGTTGAGAATGCTAAGTTAAAAGAGATGAGTTAGTGTGTTATGCAATGAAATGGAATTCCAAAGTTTGAGAGAAATTTTATTCCTAAAAGAGAAACTGAGAAATTGATGCTTCCTCAATTAGTGACACGTTTTCTTGATTCTTGTTTGAGCTATGTGCTTATGACTGTGTCTTCCAGAAATTGAGTTTTGTTTTATGTTGACATGTGTGGTTCTTATCAGTTCAGAAAGAATAAAAGAAATTTATGGTTTGAGCATTCCAGTGATCTCTCCTTTGGCTCTCGTGACGTTTATTCGCAATTTGCCACTTGGAAAGTGGAATGGTTTTCGTGATGAATTTTCGCTTCTGGATTTGAATCTTTTAGTACCGAGCTGGTAACGCAGGGTTGCGATGTGAATCCTTCATTTTCAGATAGGTTTTGTCGGTAAAAGAGTTTGTTTAAAGATATTTCGGTTGTGTGTTCCTGGATAAAGGAGGTGATCCTTGTTACGATGAAGAGTTTGATTGAGTGGTGGAACAAGAGTTCTGTGTTCTATGTGCATGTTGTGTGGTTCTATACCAATGGGGAAGTTAGCCCAAGGTACATTGGGTTGTTTACGCTGGTTGGCATATCGCTAGGACCGTTTCAGGTCCCTACGCAGTGAACACAACTTTTGGTATGTTCTGGTGCCGAGCGGGCACCTGGGTGATCCGGAGTTTGAATATTCGTTAATGTCGTGGACCATCGAGTAAGATCTTACCTTCGAGTCTCTTCCGATGAGTATACCTAGAAACGTCGGGACTAGTGTTAGGTCAAACGTCGTTTTACGTCTTTGTGTTGTGGTCTCATCAGCTCGAGAGATAGGCCACTTGGTAGTTGGAGTTTCGTATGCGCGAACAATATCCGGATTTGTACGCAATTGCAGTGCGTGTTTGTCGATGTTCTTTCGATCGCGATTTTCTTTCGGAATGTCGGTGAGTAGATTCGGGGACGAATCCTGTTAAGGGGGGTAGAATGTAATACCCCAAATATCAATTGGAAAAAATATTATTCGGGAGAGGGAAATTTATTCAATATCGATTGTAACGAAGTTTAGAGATAGAATTAAGTTCAAAATTCAGAATTTTAGGAGAGGAATGGGCCGCCAACCCATATTCGAGAGGAGAGGAGCCGGCCTTAGTGGCCTAAGGCCCATGAGTGGTCTGGCAGCCCATTAGGGGACCAAACCCTAGCCACCCTTGCTACGATGGCCGCCGCTCTCTGATGGCTGTGCTCTGACAGCAGCAACTACCATGCTCCGCCTCTGCTGCTCCTCCTCTCTTGGCGCCATCCTCCCCACCGCCGCCATCGGAAGAAGAGAGGAGAAGGGAAGGGAAGAAGAAGAAAGGTGGGGGTGATCTTCGTGAGGTGTTCCAGCGTCGTTCTTGTGGTCTCCAAGGGTAACGATCGTCGTTTATGTTGTTGGATTAATCGTAGAGGTGAACCTGATTAGGATTGATCGGATCAAGTTCTGTCTGCTGAAGATTCAGTTCTGTCTAGTGTCTTGCACGGCCTGTTTCGTGTGCTTAAAGGCAGAATTTTGAAATTTTATCTCCTAGAGTTATTTAGATATTGTTCTTAGCTTTCGGTGGCCGCCAAGAACACCTGATTCCGATGTACGGATCAAAAGTTATGATCGTTTTAGTTTCTGCTGTCCAGAATTCTGAGGAGAATTAGCAGTCACTGTAATTGTTAAATTATGACTTAGATAGAAGATGATTCAGAAGTCTTGCCCATAACGAATTTTGTACGTGATCTCATTAGCTTTCAGTATTGATAAAGAACTCCCTATTTGGATTTGTAGAACAAAAGTTATTTATATTTCAATGTGACTGTCCAGATTGTATGTCAGTTTCTATCATTAGTTTTGACCCTTGTGCCACTTTTTGTTAAATGCAAAATATGAATGTCATGCCAACTAGGTTATTGTAGGTAATTTTATAAACTTTCAATATTGTTAAATAACACTCTAATCGGAGTTGTAGAATAAAAGTTATGATCTTTTTTAGAGCTGTTGTCTTTTTCATCCAGGCAGTTTCTGTTCTATAGTTTCATCTATCAATTAGCAAATTAAATTGGCCTAATTGGGTTACCTTGTCAACTAGAGTATTGTAGATATGTCAGTTAAGAATCCATATAAACTGGTCTCACTTCATTCCGAGTTCCAGATCAATAGATATGATTTTTACCGTACTGCTGTCCAGTTTCGGTTTGTGCCTGAGTAGTCAATTTTCAGATTAGAGTTTCTAGTAGAATCTTGAGTCACCGGGGAAGCGTTGTAGAACGGTGTCGAGAAGTGTCTTGTGCAATGTGTTCTTATTTCAATTACTTAATTGTTTAGGCAGCAAGGCTACGGGTTTGGGAGCATCATCGTTGCCTGCTAACGCGTCGCATCGCGGAAGGCAAGTACTTTGCTAATATTAATGCTTGTGATTGATGAATGCTTAAATGTTCATGTTGTGGTATCTTATGATACATGAGAAGGTGAAAAGTCTATGTTCGTTCATATGTGTTGATTCCATGTTTCGAGATGATGTCTTTCATTGTTCAAATTTCATTCCATGCATTCATAACTCATGTTTCCTCCACGGGAGTGGATTGTAAGTCCCACCATTCCAATGTGGGCAGATTTGGACATTGTCATGTCCGTCCACGGAGTGGATAGAAAGACCCATCAATTCGGTATGGGCATGTAAGACCCATCAATTCCGGTATGGGCAGATTTGGACACCCGTGATGAAACGTTCTTCATACGGGACTTGGATCCTCGCACTTTTGTTAAGTGCGGGCTTAAGTGAACACCGACGGGTGTGTCACTAGCTATCTGCAGTATAAGCACGTGTGCGATCCTTCCTTCGATTACTTCCATTCATCTCATGCATTCATAAATATTCATGTGTTGTATGTTGAAACTGTGAAGAGGTGATCTTGTTCATATTGGAGGTCCTTCTTATATTCAATGTACTTGCTGAGTCTTGGACTCACTCTTGCTTTGTTTATTTTTTTTAGGTGACAGTTGACGAAGTTTCTCTTGGGAGGGAGTAGACACGCACTACTCAAAAATATTTCACTCTACACTAGATTCAATAACAGAATCGTTATTGTCTTTCATTCGTTAATTGTTGGATTGTAATAACTAAACTTAGACATGGATGGTAACTTCCTTTCGAGGAGTTTGTTTGAATAATTGTTTGTGTTCATTGATCCTTCGTTGTTCATTGATCATTCGTTGATATGTTTATCTTAGTGGATCCATTATTACATTCCTATTATGTTCCAACTGATGTTGATCTATTTAGCTTAGTTGATGAATTTTTTTGTCGAAGTTATTCCAGTGTATGATATTATGTTAGGTCTTTAGGTAGAATTTTGGCTTCCGAATAGCTAGGGTGTTACAATAATACTTGCCACCATGTGTTTGTTAAAGTGCTCCGTGGAGATAGATAATTATTTCCCATGACTACTATGCTCCTCTTTGAACAATTGTGGAGAAATTATACCACTTAGACACATATTTTCCTTGCAGACAATTATCCACTCATTGTTTGAATATCAGAACCAAACAGAATATGTAGTCAACTCCTAGCTTAGGTAACAGATTTTTGAAATGTCCATTGCATGGCATCATGTCCGTGATGGATTTTCGTGTTTCTTCGATAAATCTTTGGCACTTAAACCATCTACCCCATTTAAGACTAGGAAATGATTTACTATTGAGGACTTCATCTGATAACTTATGTTTGCTTGATTGCCATATTGCATTTACTTGATTTGATCTGGGCTTAAAAGGCAGTCTTCCTATAAGCTTGCGATTAATGATAGGGAATTTCTGCTCCATGTATGTATCTGCCAATTGTTTGGAAGAGTTGGAATGTTACATTTTACTTTAATAATGCACTAAAAGAACTTTATTTCTCTTTTCAGATTGAGAAGATATGTTGATGGTTTGGACTGTTCGGCAAACTTGTGTGTAGAATGGAGAATGTTCGGGATTGAAGAATTTTTTATAGAACCATGGGGCATAGAGAATGAAGACTTTCCACAAAAAGTATAGACATGTACTTACATTTATGTTCTAGGGCATATTAAGTTATTAGATCATGCTGGTACCAACTGTGCATGCCTCGAGTCTAGACTTGTGAAGCCAGTAGGAAATTCTTTGTAATGAAACAATTTTTTGTTGATGTCAATGAAATATTTTGTTATACACTTTGATATGTGTGTTTTGTTTAACCCCGTGGGCCCTAATTGATAAGTCCAGCCTAGACATGAAAATGACACCTTTTGCAATGATTAGATGTGTTGTAAACAATCCTGAAAGCGATTTGCTAGTGTCCAATGCCAACGCATATATATGTTGCCACTATATCAAAATATGTGTTGCAACCTTACAACGCTTTTATTAACATGTTACCAACACTTGTATATGTGTTGTCACAGACCTTGGCAACGGCCTCAATGGCAACGCATACTAAATGTGTTGGTATAGACCCTAACAACATTTATTTGGACATCTACCAACGCATATATGCAATGCTAAAGGGGTGTTTATGTTGTAGTGATCAAGTTTATCAACTTCAACCCCAAGGATCTGGGTTAAGACTAATCATGAACCACGGTACAGATTCGACTTGTTAACTCATACCTTAACAATGAACTTCTATGTTTACCGCTTCTCGTTAAACATAATAAGACGTCGCAAAAGGATTTTTAACTTCTTTCAAAAAAAGAGACATTAAATTTCAACATTTGAAGTAATCTCAAAAGAAAAACATAAAGCCAAAGCTTCTACATGTTAAGGAACTTGTAACAGAAAACTTTCTTTGTCCAAAATATCAAACGAATAAACATGTCATGTTTTCCAACAAGAAAGAATGGAAGCAACCATAGAAATTTCAATCTCGCCATTGAACAATGTTCATAAGTAGCAAGAACTACTCAATAGTTAGAAGAGCCAATAATTACTCCATAACCCAAATAAAGACCAAGTGAAATTTCAACAACTACCTTGAAACCAATCTCCCAATCAAATCCATCATTTGCAACTATACCCAGAATTGCCCTGAATCAAACTCAAGAAGAAAAACAACCTTTCTAAAGAAATTCACCCTCAACACCTGAAACTATAGTAAAGGTAACACTTCACTTATTTCATATCCCAAACGGTGGTGTATCCTAGCAAAGCCCAGGGCCACAACCTCTACCTCTCAACATAACTGAACATCAAAGAAATAAAGCTAACCACTTAACTTAAGAACAACACGATCAATAATACAGGATCGAATCAATAACAGTTCAACACAATGAAACATTCTAACAAAACCGCAGATGCAATGGATAACCCGAAACCCACCTACTGTGCACAGTGTGTCAATTTAATATTCAACTACCACGTACCTAAAGCCCGCTCTGATACCAACTGTAACACCCCAGCTCAACATAGAGCCTAGAATGCTACCAAACTACTCTACTGAACCAATTAATTTTAACATTTTAATAAACAATCAACCAAACATTCATGAATGAATGACACAATGCTAATAATCAAGAACTAGCACAATCCACCATTAATTAATAATAAGAATATCATCTATCAATTGAACATAAATCAATCATGACACATTCTCTTTATCAAACTATTCTAAGACAATCCAACATTTGCTACACTAAGGCAGCCAATATTCAAATAGATACAACTAAAGCATCAAAGATCAGCAAAACTACGAGGATGATAGAATAATCAAATCAATCATTTTAATCCATCAAATAAAATTAAATGAACTCAAATAACGGGTTTAAGAGCATATATAGGACATCCATGAACACAAATAGAACATCAGCCATGAAGGGTGGTCACAATCTGAATCTAAAGTAATTATCAAGATTATGAATTGTAGATAATTGGACTAGTTTATTCGTTGTGGTTTGTGTATTTGTGACGTGCACCATGTCTAACCCTTCCTATGCATGTCGATGCCTCGAGAAGTACCTAGAAAGCACAACAAAGTAAGACTGAGTCCACGACTCAGCAAAGTGCAATAGCAATAAATAGTATAGCATCATAATCCGCCGATGAGGATACTCAGTTCCCATTGCGCACAACTGCATTGAATCACAAATCTATCTTTTATGCAAGAATGCAAGGTACATGTCATGAATGCTCTTCCTTCAACTTCTTGGCAATTACCGGTAATAACGAGTATTGTATCCGTCGATACATACTCAAAGTTTGTGCCCTTTAGGCACAGGGACCTCTTGCCCACACTCCACAAGTGTGGGGACCCAAGCCTGTCCAATGCATGATGGGGATCTATGCCCGTCCAATGTATGACAGGGACCTCAAAGGAAAAATCTTTGGCTACCATGTAGACAAAGATACAGAAATATATGTCATAATGCAAATTGAAATCACAATATCAACTCATCATGAAAAGGTAATGCTCAGAATAATTATCAAACATAAATCCTTATAATTATACCATGGCAATCAACGAGTATGAAATACAACAATTCATTATTACTACTTGCACTTGCCTCAACCGTGAGACGGAAGACAAATGGCGGAACGCTCTAGCACCGGGGTTCGCCACCACCGAGTAACCATGAATGATACTAAACATCAATCAAACATGCATAACAAGACATTACTCGCAGCGCCCTACATCGTCTTCCCATAACCCAAGATTAAACACTTGATCTACTCTAGCTAGTCAACATGGTAACAGAAGGCTATACTGGACAGCAGTATTAAAAACTTCATGACTTTCGCTCTGAAACTCGAAAAGGTGCGATCTCATACTCTATGGAAAGATAACGAAACCATCTACAATAACCTAGTTGGCGAGAATATCTAATTCGGCCAATTTCGGAGTCTAATCATCAGATGAAAATCTAAAGTTATAATCTGATAAACAGAAAGGACATCAGCACAAGAAATGCTATAACTTTTAATTGGCTAAACCAAATATTGATTTCTCTATCAATTTAAAAAGCTAAGAATATTAACTTCAAAAGTCTAGTTGGACCAATCCTCAAATTATGGCTTTAACAAATTTTAGCCCATAGCTCAAAACTACCATCAAGATCTGACATACGTTCTGGACAGTAACATTGAAACGTACATAACTTTTGTTTTAAAGATCCAAAAAGGGTGTTCTTTATCAATCCTGAAATATAATGGGTTTACCTACAAAAAATGTTTTGGGCAACATCCTTGAATCGGCCTTTAACACAATCTTAATTAATAAACAAGACGACTGCTGATTCTCGTCATGATTTCTGGACAGTAGCAGTAAAATTAAATTAACTTTTAAACCACAACTCCGATTTGGATGATTTATGAACCTATTGAAAGCTGAGAACGAGCCCCACAAATATCTAGGAGACGAAATGCTTTAATTTGGATTTTAACTACGCCAAAACTGACGCACAAGAAATAGACAGAATTTGGAATCTAATCACAGCAGGATAAACGACTCTAATTATGACATTGATCTATAGGGAAAGATTGAATGAAACTACAAGGACTCAAGATTACCCTTGAAGACCTTCAAGATCACGCTGAACAAACCCCATGAAGAAACCCTTCTTCCTCTACCTTCTCCTCTCTTCTTCCCCTTCCTTCCTCTTCCTTATGGCCAGCCAATCTGCAAGGGAGACACTAGAGATGGCAGCGAGAGCCAAGGGCGCAGCTACTGTAGCATCATAGGTACTGTAGCAACATGGTGGCAATGTAGCAGTACGGAAATATTGTAGCAACTTTGTGGCTTGATCCCCTCTTCCTTGCCTTCAAGTGGGCTACCAGCCTTCCATGGACCATGAGCCTCTAAGGCCGGCTCTTTCCCCTGTGACTATGGGTTGGCGTCCCAAAACTCTCTCAAAAATTCTAATTTTTCATGTAATTTTCTTTCCAATTTATGTTGTTCTCTCTAATCTTTATTACATTTACTAACAAATACTCAGGATATTACAGTTCTGATCTACAACATTTATCCTGTAAGTCCTCCAGAAACTCATGTGTCCACTGATGTTGAGCAGGACCATAAATATTAACCAGTTCCCATCTAAAATTATACCTCTTATGTCTCACATTCATACTCACAAAAAAATCTCCCTTGATCTCTACCTTCAATCTCGATAATATCTTTTCTCACCCCCAAAAAAATACCCCCAGAATATCCTTGTGCAGGAACCCAATGCCAATCAAAATCAGCTCCCCCTGACAAAGCTTTCAGCTCTCTATCGAAAAATCTTTCTTGATGGTCTCTTGCACCCCGAGAGCCTCCAATTTCTCTTTAGAAATCATCTCTTTGAACTGTATTTTTCTTGCAGGTTTACCCAACCCTCTAATATTCCAGAAAAAAACATAATGTATTACATTGTTTATAAGAATGTTTGTCCATTTTCACCCTACCTTTACCTCTTTTATCTAATCTAAACCCCACAGCACCCCTTGTAACATTATCAATCATATTCAGGTTAACTTCCTCCCCTCGGGCACCCCCCTCATCACCTTTGTCCCTTTTCTGATCAGAATGTTTCTTGGATTCAAACTCTGCTTTAGCAATAGCATCCCTAACCATTTCTTGAGCCTGCATGGCTGATATCACATCCTTAGCACCCACTACCTCAGAGCTCATCTTAATACCACATGAAGAAGCTACTTCTTCTAAATAATGAATAGGAGCATCATTAAGAATGGTAAAAGAATTGTTTACAATCTTACCTTGAGTGTCCAGATTTTGAATAAATTTCAATAAAGAAGTCTTTTCCTGCATAGGGATGCCTTGGTCTTGAATTCTTGAACTTTTTCTTGTTGCCACCTGAGGCTCATTAAATCTATTTTTGCCTCCTCTTTTTTGTAGGTGATCCACTCATCAACTAACCCCTCTACCTTAGGCAGACTGAAAGAATCTCCCCCTCTGTCTGCATCACAGATCTGTGCCATGACTTCCTCTCTTACCTCATCTCCACTCCCTCTGCCAATCATATTATTTGATAAAGAACCCCCTTAATCAATTCCATCTGATTTTGGCTGTCTATTTTTCCCTGAACTTTGTATTCTTCTTGAAAATCTACCTTATGACCCCCCCCCATAGAACCCTGCTTTTTGACAGGATAGTTAAGACATGGCCATAAAGCAGCTGCAGCCAGTAGGGTAGTCCCCTCTGAAGTATGAACCACTAAAGCATCTGAAGGAGTCTGAGAGTTGTCCTCATCAGATTCCGAAAGCACCTCAATCAGCTAACCAGGAGGGTCAGATTCACTTTCCTTCCTGTTATCAACCCCCTCAGCACCATCATGAATAGGATACCCCGTTGTTTCAATAATATCAAGAAAACACAGAATGAGCTTGACTCTTAGAATTAAACATCATAATGTCAGTACACACTTCCTCCTCTGATTCTATCCCTTTATGTTGTTTGCCTTTATTTTTGTTAGAACCACCCCAGTTCCTCCTCTGGTCTCGGGATTAAAAAAACAGAGAGAGAATAAAAAAAGAGGGGTTTCGATTTGTGACAGAGAAGAAAAGGAAAAAAAAAGAAGAGGTTGTTTCCGTGCTACCAGAAGGAAACCTAAGATTCATCTGACTTCGACAACGCGATCAAAAAAATCATAGTTTAGAGAGAGAGAGAATCTTTTAATTACCTTTTTGCCCCTGACTTTTATAAAAAGCTTGTGACCCATATACCTCCCTAGGCCCAAAAGAGGAATTTGAAGAGATTTGAGTGAGGTGCATATTTACAAAAAAAAAAAGGGACGAAGAAAAAAATTAAGTTTCTCAGAATTCGCTCAAAATTGGCATAGCCCTTTTACAAGTGACTCTAAGGTTCCCCGTGAATACAACATCCTTTTTCAAGCTTCCGAACTCCATGTGCAACATTCCCTATTTCTGCCTCGTGTCGTGCTTTTGTTTCTGTTCTAGGCTCGTGTCTCTAGTCCAGTCTAGCCTAGGACCAGCACTAACCTGTTGAATAATTTTTCAGCTTGCATTCTCTTATTTGAGTATTGCTACTCCTTGCTACCATACTTAAGCTTGCCTAGCTCTACAGTATTACTACCCCCGTGCAAGCTACCTTCACTTGCAATCGCTCTGCTCAATCTTCGACGACTAGTTTGACGCCAACACTAGTGTGCTGATCACCACCTGCTGCTTGGTAAGAATTGGGTAAGAACTTTAGTGAAGTTTAAGTGACCGAGTGATTTTCAGCCCCACATATTAGTAGTATTAGGGACTTGTTACTTTCACCTTCGTTTTCTATTTGCTATTGCCATGTCAGGTGCACAAGGAATCGAAGAAGAGGGGATCCTCACCCCACATACAAGAGGGCTGCGACAACACTTTGCAAAGATGGTCAATGAACGCTGTGAGCAACTGGAGAATGCTCATGAAGAGACCATTACAAGACTTGATGGAGTAGAAGCTGGCCAAGCTGAGTTGAATGTGAAGCTTGATGCCATCCTAGCACATTTGGAGGTGCTAGGCCGCGCCCCTCCACCTCCGCCCGCAGCACCCCTTTGTGTTATTCCTGCTACTACCGGTGCTTTCAGCCATCGCCGCCAAGCTTCCATAGCCAACAATGATTCCTCATCGGCTGTGGATGAAGAAGAGGAAGACGAGAACAATTTTGCTGATACCGAGGACGGGGACCTCAACTTCAACAACGATCGTGATCACCGTCGACGTCATTTCAATAGACAAGGTATGGGACGTGACCCACCACCATGGGAGGTACATGACCGTGGTGATGCTTTTTCTAAGATTAAATTTACTATGCCTCTGTTTGTTGTTAAATATGATCCTGATGTTTATCTCGCTTGAGAGCTAGAAGTAGAACAAAAATTTAATTGCCATAATTTCCCTGAGAATAAGAGGGTTAGAGCTGCTACTAGTGAG
The DNA here is from genome assembly GCA_036346255.1 of Ampelocalamus luodianensis. NCBI lineage: Eukaryota > Viridiplantae > Streptophyta > Magnoliopsida > Poales > Poaceae > Ampelocalamus > Ampelocalamus luodianensis. The sequence continues at coordinate 60,055,487 of CM070621.1, forward strand.
TTTACAGACTTTGCTAGTGTATGGTAGAGTGAATATTGTCGTACTAATCCTAATAACGTACCTGCCACCTGGGAGGCTTTAAAAAGAGCTATGCATCATCGTTTTGTTCCCTCATACTATGCTCATAACTTGTTGAATTAATTGACCTGTTTGAATCAAGGTAGTAAAACTGTTGAGGAATACTATCAAGAGTTACAAACTGTTTTGCTTCGTTGTGGTATAGAGGAAACCGAAGATGCTAAAATGGCTAGATTCTTCGGTGGGCTGAACCGTGGGATACAGGACATACTTGATTATAAGGATTATAATTCTATCATTCGCTTGTTTCACTTTGCTTGTAAGGCTGAATGGGAAGTGCAGGGGCGTCATAGCAGGCAACGGAGTAGCTTCGGTGGTATTTTTGCAGGTCCTATAAGTCCATTTCAAAACCGTACTCCTGCTGCCACCTCCAACCGTGCGGCTGACCCGAGCCATCAAACAATTCCCTACGTCCAGCTGCCTCTCCTACACCTTCACGAGCATCCGAGACAAGCAAAACAGCCAATTCGGCCCCTGCATCGGGTGCATCTTCAGTGGCATCAACTAGACGAGCACGCAAGACTCAATGCCATCGCTGCAAGGGCTTTGGACACATGCAGGGGACTGTCCTAGCAAGTGCGCCCTCTTGATCAAGGATAATAGTGAGTACACTTCCGCTAGCGACATAGAAGAAGAACCTACTTTACTTGCTGACCCAGGGAAACGACAATGATTCTGATCGTAAGGAGGAACACATTAGTGCTGACCTCGCTGAGAAGTACTTGAGCATCATCACACAATGTGTATTTAGTGCCCAAATGGAGCGTGCCGAGCAGAATTAGCACCACAACTTGTTTCAAACAAAATTTGTTGTCAAGGACCGTTCATGTCGTGTGATCATCGACGGGGGGAACCGCAACAATTTGGTCAGCATAGACATGGTCGAGAAGCTTTTCTTGGCCACTCAACAACACCTCCATCCCTACTACATCCAGTGGTTCAATAATTGCGGTAAAGTAAAGGTAACACATGTTGCGAGAGTACACTTCTCTATTGGTTCATATTATGACTATGCTGATTGTGACGTAGTGCCTATGCAAGCTTATTCTTTGCTGCTAGGTAGACCTTGGCAATATGATAAAGATGTTATACATCATGGTCGGACCAACCGATATACTCTCACATTTAAAGGGAATCAGATTAGCTTGATGCCCATATCACCTGAGGCTATTTTAAAAGATGAATGAGAGAGAGCTAAGCGTGACAAGACTAGTAGTAAAAGTGAAAATCAGATTGTTCCAAAGGACTTTGTCGATCAATCCAAGAAGGAACTTAGTGCGAAATTAAGTTAAAAATTTATGTTCTACTTGCAACCAAATCTGAAATCAGTACTTTGCAGTCCCATGACTCCGTGTGCTATGCTTTAGTATGCAAGGATGCTTTGTGTCCATTAGAAGATATGCATGTTTCTTTGTCTCCTGTTGCTACTAACCTGTTGCAGAAAAGTGATAATTTGGAGACAACAATTGAGTCGAGGACGACTCAAATTTAAGAAAGAGATGATGATAAGGACATCAACCCTAAGGATGCAATCAATACTTCGACTCGCTGCACTGCATCCTCTACTTCAACCACATCTTCTTCGATAGGGCTTTCGGCTACTATACTGCCATATTCCCCAATTGGACCGAGATACTTCTATTCCTACGAGCCGAGCTACATCTATATGTCATGGTGTTATGTCTATATGCCATGGTGTTGCGTCTATATGCCTTGCTGTTGCGTCACCAATTGTTGGCCCATGGGTTTTGTAATGAATGGGCTGATTTGTCCCGTATGGCCTATATGGTTGGCCACCTAGGGTTTGTGGTACTGTTCATGTGGCACTATTCATACATGAATAGTACCCACGGCCGTCCTCCCTTCTCCTATACATAGTGGCCGCCATCCCTCTAGTTCCTCTGGTTCTGTTAGATTGATTTCAGCTTAGGCTAGAAACATCATCGTTTGCTTGTATGGCTAGTGCAACCAGACGTTGTCTTCGGAACCCCAAATTATTTAATACATATATCTTTGTTCTTCAATTTCTATTCAGCAAGTTTGTTGCTTCATCTATTTTCTTGCTTGATTCTTGATTGCCTACAGGAAAAGACCTTCGTGGTCAGGTCGATCTCGCTGCCACCAAGGTCGATAATAAACGTGAAGTTGGTTCAGCGATCGTGGGTGCAACGGTCATTGCACAGTTGTAGCCTGGATCGTGAGAGTTAGCTTCCACCAATCAAGTTGTATCATCCTCACCGAAAGATCGGGACAACAGTCCCATTACCACTGAGTTAATAAAAATCTCCACATAACAATTAATGTTAGAAGGATCCCTATTGAGAACTTTAACCCTAACAGGGTCAACCCTCATCAAGCGGATCTCATCTACTTCCAATGGTTCACCCACTATACTAGCTATTTCCTTCACAATTTCTGTTGACTTTGCTGGAAGAGGAATACCATAAATCTTAACCCAAGATGTTGCAAGGATAGAAGATGCTTCAGGATCCATAGTTGATTTATCTATCTTAGCTTTAATGGAATGAAGAGCCAATTCGACATCCCTCACTTTAGACCAAGTATCCAACATTTCCTTAGAAGGGATAACCACAGCATATTCAGATGCTGATATTTTTCTAACCTTCCAATCTTAGTTAGCTTGAATTAAATATTTCAATCCAGCTTCAATCTTTTGCACAGAGGCCACCCCCTCCTTAATACTCAACACCCCCGAAGTAGCTTGCTGCTCAGACAACTGTAATCCAGGAACTTGGAGACTGTAAAACCCCTACCCAGGAATCCCAAACCCAAACAATTTCAACCCTTGATTTCTCTTGTCCTTAGGACATCCAAAGGTCATGTGTCCAGTTCTTTTGCATTTGTAGCACTCCGCTGGATTAGGGCATCTGGCTTGATGATGACCAGATTGTAAGCAACGAAAGCAAGTTCCACGATCCTCAGATTGGAGCACCCTAGTGTTTGGTCTGATATTACCCCATCCCTTTTTCAGTTCATCTCCTTTAGCAGCACCCACCGAAGGACCCCAGTTAGCCGTAGATCTAGGTCGCTCAACTCTGGGATTACCTCCTCTACCCCCCAAATCCAACCCTAAAATCTCCCCTCAGAAAATCCTCTCGACGCAAAACCCCTTCTCTACCGAAAATCTCTTTTTGAGGATTATCCTGCCACCCCTTGCCTTGAGAAAAATAATCTCTGCCTGATCCCCCAAAAGAACGAGACTCAAATCGAGCTCGATCTATATCCTGGAAACCAAGTTGCGCATCTGATTTCTGGCAGCCCCCTTGATGATTCTCTTGAATCCTTCTCTTCTGCTCTTGTTCTCTTTGAAGTTTGTCCCTCAATTCGTCTTCATCCATCCCCGATCAGGTCGTCTTCATCCATCCACTCATCGGGAGCACTCCTCCCCCCCGCCCCAATTACGGCCACCACCCCCAAAGAGACAAGGAAATCTTCCCCTTCCCCGATCCACCTCCTCAACCCTAACGACTTCAGCAAAGGATCGATTAAACGACGGAGGATCCTGAATCCACTTGACAACCCGAACTCGTTACCCTAAACGATGAACTTTGCAGCTGCTAGGGGGGAATCCTAGCTCACCTAGACATGCACGCTTGGAATCCAACGCCACACTGAGCTAGGTATACGACGCCAGGAATGAGCATAGAGGTCAGCGAGAGACGTACAATAACGATGGGCCAGCCCAACACTGCTTTGCTCGTGACACTCGTTGGCCTACTCTAACGATCACAGGCGCTCCCTTCCAACCGCCTCTCAAAATCCCTTTGATTAGGAGATCACTCGTCTCCTGTCCCGACACGTCCTCATCACTGACCGATGGATGGAGGATCGAGCTTTCAGCAGTGCAGACTCTAGAAGATTCTGCCACTGACTTGTCCGCTATGAATAGTGTCGCCCTGGTTCTTCTTTATGAAGACTGACGATAGATCTCCCGAAACATTTGTTTCTTAATTCAAATATGAATTCAAATTGGGTGAAACTTTCATTTCCAAGCCATAATTCCTTTGCAGACCAAACACAAGAAACAGAATTGGAAGCAAATTCCAATTCGACTGAAATTGGAAGCAAATTCCAATTCGACTAAAATTGCAATTGGGAATTATTTGTCGATTTTAATTGCATGGACCAAATGGGCCTGAAAGGAGATGAGTTGACCTCGCATAGTTTGAGTTTTGGCATTCTAGATCAGCCATCGCTATAGTTGAATTACTCTTGCGTAGCACCGTGGTCACCTAGAATAATGATAATAAGTTAACAAAAAGAAAGAAACAAGACGGATTTGCTATTTCTAAGTCGACTAAAATTTTCTTAAGTTTAAGTCAATTGTTGTGGTCGTTGCATTAGTGCAGAGATTGATGTGCTATATGATTGGATTTTGATCCAATGGATAAAAAAATATGACTTTGGCTTAAAAAAATCATTCACCTTACAAATAGACAACCAAAAAAAAATACACCAGATAGTCAGCTTTTAAGGCCATCCACAATGTTGGTCCAAAGCTGGTGCTAGAAGAGGAGAGAGGACTTGACACCGAGGCCACCCACTGCAGCAAGCGGAGCTAAGCAAAAGATTCCTGGCACCGAGGCATATAGGTGCACCGTTGCCAAGAGACTAAACAATTCGTGCAGGTCTACTTGTCAGCTATCGTCGTCGCCGCTGGACTGAGGTTGTCGTCGTCGGTCGAGGCCTCCACGCACCAGATCGAGGGCCCTATTGCCGGATCAAAGCCGTCGTGCACAGATCGAAGGCCCCATTACCGGATCGAGGCTGACTCCAGAACCAGACAAGCGGTGGTAGAAGGAGCAAGCGGCGGCCGATTTGGAGCGGATGGCGGCGGCGGAAGAGACAGGGAGCGGAGAGAGGGGCAGTGGCTGGAGTGAGCGGCGACCGATATAGAGCTGATGGCACCGACGTTGGCGGGAGTGAGAGGCGGCGGCGGTAGTGAGAACAGGCGACGAGAGAGGGGGGATTGGGGGAGAGATCAACATAAGTGAGTGGGGCGAGCGGGCGATGGAGAGGAAGGGGAGGAAGTGAGGGGTGGGGAACGGAATAGGACCAAAAGAGAGTTGAGAAATATGTATTTTTAATTTACTTTAGCACATGATGGGTCCCATTTAAGAGAAAGAGGACGTGTTAAACACATAAGAAAACTAAATTAATTTAGCATCTAGCACCGCCTATGGATGGCCAAAGTGGCACCAAATCTAGCACTTCAATGGCGAGTGGACGTGAATTTTGAATCGTGGTACAGTACATGGTCTATTATTTAACTAATCATGATGCCTTATTTTACACTCAACCACAGCCACAGCGTAGGGCGTAATCTTCCGCAGAAGAGACGGGCAGACGGACGGCGAAAATAAAGACCGAACCGAAGACGTCAATCCCATTCCCAACCCTTCACGCAGCCAAGAGGGCCGCGCCGCGCGGGTGGGGCCCACCCTCCGAGCCGCGGGGAGGCGCGGCGAAACTTCCTCCCAGTCCCACGACGCTGGTGAAACGGCGAGAGGAGGTGCAGTGCAGATGCTGCTTGCTCTCACCGACACGCACGAGGCGTAAGCGGACGAGGCGACCCCATCCAGGTCACGCCTCCTCGCGCTAGTGGGGCCCAAGGCGCGTGGAGCACGCGTACTCGTCGAGGCCACTCCGGCCCCCGGCCGTGATAACTAGGGAGAGCACACCGAGGCACTGAGGCGCGGCCCCCGAATCACGTGCACACCACACCGTCAGTGTTAGAGCATGTACAATGAGCATATCGATCGTTTATAAGATCTCGCCATGGGATTTTCTTGAGATGGATGAAAGAGAATGAAGAGAGAGAATATTATTGCCTACAATCCGCAATTCGACTATAGCACTGAATTAAGAAAAGCATTAAAGATTGTGTGTTGTCTACAATCATATAGCCGATCGTATCACCATGACCCATCAGATGAAATGTCTTTAGTCTGTCTATAGGTGACATGGAGAGTTGTTATAGACAGCAGCTGTCTGTACCATTGTATATGCCCTTAGTAATCTAATAGTCTATATTACTTGTTACTAAAAAATGATCACTAGTTATTAAAAAATAGACATATCAGTATTTAGATGATGTAGAGAAGAGAATATGAGTTTATTTTTAGATAAAAAAATAAGCAAATTATTGATACCAAGACACAAGAAACAACAAAATAACTACTGGAGATTTGATTGTTACCTAAAAATCTGTTTTATGTATAACAATTAAAATAAAAATAAAAATTGTATATACAAATTTAAGAAACAATTTATTAAAAAACTTATTTTTGTATTAGACCGAGTATTCACAAACTATCGTATCGTCGATACTCTCGCGGAACGGGTCAGGCAGGTGGCGGTAGCGACTTGCCCCCAGGGCTGGAGGGAGCGGACGGTGACATTCGCCGCGCGGAAGGGAAGGGAAGAGGCGGATGGATGGATGGATGGATGGGGTCGTGTTGGTGCGCGGGGAGGGGCACAAGTTGTGGTGAGCTTTTATTGATGGGACACTCCCTTCATTGTCCGGCCGTGCGCCACCCCAATAGCCTTCTGCGCAGCTGAGTGGGCCCACCGGCTGCTGCGTGCCGCGGCGCCCTGGCCGGTTAGCCCACAGAATCACAAGCATACGACGCGGATATCAAGCCAAGTACTGGTGTTACCGAGCTTTTAAAAAATTAACATAGTTTGCTTTAATATAATTTTATTTATCGTTTCAAAGTATTTTTAAACCAAACTAACAAGCCAAATCCAACCAAGTTAGAATGAAATCTAATTTCATTCGAAATCAACTTATTTCAATGTTTAATCAATTAACGAATATAGTTAGACTAATTTTGAATCGAACCAACGAGCCCCATTATCCAGCTTATTTTTTCACCCCTACGTACAAGTCTGCAACTTGCAATGTGTATTCGGCGGAAATATCAAACATGAGTTACTAAGCCACATGCAAATGCGAGAGTAAATGTTAATCACTCCTAAGGGACAACACAGTTAACGCACGTACAAGGTTATGCTTGGCCCTAACACGGTCGAAGGTAGTGTTTTCCTTCGATATACTGCTCTTTTTTTCTTGAACAAAACAAATTGCTCTTTTGCAGTATGTGGGGAGTTCTCCCATCCAATGTGTTCAATACAAGGGATTATCGTGGCATCACGAGAAACAGCGCAACACTGCTATCATGAATAGCAGAATCTATCTTTGCTATCATGAATACTGAATGCAAAAACTGTCACGTAACCTATATCTCTTAATAGTCGCCATGTAACATACTCTGTTTATCAGTTTCATTGAACGAAGCCGGATCCCCTCCTTCAAAAAAAAAAACTATATCCTCCAGGTGGTTCTATTGGGTCGTATTCAAGGTCATCAGAATCGATCCAAAATTAGATCAGAGGTTCTTTAGCAAGATCGCAAATCGTATGATCGATGTAGACTTTAAAATCCTATTCGATTCTATCAAAGAAATATTTTTTAAAAAATATACCTTGTATTTTAATACTTCTACATTTTTAAAATTATACTTTTCGAACTTTTGTTTACCAAAATGTAGTGCAAAGAAATGATCATTTGTTATTTATGCAAATTATAATGGACATGACGAAATAAAAAGTAAAACTTTACATTGAAAGGGACATATGCAAATAATTATTTATAATAAATCACTAAATCTATAGAATCAGGTAGGATCATATGAAAATTTTAATCACATTCCTACAATTTTTTTTTGTTAGAATTGGAATAATATTAAGATTCTACCAAATTAATACTCTACTATAGGATCGGATCTGTCAATCAAATCCTGATCATAGAAACGTAGGATGGTATGACTAGAATTGAAATCATGATAACCTTGGTTGTGTTTGATTCATGTTAAAATGTGGGTAAGGGGGAACCACTAATATAGTGGTTGTGACCAAGGGTGAAACCAAAGAAGCCCATGGGGGTACACACAACACCGGATCTAATTTTGTTTTTTCACTAGTATAATCTATATAAATCTAGGTGTGAACACTTCATCCCAAATCAAAGGACACCCAGTTGGGCCAAAATGCATGCTTCTGCCCTCCCACGGTCCCACTGCTCTTAGTATCCTAGCTAGGCCCAGGACGACGCCTAGTTCGGCTCAGAATGGGCAAGTCATTCTATGTGAGCGTGGTCCAAGCGCTCGGCCAGCCGAGCTACGCCCACAAAGGCACGAAGCCAGCGCACAGCAGCCACACGCACATCACAAACCACATTGCCCCATCCGAGTTGCCTCTTGCCTCTCACGTGCATTCCCTCCTGTTGTCCTACCCTTGCTAGCTCGCCCGCTCTTGACCGCCGCTTGCCCCAGCCCGCTAGAGCCCTAGAGGCCTCGACCGTAGTCCACTGGCCGCTGCATATCTTGGTCTTTGTTGCCTATCGATTTCTCGCCAAGCAAGGATCAAGTCGTGAATCAACATTGTACTATTAATTTTCTCCCAATTCTTCTAATTTCTTTCAAGCAAATGGGCTAAATTTGTGAATTATGGTTTCAATATGAGGACTGTTGTTAATTCTTGTCAAATTGTAGGGTCAGAACTTAGGATTTTAAATTGGTTTTTTGGAATACCGATCTAGTTGGTTGCAAATCGTGAAGCAAATTGCAAGTTATTATGAAGAAAGTCACCAATGATGTTGTGACACGTTGCTTTCAGAACTTAAGAGAATATAGAAACAAATTCTAAAAGGTAATGTATTTACTTTTATTTGACCATTCTACTATTTTTTAGTTGAAAATTTTAATAGTTGAAAGTTTTAAGTCCTTTAGTTCCTTTTTAGACCATTGAGATTAGATGATGTATTTTTGGTAGGTTTCTTCATTTTACACTTTGATCACTACTACTTTATCATTGTACATTATTGATGCTTAAAATTGCCACACATTACTATTGTGAACAACGTTGTTTGAAAATTATACTATGTATGGTGAAATGATAAACTTCAATTATTTTTGTTCTAGTTTCACCCCAGGTTGTGACTATAACAACGTGATCAATCTTCTCTGCAGCATAACATCGTAGCTATTCAAAAGTAAACTGCGATAGTGCCTCGTCTCGAAAAAAAAACTGCGATAGGGCGCGCTATAGCCTTTGATCACTGCATGCGCCCATCTTTGCACACTTTCCATACACAAATGGAATAAATTGGTTTGGGCGTTTAGAAAGAGCATAAGTGTGACCAAACATTTGTATAAGGACCTAATAAGGTGAAATAAGCAAGATGAAATCCGAATAGCCCAACGGTTAATCGATGAAGTTTGAAAAACTATAGTTGCACGCGTAACCTAGTGACTTAGGGTATATACAGTAAAGTAACATCAACCGTCTATAATCCTCGCTATATAACATTTTTTATGACACAGATAAGAAAAAGAGAGGAGAAAGTAGAAACCGTCTAGCATGCAACAGATGGTCTAAAAGCCCTTATAGATATTATTTTTGCTATTGTATCTGTACCTTCTGTAACCTATATATTTTATGGCTTCATTTTATAGGGTCATATATAGACAATTTAGAGATAACTCATTACATGAGTTATGTTTAATTTTATCTATAAATGATATAAAAAATACTATAAACAAGCAGCTGTATAACTATACATGCCCTCGGAACGGCTGAGCAGCTGAGCAGCCACTTGCCATGCTGCGGTACTGCGGTAGACGGACATCATGGAAACCAACCACGGTTCTCATCGTCCGGCCGCTCGTGGCTCAGAGATGCTGGTGCAGTGGTGCGTCCTGCGACGTGCCCACTTTTGTCTTCGTACAAGCGGCACAAAACTAGGATGGACTTTGGAGCATCCGTGTCGGCCACTCTCTCTCTCTCTCTCTCTCTCTCAGGGCTCCAACCGCGAGGCGCAGTACTACACGCCGCGCTCGGCCGCCTCAACCCCTCGTCAACTCCGTAGCCACAAGACGCGCCGCCGTGCTCATAGCCACCCAAACCCATCGTCACGGAGGTTACGATGCGTTCGTTGGCTTAGCTTGACGTAACTACCGTGACCACCAATTAGCGAGTCAATCACAATAGTAAACTGCACGCCTGCAGCTCCACTGATCACACTCAGATCAAGATAGTAAGACGGATCAAGCTTAGTTTAGTTTTATTTAAGATTAAGTACACGTTTCGTCCCTCAACTATACACGATGGTTAATTTTCGTCCATCAACCAAAAACCAGATATAACGACCCTCAAAATTTACATCCCGGACAAAAGAAGTCCATCTGTGCGTTCCAGAGCAATTTTGACCGGCGTTGACCCACGTGGCTCGCTCCACCTCATCCCTCCGCCCATCTCCTCTCCTCTCCACTCCGCAGCGAAGCCGCCGTTTACTCACAACTCCGAAACTCCTCACTCCCGCATCCGAAAGCAGAAGGGAAGCAGGGAGGTCACAAAGAAAGTTGAGACGGCTGCAATGGTGGACGGGGCTGGCCTCGGCGCCGCATGCGGCCGGCCTGCGGCGACGGGCCCCGCGTCGGCGTCCCTACGCCACGGACTACACTCCTTCCACGGCGTGGCATCTGCCGTCCTCCCGGGCTCTCGGATGCGGAACTCGCCCGAGCGGAGGCCGAGATGGGGTTCACGTTCTCGCCCGACCTTCGCGCCGTGCTGGCGCTCGGGCTGCCGTTGGGACCAGGGTTCCCGGATTTGCGAGGCCACGCGAGGCTCCAAGTGGCGTTCAACCTGTCCGTCGCGGCGCCGTCCCTGCAGATCGCGAGGGGCGCACTGTGGTCGCGGTGCAGGGGATGCAGGTTTTTCACATTCATCTGGAGACGGAAGGGCCGATGCGGCGGAGCCAAGGCGCCGCGCGGTGATCTCCTTCATTCGCTCCACCCGCACCACCTCCTCGCGCTCGCGCTCTCAGATCATCCTGGGTGGCTGTCGATGAGGACACCGTAATGGTGCCACCGCCACCGTTCTTGGACCGTGCCGTAGTCGTCGACCTTGACGGCCTTGCCGCGAGGACGCTCGATGAAATGCGGCAACTAGCGGCCAGCAGGCCACCTCCACCAACGCCGTCCGGGCCGCCGCCGATGCTGGTCATCGCATCGTGGGTGGTGTTGCCGAAGGCCGAGATGGCGCAATTCGGCTCGTGCTTCTCCGATGGATTGCAGCAGCTATGAATACGACGAGACCTTGTAGAGGTGGTCACTGCTGCACATTGGTCAGTTTGTTCAGTTGTGGTGTTACTGCAACAGTTGTTGATCTTGCAAATTGCAATTGCTGATCACATAAGTTGATACTATACAAGATTGAGAGCTTTCTCTTCTTCTTGTTCTCCGGTTAACAAGATTGATGGCGTATATTTCACAGAGGGATAATACATGTTAATGGAGTTGTATGCTCATGTGTGACACTTTGCTAATGGAGATTGATAGATTGGTTTTGGGTCTTCCACCTCACTTTCAATCGTGGGCAGCTCTACTTTCAATCGTCCTGGTTGACGGCCGGTCCGTGCGAGGCACGATGGGCTCCCGCGCCAGCATCACGAACCGCGTTACGTTGCCGCAGTCGTCCTGGATGCTGTCGGTGAGAACCTCCATCCCGTACAGCTCGGCGACGTGGGATGACGCGATGGCGGCCGTGTCGCGGAGGCCGTTGGTGGCCACGTACTCGGCGGTGTCATCGAAGGCCTCGCGGACGACGTTGAGGCCCATACGGGGGTGAGCGTGTGCTCGCACTGCGCCAGCTCCTGCGAATGGCTGATGACGCGCGTGAGGCATTCCGGCGCACCCCCGGGAGCGCGAGGAGGCAGTGGTGCACGGGGAGCTGCACCTCGCCGACGATGTGGAGGTGGTGCTGGAGCAGGAGGGAGTAGTTGCGGTGGATGCTGCCACCCAGCGAGTTCTCCACAGGGAGCACGGTGCGGTCCGCGATCTAGAGCTCCACAGCCTGGAACTCCACCTCTGCAGGGGATGGCGTCGCAGCTCAGGTACATCTCGTCCGCCCATTCCAAAACCTCTTCGCCCACCGCCAGCGGCCATGGCCTACCTCCCGCCCCACAAGCGCCACTCCAGCACCTCCATGCCCACCCCGACCCTGGCCCCTTCCTCGCTCACCTCCTCCCCGCTCCCTCTCCTCGCGGTAGCGGCCGCCACCACCACCCACGCCAGTCGGTGCTCGCCACCGGTGATGGTGAAGCCGAAGGCCCTGCGCTCGTCGTCGAGGAGGTCGGTGGTGTTGGTGCTGGCGGGGAGGCTGCTCCATTGCCGCCGCCGCAGGCGTAGCAAGAGCTGAGGCTTGGGAGTGAGGTGAGGCGTGGTGTGGTGGTGGGGCGATTTGGGAAGAGAGGGAGTTAGATGCCAGCGTGGATGCCACGTGTATTCAAAATGCTAGTGTGGATGCCACGTTGGACTAAACCGCTCTCAAACGCACGGAGAGACTTCGTTTGCCCAGTATGTAAACTTCGAGAGTCGTTATATCTTGTATTTTAGTCTCTCCGTTTGCCCAGTATGTAAACTTCGAGGGTCGTTATATCTTGTATTTTAGATCTTGTATTTTAGTTGAGGGACGAAAATTAATCACCGTATATAATTTGGGACAAAACATGTAATTAATCCTTTTATTTATAGTAATTTAAAGGAACAAAAGAAAAAGGTTACGGGAGGTGGTCACCGGCGCTCTCATCTCGCCCACGCAAACGGGCGTCCAGGCCGGCCGGTAATTTCTTTTCTACGTACACAACAAAATTAAGCTGGGGCTAGGAAAAAGCAAGAAAACTAGGCTCCCCTGCGAAAAAATTACTAATAATTCGCCGCCTGGATCCAGTACACGCGCGGTGGTCAAGACTGGACCCACGCATGGATTAGGATTAGCTAGCCGGCGGCAGGCTTCAGGCAAAAAGGTTGAGCAGCACCGGCTCCCTCTCGCCGCCGGTCGTGGTCACGGACTCGTCCGAGCTCATGGACGGCGTCCCCGGCCGCAGCGCCGCTCTCCTCTCCCCTCCCGCCGGCGGCGACCCGGGGCTCAAGCACAGCCCAAGATCGCACGACAGGGCTGGCGCGTCCGACTTCCGCATCCGCTTCGCCGTGGAGAAGGTCGACCACCCGCTCGTGCGTTTGGCGTCGCCGTAGAGGTCCCCGCCGGCGCCACAGCCCCCGCCGAGCTCCGGCAGCGGGCCGATAGAGCCACCGCGCAGCACGGTCTCCACGGCGGCCTGGCAGAGGTGCCAGTTCCCCGTCCAGAGCAGCCCCACCGCGCCGTGCACCTGGTTGATGGTCCGTCCCGCCGCCTCGTACAGCAGCGACTGGAACAACGCTGCACGCGCATCCCAATCAACACATACATAGTTAGCCAAAGATTGCTTCTGATTCTGAGTAGTATGTAGAAGTAGAACTAGAGCAAAATCAGATCATCGATTATACACACCAGGTCGCTGGGCGTCGGGGACGGCGGAGATGAAGGAGAGGAGTCCGGCGCGGCCGAAGAACTTGGCGACGAAGACGGTGGCGTGGCCCTGCGCGTCGGCGGCGTCGATCCACTGCAGGCACGGCCGCAGCACGCAGCCCTCGCTGCACCCCTTCCGCAGCACCCGGCAACCGTTGCAGCTCATCCCCACCCTCTCTCTACCACCGCATACAACAACGCTCCACTCACTCACCTACGCTATACAGACTCCCCCTCTCACCCTCCACTACTGCAAGAAACCTGGAGCGGAGAGAACGGCAGGCGAGCAGGCGGGGAGGGAGCTATATAGGCGTAGCGGCAGAGCCCAGAGACCAGACCAACTAACCATGGTTAATTAGGCCACGACCACGGTTAAGAGGAGGCCTGCTGCGGTGACCGAGGGTGAGGGGGTGTGTGAGGAAGTTCCAAGGTCCTGGGGTGCGCGGGGGCGGCTCCGTGTCTCCGCGGTTGGTCAGACTCCCGTGCGCCGTCAGATCGCGGAGCGGACGGCCAGGAGGGGCGCGGGGTTGGAATTTCTGGGTGGGCGCGCCGCGCGTTCGCCCCGTCCGCACGTCGCGTGGTGGTGCGTTGCCGCTTCAATCCTGCCCCTGCTTTTCCGTCTGCGTGTTGGGGATGGCGACGGATGCGTGGATTCGCGTGTCGAGCAACAACCGCCGCATGCCAGTGGGTCTGACTCAGCGTGTCTCGAAGCCTTCTGGTGGAGCGTCCCTGCCCTGGAGTGCTACTCGTAGGTGTGTAGGAAATTTCGGATAATCTGGCTGATGTGGCCTGTTACGAAACGCAATATAGCAAAATTAACCTTCCGTGTTGGAAATGATAAAAATAGCACTACTATTGTACTAAAATAACGTGGTAGGTTACATGTCACGATTCTAAACTGCGATAGGACATATATCTGAGTTCTCAGTCGATGGCCAGATGCGTACCTAGACCGCGGCAAGCGCGTGGCCCAGTTCGTAACGGATCGTCAGGCAAGCGCGGCAGGAATGTGTGCAAACCACCTACTGCGGTCTGGGCGTCCAGCATTTTTGGACGATAAAGATATCATTTTTATCATTTTATTCGCGAAAAACTAGTTTTACTATTTTATTTTAAAAAACATACTATTTTAACTAAAGACTCTAAGCTCACTCTACTCGACACACGTCGAAGGAGAGGGAGAGCGGGTCGTTATGTTGTCTTATGGCCCGGTAAATATCTAATCCAGGAAAAATACGGGGCCTGCAGCCAAGCTGTTTGTGGACCTTTCATTTTCTCGCTTAGATATTTATGCAACATTTTTGCGCAGTGTTTCTTCTTCTGCTTTCGCCTACATTGGGTAAAAGTTAAGATTTTCTAAGATAGTGCACTACCTAGAGTGATGCTTGGCCGATGTAGTCTTCACAAATCTATTACCAACGTCAGTAATATGTGTTGCAAACACGGTAACTTGAAAGGTTTTGTTTGGAACACGTGAACTTTGACAATTGTGTAGAAATTACCTTGTTTCTTGCAAAAAAATTCTATAAAATTATTGTATTCAAACAAGGTGTAAAAATCTATTTGGATAAGATGGTTTTGGCTCAATCCTTTTGAAAAACTGATCGACAACTAGAATCCACACCCATTCCTTTGGCTTAGAGATGAATTGAAATCCAAATATCTGCATACGAAGCTAACCATTAGACATGAAAAATAATATTCTCTGTGTTTCTAAATAGATGACATATAAGAATCACTACTGCAGAAAAGATCATCATAGACGGTTAAAAATGTCATCACAGACGGTTTCGTGAGCCGTTTGAATTTATAGATCAGTAATGACATGAGGTCATCACAGATGGTTTTTGAAAACCGTCTGTGATGCAGACTATCACAGACGGTTATTAACTCAGAACCGTCTGTGATAGTTGACTATCACAGATGGTTTGTAGATGAAATCGTCTATGATAACTGACTATCATAAACGATTTATAGATGAAACAGTCTGTGATAGCTTATGTATCACAAACGATTTATAGATGAAACCGCCTTGCTTATTGGTTAGTCTCAGGAAATACTAGTCATGCCCTTTGAAACAAGCAGAAACACAATAAGTACATTTATACATCCAATTCACATTTATTTTAGAAATAAATAATCCATTTTACAAATCAATTAACTCAAATAAACTAAAATGAGTCATTCATAAACAAATACACACATGTACCATTAAGTTCAATTTTATCTCAATCAAGTTCAATCTACATTGTGAAACTCCCCATTTGGGTTTATGGCCTCACGCAACAAGAAGTACGCAAACTGTCATCGAATCCCTTTGAGCCCGGCCGATTCCAACGTAGTTGTAGCGATAGTCGCAACCTGTCGCTAAGAAGATTAAAGTCGTGCATATATATAAATTGATAAGTATGAAATAATTATTGCAAGATTGACAAACCTGAGGATCATTGGTCATCATGGAACCGAGAAGTAGTTGCATGTTGTGGCAAACATAGTATTCATAGGTGTTGCCCGGCGGCTGCTGGTGACACTGCAAAAATAGAATTGGTTAGTTTGAGAGGTATTGCTACAAAGTGTTATAAAGGATTAATGTGTACTAGCGAATACCAGAAAATTTAGATCGTGTCGTATGGTGCTGATCCCTCCCTTTGATCTCCCTCTAGTAGCAACGTACACGGCAAACGATCTACATGATTCCAAAAAGTTAGCCTTAGCCATTGTAAAGAAAGGAAAAACTACAATAGAGTTATCTATGGAGAAAATATGTTTACCTGTCGATTAATCGCTAGACAATTGTGAAGTTGTGTTTGACCCTCTTTAGGGAATCAAGGTATATTGCCTTGTTCCATTTCGGTATAATTACAATTAGAATCCAGTGGAACCTACACATGTATGTCATCATGGTCATTAAACCTAAGTTCGTATTGCTTATAAAGTACAAATCAATAAGTATAGCCACTAGTGTAGCACTTACTCTTGGTTGTAGAGCAAAAGTATGAATTCCTTGTTGCGGTGAGCCAGCAATGACGTCGTCATGCAACCCTCGACGAAGGATGCATCCTCCTGGATGCTTTGCATGGAGACCAAGTGTGGGTCAAGGGAACCTACTAGTGATTTCCTTAACCTGGCATCAGAAATCATGTGTATATATATATATATACACACACACACAAAAGCAAGGAGTTATATATGACATTTATCGGTATTATACGAACATAGACTGTGATTGTACACACTTACAGTGTCAAGCATCGCATGAGTGAGACGTCAAGGGCGTTGAGGTTGAAGAGTAAGAACAAGTCCTCGAAGGTCACCGTGAAGACACAATCTTGAACCTCGTGGTGAAGATGACACGACCTGAACTTGACATTAACACCCAAGGTCGTTGTCCATCTGTCTTGTTGGCTTGTTCCATGTACCATGCATGTAATCTCCCGCAAGCCAATCCTAGGGTTGGGAGGCGCTCTACCGGGACGATCAACGGCTTGGGTAGCACGAATTTCTAGGCTAATGGCAAGAAGGGGATAACATCAAGCTTCTTTGATTTGCCCTTGCCGCCTCGCTTTTTAGAGGTTGACTTCACGGGAGTCAACCAAGCATGAGGTGTAGATGCATCTCATGCACCAGACCCTTGCCGCACCGGTGCAGATAGCTCCCGTAGACTTGGTATCGTTGCAGGACTTAACTATGAAGTTGACACTAGTGCAGGTAACTCTGGTGTAGGTAGCTCCGGTGTAGATGGTTCCCGTGGACTTGGTACCGTTGCAGGACTTTCCCGTGAAGTTGACACCGGTGTAGGTAGCTCCAAGCATATGTCCCTTGGCCTACTGGATGAATGTTCTAATGGCTTGCCCTAGAGTCATGACCTCGTCATTTAGGGGCATCTGTAGTGGGACAACCTCGAAATTGGCACGAACACCATCCACATTCACTTTTGCGAAAGCCGGTGCTAGATTTCCACCGTGCACCAAGGCCCCGGCACTGGATAGATACGCTTGGCCCTAAGCAGCGTCTAGGGCAATGGAGGTATATCTCACTTGGAGCTTGCACTTCGTAACCACCTACATAACGATACAAAATTAGCTACTCCAACAGGCCTATCAATGGATCGAGCATTCGAGAGATAATAATTATTACCAGGATGTCATCGATAGGAAATCTGTCGTCGCTTTCTGAGGTAGGGTTGGATGCGCAGCTACTTTAACAGTTGGGGGATGGCTAGCACAGTAGCGGCGAGGGCTTGCAACTGATTTCCCCAAAGCCTTTCCTCAATGCTCTCTATCTGCCGTCGTATCTCATCTCTAACGGCATCAGTGATCTCCTCTCTGAGGGATTCACGAATCTCCTCTCATAGCTGTGCATCACGCTTGGCTTTGGCTCTCTTCCTACTCTGGTACGCTTCGGAGTCCTCTGAGAATCTCCGTTTCCATAGAACATAAAGATCAAGGCTTCTCGTGCGACCTAGGTGCTCCTTGTTTCCAGGACCGCAGAGAGTATATCTCTCTCTGACTGCTTGGAATGAGCCTTGGGAAGATTCTACACTCAGCGCTTCCTGCAAGAGCCGGATATGTTATTTTACTTCCTATGAAGTTATGGAGTAATTACAAACTAGGTAGTTCGATATCTTACCAAACGCTAGGACACTTCCTCGTCTTTGGAGTTTAGAAAGGAGATAGCCTCCGAAGACACGGTAAATGACCTCGCTCTTATCCAGTTTCGGGTGTGCTCATCAGGGATCCCCGCAAATGGCAAGGAGGACTCCCATAGGATTGCCTGCTCATACTCCTTCCTCTATTACGGGATTTTACCCACATACCCAGCGGTGCTAAGTCTGTGGGGGTGCATGTTTTTTTCTTGGAGGGCCTTGTGCGCCGCACTTTCACTCCTAAAATTATCTGTCATCTTCTTCGCTATAAAGTCTTGCCAGTATGGTTCCATGAACGGATACTTCTAGAAGGGCGTCAGATTCTTCTCCACATATTGCTTGATAAGCATACTCTTGAAGTTCTTCCACGCTTTGCACGTCGCTAGCAATGCGTGTCGTCGCATGGAGGCCTAGTGTTCTTCTAGGATCTCGAATGATTGGAAAATTTCTATCACCAGCACATCTTTCTGAGCTTTGGCCAACTCTTTCCACGAATCGTAGGTGATCTTGTCTTGTTCCTGTGCAACTATTCGGACCATTCTATGGAATGTGGACGCTGCTCGATGAGGATTGAGAGGGGTCCCAGACGCATCGACATCCATGATGGTAAATCACCCCTCGGACCATTTCAATATTCCTCTTCTATCGCGCTTGGATTTTCCAGATGACGGTGTATCAGACGCATGAGACGACGATGGCAGAGAATGAGCGGACGACATCTTCACAAGAAATAGAAGTTCTGACACGCATGAATATATTATCATAAGATTCTCTATGTATTTGGGTATATACACCAATTAATAAATAATTAGGATATGTAGGGAAGAAATTAGAATACTTTCTTATTAAGTATATAACTACCATAAAAAATACATACATGCTACATATAAGAAGAATTTTAGTAAGTAAAAAATCCACAAGATTGTTGTAAAAATTGCAGTTTTAGCAAACATTCAGAATTAATTCTAGCATATTTAAATAACATTAAAGCATAATTCCAGCATAATTTAAATGACCAAATTATCATATACTCATGTAATTCTTCCAAGTCATCTAGAAAGAATAATATCCTCAACACATACATCGTGTGTACAAAAGAAATAAGCATAAAGCTAAGATTTAACATTTTGATATTGCTCTTAGATATAGAGTTGCACAAGTTTTAATCTTGGCTTTTTCGCTACTTTAGTCTATACTCTTCATTAATTGAATTTGACGATATCAATTCAAACTTTGAGCTCTAAAATAATGCTTTACTATTCTTTTAACAGAATCTTTAAACAAAAGACAACATATAATACTTTCGACCAACAGGAGATCAAAGTAAGATGATTACCAAAACAACACTCTAGTTAGCTAACAAAACTTGATCTATTAACAGTATATATAAAATCACATAGATTGACTATATCCAATAACACAACACATAAGCAAAGTAATATGAACAAAATGAATGCTTCAATACTCACAAAGCCAATGGTACTCGGAACCACCGACGCGTGCTCGAGGAGGAGGCACGCCGAGCTTGAGGAGGAGGCGATGCATGCTCGAGGGATGGGAGGAGGCGGGCTTGGGGAGGAGGCGCGTCGGGCTCAGGGGAGGAGTGGCGTCAGGTTTGGGAAGGTGACGACTCGTGCTCGGGGAGGAGGCGGCGGGCTCAGGGGAGGAGGCGCATCGGGTTTGATGAGGAGGCGACACGTGCTCGGGGGAGGGGAGGAAGTGGGCTCGGGGAAGAGGCGCGCCAGGCTTGGGGGAGGAGGGGCGTCGGGTTTGGGGAGGCAGCGGCTCATTCTCGGGGAGGAGGTGCGCCGGGCTCGAGGAGGAGGCGACATCGAGGACGACGGCGATGGGCTCAGTGGAGAAGGGAGATTTTGTTAGAGAAACTTAATCATTTAAGTGGGGGCGCGGGCAAACCCTAGAGTCCGAATATAAATAGGGTTGGACATCACAGACAATTCTAAAGTAGAATCGTCTCTGATAAATACACATCATAATACACATCAAAGACGGTTCTAAAGAAGAACCGTCTGTGATAAATACATATGACATATGGTTCCAATAAATAACCATCTGTGATAATATACATTTTCATATACATAAATGCAAATTCACATATGACACATTCTCATATACATAAATGCAAATTTATCACATATGACACATTTTCATATACATAAATACAAATTCAGAACATATATATGACACATAAACATTTTATTCATCATTCTACTTGCTTATTTCCTTTAAAAATTAGCCCTTCATGATGATCGACGCGTATGTAGCTAGTTTCGTCACATTGTTCTTCCTCAACCCTTATGTCGTTTTCTAAAAGAGGCAACTCATCAAATTGATTGTATTCTTCCTTGTCCACTACATTCTCAACTCCGATAATCCTCCTTTTTCCATGAAGAACTACGTGGCGCTTCTTATTTGCCTAGTCGGTTACATAGAAGACTTGAACAACTTGGTTAGCGAGTACGAATGGTTTATCTTTGTATTCGATATGTTTGAGGTCTACGGTAGTGATGCCGTATTTGTAGACCTTCACTTGTGGGAGATGGACCCAACGGCACCGAAACAGGGGAATCTTGAAAAGTACGTAGTCGAGTTCCCAAATCTCTTCTATGAACCCATAGTAGGAGCTCCTCAACCCATCGGTACTGAATGCATCTATGCGGACACTGCTATTCTGGTTAGTGCTCTTTATATCCTGAGCCTACGTATATAATGTGTACCTATTTATATCGTTTCCTTGCCATGTCACAACTGTAAATGTTGGCCATTTTGCCATGTCAGCATCACTTGACGAGCTCCTAGTGAGTCGCTCCTTCAACCATTGGTTGAACCGACTGTTGTGTTGTCTCCTAATCCAAACATCCGGTCGCTCTAGATTCTGTTGTCGAAGCATGTCCTTGTGTTGGTCGATATAGGGGATACTTCAGTCATGTGTTGTAAGACCATAAAATGGGCTTGAGCATATGCATCCATATCTGGAGTGATTGCTTTCCTTTCGATAGTCCCGATACCCTCGAGCCTCCTCTCATGGCGAGATCGAGGCACATCTATCGGTTTGACCTGAGTCATGTAATCAACGCAGAACTCAATGGCCTCTTCAGTTGTATAACCTTCGACGATGCTACCCTCCGGTAGAGATCGATTTCATACATAGGATTTAAGAATTCCCATGAACCTCTCGAACGGGTATATGCTACGTAGGAACATGGGCCCGCTCATTTTTATCTCCCTCACAATGTGAACAATGAGATGGACCATGATACCGAAAAATGATTGTGGAAAATAAATCTCAAGATGACATAGAGTTGTCACCACCTGGTCCTACAGAGCATCTAGTACTTCGAGGTCGATGACCTTTTGAGCAATTGTGTTAAAAAAATAACACAGCCTCATGATTGTCTCTCAAATCTTGATCGGTAAAATACTTCTAATTGCAACAGGGAGCATTTGTGTCATCATCATATGACAATCATTAGAATTCATGCCAATTAACTTCAAATCTTTCATCAAAATAAGTTTCTTCATATTAGCAGAGTAACTAGACAAACTTTCACACCATGCAAGCGCTGGCACAGTTCAGTTCTCTTGGCCTTGGATAAATTGTAACAAGCAGGGGGAGGTATGTTCGTCCTTTATCAATCTTTGTCGGTGCTAACTCAGGTTTGATGTTCATATCAACCAAGTTAAGCCGTGCGTTGACACCATTCTTTGTTTTGTCACGAATGTTTAGTAAGAGACCAATCAAGCTGTCATATACATTTTTCTCTATATGCATGACGTCGATGCAATGACGAACTTCTAGGTGCTCCCAATAAGGTAAGTCCCAAGATATTGATATCTTCTTCCAGATGTTGTTCTTACGGGTCCTCGATTTATGTTCCTTTCCGAGCACAACATCTAAATCTTTAACTATATCATAGACCTCTTTTCCGCTTAAATGCCTTGGAGATGAACTATCCTCCTTCTCCCCATCGAATTATTTCTTTATCCTGCGGTATGGGTAAGCCCTCCGAAGGAACCTATGGTGACGCATGTACACGGTTTTGCGTGAGTGCTCCAGCCACACACTCTCGGTATCATTTAAACAGTGAGTACATGCTTTGGCCCCTTTTGTACTCTGCACCGATAGGTTAGTAAGGGCATGATAATCATTTATGGTGCATAACAACAAGGAGCGTAAAGTGAAGTTCTCTCATTTGTACGCATCCCATACATTTACCCCTTCGATCAATAGTATTTTTAGATCTTTCATAAATAGTGTTAGGTACACATCAATATCATTCACAAGTTGCTTCAACTTTTGGATAAGTATCGATAACAAAATATACTTCCACTTCATACACAACCAAGGAGGAAGGTTGTAGATGCAGAGAGTCACGGCCCAAGTGCTATGTCGGCTGCTCATGTTATCAAAAAGATTCATTCCATCTGTACTAAATTCAAACCTTATATTCCTCGGTTCCGCACTGAAGTATGCAAACCTCCTATTGATGTTTCTCTACTGGGCGGAATTAGCAGGGTATCTTAGCTTTCTATGCTTTTTATACTCCTCCGAGTGCCGACGCAATAGTTTTGACTCTTTTGGGTTCGCAAAAAACTGCTTCAAACGGGAATTACAGGAAGATACCACGCCACCTTAGTAGGAGGTCATTTCTTCACCTCAATTCCTTCGCCATCATCGGATTGATTCTTACGCTTGTATCGGGATGCATTGCACACCGGATATACATGCATGTTTGCATACTCTTTACGGTAGAGGATGCAATCGTTCAGACAAGTATGTATTCTTTCTACTTCTATTCCCAATGGACAAAGAATCTTTTTGGCTTTGTAGGTGGTTTTGAGCAACTAGTTTCCCTCCAGAAGCATGTTCGCTAAGAGACCTAACATCGATGTAAAACTCTTGTCGAACCAACCATTGTTTGTCTTCAATTTTAGTAGTTCAAGCACAAGATGACAACCTTGTGTATTTCAACTTGCAGCATGTGAACAAAGGTTTCTCCGAGTCCTCCATCAAGATCCGGAATTTAACATACTCTCTTTCATCATAGTTCTCTTCTACATCGCGAAGCATCTGATCCAGATTGTCATCGTGCAGCCTATTCGAATCGGAACCACAATCGACATCATCCGGCGGCATATTGTTGACTTCATCGGTGATGTCGTTATTACTACATTCCTATATAATCTGCTCTTCACTGTGACTAATCTAATGTGTATACCCCTTTTTGAAACCCATTCGAATCAAGTGTGCTTCGATCTGCGCTCAGTTCTTAAACATCTTCAGATTCTCGCGGTCAATACATGAACAATACATATATTCCACTCCTTATTTAACATATCCTCTTCGGCAGTTCTTGTAAAAGCATACACACCATTAATGTACTCTTCACTCACACGGTTCTCAGCGTACATCCAGTTTCGGTCTAATTACGCTACACATATAACAATTTAGTGTTGAATATTGAATTAATTAATTAGTATACTACATATGATCTATAGTAGCTATATGTAGCAAAAATTAATTAAATTGAATTAAGTAGAAATAGACTATGAATTGGCTAAACCCTAAACCCTAAACCATGCTAGATGTAAATAATCTTCTCTCTACATCAAGCTAATTCTCCCTTTACCAAGTTAGATCTAGAATATAATGCAATTAGGAACAAATTCTAACCATAGATAGTCAAGAACAAATTGATCTACAATCACTCTTCTCAAATCCGTGGTATCCTTTCACCAAATGGCCTCAAAGCCCCCACCTCAAAGCAGCAGCGAGCTATGAGAATAGATTTGGAATTTAAGGCAGATATGTGAGGGTCAGGGCCGGGTCTGCTATAAATGAAATCATCACAGACGGTTTTTAATACAAATCGTTTGTAATGAGTACGGGAAGTATCACAGAAGGTTTTAAAAATGATATTTAGTAATATAAAAACGGTTCTTGTTCAGAACCATCTATGATACATCACAGACGGTTTTCAACATGAATCGTCTGTGATATTACCTCTTCACAGACGGTTTTTAGCGCAGCCAGTAGTACAGACGGTTGCTAAATCAAAATCATCTATGATTGTATTTAATACTGATGATTTTGGTCAACCGTCTGTGATGAACGTCCAATATTAGTTTTATTGTAGTAGTGAATATGTGCAACTAAATATTAGAAACTTTGCCAAAATACATAAAGCATTTTGATTGGTAAAATGAAAATGGCATTAATAGATTTACGAATTTATCATCGAAGTACTTCCATGGTCATGACCTATTGAATAGAATAAAAGAGCTAGTTAGGTGAACTTGGGTTATAAACCTGTGCATCACCCTCTATTATATACGCACCTTTATATAAGGCATTGACGTAGCTCTGGCGGGATGGGGCGCACTTGCACTACCAAAAATTTAGAATTAATGTTTGGGTCCACGTCACCTTAAAAGAAACTTAGTAAGATTTTACAAGATTATTTATAATTTTGAGGGGAAAATGGATATGTCAACTAAAAACAGTAAAAGTTATATGTATGTTATTGTAGCAAATTTGCACCCCTCTGGAACTGCTACTGATAGGAGTCAAGGAGAACTTGGTACTAGCTTAAAAAGTTTTTAAACCCAAAAACTGAAATGGACCAATCAAATCAAGTTCTAAATATATTTCTCTAAACAAACAAACGGTCTCTCTGACTTAATAAACCACTTACCAGCTCCCAGATACAATGCATGAACTAGGGGTAGAAAAGCCTCCAACTTTTGTGGCTTTCTTTTACATGTTGCCATATAATCTATGCCTTCATGCCCCGGTGGTTGTTTCTTGCACGTAACCCCTTGATCGGATTTCCAACGTTTTTAAGGCCTCCCTCCAGCTTTTGCCCTTTGGGGAATATTTTGAGCCCGCCCGCAACTTGCAAGGGCATCTCGCCCTTTCGCCGCATATTTTCTGTGCGTTGCAGTTGTACGCCTCTCGTCGAATTTTTTTATTAATTAACTTTTATTAATTTATTTTTATTGTTAATTCCTGCAAACTTTATTTCTAATTATGACTCCTTTGGTCACGCCACCACCCGTAACGTGACAAAACAACACTGTCACGCCAGCTCGTATCTTGTCGAGCTCTTGTCACGCCACCGCAGTATTGTTTGGTCACGTCACCACAAGTGACATGACAAAAAGTGTTATTTAGCGAACTTATCCTATGACGTGATAATGTTGTTTTGTCACGTCGGGTCAGAATTAGAAATAAAGTTTACGAGATTAACAATAAAAATAAATTAATAAAAAAAGTTCCCTCTCGTCTTTGGAGGCAGGGTCGCCATCGGCGGCCACGCGATATGTGATTGGCTTGCAATGACGTTTAGCGGCGTCTGGGAGGAAGATATTATCTCTGGGCTACGGGATTCTAGCTAGGGTTGGTCGATTTGTCCTCACAAATTGGTTGGATGGCCCGGTGTAGCTATGAGATTTTTGTGCAAGTTGGCGAGTCCGCTGTTTCTTTTCTTGGTTTCACTTATGACTTCGTGGGGAATTCCGAAGATTTGCCTCACCTATCGCAGCTAAGCCTAGGGATTTGGGGCCTTCTTCCTTTCTCTTCAAGAAAGAAGGGAAATCTAGGGAAAATCCTTGGTAAATGGTTTTTTTATGGCAGCATAAGAGCGTGTATAATGATGGTGTGACATCAGTTGTTTGTAACTCTTAACATGTAAGACACAAGATGATATGGAGGATAGAGGGTGAGCACAAAGAACCGAGTCGTCTCTCATGCAGTAGTCAACTGTAACACAAAAAATAAGACACATTGTACATATAGAAGTTGTCTATAAAGATATGTAAAAAACAACTCATTGTAGAAGCTGTCTATAAATAACATGGATAGATATTATATACAACAGTTATCTATACCATTGTATATACATTTAGATGCTATCTTTAGCCCACTCTGACGCGTCTTAGTTATGTAGTTTGTACGGTTGTAGAAACCATAGTGCCATATGGGCCGCGTACTCCCACTCGTCCAAATGCAAGTCATATAAGAATATGTGTGCTCAAACATTCCAAGTTTTCGTCTATCAATATGAGAAACGTATTCAGATTTGCCACTGTAATTTCATATTGTACCACATATTATAATTTTGTGATATATAATGACATATTATTAGAGAAGTTAGTGGCCAAAATAGTGTCTTGGAGCGTGTGTACAGGAGGGAATTCCAAAAATGTTGGCCAAGCTAGTTTTTTTTTTTTTTTTTTTTTGCGTGAAACAGTAAATTCAGTTTGAACCATGATTCTCTCTCTCAAATAACTTTGATCACGATGTTTCAGCTGATAGCCAAACACAAATGAATTAATGTCGCATTCCGGGCATTCCCACCCAGCACACACGAAGATGCAAGCACACAGATCCTGCACCGTACGACACCAAACCGAGCCTATCATAGGAAAGCTCCTCCATCTCCCAGCAGTGCAGGTCGATGTGCATACATGTACCACTTCCCACCGCAGCACGGCAGCAGTAGCACAAACAAGGATGGCGTGACACGAGACATTATTACTACTACATCAGCTCGCTCGCGGACGCCGGTCGGCCGGCACCATCACGATCGATCTCGTTCGAGTGTCACGATCGACCGATTTTTATCATGCCCGAAAAAGAGGAGAGGAAAGCGACGAAAACAAAGGAGAAAGCAACACCTTTAAAATGTCCCCAGCCTAAGAACGCACATCAGGCGGCCACTTTCCCTTGCGAGAGGAGGAGAATGGGCACCGCGCGAGCGCGGCGATGGATCGCTGGGGGCAGCCATATATTCCTCGAGGGCCTGGGGGTTGCAAGTTGCGGCCCAAGACCTCCTTTTCAAGAATACTTAGAAGGAAGTGGGTTTTTTTTTTAATTAAAAAGAAAATAGACATCCAAATTCGCGTTGAATAGGACTTGAACTTAGATTATAGAAGTGAGCTAGTTTCGGTTCGTCCCAAACCTCCTTTTCGGCTTTGGAGAACAGGGAGAGTATATGTGTGTGTGACTGCGTCCATGGAGGTGCGGCTGGGTAATTCTTTGGACGAAAGGGACCAGCCACTCTGGATGGGTGCAATTCATCCAGCTATGCTTGTATCTCGTACTGATCGACCAATTTTACATGGAGCTAGCAACTCTATCCATAATTTCTTTATACGGTTTCTTAAAGGGCTTTTATAAAATTGTACACATAGTAGTGGGCTCACATCTTTCTGTGCCGTGGTGCAACGAAAAACCTGTATGGGGACCACCCTTGACAACAGACAGGGGGGACTGCCCTAGTATATAGTAGTACTTTTCTCCTTTATTAAGCATATTATTATATGTTAAGCATATTAACGGTCAGTAAAAAGACTTGTTCCTTATCAGCTTAGCCCTGGGGTCTTGGCATAGAACGTATGAATGAGCTGAGTTTGAGCAGTCCCTCCAAGGTGAGCCAGCTCACTTAAGAGTTCATTTCAGTTAGGCCTGTTTGTTTGTGGTGAAAATGGAAACAAGCAAAGATAGATCAAGTACGTACTATGAGCTGGCCGGCTTATAAACTTAATTTGCAGTGACGTATGACTTCATTATTTGCGCGACATCATGTTGATTTTTGAACTAGTTTTTGTTAGGAAGCATCAATATGTGGTACTCGCTTGGTGGGTCAATGGCTCACAAGCAGCACGGGCTAACCTAGGAGCTAGCCAAGTTGTCTCATGATTCTGCCAGCTAATTAGATAGCTCGGTCCATTGTAATTTCTTCTAGGCTTCTAGCTAAATGGAGATCCGAGTCAGCTCGCTAAAGCTCAGTCTGGTAAATTCCTTTTGTTTTACCTCTAAATAGTTGTTGTAACCTTGTTAGTATACCCAATAGTAATGTGGTTAGACTGCTTTAACAGGATCGACTTTGTAACGTATAATGGACGGCGATTTAGTCGTGCACACAAGTTAACGGAATTTACTGTTCCGTGCAAAAAAGTACTTCCTGTTCTCCGTTGCCAATGAACAATTACATAAAAAGTACAAGACACAAGAAGTAGTTTCGACAATCTCTCTCTTTATTCATGGGTGGATATGAGATGTGTGTACAATGAGAGCCTCCTGGCCCCCTTATATAGGCGGAGAGAGTTTCCCCTCATTAATCAATAAGCAATATGGGAATAAACTAGACCGCCATGTCTCATGGGCCTTAACCACTAATAGACATCGTTTACGTAAAGTGTCCACATGGTCGTGTCTAACGGGCCGATGTTACAACACTCTCTTTTGGACACTTTGCCAACACCGTGCTGATGCCTTGTCAAAAACTCTTTCCAAAAAACCTAGTGGGAAAAAATGGTAAGAAGAAAAGAGCATATAGTTTGTGTTGTTGTCATCGCATACGTTGCCTCATTAAAAACCTTCAATTAAGAAAACCCATTGGGACAAAACTTAATGAAGGGAAAAAGAGTACAACACTTTATCTCATAGATTAATATGTACGAAGATTTCAATCTCCCCTTGAAGGCAACAACTTTTTGAGCCTTCTCATGCCAATGCCTCGAACATTCTTGGCAAAGGTAGAAACTGGTAAGGCCTTCGTTAATAAATCTGCATGATTTTCACTCATTTGGATTTTCTGTTTTTCTGTATTCCTTTTCTCCTGCTGCTCATGAGAATAGAAATTCTTAGGGTGCTTTGTTATCGTAGTCTTGACATAGCTATTCTTCATTTTTGCAATGCAAGAAGCAATATCCTCATAGAGGACTGTGGGTGTTTTATCCACCCATACACTATATGATGAATCAATCTTCTAAGACATATGCACTCACGAGTGGTTTCAAATAGTACAATTATCTCTGAATGATTACTTGAAGTAGCAACTATTGACTATTTAAAAGACTTCCAAGAGATAGCTGTATTTCTGCTTCGAAAGACATATCTAGCCTATGATATGGAATTAAGGGGATCAAAAAGATAGCCAACGTCTTAATATCCAACAATTTAGTGCCTGGGTTTTTGAGATAAAAGAGTCCAAGATCACTAGTACTTTGTAGGTACCTGAGAATGCCTTTAATCCCATTCCAATGCCTAAGAACTGTATCTTGCCAAATAATTTACTGTGAATGCAATATCAGGCCTAGTAAAATTTGCAAGATATAAAAGTGCTCCAATTGCACTCAAGTATGGGATTTTTGGTATCAATACTTCTTCATTCTCACGCTTAGGTCCACATGGATCTTTCTCCACTTCAAGTGACCTAGCGATCTTTGGAGTACCCAGTGGATGAGATTTATCTAGATAAAATCTCTCCAGTACTTTCTTGGTGTAGGTGGTTTGGTGCAAGAATGTGTACCATGCAGATGTTTGATCTTCTAACTGAGACAATATTTGGTTTCGCCCAAATCTTTCATCTTGAATTCTGTTTTATGTATGAGCTTGCTTCAAGGATGTCTTCTATAGTTTCGATGATGTTCAAATCATCAACATATACAGATATAATGTAGAATCCATAAGTGGATTTCTTGATGAATACATATGGACATACCTCGTTGTTAGTATATCCCTTAAGTAGAAAGAACTCACTTAGTTGGTTGTACCACCTACGACCTGACTGTTTTAACCCGTATAATGAACTTTGCAAGTTCACACTATACATGTTGCGGTTCTCATCCACACTCATATGTGGGACCTTTAGTTCCTCTGAAATCTTTATAAAGATTTCAGACTAAAGTCACCCATACAGATATGCAGTCACAACATCCATGAGTTTCATATTTAGATTCACACCTGCTACCATTGATATCAAGTAACGGAATGTAATGCCATCCATTATAGGAGAGTAGGTTTCATCGTAATCAAGGTTTCTGCGTAAACCCTTGTATTACTAATCTTGCTTTGTATTTCACCATTTCATTACATTCATTCTACTTTCTTATGAACACCTACTTGTGTCCAACAGGAATGACATTTGGAGGTGTCTTGACCCACTTCCCTCTTATTTAGCAAGTTTAGTTCAACTTCAATTGCGTCCTTCCATTTATTCCAATCAAGACGACTTTTGTATTCAGCAATAGTCTTCGGTTCCAAATCCGAATTCTCGATACAGAAAGCAACTATAAGCGAAGCAACAGCTATCGTCACATACTTGTCTCAAGTATATTTCTTCTCTGTGCACATAGTTTGTGGCGAAGTCCTTATCCAATTCGATTGGCATTTTGTTTAGATCGATTAGCCCTCCATGATTATTCAGTATGAAAGAGTCTAAGTGTTCTGTTGCCCTAGTATTAGCATGTCCGCTCTCCTCTGCACTAGGCGCCTCCCCTCGTGCTCCTGCATGGGGTGCATCCCCATGATCTCTCATACGAAGCGCGATGTGCATCAGACATTCCTCATTCGTGTTCGGTTCATGGAATGTCTCCTCGTGTTTGATACATCTCTTTTGTGAACGTCTTTGTGGTTTGAAAACTTTTGAACCAGGGGGTCTCCCCCTCTTGCGCAAGGAAGGAGATTCTTGAGTGGAACCCAAAGCCAGGTGATTTTACTTTGATAGGCACATTCACAGCTTGTTTGCAAGATTTTTCAAGTCAAGTATCTCCTGAAATTCCTGTTCAGATTTTTTAGTGCATGGATTTATATTACAAAGACTACTGTCATGCGATGATTGTTCCTGGCATTCCAATTTAGGGTCATTTCCTCATCCTAATGCTGATAATAGTTTATTAAATACACAATTAGCGTATCTTGCTTTAACGAGATCCCCTATCGTCGGCTCTAAGTATTTGATTATAGGCAAAGATTCAAATCCCACGTAAATTCCCAATTTATGCTAAGGCCCATTGACATATGCTGTGGTGGCCAGATTGGTACGTAGATAGCACAACCAAACTTACACTGATGAGAAATACTTGTTCTTTCCCATGCACTAACTGAAAAGGTGAATACTCATGGTATGAAGATGGTCGAGTTGTATTAATTCTGTGACATGTGATACAACATGTCCTCAACACGTAGTGGGGAGTTCACACTTCATCAAAAAGGGTCTAGCTATCGGCTTGATCCTCTTAACTAGTGATTCTGCAAGTCTATTCCGTGTATGAACATGCGGGACAAAGTGTTGTACTTTTATGTCTAAGGCCATACAATAATCATTAAATGCTATAGGTCAACTCGCCGTCACTACCCATGCGTATGGATTGGATACTCTGATATAGAGATTTGGCTCTTAGCACAATAATCTATGAAATCATCTTGGCGAATGCATGATTCATAGCTGATAATAGGTATACATGCGTCCATCGTGTGGATGCATCTATTAGTACCATGAAGTACCTACAAAGCCCTGACATGGGCTCAATAGGTCCAATGCCCCCTGAATCCTTTCAAGAAAATTAGGTAGTTCATCCTTGATCTTATGATACAAGGGTCTCGTAATCAACTTACCTTGAGCATAGGCTTCACGCACAAACTAATGTGTTTTAAGGATGTCACTTAACTTTAAGTGAAAATCAGCAGGTTGTTTGATAATCCGGCACATTATATTTTCTCCATAATGACCCAACCGTTCGTGCCACGTCTTCAACAAGTGTAGATCCCTAAGTTGTGTATTCATCGCAATGTATTGTTCATCACTGTAATGTCCCAAAATTTGAGTTTTCAAAAATCTTTTGTGTAAATTAGGTCCACAAAAATTCCACCAATTTTCCTTAAATTAATAAAGCTTAATTAGGAATTTCTGAAATTAAAACTATTTAATTTGACTAATGTAAACATCAATTTGTGCTCCAAGGAATTTTCCTGTATTTTTTTTTGGATTTTTTAGAGTTTGTTTGCTATTTATTTTACCTCTTTTGAATTTCTGACATTTTATTTTATTCGAAAATCATTTCTCTCTTTTTCCTTTCTTGGGCCTAATTCCTTTTTCTCTTTCCTTCTGCGGCCCAACTTCCATGCGCCACCTGGCCGAGCCTCGCCAGCCAAGTCACCTTCGCCTGGACTCCACTGCAGCCGTGCGTGCCCAGGATTCACCGCGCTGCTGTTCCGATGTCTGTGCCGCACACTCCTTCCAAGCCCATAAAAGCCGCTGCCCCTTGTGCGTCCCCTTCGCCTTGACCTGCTGCCTTTGTGCCCTAGTGTCGGGACCTCTTGTAGGTGTGCTAAGAAGATCTCCTAAGACCTCTTAGGGAGGTCCGACAGGACCACCCAGAGGTCGTGTAGGTCCTCTAAGGACATCCACAGAGGAGGTCCTCCAGGAGATCGCAAGGACCTCTTGGAGGTCGTTGACACTTGTACCACTGAGTTAGTCCCAGGAACCGAAGCTAACTCGTACAAGATAACATAGGTGTAATCACAACCACACAGTCCACAAAAGGAGCAGCGAAAAAGAACGACAATTAAATAAACAAGAGCCTTATGGCCAAGATTGTTTACAGCGGTTGCCAGCAAGGGCTACAATATCCGACAAACAAGCTTTACAACAAAACACTAAAAACACACGGGCCATCCGACAAACCCAAAGGCTGTCAGTGTAGGATGTCCCTAGAAGCTCGGGTCATCAAAGAACTCCTCTTCGAAGAGGTCTGAGCCACCAAGACCTAGATCGTCTTCGGTCACTACTTGCAACAGCAGGATAAAAAGTCATGAGTACGTTGAATGTACTCAGCAAGCCACAGGGAACATTTATGCAAATAATATTCATGCACTCGCTTACCAATAAAGGACTGCAGGGTTAGTTTGTAGAAAGCAGTATTTCACATGAAATAACATAAATAGATTAAGAGCTCAAGTTAAAAACAGCAGAACACAAATACAAAAGGTTGAAAAGGAGAGGTCGTGAACACCAACTCACTCCCAAACCACGTGTGAGAGGTCCTGGTCGCACCCACATCCAGGACCATCCCCCTTGACCACCCTAAAGCACCAACTCTAGAGCACCTAAGGACCACTACAGAGCTCTAGGACCTCTTCTGGGCACCAACCCTAGAGCATCCAGGACCACTCCAAAGGTCCTATGACCAGCCCTTGGACCTCTTCACGAGCCAGCCACGACCTCTCTAGAGCCGGCTAAGGTCTCTTCGAGACAAAGTCATGGCCTCTCACAGAAGCGACCAGGGACACAAGTTTTATAAAAGATCTACCCCTTGTGCAAAATCACCAGGACAATGTCCATGACCAAGGACTTGACTATTCAAATATATTTTACACTCTGCAGAGGTGTACAACTTTACCCACAATTCACGACCTCTTTAGCGGGGCGGTTCCCGTCGAAACCTTGCTCATTTCCGAAGATGAGCAGCCTAGAGAGCGCGACAAGGCCTTTACAAAGCTTGGAACTGGCTCAGAGCTGTCCGGTAAGGTTTTGCTTCTAACGGGCATCACACCACGTCATATTCATGCCCCTTCTTGTGCCAGCGAATCACACACTCAACCACAACAAAACTAAGCCAGCTTTTTACTAATTATTTGGCCCAGAACACCCCCATGAAGTGGTCTTGTGGTTGCACGAAAACACTCGGATCATTGGATCACAAAGTAAAGTCCTTAAGAACTACTCAAGCAAGACCATCCACAACCCAAATGTGACTCCAGGGCGCTACCCTAGAGCACCCACTACTCACTCCCGACTTTCTTGCCCGAGCATAAAACAGTTTTGGGGTTTTAACCCGTGCCAAAAGACCACCAAGTCTAGGCACATAAGTTTTAAAAAAGTGGTATCACACCACAAAAGGTACCATTGTGGCCTCACACCATGAGTGCACCAAAGTGGCCTCACACCACGGGTTCCATAGTTCCATTAGTCAAGATTATTAAAAAGAAAAACAAAGGTTCTCGAGACTAACGGTACTAGAGCAGGGTTAAGCATCCTACGGTCCCAAGTTGGCAAAAACAAGGGATGCCAACAAAACCACCCACTCTAAGGTGTTCAAGGTAACATGACAACATGCTGTGTACAAGCATCCAAGGAGGCAAAATAACAAGTAGGAGAAGCTACTACCCAAAAACCTTTCTTAAAGAAAGTAGCCGTGCATATAAGGGTAAATAGGCTAACTTTAAATATTAGGTTCAAGATGATCAAAGGCCTATGACTTGCCTTCGCTGAGTAGTGGGAATGCTTTGGCAGAGGCTGCTAGATCCACAAACTC
Source organism: Ampelocalamus luodianensis (assembly GCA_036346255.1). Classification (NCBI taxonomy): domain Eukaryota; kingdom Viridiplantae; phylum Streptophyta; class Magnoliopsida; order Poales; family Poaceae; genus Ampelocalamus; species Ampelocalamus luodianensis. The sequence continues at coordinate 60,089,763 of CM070621.1, forward strand.
CTCTTCGAACTCGGAACCTACACGTTCGCAAAGAACCAAATAAACAAGACGAGCTCGAGCAAAAGAACTCAAAGGCAACCAAAGAACTGAAGCAAAACCAACTTAAAACCAGAAACACAGGAGGTCCTTCCTGGAGAGGGGAGGTCCGACGCAAAGAAGAGCACCAAGAACAAGCTCGGGAGGTCTGGTGAGAGCAAGAGAGTTGGAAAATGAGGCCAAAGGTGGTGAAAGAAAACTCTCCTAGCTACAAATAGCTGGAGAGGCAATGATGAGAGCACTGAGGCTTAGGGCAACGTGTCAAGGGTAGGTGAGAAAGAGGTACATGGATAAGACAAGGCAGGGCATCAAAAGGAGGAAAACAAGTACCTCAGATGTGACTACATTTAATGGGCTGCAGCACAATTAATGTTCAGAGACTTTCTGCTGCAAAGAATGCAGAAAGGAGAAAAGGGGACAGGGTTGGCTCAAACAAAGAGGTTGATCAAAGCAACAGGAAAAAGTCGTGACCAAGGGAGGAGGTCCTGCAGGGGAGGAGGTCCTCGCAAAGGACAAAGATAGCCCTGTTCCACCGGGGTGGTCTTTACAAAAAGACCAGAGGTCATGACCACATAGGGTGGTCGTGACGAAAGAGGGTGGTCTTTGCAAAAAGACCAGAGGTCATGACCACATATGGTGGTCATGACCACATAGGGTGGTCGTGACGAAAGATGGTGGTCTTTGCAAAAAGACCAGAGGTCATGACCACATAGGGTGGTCGTGATGAAAGATGGTGGTCTTTGCCAAAAGGCCAGAGCGAGGTAAGGGCAAGGGGGAGGTCCAAAGGATAAAGGGAGGGCATAACAAACTAGGACCCCACGATCTTGATTGGGCGATCCTAAGGAGGTAAAGCGCGCACAAGATCTAGACTCAAGGGAGGTCCCGACGGTCAAGATCTACAAAGGGATGTCCTGACGGTCAAGATCTACAAAGGGGGAGGTCCTGATGGTCAAGATCTACAAGGGGGGGGTCCTGACGATCAAGATCTACAAAGGGGGAGGTCCTGAGGACGAAGGGATCGGGTCTAGGAGGAGTCCCAGAAGAGGAAAAACTAGGCTAAGGGCCAAAAAGCAAGCAAAACACAGGAGCTAAAAGCCAAAGAACACGGAGAACTCCAACCAAGAACAAAAGCTAAAAGACCTTAATTGAAGTTTAGTTGATTCAAGTTAAACCTCCAACTTTTCAAAGGTTCCAGGTTAAGCTTGAGCAACTAGCAAATCGAATGGTTCCTTTTTAGGTTTTGAAATTCGGCAAGAAAACTAAGACAAACGTTACACCTAGCCCCTCTTCTCCTGGGACGCCGTCAACCCCCTCACCCGTCTCTTGTTTTTGAGATTGGTTCATCGAGCGCCATTCCTCCATTGTCTCTCATCTCCGGTCGCCACCTTTCACTGGTCATTCCTCTTCACTCCGATGAGCTCCTGCCTTCAGCAACACCACAACCTTCATCCCCGCGTCGCGTTCTACATCATGCTTCCCTCACTTTCCCTTGTGCTTCGCTATTGCCGATCACCGCCGTCGCTTCCTTGCTCACCGTCGGCGATTGCTATTATCTCCCGTCGCTGCACCAGCATCACCTTGTTCGCATTGTCATCCTCATTCCATTTTCCCCTTCTTCACCTCCGCCGTGAACCACAACACCAGCGACCACCTCATGCCTGAGCACTGCCATCCTCACTGTGCCACGCCTCTGCTCATGTCGTCACCTTGTCTGCACCACGTCACCCTCTCTATCCTCCGTGGCCACCACATCGTCGCCATGTGCATGCCATGTGAGCAACTCTTCCACCTAAGTCGCTACCCATGCATCACCCTAAACCCAAACCTCTATGAACTTAGTCCATCGTGAGCCACTCACTTACATGTAGGCCCCGAATATCAGGTCAAACCTAGTGAACCCTAGCCGCATGGAATCGGTTCACCGTGAACCTCTCTCTTGCCGTGGACTTGGTCCGTAGACCAATCGCCTACTTGTCAGCTATTCTTTCGTTTCTTGGAATTCTTTTAATTATTGAAATTAATTTATTTCAGTGGGTCCTACATGTCGTACACCCAGCGTTTTCCAAAATTCCTGAAATAAAGATTCTTAGGAATATTCCCTCGGCCCCACCTGTCGGTCCTCATTTTCTCTCTCCCTTTTCTTTTTCAGCATTTTCCTTCCCGATCAAACTTCCGAGAGCTCGTTCTCCCTCATACGAACCCGATAGAACCCATCCAAGTTTCTTAATTCATCTAAAATCAAGACCTACCTTCCAGTACCATTAAATTTCGATTTGGAGTTTGCTTTATTTGTATTTTTGAGTTTTGTTTGTTTTGCGTTTTCTCTCTCGTTAGACGTTGACGTTCCAGAATCGTCCGAAGGAGCTGACGGTCAAGGAAATAGAAGATTGAAGATAAAAGAACAACATTGCTATAGCAAGGTAAGTTGTACCTTTGACCATGTTGAACTCAGTTTTTCAAAATTATTTTGATTCAAACTATTGCATGTTGTTTCAAGTATTTAATTCTTTAAATACTTTGGGTTAGCTATACACCTACTTGGTTACATCCACCTTGCTCATTGTATTACCATGATCTTTTGTAACCCTAGTTGGATAATTACTAGTTGGTATCATTATAGCACCAACGTGGGTTGGTTAGATACTAGTAGTCTGCTTAGCCACATGACGGGTTATTGATATTATTTTGAGTTGCAAAATTAAATTTGACTAAGTAAATATTGAATACTTTATAGAAAGTTGTGTTTAGTATGTTGTCACTCGTTGATAGCATGTGTTGCATTTTACCAACAAGGTGGGAAAAGATTTAGAATGAGACAAGTGGATGGAATTATGATATGGTGGAGCTGTATGCATTTGGGAAAAATATGAATGTGATAATTGGTAGTAGTTTGTCAATCTTGTTTTGGTCAATTAAGGACTTAACTTTGTACGCCATTGAACTAAGCCACCACTGTATGACCACATGCCTGGTATGGGATGAGCCTAACTTAGTAAGTTACGGATTCTTGACATTGATTGCTCAGGTAGATAGGTTATATTGTGTGCTAGGGTGGAGGTGTGATTCTATCTGTATGGTGATTCATATTTATGATCAGTTCGCCGTGTCCAGGTCCACGATGTGTGACGGACCAATAACCTATGTGGGGGTTTGGTGCCAGTAGTAGGAGGGCCAATTGTTGAGATGAAGTTTTGGGAAGGTTTTGTTGTGATTAGCTCCATACAAGTTGATTGCATCTTGTGGGTAAATGTGAGGACCCGGGGTATTTAACTAGTAATACTTAACCTCCATATGGTTCTAGCATTACTAATTAAATATCCTAAGCCTCGATGGACATGTGCTTCCCAGAATTGCAACACATGCTCATCATCACAAAATCATACATCATTTCCATACAACATTTAACACTAAGTTCAACAACGACAAACATAAAGTAAAGTTATTACAAAAGAGCCGACCGGCCAAATAACACAATATACAGGAATCACAGCGGAAGCAAAAGCGCCATAAGATGGCTAAGAACAAAAGTCGACCGGTTAGCCAACACAACTCACAAGGCAACCGACCGGGCTGCCCAGCTAGTCGCCCTGAATGCTACCACAACAAAGCTCACAAAAGTGAGGCCCTTGGGGCTCACCTTCTTTCTCTGCAACAATTAACATTTAAGCAAGAACAATGAGTACACTAAGGTACTAGTAAGACTAACGTGTGGAATAGCAGACCTACTCATAAGCTACATGCAAGCTTATTTAAGTGGAGGCCATATGTCTCATTTGCACAAAGCCAACTTTATTTGCAATAATGTAATACATTTGAAAGCAAGTTTGTAAATCTGTTTTATTGGTGAAATAACAACGAAATTGTAATACCCCAAAAGTGTGTTAAGCGATTAGTCGGGAGAGAATAATTTTTATTTCGGGAGAGGTCGATTATTCGGGGAAGGATCAAACGGGACGTCGGGAAGAACTAATTGGATTGTTGTTAGTGCTGCAGTTTTTGAGGGGAAAGAGCAATTTGACGGCAACTTGGGCTGGGCCATGGCCCATCTGGGTGGCCGGCCAGGGGGCTCCTCCCAAACCCTAGCCTACTCCCCTCCCCTCCCCCTTTCCTCCTCCCACTCCCAACCGGCCGCCTCCCCTCTCCCCTCTCCACCTCTCCACCTCCCTTCCACCCTCCTTGCGCCTCTCCATCTCCCCACCACCTCCATTGCTGCTGTCCAAGGAGGAGAAGGAGCTCCTTGCACCGGCCAAGGAGGAAGAAGAAGGAGAAAGAAGAGAAAGAAGGAGAAAGAAGAGAAAGAAGGAGAAGAAGAGAAGGGAAGAAGAGGGATAAGAAGGGATCCATAGCGGAGCGTGGTGGTGTTTATCCCGCTGCGTGCTCTCTTCGTTTCGGCAAGGGTAACCCGTGGTTCTTTGCTTTAGGTCATTTTCTAGTTGTCTAATTTTCGGGTGTCAGTTCGTCGGTATTCTCCAGCAGTGAAGTTTGTCGGTTTTGATTAGGTTAGAGGCAGATTTGGGTCTGGGTGTCTCCTAGAAAGTTGTAGCTATCGTAGTTACCTTTCATTGCCGACAAGAATCAAGTCATTCAGACTTCGGTAGCCAAAGTTATGAATTTATTAGTACTTCTGTGTTTCTGGAGAGAAGCAGATTTGCTAGTGTTAGTTAACCTGATTGAAGCGCTTATTTAGAGGGGTTTCCAGAGGGTCTCACCATAACGAAAAATGAGGCTAATCCTCTTAGCTTTCAGGGAAGCTAAAGATCACTGAATTCGGACGAACGTAGAGAAAGTTATGATAGTTTCTTGGTCGCTGTCCAGAAACCCGACGTGAAATGTTTGCTCTGATTAATTAGATTAGTAGGTCTGGTAGATGGCCGAATCAGAGGGTCTCCCCAACTAAGTTTATTTAGACATTTCAATTACCTTTTCATATTGTCCAAGATCATCCTATTTGGACTCCTGAGCAGAAAGTTATGGATTTTTGAAGTCTGCTGTCCGCAGTGACCGTTCGCTAGAAATTAGAAAAGCTAGACGTGATAAGAAGATTAGCGATTTCGATTGTAATGTGATGTATGATTTTGGTCCAGTATGCTATTCTTAGTTTGGGGTTATCTTCTTGTCAGGTGGCAGAGATCCCAAGGCAGCACCCACTTCGCGTCCGCCGTTCTCGCGCGGTTGAGGCAAGTATTCGGGTCTATGTGTAGAATTGGTTGCATGTCATGATTGGTTGGTGTATTGTTCATCAATGCCATGTGAATGTGTTGTGGAGATGATTCTAGTTGTGTTGATGCTTGCGAGTTATGTTTAAGGTTCCTTCATGATGCTATTGTTTACATACCCTGACTACATATTGAGTTATGATATTGAAAATATGATGTTGTAGTATTTATGCATGTTGGAGCATACTGAGGCTTGGTCACGTGGTGACCAAGAGTTTTTTTGTTGAGGTCCCTGTCATTGTAATGACAGGCTTGAGGTCCCCGCATTCATGGAATGTGGGCAATGGATCTGAAGGTCCCGTCATTGTGATGACGGGCAAAGGTCCTATACATGTGATGTATAGGCTCTTGGTCCCACTGTGCGGGAGGGCACGAGGCATGGGTAATCATTGACGGATGAATACCCGCATTACGATAAAATGCGGCGAGATAAAGATCAAAGTGTGCATAGCATTATCATCATGTAAATATTTGAAATGTCTTAACGGTGTTGAATAAAGTTGTTTTTAGATGTTATGTCTATGTGAATGTTGCAACCTTGTTGATACTTGCTTGAGTCGTATGGCTCACCCTTGCTTTGTTTTGTTATAGGTACTTGGCAAGAACGTCATGCATGGGAGGAGTAGGCATTGGAAAGCACGCACTACCTCACCACATTTATGCAATTGCTATTTAGTTTCACCTCGAATAAATAAGCGTGTGGAGACTATCTATGGATGTTTTATGATGTTGGTTGTTGGATTATTCATAGTCATGAGAATGATGTTAATTGTTTACAATCGTTAGATTATTTCTTATGCTTGAAAGATTTGGATTATAGAAATAATAATAAATGCCATGGTCATATGTTAATACCTCGATTTGGTTGTTCATACAAAGGAAGTTACATGAAAAATTTATAGAATGTTACGGTTGGTTTAATTCTTGTAATATTCTAGGCTCATGTGGAGTGGGTTATTACTGGTTGGTATCAGAGCGGGCTGTAGGTCCGTGGTGACTAGATTAATTAAAATTTGCTAATGGCTAATCAACTTAAAAATTTGACACACTAGTGCATAGTAGGATGGGGATGGGCAAAGCATTGCATTTACGTTTCCGTTTTATCTTATTGTTGATTCTTGATTTGATTTGAGTATGATTGCTCATTAAGTGACTATATGATTATTATGTGTGGGATAACCCATGTTGAGAGGTTGAGGTCGTGTTGTGGCTCTGGCCTTTACCAAGCTACACCCTCGTTCGTAGTTTGATAATAGAGATTATCATTAGAAGCGGTTGTTCTCTTCCTTGAATTTAATTTGGTCACTCTTGTCGGTTGGGTTTGACGAATCTTTCTTGGTTAGTAGTTTTATTCATGTTGATATGTTTCCATTGGCTTGATTTGTTCGATAAAGCAATCATTGTTTCCCAACCGATGAGTTATTCTTGCGGTGGTGAACTTGGTTGATTGTCAAGTTTGACCTTTATATTGGAGATATGTCTTTCTCATTAGAAAGTATGACCCATTTATTAAACGATGTTTTGGTTAATGAAAGTTTCCTTTTGTAAGTCCTTGATGCGTGGAGGCTTTGACTTAATGAATCTCTTACGGGTATTTTGGGTGTTAAAGTTGAGCGGTTATCTTTTATGAAAGAAAATGTTAAACCTTTTAGCGTTGTCTTCTCGTGGTTAAGTCGAGGTTCTAAACAAAGTAGTTGATGGATATGATATGAGTTATCAAGGTGGGGCGTAGTGTAGTGCATAATAAATCCTAACAAGTATCCTTGCAGTGAAATTGATTAAGTTGATGTTGTCCTCTAGCGGTTCTTAGGAGTGTGATCAGAGTATGACCACACTTAATTGGAATCGATAGAGTTATTAAGAAGTGTGGAAGATTGATGAAAGGGTTGACCCTTAGAATTGTTTAGTTTGCTAAACTTGTTGGAATATTTGGTCTCAATGGATTAATGAAGTGTGGGAAGGGAAAGTTGAGGAGTTGCTAGATTAATTACCTAGTAGATATTAATCTTGGAGTTATATTTTCTATAGATACTTGGTGACCATATATAGCTGCTAGATATATATATTTCTTCCCATGATTAATTGTTGGATTTGTGTACAAAAGATTTAAAGGATTGAGTATCGGTGGATCTAGAATTATGGGGAAGTTATGGATAATTCTTCTATATAGAATGATGTCATGAAATTGGTTTTAGTGTTGTTGATACTTTTGGTTGATGGAATGTTTGATTCTTGAAATTTTAGTATGATTTTGCACCAAATTATGAACATGAGATGGAGCAGTTGAATATGTGGTTGCACATATTCATGTGATTTAGAAAGGAAAAGTAGGTAGCATCTAGATTTTCATGATGAAGCCAGTTGATAACAACAATGGTTGGAGTGCAATTGTTGTGTGTTGAAGTTTGGTGTTGAGCATCGCTAAGAGTTAAATTGATATGATTTAATAGATGGCTTATGCTTACATGATTGTAGAATTGTCGGATGATAGCATGTCATTGATGAAAGGGTTTTGGTAAAACCTTTTGATTTGTGTAGTAGACCTCCGCTAGAATAAAGTGGTTGTTGTAGTGAGGTTGTAACGTTTTGGTGGTCTCTCAATAGGAGATGAGATGATAAAGTAGTATGGAATAGTTTGTTAAGTTTTTGGAGAGCTGTATAATGGAAGAGTTGGCGATACGAGTCTTGTTAAGGGTAGATCATTCTTGATGTTAGTAAGATTATCTGTAGAGATTGTGACTTGTGTGTGTGGTGATGATTCTTTTAGAAATAAAGTAGCTGGATAGTCTTTCATAATTTTGATCTAGTGAAAGTGTTTGAGTTTTGCGTTTGTGATCGATGGACCTCATGCGTTATGTGGTGATTGAGGTTGTTTCAAGCAAAGTGATATGATGAAAGATTTTATTGGCTCTTGAGTGGTTCTGTGATTTGGGTTTTAAGAGCTTATCATGTTTAAGTGGCAAAGTGACATAGCAATCACAGAGAATAACTATCCTTGTTAAAGGAAGGAGAGAAGTTAAGTGCTTGAGATTTAAGTCATTTACGCAACTTGCGGTTTATTTGAGTATGCTTAAACCTTATGCAGTGTTCCATAAGAGTTTATCAATTTTCAAAGGCAATACCCTTTTCTTTTTGGGGTTCGATCTTCCCTTCGTGTGGGACTTGTGCCTCAAGCTGTTGACTTTCTCTTTTGTTGTGCGAGTTCTTTGCCAATCGACTATTTCCCTTGGTCCTCTGTTCACTGCGAGTGGTAGATGTTTCTATGTGGTGAAAATTATTTTCATTTGTCTTTCTTTTGAGAAGGATTCATCGATTCGTTTCACAAGGGTCTTTCAAGTGTTTATTCTATGAAGTTGTGAAACTTTGGGTTGGAAGTTATTCGATGAGCATTGGAGGATGAAATAGTTTCATAATATAGTTCTTTGAGAGAAGTTTATCTCAATAGAAGATTGTCTTTGGAGGTTAAAGCGATTGCATTGTTACAACTAATAGAACCTATAGTGATTGTGATCCAAGATCTTTTGTTCACTTGGTGGAACATTAGAATTATCGAAAACATGGAAATCTTGATCAACTATATAGAGTATCGCAATTTGGTAGTATTGCGAGGTTGCGAAGGATATTCTTGATGGTGTGGTTTAATGAGAGTGGGATTACAAAGTAATCGAATCGTCATGTCGATTAATGAGATAGACGGGATGGTTGTATTATTGCCGGAAAGACTTGGACTTAGTAAGTAACTCTTTAAGAGTTAGAATCTTTATAAAGATAATTGGGTCAAGAAGATATTTTCATGTTGATGTTAATGCGCGAGTATGTATGGTGTGAGAATTTTAGGGATTTTAATCGGAGGTTTTCCTATCTTCTTTATGAGAAGTTCATTGTAGGAGTTTTGGAGTTTAATTTGGGCATTGCATTATTTTTATGCTAGAACTTTGGTCGCCCAATGATTATGTGTAGAGGAAGTAGATTAAGGGTGTTAGTAGATTAAGGGTGAATTTGAACAATAGGATGATGGTTGATAGAACCCTTTTGATGAAGTATATGAATGTGATAGCTGGGAATTCCAAGTTGTTTATTCCTAAAAGATTGAGGTGATGTGATTGCGTGTGTGATCTATTTTGAGATGCATTGGAAGTCATCATCAAATTAATCATGTCGATAGAGGAGTTGTTGAGAGAAAGTTTTGGTGGAGTCGTTAGAGCCTTTATCGAGAGGTGTGGATGATGTATTTCGACTTGAGCGTAACGTTGAGAATGTCAAGTTAAGAGAGATGAGTTAGTGTGCTATGCGCTGAACTGAAATTCCAAAGTTGAGAGAGATTTTAGTCCTAAAGAGAAGCGATAAATCGTTGTTTCCTCAAGAAGTGAATCGTTTCCTTGATTCTCGTTTGAGTTTTGTGTTGTTGACCAATGTCTTTCGTAAGTTGAGTTTGACTTGATTTTGGTATGTGTGGTTCTTATCGGTTCAGGAAGAATAAATGAAGTTTTTGATTTGGGCATTTAAAATGATTCCTCCGTTGGTTTTGGACGCTTATTCGCAACTTTGCCACTTGTAAAGTAGAAGGGTTTCCTTGATGAAATTCAATTTCTAGATTTGACCTGTAGTACTTGAGTGAGTAACGCATAATGGCGATGTGAATCTTTCTTATTTAGATGGGTTTTGTCGGTAAAAGAGTTGCTTAAAGGAATTCGATTGTGTGTTTAGTTAAAGGAGGTGATTCTTGTTTCATTGAAAAGTTCAGTGAGAGGTGGAACAAGAGTTCCGTGTTCTGTGTGCATGTTGTGTGGTTGATTGAGGGGGAAGGTTAGCCCAAGGTACTTTGGTTTATTTTAGTTAGCTACGGGAATTCAAAAGTTGGCGTATCGTTAGGACCGTCTCGGGTTCATACGCGGTGTCGCAACATCGGGCGTGTTTGGTGCCTAGTGAGTACACGAGAGATATGGAGGTTGAGTTTCATTAACGTTGTTGACCTTGAGCGGGATCTTACCTGCGAGACTCTTTTGATGAATATTCTCGAAATCTTGAGTTGAGCGTTAATGCGGACGTCGTTTACGCCACAGGTGTTGTGGTCTCATCTATTTGAGAGAGGCCACTTGAAAGATTGAGTCTCGCGTGGCGAGTTTAGCAAGAGTTGATCGCGTTGGTATCATTGTTAAGTTCTAGTCGCGGGTTACTTTCGTGTAGATCGGCGCTTAGATTCGGGTCGAATCTGTTAAGAGGTAGAATGTAATACCCGAAAGTGTGTTAGCGATTAGTCGGGAGAGATTAATTTTTATTTTGGGAGAGGTCGATTATTCGGGAAGGATCAAGCGGGCGTCGGGAGGGACTAATTGGATTGTTGTCGGTCTGCAGTTTTGAGGGGAAAGAGCAATTTGGTGGCAACTTGGGCTGGGCCATGGCCCATCTGGGTGGCCGACCAGGGGCTCCCCCCCAAACCCTAGCCTACTCCCCTCCCTCCCCTTTCCTCCTCCCACTCCCAACCGGCCGCCTCTCCCCTCCCCTCTCTCACCTCTCCACCTCCCTTCCACCCTCCTTGCGCCTCTCCATCTCCCCACCACCTCCATTGCTGCTGTCCAAGGAGGAGAAGGAGCTCCTTGCACCAGCCAAGGAGGAAGAAGAAGGAGAAAAGAAGAGAAAGAAGGAGAAAAGAAGAGAAAGAAGGAGAAGAAGAGAAGGGAAGAACAAGGAGAAGAAGGGATCCATGGCGGGCGTGGTGGTATTCATCCCGCTGCGTGCTCTCTTCGTTTCGGCAAGGGTAACCCGTGGTTCTTTGCTTTAGGTCATTTTCTAGTTGTCTAATTTTCGGGTGTCAGTTCGTCGGTATTCTGCAGCAGTGAAGTTTGTCAGTTTTGATTAGGTTAGAGGCAGATTTGGGTCTGGGTGTCTCCTAGAAAGTTGTAGCTATCGTAGTTACCTTTCATTGCCGACAAGAATCAAGTCATTCGGACTTCGGTAGCCAAAGTTATGAATTTATTAGTACTTCTGTGTTTCTGGAGAGAAGCAGATTTGCTAGTGTTAGTTAACCTGATTTAAGCGCTTATTTAGAGGGGTTTCCAGAGGGTCTCACCATAACGAAAAATGAGGCTAATCCTCTTAGCTTTCAGGGAAGCTAAAGATAACTGAATTCGGATGAACGCAGAGAAAGTTATGATAGTTTCTTTGTCGCTGTCCAGAAACCCGACGTGAAATGTTTGCTCTGATTAATTAGATTGGTAGGTCTGGTAGATGGCCGAATCAGAGGGTCTCCCCAACTAAGTTTATTTAGACATTTCAATTAACTTTTCAGATTGTCCAAGATCATCCTATTTGGACTCCTGAGCAGAAAGTTATGGATTTTTGAAGTCTGCTGTCCGCAGTGACCGTTAAGCTAGAAATTAGAAAAGCTAGGCGTGATAAGAAGATTAGCGATTTCGATTGTAATGTGATGTATGATTTTGGTCCAGTATGCTATTCTTAGTTTGGGGTTATCTTCTTGTCCAGGTGGCAGAGATCCCAAGGGCAGCACCCACTTCGCGTCCGCCGTTCTCGCGCGTTGAGGCAAGTATTCGGTCTATGTGTAGAATTGGTTGCATGTCATGATTGGTTGGTGTATTGTTCATCAATGCCATGTGAATGTGTTGTGGAGATGATTCTAGTTGTGTTGATGCTTGCGAGTTATGTTTAAGGTTCCTTCATGATGCTATTGTTTACATACCACGACTACATATTGAGTTATGATATTGAAAATATGATGTTGTAGTATTTATGCATGTTGGAGCATCGAGGCTTGGTCACGTGGTGACCAAGAGTTTTGTTGAGTCCTGTCATTGTAATGACAGGCTTGAGGTCCCGCATTCATGGAATGTGGGCAATGGATCTGAGGTCCCGTCATTGTGATGACGGGCAAAGGTCCTATACATGTGATGTATAGGCTCTTGGTCCCTGTGCGGAGGGCACGAGCATGGGTAATCATTGACGGATGAATACCCGCATTCACGGTAAAATGCGGCGAGATAAAGATCAAAGTATGCATAGCATTATCATCATGTAAATATTTGAAATGTCTTAACGGTGTTGAATAAAGTTGTTTTTAGATGTTATGTCTATGTGAATGTTGCAACCTTGTTGATACTTTTTGAGTCGTATGGCTCACCCTTGCTTTGTTTTGTTATAGGTACTTACGGCAAGAACGTCATGCATGGGAGGAGTAGGCATTGGAAAGCACGTACTACCTCACCATATTTATGCAATTGCTATTTAGTTTCACCTCGGAATAAATAAGCGTGTGGAGACTATCTATGGATGTTTTATGATGTTGGTTGTTGGATTATTCATAGTCATGAGAATGATGTTAATTGTTTACAATCGTTAGATTATTTCTTATGCTTGAAAGATTTGGATTATAGAAATAATAATAAATGCCATGGTCATCTGTTAATACCTCGATTTGGTTGTTCATACAAAGGAAGTTCTGTCGAAAAATTTATAGAATGTTCTGGTTGGTTTAATTCTTGTAATATTCTAGGCTCATGTGGAGCTGGGGTGTTACAGAAATAATGATAAATACAAGTAACCACCTAGAGGTGACTAACCCGATAGCCACCACAACATAGCACGAATCCCCGATTCGTACCATCCATCAAGTTTTAATTAAAAGGTTGTAGTCTAACTCTTGAAAGACCTCGCCAAGCGTGTCCATAACCTAGGACGAGGCTATTCGAATAGTTTTAACCTGCAGGGTGTACCAATGTACCCACACTTGGATCGCCTTTAAGCCACAAAAGCACACTTCCGAAGGTATGCCGGCACGGCTAAGTCCTACGAGACGTTTTCCAATATTGTGTATTAACCACGAGCCACTCGTATGGATCGGAACCCATACGCTCACATTGCAAGCCAAAAGACGACAAATCCCATCACGGGTGAAGTCTTTCGGACACTACAATGCTCTCAACACCATCCCTCCTGCGACTCCCTGCGACCTGGAGCCAATACATGCCAAAGTACTAAGTCAAGAGAGGTCCCATACCCTCTATTGTGGTTAGCACGCACAGATGCTTGGTTTAGTGTAACAAGATGTTCGGTCTTTGTTGATCTGAGCACCATTCCAGTCACACCAAAAAATCACACCGTCTTACCATTGTGCCCAAGTCCAAATCCTTTTGCTTTTAGTTTTGGTTTTTGCAATAGAACATGGCACCCAGCCGAAATATAGATACATAGTAAACATTTGTGTGATCAAGGTTATCGACAAGTCGATAACCGCCCATTTCTACCGGAAGCTAAGCATGGCTAAGCAATTAATCCGCAAGACTACTAAGTGACATGAGCTCATCCACGAACTCTAAATCACAGCAATAACCTAGGCTCATGGTAGTAAAGGATAATCATTTGCCCAAGAAAATGCATCTACTAGGTCAACTACGACGATAGTTTAACACAAACTAGCAATGCATACATAAAATTTGTAAACAACATAAATACTTGAAGATACAGGGATTAACATGATCAAACTGCTTGCCTTGCTGGAATTGTTCTTGCCGCAGAGGAGGATTCTCAAGTTCAATAAACTCTTCGGAACCTAACGCAAAATTGCGATAAAACCAATAAGAACGAAGAACACCAAACAAAACTCAACAGCAAAAGACATCCAAACCCCATGAAATTTACACAGCAGCTAGATGTTGATTTTAGACAATTTTAAGAACAAGAATGACTTCATTTGGACTTAGCATGAAAAAGTTATAGTTAAAACTAGTTCTCTAAGCCTATAAATTCTCTAAATTAATTACTGGTGCTGTTCATGGCCAAAATTTCTATAATGATCTAGAACCCAAAATTATTATGGTAGGTAGTTTATGTCATCCTAATCACAGCAAAGTTGAGTTTACTAAATTTGGAGTTATAATGATTAACTTATGATTTTTCTAAGTTGTAAACCTAGCACATTACATTTTCCAGAAACATAAACATGTTTAAAACCCATTTCATATTAAAGTTTGTTAATAGGAGGATTTAACAACATTGAGTTCACACATTTAGAAATTCAAGGAATTACTTGTGTCTTTTACAACATTAAATGAATTTTTAAATGCTACCAATAAGGTTAAATCTATTAACATATTTTTTTGGTGCTGATTTAGGCCTACAACCATTTTTAGATTAAAGTTTAGTAAATAACAAAATTAACAAAGTTGAAATCATTCAATTTGCAGATATACAGAAAAGATATGCATTTTCCCAGTTTTAATTCAATTCTAGAATATCCAAAAATGGCTGAAAACAAGCTATTAAAGATTACAGAATTTTCTACCATAGAAGCATAGCTAAAAGTTTTTTTTATATTAAACTTTAGTGAAATACAAATTCATTACAGTTGGATTCATTTAAAAAGGATCAATTTTGAATTAGATATGAATTTCTAAAGTTTTTATACAATTTTCAGAAGATAAATAAATACTTACTGAGATACAGATAAACTTAACCGAAAAGAATTGTCGTGGACTAATCTGGGCCTTAGATAAGAAATCGAACGGCCCACGCGCGCCAGGAATAGCGCACACGCGCGACCTCCGAGAAGCCCACCGTCGGATCTAGATCCAACGGTCCACGAGAGGGAGACATTCGGGTGACCCGAACATTTCACTCAATCTCAGCCGCTGATCTGGAGATGAGCGGCCCGGAGCGCGAGTTCATTCGGGTGACCCGAACAGCACAAGAATCTCGACCGTAGATCATGAGATCAGCGATCCAGGACGTCGGGCGTTTCGAGCGGTCCGAAAGTCACCCAGATCTAGGCCGTTGATCGCGAGATCGACGGTCGACAATGATTGGGCCGTTCACGATGTGAGCAGGAGCTCTGACATGCGGGGCCCACTGTTAGCGACTAGGGTCTTGCCTGTGGGGCTTTATCACACGTGCACAGGGCACGCGGGCCCACTTGGCAGCGAGACACCCGGAGATTTTAGGACAGATAATTAAATACTAATGATCAATGATTAGTGATGATTAGAAATTAATGTGTCCTAAAGATTTTCACAGAGATGGACTTAGGGACTGAGGGCCCACCTGACAGTGGCACAGGGGTTATCACCGACAGCCATTAATGCCGACACTTAGCTAACCAATGATTAGACATTAATGATGTCCTAACCGCACTGATTAGAGCCAGCGGAGGGGATTTAAGGGGCTGGGCCCACTACCAGAGGCACATTAGGCCAGATTAGGACACAATTAATACTTCTAATGATTGATTATGATTAGGCATTAACTGTGTCCTAAATATCCGACGAAAACGGGCGCTCCCAGCTAACAAAAACCGAGTGGATTTCACGGCTTGTCACCGGCGACTCCGGCCACGGCGGCGCCCACAAAATACCAAAATGGGTTCGCAATAGTGTTGCGGACCCAATGGTGATGACCTCGCTGGCGGTGGAGGTCTAGAACGCCGGCGAGCCGGAAAACAAGGATGGGGCTTTTACGGCCAAAAATGAAAACGACAAAAATGCTCCGCTGCAGTCCAAGAAAGCGAGTGCCATTACTTCTAGGGACTAAATAGAAGCTACTTTAACCGGGAGGAGCTTCAAAGATGGTCGGAGAAGACTTGGACACGATAGAGTTCACCGGAGCCGAGGAAGATGATATGAAAATGATAACCTAAGCAAAATGAACATCGATGGGTGATCAAAATAGCTACATTGTGGCTCCCAGAAGCTCCACAAGTAAGTAATTGCAAAAAGAACCACTTACCGGAGTTGGAGAAGAAAGGGGGTGAAATCGGCCGAAAATCTCCAAACCTAAAATTGAGTGATTCCTGTGAATGCAACCCGAAATTAAGTTAGGGGAAATGTAAAGGAAGTTGAGGAGCTCAAAAGGGTACAAGAAAGATCGAAGATGAACCACTGGACATCAAGATCACCAATGGAGCTTCTCGGGTCAACAATGGTGCATTAGGTGTTTTTGAGGTCCTAAGCTCCAAAAGTGAAGAAGGAGCTAAAGGTGGTGTAAAGGAACACCAGGAGGGGCTAAGGGGGCTATTTAAAGAGGGAGGATTAGGGTTTTGAGCAAGAACAAGAGTCCATGGTGGGCTCGGTTCATGGTGCAGCCATGGTCCATGAAATTGCGCAAAGAAGAGTACTTGAGCGAAGCTTGAGAGCATTAAATGCCAGGACCGAGCCGTTCAAACGGTGGCGCAAGGCGTTGAAAAGGGCTCTCCCACGCCATGTCCCGCGCACGCGCAGGGAGCTAGAGGAAGAAGAAGAACGAGAAAGAACGCGGTGATCGTTGGATTTAAAATAGACGGCCACGATTACACGGTGACGATCGGAGGTTTTAACGTCACACTCAATCTGGAGCGTCCGATTAAGAACGAACGGCTGAGATCAATTGGGACATTCGGGTGACCTGATCAGCCCAAAGAATCAGGACGGTTGGATCTTAGTCCAACGGCTCTGATCGACGAGGACTTCGTGGCGGCCCGAAAGCAACAATCACCCGGGACCGTTTGGTTAAGATCCAACGGATGATGTCAACCGCGCGCTAGAAAGGGGGCCCGGTGCAGTTAGTGGGTTCGACCGAGTCAAGTGGCTCGAGCCCGAGCCCAACTCGAACCCAAGGAATGGTGAAACCAAGTTTGATTTTAAATTAGACAGAGACTTTTGAGGATTTATTAGAGGTAGCAAAATAACTCCAAAAATTCTGAAATTTTTACAGGAGCTTGCTAGCAGAGTTATTGACCTTGAGTAAAATTTGTAGAGGTTTCTGTGCTGTGCATTTTTCTCCAAAAATTCTGCAAGGTTCTGGTTTAAGGTTTGGCTGAAAGTCAATCAGGTTTGACTGCCCTCTAAAAATAGTCAAACAATTTCTGAAAATTGTGAAATTTTTCAGAGGGGTCACATACCATCCCAAGAACTTAGAAAAAATATTTTCAGGAGATGATCAAAAGGTCCGACAAGATTGTTTTTGAAAGATCAAGATTTGGATCAAAAGACTTGTGACTTTGTATTTCCATAACTCTTGTACAAGAATTGTTTAGCACTCACAGGAAATACATGATGTAAGAAAAAGTTTTAATTTCTACTGATTTTCTTACATTTGAAACACAAGTCTGAAACTTGGGATGTTACAGTAAAGTGCACAAACCTCTGTAGAGTGTTAAACAATCTATTCGAATAGCCACGGCTGCGGTCATGCACATGCTCGGGGATTTCACACGATGGGTAGATTTTCATAAAACAATTGGGAGGGGCAGCTGTGTGAGCAAACTTATACAGTTGTGTGAACGAAACTGATTAGATTATGTAAGATTTGTGAAAATACTTATTGAAATTATTGTTGTTATTTGTTTTAAATTATGCTTTCAAACTATTATTCATATTCAACTACAACTGTTGCTTTTATGCAAATGAACCATAGATTCCATATTCTTTGAAACAAACCATCATCTATAATTGCATTCTTTGGTGCGACTTGCTGAGTATTCTATGTACTCATTCTTGCTATAAATATTGTTGTTTAGTTGAGAAGGCTACAACAGTTCATCATCGGTCAACAAGGTCTATTTCAAGGATCGTGGAGAACTAGGCCACGCTACCCCAATCGATTGCCTATGGGCATATGGATGGGCTTCATTGATGTTATTTAGTTTCTTTCTCCTGCATCTTATTTGAGTTATTCTCTTCTGAGACATTAATTGTAAGCTTTGATCTTAAGGTCGTTACTATGATAATTACTGTTAATTGCCTATTACTTAGTTATCTTTGCATATGGAATTATATTTCAACAATGTTGCTACTATGTGCACTAGCGTGATCCTAGACTAGTGTAGTATACACAAAGGGTTTAGATTTGCATATTTGGGTCCCGACAATCACGTTTGATTAACCTGTAATAATCTGAATAAAAAAGTGAAACTCCTCTATAGTTTTCTTTGAATATCCCACTCTCTTGGTGAGGAGAAGGTATTCAGAACCATTCTCTTCCACTATCTCTAGATGTGTCGACGATCGAGTTGCCAATCTTATGAAATAAAAAGAAAAATGGAACGGGACTTCTTAGGAAAGAATGGAATTGTTCTTTATTGATATAAACTGGTTGCTACAGGGGGTGCCTGCGATTAGGCGGTGGACTAGATCTAATTATACTGAATGTAGCACTAGTTTTCTATATCAGGCTTGAAACATGAATCCAATGATAATGCCTATGCTTCAATCTGATCTCCCCTCTGACTTTGATTGCTCCGTCTTTAAATAACTTCTGAAGAGGTGGTAGTTACTCTTGAAGAGACGCCTGTTGTGAAGTGATGCGATTTTTCAGAGCGAGGTAACGGTTAATGAAGTATCAGCCATTCTATGGTTGAGTGTCTGAGAGACACTCAACCGTATGGTAGTTGTTGTCAGTGTCCGTGGTTTGTATAATGTCATGTGGGTTGGGATATGTGACATGTGTTCTATTCATCACACGGTAAAGAATATTCCTGGAGTTTGATCCAGATACCAGTTCGTAGATTTTATGAGCAGTTACCTAGTCGGAGGCTAGGTACAGGACCTCGCCCGACCAGGGTACCCATTCAAGTAACCTCTAGAATCCTTACGACCAGTGAGGTCGTTAGCCTTAGGGGTTACAACCATGAAGACATATGGTTTTTTTTATCACGTGTTAAAGAAATACATTGTGATTTTAATCCTCGTCAGCTAGCCCCCGAACTTTATCCCGATGAAATCGTACCGGGCAGACCCTCATTTAATGCCGTGATATTCGAAGCGGTCTATATTCACTTTAAAGTTGAGAACCTGCCTTGGGAACCAAAGAGTTTTTTGTCTGTTGGACTTCCACCCTTATCTTCTTATTTAATCCTACCACAATCTGAAGGTTATAAATAATCCTCAGAAGATAGATCTTTGAAGAAATGATCTAATCTCAAAAAATCCCCAGATTGCTTAGTTTCGCTCCCTATTAGAAGGTTTCTTCCTCAAACCTTTTCAAGTTCGAGTGGATGGGATTCATATTCCCATATTGCCTTGGTATCTTTTAGTAAGACAAAAGTTATGGGACAAATTGACTTTTCGACCACCATTGCAAGACCTAAATCCATGGGAGGTAACCTCAAGGCGGTCGGAAAGTCAATTTGGTGTATGGATTTTGTTTTCAAGGTGAATATGGCCTTCAAAGATCAGGTGAGCACTTCACTGTCTATGATGTGTGATCTTTGATCAAGACTGAAGTTTATATCAAGAGGAAGGTGCGAAATCAGCGCTTACCAGGTTACATATCTCTGGTCTCCTTCTGCTAGAGATCAACTTTGATCATTCTGAAGATATTCTTCGAAGAACCAGTCGAAGAACCTTGCTAGTCAGAAGAAGATTGTAGAAGAAATATAATTAGGGTTTTTTTTTGTATTATTTGGATTTCACGAAATAAAGTTTCATTCTGATCATATCTTGGTAACAAAGAATAGGGTTAAGTCGAGTTTTGGATATTCTTTCCAGTGGGTATGCATCCACATACAGAAAGAAAGGGAATCCAACTAAACAACATTCCCATTATTCGACCAGAATATGTAGGGATACGGGCAGACTACGCTAGCAACAATTCAAAATTTCTATCACGTAAAGCTGGATGCCAAGCAAGTTAGATGATCACAGATCATTACCACCAGACGTGCAGTGCAGCGGAAGTAGAGTCGGAGCAGCCTAATCCGACGAAGAACGCGCCGATGTAGGGGTCGTAAATGATCGTCCAGCGTCCTCGTAGTCGATCGTCTCCTCCAGCAACCTCCGCAGTTCCTTGTGAAGATTGTGGATCGTCCTCAGCGCAACAGCGACCGCAGTAGCGCCTCTACGGTATCCACACGTCTAGAGAAGGAACAACCGTACGACGGTGTGCTAGCACCAAGTCGCACGGGAAGGCTCTCTCAAGAAGATGGCGGCTAGGGTTTCGGTGGAAACAACTCACGTGTCTCTCTCTCGGACAATAGCCTCAAGCATCTCCTTATATAGTGCCCCGTGTCGGATCCTATCCGAACACGTTTGAGTACTGATTTGCTCCAACCCATTAAGTGTGTGACCCGTTAGGTTTGTGTGTAATCGGTTGTGACTCGGAAACCCTTTCCGACCACGAGTCGTAGCGGTCCCTAGTAGGACATAACGATTCCTGAATACACACAAATTATATCGGATGAACCTTCATACAATATGATCTACGACTAGGTCCTCATCACTTACGACCAGGTTCTATCTCTATACGACTAGTTCGCATTCGGTCACGACCAGTTCGTAACTCCTTACGACTAGGTTTCGACCACTCTGTGATTTCGTTCGACCAGTCTACGACTTGCTCGTATCACCATACGACTTGTCTGGACCTGGTCGAACTAAGCGACCTACTCTAGTATTCTCCCTTTGCCTCACGATATCTGGTTGAACTCCAGGCGAGATAATGTGTCATCCATGGACTGTTCAATACTTTCTCGATCGAGTTGTCGGATAACCTTATGTGGTCGAACACTTCAACCACTAGTGGCATGGCCATGCACTTTCTTTATCCGACTACTTCGAGGGGTCCAGAGACATCTCTCTTGTTATTTTAGGAGGGGCAAATCCCATATCCGACCAGTCACATCCCTCCGCATGTTTCATAGCATACCCGAAAGCTACATTTATAACTACCTAGTTACGAGTAGCGTTTGGCAACCCCTAAGAGTGCTATTACACATGTAGGGAACCATGCTGATCTCAGGTCTAAGGATTATACATATTCATTGCTTGAGACCAACTAATGACACATAGAATCATAACAATCTCAATAGTGTCTCAAGGTGGGTCAATCCAACCCCATGTTCTCTAACATGTGTTCATATTATTGATTCGATATCCCTATATCCATGACCGGTGAAACATGATCATCAATCAATACATGTGCTGGTCGTAGAGTCACTGGTGTTCCGATCAGTAACATTCGACTAGGGATACTTTTAGAACGACATCATATAAGTCGAAGAGTTTCACCAACAAGTCACATACTCGTTGATCTTCATAACTAACGATTCATTTAAGGAACATAATAATATTTATTCAAGAACTCATAAACATAGACGTGATACAATCATCTCTATGATTGACTCTAGGGTATATCACCAACAGAATAAGGGGTTTAAAAAGACATGAAAAGAATGGAAAAAGAGAAAAAAATAGTTTCTTAACTGTAGAAAGTAAATCCTGAACAGATCTTCTGGAACTCTGGTTGTCTCCAACCAGGACACTCCTCGAAAAAAGTTCCTAGGGATGAAGTGGTCGTTGATGTTCCCAACCAGAACGCTCCTCAAGCAAAGGTTGCTAAGGATGAAGTGGTTAAGGAAGCCCCCGAGCAGGCATCAGTGCCAGTGTTTGCTCAGGATCCACTAGTGATTCTAACTCCATCTGTGGAGGTAGATATCCCCGAAGATTCTCAACAGGTTCCACCCCCTGTTGGTAATTCTTCTCAATCTAACAAGTTCCCTTTTCACCCTCGATTTATCGAGGATAAGGAGCTTGATGAGGCCTGGGGGAAGATATCGGACCATCAAGCCAAGATAGGCTCCAATATGATTTTTGCCGAATATAATGACGTGGCAATTCGGTGAGTATTTATGACCAGTTTCATAGCTCTTCCTTTGGAAAACTTATGAAGAAGACTGCTATTTTTGTAGCATATGGTCGAAAATTACACTGTGATTGGAGGACTAACCCAGCGAATAAGGCTTCTGGAGCAGAAACATTCTGAATTGAAAAGTAATAACTTTTCTCCTTAACTTGTCTTCTTACTCTTTACTATGTTGTCCCTCTTTTGTAAATTAATTTCTCCCTTATCACTTGTGATAGATTTGGAGAAAATTAAAGATGAGGTCGTGGTTAAAGAAGCCATGATAATAAAGCTCAAAGAAGAGTGCCAAGCCAAGGATCAGTCGATCACATATGTGACGACCAGGCAAAAAGAGATTTTTGACTCTTGTGAGCAAGAAATCAAAGGTAACTGGTCGTAGACTTGACTAGTATACCATGTCTCCAATTTATGTGTATGTTAACTTTTATCTACTCATGCAAAGAAAACTCAAGCACTTAAAAGAGCAGAAAAAGCTCTTGAGTTCGAGCGTGGCCAAGTGGCTGAACTTGAGTAGAGTCTTGAAGACAAATTCAAGTCTCTGAACAAGATGCTCTTCGACCTGGGGTCGGGAATGCAATTGCCCATTTTGAGAGACCCTGCAGAGAAGATCAATTTTCTCGGCCATCAACTCGAGGACCTCAAGAATGTGATAAAAACTTTTCGAGAGAACTATGCCAGGACAATGAAGGAAGCTAGTGCAAATGGAGTTAGTGTTGCCTTGACGAAACTGAAGGCTTCCGACTCCTCTATTCATCTTGGAGCTGTTGAAGAAGACTTCGACTGCTCGGATGATGAAGCGACCAAGTTGCTCGAGGAAGTAAAGCCTCTCGAAACCAAGGTTGCGGAGGAAATGGAAGTCGGATCTCCATCACACAGCGAGCAATCTGGCGGTTCTAACAAGTAGATGGATGCAATATTTAACTTTGTAAATAAAACTTACCTTTTAACATCAATGAAGTTCTTGTTTTATCTTCTTAAATTCGTTAAATACTCGTATATTCCTTAGCCCCTGACTGCTTATATTAGTAAATGAACGTTACTAAAAAAGCAGTAGACCAAGAAAACGAGTTAATAACTACAACCATAGTATAAAGCATGTGTTGATTATGTTATAAAAATGATCTAGTTAACACTAGAAAATCAAATTAGTCGGAACCAGTGTATGATTTCGACTAGCTGAGATCTTTTCCATAATCAAAATACTATGAAATACCACACATGGTTGGAAGATGTCACAATACTTGCCCTAATGATAAGAAAGCATGCAAGAACGTATACAACAAAGAATACCATAAGCATCCTTGTTTATATGTATCATCCAATACTGGTCGTAAGGGTTGCTAAGAACTAAAGATATGTGAAAAACATTTTGCGAGACGTGCTCATGCTCAAGTCCGACTGGCAGCGAGGATCGTAAGAGAAGGACCATCGCTAGGAAGCTCCTTCTAGTGGCAAGACCGCGTGCAGAAAGGAGAGACTTCGACTAGGAGGTTTTCGGTGTCCTGACCAGTAGCCAAACAAGAGTTGAACAAAATGTTGAAATGAAGAAAACAAACTTCAAATTCTTAAGCATGTAAGAAATCATATGAAGTTGTTTGTGTAATGCTCGTTTTACTCGTATGTTTTTTTAAGAAAAGAGTGTGGTCACGCATGAGAATCATTGAAGCAATGATCACGACTAGGACCTTTTTGGCATTGGATGATCAAGTCGAAGCCAATGAGTAATAGAGACCATTGAAAAGGATATCAGAGAGAATGAGTGTCTTCTTCGACCAGTCAAACAACAATGATACTTGACCAAATAGAGGAAAACATATAAATAATGACACTTATGGAAAATAAAATACTCATCTTTATTAAAAAAATAGAAGATGTACATAAAAGAAATGATTAAAAAAAGAACTTACGCAATTGATCAATATTTCAAGAATTTGACAAAATTTGCCCGCATGACATTGCTAACCGTACCGAACCTGGTCGGGTGACTTCGACCACAGTGTATGGACCTTCCCACTTGGGAGAAAGTTTGTTGCAATTTTCCTGACTCTGAATTTTTCTGAGAACCAGATCACCTACAGCTAGGCTGCGAGGTTGCACCTTACGACTGTGGTACCGTCGCATGGCTTGTTGGTAGATTGCTGATCATATTAAGGCTTGATTTTGTCATTCTTCAAGGAAATTGATGTCGTCAAGTCGTCGTTCATTTTGATCATTTTTATTAAAACAATCAGTTCGAGCAGAACCAATTTTTAGTTCTGGAGGAAGCATGGCTTCAGCCCTATAAACCGAAAAGAATGGTGTTTCACCGGTCGCACGACTGGTCATGGTACGAACGGACCATAACACAGAAGGGAGTTCTTGAACCCAAGCTCCGACCGTGTGATTAACTGGTCAAACACTTATCGATTGATTCCCTGCATTATGATACCATTGGCTCGCTGAACTGCTCCGTTGCTCTGTGGATGAGCGATAGAAGCAAAGTGTATCTTGATACCTAGGTCATCGTAGAATTTCTGAAAATTACCGCTTGAGAACTAGGTACCGTTATCTGTGATTATATGACTGGGTACACCAAATTGTGTGATCACATTTTTTGTGAGAAACCTCTTAGCGGCTTCAGTTGTTGTTTTAACAACTGGCTCGGCTTCGATCCATTTTGTAAACGTGTCAATCATGACGAAAAGGAATTCGAAGCCCCGGGGTGCTCTTGGGAACGTCCCAGAATGTCTAGTCCTCAGGTTGCAAAAGGCCGAGAAAGAGGAATGGTTTGTAAAGCTTGTGCCAGCTGATGTAGTTGTCGGCTATGAAACTGACATTGTACGCACTTCGTCACGAGCTCTTTTGCATCATGAAGGGCAGTTGGTCAGTAGTATCCTTGCCTGAAGGCTTTACCAACCAGCGTTCTGTAGGAATGATGTGCTCCACAGACTCCTCCATGAATTTCGATCAGCAACTTAATGCTATCCGGTTGAGATATGCATCTCATTAACACCTCGTGAGATCCTCGTTTATATAAGGTACATTCAATAAGAGTGTATGATTTAGCTTTTTGTGCTATACGATCGGCCTCTACATCATCTTTTGGAATTAGGTCATGCTGAAGATAATTGTAGATCGACGTCATCCAATCTCTACCTTGATCGTGATGGCGCAACCATCAATGACCTGTGGAGCATCCATGTTCGTAGAACAAAGGTGTACGACCTCCTTGTGAACATTTATGTCCTCGGAAGGCTCGACCACCGAGGGTGAATCGAGTTGCTCGAGAAAAACTCCGGGCGAGACGGTTGACCTGGTGGAGGCCATCCGTGCCAACTAGTTTGCCAAAAAGTTTTCCTTTCTAGGAATATGTTGGATCTGGAAACCAAAGAAGTGCTTTTTGAGTTTTCGTACTTCCGCCAGATAAGATGACATCTTGGTACTAGTGTATTGATACTCTTTCCCTACTTGAATTGCTACTAATTGAGAATCACCTTTCACTAGTAATCTGTGAATCCCGAGCGAACGAGCTACTCGGAGTCCTACCAACAAACCTTCATATTCTGCCACATTATTTGTAGCAGGAAAGTTTAACTAAATGGAGTATTTTAAGTGTTCGCCAGTAGAGAAAATCAAGACGACTCCAGCCCCCAAGCCTGTGAGCATCAAGGAACCGTCGAAGTACATTGTCCACTCATCGTAGCGTTCATACTCGGGCCGTTGGGTGGGTTTAGGGTTTGTCTATTTGGCAATGAATTCTACTATTGTCTGGGACTTGATTGCTGTTCGTGAGGTGAAATGGAGGTCGAACGCCCCAAGCTCAACCGCCCATTTTGCTATTTGTCCTGATGACTCCCTGTTTCCAAGGACTTGACCAAGGGGATATCCGATTGGTATGACCACTTTGTGGGCTTGAAAGTAATACCTTAGTTTTCTTGAAGTCATAAGGAGACCATAAAGCAACTTTTGTACTTGTGGATACTGTTCCTTTGGTCCATGTAAGACTTCGCTTACATAATATACCAGTTGTTGGACGTTGTCGCGTTCTACGACCAGTACACCACTGGCTGTTTGTGGCGTTGTCGCTACGTAAATTAGTAATGTCTCCCCCAATCTCAGAGAAACTAAGATTGGAGCACTTGTAAGGTACTTTTTATGTTCTTCAAAGGCATCGTTTGCCTCTTTAGTCCACTCGAAACTTTCATGTTTCCGGAGAAGTTTAAAGAAAGGTAATCATTTTTCTCCTAACTTTGCTATGAAACAACTTAGCACTGCCATACAGCCGGTTAGTTTTTGAATTTCCTTCTTTGTGGTCGGAGGGCGCTTTTGCTCGATGGCCGAGATCTTCGCTGGGTTGGCTTCATGCCTTTAGCAGAAACTAAGAATCCAAGAAGCTTACCAGAAGAAACTCCAAACACACACTTTTCTTGATTTAACTTAAGCTTATGACGTCTTAAGTTATTGAAAGTCTCATGTAGGTCCGGAATATGATCACCAACGTTGATGCTTTTTACGACCAAATCATCAACACAGGCTTCTAGATTTCGACCTATCTGTGGATTAAAGGTTTTTTTTGCATTAACCTTTGGAAAGTTGCACCAGCATTTTTAAAACCAAATGACATCTTTATATAACAGTAAGTACCGTATGGAGTGATGAAGGAAGTTTTCTCTTCATCGTCTTTACTCATACTAATCTGATGGTACCCTGAGTATGCATCTAAAAAACTTAACAACTCACACCCAGAAGTAGAGTCCACAAGTTGATCAATGCGTGGAAGGAGAAAGTCATCCCTCGGACAAGCTTTATTTAGATTTGTAAAGTCAATACACATTCGCCATGTTCCATTGGCTTTTCTAACCATTACAGGATTGGCGAGCCACTCTGGGTGGTCAACTTCATGAATAAACCCAGCCTTGAGGAGCTTGTCCATCTCCGACTGGATTGCGTCCTTTCGATCAGGGGCAAAATGCCTCAGCTTTTGCTTGACCGGTTTCTTGTCGGGCTGAAGAGCTAGCCTGTGCCTGATCAATTCCTTAGGGACTCTAGGCATGTTAGACGTCTGCCAGGTGAACACGTCCTGGTTTGCTCGGAGGAAGGAGACGAGCGACTCTTCCTATTTGAGGCTGAGTCCTACTCCGACCAGTATTTTAGCACCTTCTGGAGAAGCACTCTTATTGAGTAGTACCTCCTTTGACTAATCAGAAGGTTTTGGTGCCATCTTTGGTCTTGAGTGCTTGACCTGCATGGTTGGTGGATTAGTTTCTCTGGTCAGAAGTTCGTCAACTAGCTCTAAGCATTTCCGATCACATGCGTAAGCCATTCTTCGATCACCTCGAACCGTGATGACACCCTTTGGTCTTGGCATTTTTAAACTCTGATAACCATAGTGCGTGGCTATCAGGAATTTCGCTAAAGCCGGACGACCAAGGATTGCATTGTAGGCAGTTTCGAAATCCACCACGTCAAATGAAATATTTTCTGTTCGGAAGTTGTCAGGCCTTCCGAACGTAATCGGTAGGGACAGGTGTCCTATCAGCTTAGCGGTAGAACCAGGAACTATGCCATGGGAGACATATTTCACAGGTTTTACCTTGGATTTGGGAATTTGCATATCTTCCAATACACCCATAAATAAAATATTTAAAGAACTACCCCCATCTATTAAAACCCAGTTAACCTTACAGTTATTAATAGTAGGCTCTACGACAATAGGGAACCTACCTGGTCGAGTCAAAGGGATGGGGCAGTCTTCTTTGCTGAAGGAGATTATCGTCTCTGACCACTTGGATGGCTTGACAATGTTTGGAGATTCGGTAAGGTTGACCTCTCGCTCTGTGGCTTTCAGATGACGCCTTGACTCGTATGAAGTGGATCCACCAAAGATCACATCGACTGTGTGTTGTGGCTCTTGGTACTCCATTTCTTCATCTCCGTCTTTGTTCTTTTTGGTGCTTGTCTCTTTGAGTTCTTGTATTGAGGGGAGCGGATCTTTACCGACATAATAATCTTCTAGCTTCTTTTTGCCAGGCGCGGCAGGTGCGCAAGTTATGCCCTGCTTGCTGGTGAAGAGGACACCACTTCTTGTTTTTCTTGTAACCATCGGTCGAAACCTTTTCCTTGCCTCGACCGGTGTAATCTTTCTTACCCTTGGTAAACTTTCTAGGAACTGCAAGGACCTCCTTATCATCGGGTTTGCGGTTCCTCTTTTTCTTAAGAGCCTTCCTTTGCTTCTTTTCTGTCTTATCCAAACCAGGTTAAGGGATTTTGTCCTTTCGATCAATGGCCTCGTTCCATTCGACTGCCTTGCTAGCGGTCGCGTACTTGTCAGCCACATCGAAAAGCTCGACGGTCGTTCGTGGATGATGTATTGCTATATCCTCCGTAAACTGTTTATTCCTTAGTCCCACTTTAAAAGCTTGGATGACAGAAGATTCTGTAACCTCTGATATTGAATTACGAACCTGGCTAAACCTTTTGATATACTGTCGGAGAGTCTCATTAGATTTTTTCTAGATTCGGTGAAGATCATCTTCCTTCCCAGGGCGGTTGTATATGCCCTGAAAATTCACAATCGGGAGATCGCAGAGTTGCTCCCAAGTATAGATAGATCCGACCGGTACGTTGAGTAACCACGACCGAGCAGATCCTTCTAGTACCGTGGGTAGATAGTTAGCCATCATATTTTCATCACCACCAGCAACCCTGATGGCGGTGGTATAAATTTGGAGAAATTCTAACAGATTTTGAGTCCTGTTGAACTTATCCAAGTTGGTCGGTCGGAATCTGTTTGGCCAACGCATAGCTTGGAGCCCTACGGAGAAAGCTCGACAACCTGTAATTGATTCATGGCGCCTCCTTTGGAAAGGTGTCGGATTGTAATCGGTTGGAGACCGGTTCCTCAAGTTGGAGTTGTAATATCCCGAAAGTGTGTTAAGCCTTAATCGGGGGAGATTAAATATTCGGAGAGAATTCAATGGTTTTGGAAAGGACCTTTGGTTAATTTGCAGTTCAATAGTTGAAAAGGGGAAACCAGTGTTTTTAGCCACTCCTGGCTTGGGCCCAGCCCATGGGAGCCAAGGGCAGCCGGCCAAAGGGGGCACCACTCCCCAAACCCTAATCGCACCCCTCCTCCCCACTCCTCACGCCCCACCCTCTCCCCTTGGTGGCCGCCACCCCCTCTCTCACGCCTCCTCCTGGTACCTCCCTTCCACCCTCCCAAGCATCCTCCAAGTCCCCCTTTGCTGCTGTCCAAAGGTAGAAGAAGGACCCCTCATTGCGGTGGTTAAGGAGGAAGAGAAGGAGGAGGAGAAGAGGGAAGGAAGAGGGGAGAAGAGAAGGAGAAGAGAAGAAAGCGAGATCCCATCCGGAGTTCGTGATCTTCAGCTGCGCCAAGGGTAACTAGCTTCGTTTGTTGTTGTGTGTTTAGTCGTAGAACCGAAATCGAGTAGTTTTGGCAAGATTGAAGTCGGTCTGTTAAAGTTGCAATTCTGTCCAGAATGTTGCGTGGCCAGTTTCATGGGGTTAGAGGCAGAATTAGGAGTTTGGATCTCCTAGAGAGTTGTAGATGTTGTTCTTAGCTTTCAGTGGACACCAAGATCACCCAAATCCGATTAACGGTCAGGAAGTTATGAATTTTTTAGTATCGCTGCTCTGTTAATCTGTCAGTTTAGAACAGTCTGTAGAAAATGGGTTGAATCTGCTAGTTAAGGTCGAAATCAGAGGACCTCAATATAACGAAAATGTAGGTAATTTCCATACCTTTTGATAGAGATAAAGAACGCAAGATTTGGACTTTCGTAGCAAAAGTTATGATGGTTTTAGTGATCTGTCCAGAGAACCCGACGTGATAATTGTTGCTCTGTAGGTTGGCTCGGTAGAGGTAGTAATTGGCAGAATCAAAGGGCTCCCCAACTAAGTTTATTTAGTTAATTAAATTACCTTTCCAAAAGTCTGAGAACACCTTATTTGGACCTCTGAGCAGAAAGTTATGAATTTTAGAAGTTAACTGTCCGCAGTGGTCACCAAAACGATCGCTAGAAATTGGGGGTTTTTGTTAACACTTGAGAGTAGCGAGTTTTGTTGTGTTATTATTTATGCTCTTGGTCCAGCGTGTTGGCCTTAGATTGGGATACCTTTATATTCAGGTGGGAGCGCGGTTCCAGGGGCAGCACCCTCTTCGCCCACCGTTCTCGCATGGCTGAGGCAAGTATTCGGCTATTGTATATTTATGCTTGTATGTCTGGATCGTTGTGTTTGGCTCATAATAGCTATGCATGGATGTTATGGTGATGAGTTCCAATTTATCTTGGTGAATGCAAGTACTGCTTTGAGTGACTAATTATGACCGTTTGATAGAGGATGCTAATATTTTGATGCGTAATAACCATGCAAGGTTGATAGTATGGTAAGTAAGATTAAGGATGAAGGATACTAGAGAAATGATTAATTGATATTCATGAGTGATTGTTCAAGTGTGCTAGTATTAAGATTAAATGTGCTACTCATGGATGCTAGAATGCTATGAATATCAATGATGTGGAATGCTAGAAGTGTGAATAAGTTTATTCATGTATGATGTTGTTGTTAATGCTTACATGATAATGATAATATGTTGAGTTCCTGCATATGAAGAACGTTATCATGGTGCATATGCATGTTGAGAGCACATAGGTGCCTTGGTCACGTGGTGACCAAGCACATCGATTGAGTCCCGTCATGTAAATGACGGGCTTGAGGTCCCCACATTCGTGGAATGTGGGCTATGAAAGAAGAGGTCCCCATCATTAAGATGATGGGCAATGGTCCCTATACATGTGGTGTATAGGCTCTTGGTCCCTGTGTGCGGTGGGCACGAGCGAAGGTCTGTGCGACGGTTGTATACCCCGCATTACCGGTAAAATGCGAAAAGAGATAAAGTTGAGAAATGTGCATTGCATTGGTTGCATTCACATGAGCATGAAGGCTATACTTTGGTGCATTGTTTATCTTGGATTGTTGATGCTATGAATGATAACTTGCTTAGCCTTGTTGGTACTTGCTGAGTCTTTGGGCTCACTTGCTTTGATGTGTTTTAGGTACAACTGCAAGACCCGCATGCATGGGAGGAGTAGATGTTTGGATGCACGCACTACCACCCAATCATAAGAATTACTTATAGATGGTTTGAGTTTCGATTAAGCTGTAATAATGAGAATAGCAAATTTTGATTATGTGATAATCCGCATGCTTGATTGAACTGATTTTGAAGACTTTGATAAATGCCATGATTAATTGTTGGAACCTCGGTATAGCTGACTATACCAAGGAGGTTTTGCCGAAAATTTGTAACTGGTCTTAGTTTAGTTTAGTTTAATTTAATTTTAGTAGCATTCGTGCTCAATCGCCGAAATGGGTGTTACTGATTGGTATCGAGCGGGCTTTAGGTCCGTGGTTAATAGAAAAATATTAAATTGACACACTTGTACCTGAGGTGGGTTGGGAATTACATTGCTTCCGCATTATCTATTGCTTTGTTTCATTTATTGAGCAATTGTTGAATTGTCTCTGCTATCCTTTTTGTTGTTAATCTATGAAATGAGATGTTATGATATTCTATATCTATGAATCTATTCTATGATTGCCATGAGATGATCATGAATAATCATATTGGATTATATTGTTTATGCGTGTCGATAATGGTTGTTAAGAAGTGGAGACCGTGGTTGTGGCCTTGGACTTTGTCGCTATACCACCGCTCGTGGTAGACGATAAAGTAGTTACCTGAATACCTTAGTTGCAAGAGTTGAGCGTGAGTCGTTTTAGAAAGTTGATTTCTTTCTTGACCTCAATCTTGGCAAATTCTTGATCCGTGATGGATGATGAATTTCTCCGGGTTCTTGGTTTATGGTGGTTGTTGAGTGTCAATGGTCTCTTATAGTTCTCTGAAACAACTATTGTTTTCCGAGTGTCGAGTCGCTTTGCTACTTGTGATCTTTCTCAATAGGCAATTATTGATAATTCCTTGGTTGTTCCTTCTTTCTCTTTAGCAAAGAATGACTCATTTATTCGTTTGATAGTTGGGTATTGAGAGTTTGAAGTTGCAAGTTTGTTAGCATGAGAAAGCTTTGGCTCTATGTGTTCCTTTTGGATTATTCAGTGTTGAAGTTTAAGGCATTTCTTTTCTACATTGGAGATTGTTAAAATCTTTTTGTGATGCCTCGTTATGGTTAAATCAGAGATTGTAATCAAATAACTTGATATGGTATGTGTATCAAGATGAGTCATTGGTATGGTGCATAATTAATATTAATTACTAACCTTGGAAGTGAAATTGATTAAGTTGATGTTATCTTTTCCTAGTTCTTGATGAACGGTATATATCAGTAGTGATTAAGAGATATCAAGAAGTATGGAACCTTGATGAACTAGTCTGGTCATTAAAACTGTTTAGGTTGCTAAACTTGTTGAGTTCTTTGGTTCCCATGGATTAATTTAGTTGTGTGGAAAAAAAAATTTAGAGGGAATACCAGATTTATGTATTCCTTAGTATGATTAGTTACTGGAACTGTGTATAACCGGTTGACTGGATTGAATATCGGTAAATCTAGAAGTTATGAGGGGAGTTCTATGTAGTTCTTCTGTATAGAATGACGTGATGAATTTGGTTGTAACATGGTTAAGACTTTTGATCGATAGAAGATTTCGATTTTTGAAGTTTTAGTGTATTTTTGCTGAAATCCAAATATGAGGAGGAACAGTTGGATACGTGTTTGTTAATGTCCATGTGATTTGGGAATAAAAGTAGGTAGCAACTAGATTTCATAATGAAGCCAGTTGATAACAACAATGGTTGTGGTATAACTGTTGTGTGTTGAAGTTTGATGATGAACATCGCTAAGAGTTGAACTGATATGGGCTTATGCCCATCTAATTGTGAATTAAACGGTTGATAATGTGACCTTGATGAAAGGGTTATGGTAGGAGCTTTTCAATTGTATAGTAGACCCCTTCTAAGTTTAATAGGTTGATGTATTGATGTGGTATGGTTTTGGTATACACTCGTTTTGAAGATGGGATGAAAGGATAGTATGGGAACTTTTGGTGAAACTCTGGGGCCTTTTTAATGGAATAGTTGATGATAAATATTCGTGTTCAGAGTATATTATTCTGATGTTAGTAAGGTTATTTGCAAGAGATGGTGACTTGAGTGTGTGGTGATGATTCTTTTAGAAGTAAAGTAATTTGATCGTCTTTCGTAAATGAGATTTTGTAAGAGTGTTTCGAGTTTTGCGGTGGGGATCATTTGGACCTCTTGAGTTATGTGGTGATTGAGTTGCTTTGAGCAAAGTGATATGTTGAAAGATTTTATTGGTTCTCAAGTTGTTCCTATGATTTGGTCATAAGAGCTTATCTTGTTTAAGCTGGCAAGGTGATGTAGTAATCACAGAAAATAACTATCCTTGTTAAAGGAAGGAGAGAAGTTAAGTGTTTGAGATTTAAGTCGTTTCGCATCTTGCGGTTTATTTGAGAGTACTTAAACCTTATGCAGTTGTTCCATAAGGGTTTATCAATGTTCAAAGGGTATTACGTTCTTCTCTTTTGTGGTTTGGTATTCGCTATCAGTAGGGCTTGAGCCCTTGACTGTTGACGTTTTCTTATGTTTTTTCGAGTTCTCGGCCTAGGTGACAGTTTGCTTGGTCTTGTGTTCGCTGCAGTGGTACATGTTTTCCAAGTTGTTGAAATTTTTTTTTGATTCCATTCGCTCTTTCTTTTAAGGAAGAATCAACCTATTCGTTTCACCTGAGTCTTTTTGAGGTGTTGAATAATGGTAGTGGTGAAATTGTGGGTTGTAAGTTGTTCGATGAGCGCTGGAGGATGAAATAATTTCGTAATATAGTTCTTTGAGAGAAGTCTAACTCAATGGAAGTTTGTCTTATGAGGTTAAACTGATTGCATTGTTACAGCTCGTAGAACCTATAGTGAGGGTGATCCAAGATCTTCCGGTTCACTTTAGGCGGAACATTAGAATTACTGAAAGTATAGAAATATTGATCAATTTTAAAGAGTATCGCAATTTGGTAGTATGGCAAGGCTATGAGAGTTAAACTTGATGATGTGGTTTAATGAGAGTGGGATAATAAAGTAATCGAATCGTCATATCAATTAATGGGATAATGGAAAATGTTGAGTAATGTCAAGAGTGATTTGGCTCTAAATGAGTAACCTTCTGAGAGTTATAATCCTTGCAATGGTTAACTGGTCAAGAAAATATTTTCATGATGATTTTAATGAGTAAGTATGTTGGCATTGTGGATTTTTTTAGGAATTTAATCTGAGGATTTCCCTATACTTTATATGAGAATTTCGTTGCAAGAATCTTGGAGGTTAAATTTGGGCTTTGCATTGTTATGCTAGAACTTTGAACGCCCATGGATAATGTGAAAAAGTAGTATAAGGGTGGATTTGAGCAAAGTGGGATGGTCATTGATAGAAATATTTTTATGAAATACATGAGAATATGTGATGTGAATTCGAGTTGCCCATTCTTGAAGATTGAGGTAACGTGATTACGTGCGAAGATCCATTTTGGGATGCATCGGTTATCTATCAAAGTAATTCACAAGAAGGAAATCGGTTAGAGAATGTTTTGTGAGATCATCGAGTCCCTTTTCAAAGGTGTTGACAAGGTGTTTTGATTTGGGTTTGGCGTTGAGATCGCCAAGTTAAGAGTAACAGTTAGTGTCTTGTGCGATGAGTCGGTATTCCAAAAAGTTGTGAGAAATTTTAATTTCTAAAGGAGAAATTGAGAAAAGATTATTTCCTTGAGTACTGAAGCGCTCTCTTGATTCTTGTTTGAACTATGAGTTTTGTTGGATGTCTTTCGCATATGGGGCTTGACTTTATGTTGGCATGTGTGGTTCTTATCATGCAGGGAAGAATAAAAGAAATGATAGATTTGGATATTCGAGTGATTTCTCTTTTGGCGATCGTGGTGTTTATTTGCAAATTTTCTAACTTGAAGGTGGAAAGATTTTCGTGATAATCTCCGATTCTGAATTTGACTTCTTTTAGTACCGAGTTGGTAACGTTTGGTTGCGATGAGAGTCCTTCATTTTCAGTTGGGCTATGTCGATAAAGAGTGTGTTTAAAGTGAGTTCATGGTGTGGTTCGTATCTTTGGGAAGTTTAACCCAAGATACATTGGCTTGTTCTCGCTAGTTGGCGTATCGCCAGGTTTGTCTCGAGTCCGTGCGCGGAGTATGTAACGTCTTGTATGTTTTGGTGTTGAGTGAGTACCTAGGAGATCCAGAGCTTGAGGTTTCGTTTGCGCCGTTGACCATCGAGTGAGGTCTTACCCTTGAGTCTTGTCCGATGAGTGTACCTGGAAGGTCGAGTCGAACGTTAGTACAGACGTCGATTTACGTCCTGGTGTTGTGGTCTCTTCTGTTAGAGAGATAGGCCACTTGAGAGTTGAAGTCTCGCGTGAGCGAGTCTAGAAAGAGTTGTTCGCGTTGGTATCTGTAGTTAAGTTCTAGTCGCGGTTTTCTTTCGTGTAGATTGGCGTTTAGATTCGGGTGAATCTGTTAAGGGGGTAGAATGTAATATCCGAAAGTGTGTTAAGCCTTAATCGGGAGATTAAATATTCGGAGAGAATTCAATGGTTTTGGAAAGGACCTTTTGGTTAATTTCAGTTCAATAGTTGAAAAGGGGGAAACCAGTGTTTTTAGCCACTCCTGGGCTTGGGCCCAGCCCATGGGAGCCCAAGGGGCAGCCGGCCAAAGGGGGGGCACCACTCCCCAAACCCTAACTGCAGCCCCTCCTCCCCACTCCCCTCACGCCCCCCCCCCCCCCCTTGGTGGCCGCCACCCCCTCTCTCACGCCTCCTCTCCCTGGGTACCTCCCCCTTCCACCCCTCCCAAGCATCCCTCCAAGTCCCCCCTTTGCTGCTGTCCAAAGGTAGAAGAAGGACCCCCCCCCTCATTGCGGCTGGTTAAGGAGGAAGAGAAGGAGGAGGAGAAGAGGGAAGGAAGAGGGGAGAAGAGAAGGGAGAAGAGAAGAAAGCGAGATCCCATCCGGAGTTCGTGATCTTCAGCTGCGCCAAGGGTAACTAGCTTCGTTTGTTGTTGTGTGTTTAGTCGTAGAACCGAAATCGAGTAGTTTTGGCAAGATTGAAGTCGGTCTGTTAAAGTTGCAATTCTGTCCAGAATGTTGCGTGGCCAGTTTCATGGGGTTAGAGGCAGAATTAGGAGTTTGGATCTCCTAGAGAGTTGTAGATGTTGTTCTTAGCTTTCAGTGGACACCAAGATCACCCAAATCCGATTAACGGTCAGGAAGTTATGAATTTTTTAGTATCGCTGCTCTGTTAATCTGTCAGTTTAGAACAGTCTGTAGAAAATGGGTTGAATCTGCTAGTTAAGGTCGAAATCAGAGGACCTCAATATAACGAAAAATGTAGGTAATTTCCATACCTTTTGATAGAGATAAAGAACGCAAGATTTGGACTTTCGTAGCAAAAGTTATGATGGTTTTAGTGATCTGTCCAGAGAACCCGACGTGATAATTGTTGCTCTGTAGGTTGGCTCGGTAGAGGTAGTAATTGGCAGAATCAAAAGGGCTCCCCAACTAAGTTTATTTAGGTAATTAAATTACCTTTCCAAAAAGTCTGAGAACACCTTATTTGGACCTCTGAGCAGAAAGTTATGAATTTTAGAAGTTAACTGTCCGCAGTGGTCACCAAAACGATCGCTAGAAATTGGGGGTTTTGTTAACACTTGAGAGTAGCGAGTTTTGTTGTGTTATTATTTATGCTCTTGGTCCAGCGTGTTGGCCTTAGATTGGGATACCTTTATATTCAGGTGGGAGCGCGGTTCGAGGCAGCACCTCTTCGCGTCCACCGTTCTCGCATACGATTGAGGCAAGTATTCGGGCTATTGTATATTTATGCTTGTATGCTGTGACTGTTTGTGTTTGGCTCATAATAGCTATGCATGGATGTTATGGTGATGAGTTCCAATTTATCTTGGTGAATGCAAGTACTCTGTTTGAGTGACTAATTATGACCGTTTGATAGAGGATGCTAATATTTTGATGCGTAATAACCATGCAAGGTTGATAGTATGGTAAGTAAGATTAAGGATGAAGGATACTAGAGAAATGATTAATTGATATTCATGAGTGATTGTTCAAGTGTGCTAGTATTAAGATTAAATGTGCTACTCATGGATGCTAGAATGCTATGAATATCAATGATGTGGAATGCTAGAAGTGTGAATAAGTTTATTCATGTATGATGTTGTTGTTAATGCTTACATGATAATGATAATATGTTGAGTTCCTGCATATGAAGAACGTTATCATGGTGCATATGCATGTTGAGAGCACATAGGTGCCTTGGTCACGTGGTGACCAAGCACATACAGTTGAGGTCCCCGTCATGTAAATGACGGGCTTGAGGTCCCCACATTCGTGGAATGTGGGCTATGAGCAAAGAGGTCCCCATCATTAAGATGATGGGCAATGGTCCCTATACATGTGGTGTATAGGCTCTTGGTCCCGTGCGGTGGGCACGCGCAGCTGCATACAATGACGGTTGTATACCCCGCATTACCGGTAAAATGCGAAAAGAGATAAAGTTGAGAAATGTGCATTGCATTGGTTGCATTCACATGAGCATGAAGGCTATACTTTGGTGCATTGTTTATCTTGGATTGTTGATGCTATGAATGATAACTTGCTTAGCCTTGTTGGTACTTGTGAGTCTTTGGGCTCACTCTTGCTTTGATGTGTTTTAGGTACAACCGCAAGACCGCATGCATGGGAGGGAGTAGATGTTTGGATGCACGCACTACCACCCAATCATAAGAATTACTTATAGATGGTTTGAGTTTCGATTAATCGTAATAATGAGAATAGCAAATTTTGATTATGTGATAATCTGCATGCTTGATTGAACTCGATTTTGAAGACTTTGATAAATGCCATGATTAATTGTTGGAACCTCGGTATAGCCGACTATACCAAGGAGGTTTTGCCGAAAATTTGTAACTGGTCTTAGTTTAGTTTAGTTTAATTTAATTTTAGTAGCATTCCAGGCTCAATGCTGAGCTGGGGTGTTACAGGAGTGCCGGTGCTCAGGTGTCCCGATTCGGTTGTGGACGTTGGTTGGACACCTCTGACCGCCTGCTTGATTTTTATGATGTCGAAGATCATCAGGTCCAAGCGATTGTTCCTCTCAATGAAGAGAAGGAGAGGCTTCTTGGAATAACCTTCGCCCCTCGTGACTCCTTGGTCGGAATCGTCGAGGCGGTCTTGGTATCGACTGGCTTCCAACACGACCATGATGCCCTCTGCTGAGGGAGGAACATTGGGATGAAGTCATGGTCTGACTTTGCGAATGCCTTTGTTCCTAGTATGCTTCCGTACGCTGCATAGTTTTCCGGAGGATTTCTGATACCTGACCTACAAGTTGGACAAAACCCAGAGTCTCTGGTAAAACAGGGTTAGAGGTATTTAAAATATTCTAAATTCACTGTAGGTTTTGTATTGTTACCGAAGGTCTTGGAATGTTCTTGTTAGGTGTCCGATGACATGAACTTTTCCCCGACCTCAGGGGTAGTCCTGCCTAGTCCCTTACTCGGGCTGGAGCAGAACCAGGCGAATTAACTGATGGACATCCATCAGCTTTGTTACCTTTGACATTTGGTGCTTGATCGCCCGTACCATTTCTATCATTATGTGGTGACGAGGCAACGTATGGAGGACCGTACACGACATTTTGATCCGTATCTCCGATCACATTGACCTCGTGCCTCCGGCAGTGATCTTCCAATGAGCTTCCATCGTAATTGATGGAGAGCCTTCCAGCGCTTCTGCAAGGAGTTTCCACAATGGAGAGTGGTCGGTGATTAGCACCTCCTGAGGTTTTTGTGGTGGTCTCAGCCTGATCCGGCAGATTGTCGATCGTATACTAATCCTTATAATCCCCACTTCGCCTATGACCAGTGGGGGTTTCATTGATGTCGTTACCAGATGTCGGTTGGCTCCTGGAATTGCCAGAAGCCGTCGGTGAGTACTTGTTAGCCATGACTGTATCGAGAGTACATTGATCCTCGAAATATGGTGCCGAGGTTTCATCACCTGTTTTGCCGGTCAGAAGGACCGGGCTTGCACAGGTCCTTGGGTGCTTCAGGTCGGTCGCAAGCACTTCCTCTAAAACCGTGACTGGTCGTAGCGGTGTATCCTCATCCATCCGGTCGATTTCGCTGATGTTTGCGATTGACGAACTGGGGGAGGAGGAGGATGATGACATTCCATTTTCTTGCATGGTGCGGATGCATGCGTCCACGTTAAGATCGGAATAGTCTGCTAGGTCGAACCAGTTCTCCTCGTCCCAACTCCCTGCCATAGCCGCATGAGCGGTTACGAAAGAGAAAATGGGCGAAGATTTGAGCGAAGAATCTCTTCAAGAAATCCACGCCTTCTCCCCAAGAACGACGCCAGCTGTCGATGATGGGGACTTCTTGGAAAAGAATGGAACTGCTCTTTATTGATACGAAATGGTTGTTACGGGAGGTGCTTGCGATTAGGCGGTGGACTAGATCTAATTATACTGAATGTAGCGCTAGTTTTCTATATCAGGCTTGAAAAATGAATCCAATGCTAATGCCTATGCTTCAATCTGATCTCCCATCTGACTTCGATTAGTCTGTCTTTAAATAACTTCTGAAGAGGTGGCAGTTACTCCTAGAGAGACGCCTATTGTGAAGTGATGCGACTGGTCGGAGCGAGGTAACGGTTAATGAAGTATCAACTGTTCTATGATTGAGTGTCTGTGTGATACTTAACCGTATGGTAGTTGTTGTTAGTGTCCGTGGTTTGTATAACGTCATGTGGCATGGGATATATGACATGTGTTCCATTCATCATACAGTAAAGAATATTCCTGGAGTTTGATCCAGATACCAGTTCATTGCTTTTACGAGCAGTTACCTTGTCGGAGGCTAGGTATAGGACCTCGCTCGACTAGGGTACCCATTCAAGTAACCTCTGGAATCCTTACGACCAGTGAGGTCGTTAGCCTTAGGGGTTACGACCATGAAGACATATGATCTTTTATCACGTGTTAAAGAAATACATGGTGATTTTAATCCTCATCAAGATGGAAATCATTATTGTGAATATACAAGAAACTAAAGATATTACATGTTGATTCTGGGAACAATACTGCATTCTCGATGATTATTCGGGTTCCCATCGGTAACACAACCATAGCTCTTTCAGAACCAGCAATATTACCACTATTGCCAGCTATGGTCATCACGTTGCCAGTTTTCTTGCTCAAAGTCTGAAAGTACTTAATATCCCAAAGGATAGTGTTCATGGTACAACTGTCGACTAGACAAATTTCTTGGCCCCCTTCCATTGATTGTACTTATCTATAAGTAGGAGATAAATTTTTGCATGAATTATTTAAAGACATTGAATAAAGTAAATGCAAAACAATCATGCACATTAACTGGAAAAACTTTATTGCGACTCAAACTTAAATATTACAATATTTAATTCCTAATTGTTGACTCTTAGGATTGGAAAAACTTGGTGTTTTATATGTTAACACTATCCTAATTACATGAATTCACTCTTATAAGTACTAAGAGGAAAATACCCTTGTCTTCATTAGTTAGGACTTCATGAGGGAGCATTATTTCTCCCTCCATAATAGGGATATCTTCTATACTAAGATCTGACATCTTGTATCAAGATGCCCTGGCCATTGGCAGCATGAGAGAGATTTGTCATCTCCTTTGATAACTCTTCTTATATAGTTGGTGTCATACTAAGGCATGAATCACTTTTCTCGAAGAGGATATCTAAAATTCCACTCAAAATAGCGGATTGTATCTTGGCCTTTTCATGTGCATTAGCTAGGTGTTTAGCTATATTGCACCTATTGGAAGTATGCCCTTGGCAATCACACTTAGTACATATTGTATTCATATCCTTCTAACCAATTTCTTTTCTTTCCTTTGTCATTATCGTTTTCTCATAGTTTGGGCTTCTTTTGGTTGCCTCATTTGTTGCCATCACCGTCCCTTCCTCTTTGAAAGGTTTTACCTTTCTTGTTGTGACGTTTTCGGAAGGGTGACCATGGTACATGTGACTTTTTTTTGTTCTTGGCTTGCCAAATATTTTCGACAAGACCTCTCATATCCCATGTGGATTCTTCTTACATGCAAACCATTTTGAAGTATACCATCCATTCTTTCATAGATGAATTTTCAGGCTAAGTCTTTGTCAGCACTTCCACGATTCATGCCCCTCTCGATGGCATCTTAGAGGTTGTTGTAGTTTAGGTATTCCACAACATTGTTTGCCTTATAAATAGGCCACATGAGTCAAAACATGCAAGTACACCATATAGACAATTTACTCAAACAATAAAGTGAGTATGTGAATTTATAGTAATTTTATGCTAATTTTCTAAGCATAGAAAAATTTCCATAGCAGAAAAACAATTTTTGATAATTAAATAAAACCTTAAAGACTAAATAATAAAACAAGAAGTCTTCCAAGATTTCCATGTGTAATACCCTTAAAAAATCTATAAATCCTATGGTCTAATCTACAAGATTTTTGCCTCATGGACCTAAATTATATAAACCTAGGACCCCTTTGTAATTTCACAAAACCCCAAGGGCTTGTTTACAAAAATTCCTTTGGTCGATGGTGATGAGTTGGGTCTCCAAGGACAAGAAGGTGAGCATTGCGTAGAACGCGATGAGATGAACTCAAAAGAGACAATGACATGACCACAGACTCACCGAGGGTGACATATTTCGACGAGAAAGGACACAGTGGAGCTTGGGCTTCTCGGCTCGATTCGGCTTGATGTTGGCGGAACTCTTGACAGAATCCTAGGGTTTTGGAAGAGGAGATCAAGGTGAACCTCGTGGCGTGGGTAGAGGTTACTTTTTATAGGCGATGGTGGTGTGCGGTGCTTGAAGTCCAAGTGCGGGGTGGCGGTAGTGCATGAGTTGTGTGGGGAAGAAGAACATGGCAGCGACGGTGACAGGCTAGGCCAGGGGCATGGGCTAGCGGGGAATGGGCCGCTGGCGGTGATACGACCCGATAAGGTTTTCGGCGGAGTGGGTCAGGAAAGAGGGAAGCTAGGCCACACGAGGAGCAAAAGAGATGAGCCAATGGAGGAAATTGGCCCATGGGACTTTGAAAAAAGAAATGAATTTCCAAAAAAGGAGACAAATTAAATTGAGCTCAAAGAAATAGAAAATGAACTCCAAAAATGCTTAGAAAATTTAGAGATGCATATTTGAATTTGTTAGTTTTAGATAAAATAGTTTCAAGTGCTGACTATATATTGTTTAATCATACTGATTATTTTTAATTGCATTTAAAAAAATAAAAGTGGCAAAAATCATGGTGCAACAAACCTATCCCCGTTAAATAGAACCTCGACCACAAGATCTATGTTGGTTAGAAAATAGGTGTAGTAACTCGGCCTTCAAATCCTCATCATGCTTCAAGTGGCTTCCTCTTCTGAGTGATTGCTTCACTAGGATTTGCAAAAGAGGATGGTCTTCTTCTCATCACACACTCTACCATCGCCAAAATTTTGACAGGTTACTCCTTGTAAGTAAGGTCTTCTTGCAAATTGATGACTTCTAACAGCATCTACTCCTCTGGTACTCGCATGTACTTGTTTAGTTGGGACACGTGAAACACTGTAACACCCCAGCCCGACATGAGCCTGGAATGCTACTAAACAAAACCCTAATAATTCTAATCAAGGCAACTTTAGTAAATTTAGTGAGAACCTCCCCAGTAAAATTAATTACGGAGGTTCCAACATACGAATAATTCATAAATTAACTAAACTATCATCCAGACACATCAAAAGATAATCAAAGATATGCTAAGTATCTAGCAATCCAATGAAGTATAAAGTTCCACTACTCATCATTATTATACTTAAACCCCGCAAGAGACAAGACATAATGAACCTTTGAGTATCTTGCCCAATTACTAAAAACAATTATGATCGAAGATCATTCAACTTTATTTAGTTCATGTGGCATGTGTGTGACTAGCGACTACTTCCCCATGCATGTCGTTCTTGGCTCGTGTACCTAAAACAACAATAAAAGCAAGAGTGAGTCCACAGACTCAGCAAGTACATAAAAACTATAACATCAACATACATGTAAAGGAGATCAACAATAGAACAACTCATATGCAAATGCAATGCTCAAGGAACCTTTATCTTTAACTTTCTGTGTGCATTACACTAGTAATGCAGAGTATGCAACCGTCGCCGCATACCCATGCCTGTGCGCGCACGCACAGGGACCAATTGCCGTTACTCCGCAAGTAACGGGGACCTCAAGCCCACGCTCCACGAGTGAGGATCTCGGCCCGTCACATTCATGACGGGATCTCAAGGAAACATGCTTGGTCACCGCGTGACCAAGCCTCAATATGCTCTCAATATGCAAATGCTCATCTCTCATTCATCATCAATCTTACCA
This sequence comes from Ampelocalamus luodianensis, assembly GCA_036346255.1. Taxonomy (NCBI): domain Eukaryota; kingdom Viridiplantae; phylum Streptophyta; class Magnoliopsida; order Poales; family Poaceae; genus Ampelocalamus; species Ampelocalamus luodianensis. The sequence goes on from CM070621.1 coordinate 60,133,137, forward strand.
AAAGACAACAACATTGAACCACAGTAGAGCATAAGCATAATTTGAGCCATCACCATACTTAAACATTCATCAAGTAAGCCATCTTGCAATGCAACCATATATCAAATAGCACACAAACAAAGCCAATCAATCACACCCATTTAACAACAATGCACTTGCCTCAACCGTGCGAACGAGGAGGTTGGGGATACGGTGCTGCTCCCGAATCAAACCCACACCGGATAACATATGAGACACGCTAAGGCTACCATATAGATTCAAAAGCAAAACTATAGATACAACTGAGCATAACGGCCACTAAAACGCGGTCCCTAATTCTATTACCAACTACCAGTCTGTCCTACCAGTGGACAGTCACCTTCGAAAAAACATAACTAATTGTACAGAAATCCAAATAAAGAGATCTTGGACATTCTGAAAAGTTTATTGAATTCGCCTTCTAAACCTAGTTGATGAGGTTCTCTGATTCGTCCCTTTACTAGCCCTACCAAGCCATACAACAGAGTATCAATTCTCGCGTCGGGTCTCTGGACAGCAACAAAGAAACTATTATAACTTTCTCTACGTTCGTCCGAATTTCATGATCTTTAGTTTTCCTGAAAGCTGGAAGGATTATCTACATTTTTAGTTACGGTGAGCCCCTCTGATTTTTCCTCTAAGTATACACTTAAGTCGAAACACTAAAACCTGTCAGACCAGCCATCATTCCACAGCACAGACTCCCTAAGAAAAAATCATAACTTTTGCTACAGAGGTCCAAATGACGTGATTCTTGTCGGCAATGAAAGATAACGAGATAACCTACAACTCTCTAGGTGATGGAGACCTCCAATTCGGCTTCTAACAGCTTCTTAATTATTAATCAAAACGACTGCAGATTCTCGTCAGGATTTTGGGACAGCAGCAATTAAATCAACGTAACTTCTAAACCGTATATCGGAATTGGGTGTTCTTGGCGGCCAATTAAAGCTAAGAACAAAACCCAACTATCTCTAGGAGATAAGATTCCCAAATTCCGCTTCTAAAGATGCCAAAACTTCCACGCACTAATCTGGACAGAACGCGATCTAGCAGCAAAAGTAATCGATCTACTAAACGAAACCGTAAACGCGCATAATATACTAATCAAACAGCGAAGAACACTCGTCGTTACCCTTGAAGAATCGCAGGAAGATGATGAACAGGTCTCAAGAAGGTGATCCTCCTTCTCCTCTCTTCCTTCTCTTCTCCTTTCCTTCTCACTTCTTTGGTGCAACATGCCAGCCGAATGATGGAGGCAAGGGCGCCACGAGGAGGAGGCACCATGGTGGTGCTACAGTGGCGGCGTGCATCAGAGCACGCACGCTGACAAGAAAAATTAGGTTTTCCCTTCTTTTAATAGTGGCTAGCCCTCATGGGCCTCTTAGGCTAAGGCACGAGGCCCAAGTTATCCCAATTATGCTAAAAACCCCCTCTCTAACTGCTAATTAAACTATTCTCTATTTGATCCTACTCTTAATTCGAATATTCTTTTCTGAATTAATTTGGAGTATTACAAATACATCATGAATCTCGGCAAAAGATTCAAACAACTCGAGCTGATCAGCGACTTCACCTCGATGCTTCATGATCTTGAATAATCCAACATATCTAGGTACAAATTTTCCTTTGATCTTAAATATCTTGACTCCTTTGAGCGGGTTGACTCTGAGGTACACATAGTCATCGGGCTCCAAACTTAAAACTTAGCGATGATTATCTACATAGCTCTTTTGTCTGGTCTGGCTATTTTCAACCTTCCTGTAACACAGCAGGGCCAAAGGCTTGTCGTTCTTTGGTCTCTTTCCAATTGAGAGGGGTTCTACATTTTATTTTGTATAGGGCTTCAAATGGTGATATTTGTAGACTCGACTGATAACCATTATTTTAGGAGAACTTTGCGTAGGGCAAACAGTTGTCCCAACTACCTTCATAAGTTAGAGTGCAAGCTCTCAACATATCTAAGGATGTGATTCACACGTTCAGTCTGTCCATCAATTTGAGGATGATTAGCAATACTAAAATTTATATTAGTGTCCAAGGCTTCATGTAAACTTTGCAAAAAATGAGAGGTGAACTCAAAACCTTGATCTGACACTATCTTCTTGTTGACTCCATCCATACTGACCATCCTTGACATGTAAAATTCTATTAATCTACTTTTGGTATAGGTAGTCTTCACTGAAATGAAGTGCGTTACTTTGGTCAATTGATCTACCACTACCCAAATTGAATCATAACCTCCTTGGGTTTTGGGAAGTCTGGTAATGAAGTCCCTATCAATTTCTTCTCACTTCCATTCAGGTATCTTCAACAATTATAGTAATCCTACTGGCCACTGATATTCTGCCTTAACTTTCTGACAAACATCATAGAGTGCAACATACTTTGCAATCTCACGTTTCATGCTAGGTCACCAGTATTTTTCGTTGAGATCCTAATGCATCTTAATGCTTCCAGGGTGTATGGAATACATGGTGGGCTTCCATGAGTTGCAACTCCTTAAGCTACTTTCAATCTGGTATGCATATACTTTTTTTAACCATATAGTACCTTGTTCATCTTCAGTGAAACCTGGGGTGATACGGCCATAAGTAAAGCATTGGTTTGCATCCCTAAATTGCAAACTAATGCTAGAACTCAAATTGGTGTTGTTTTGCAACAAAAGGTAAAGCAAAAAGTTATGAAGGCCGAGAGGGTGGATGGGGAGACCAGCCAACGAGAGGGAACATGCTCTTGGGATAAAAACCCTAGCGCATGCGGGCGGTCAAGAAAAGACAAAGGAGCCAAATTCAAATTCAATTCCGAAATCAAAGCATTTCCAGCCTGAGAATCCGAAATGGATTTGGATTGGAGCAATTCCAATTTGGATCTTCCTTTAAAAGAGAAATTAATTTTGAAATTGCTTGTAATAGGATAGTTTAATTTATTTTCAGCAATTAGAGTAGTTTAAATTTTGAATTAAAGTAGGAGTTTGCAATAGGAGCTGATTTTGGGGCTATTGTTCACGTGTTACTGTTACCAAATCGGATTACTTTTCATCGACTTGGATACTATTCACCGTGTGAACTGTTCACCGAGCCTATATATTTAGGGGTAGACCCCCAATTGTAAGGAAGTTGGAGTTGAAGAAAATACAGAAAAGTCACATGTTTATGTGACGTATAATGAGTACATGTGTTTCGAAAATTCCCATCTAGGGTTTTGTGATTGCGTGAATATTGGAGGGAAGCTTTTCTTACAAAATCTGTGATTCCTTGTGGATCATCTCACCAATTCGTAGCATCCTCAATTGCTCACAGTTTGGTGTTGTTCTTCGGGTTTGATTTTGTTTCTCTCTTCGGATTGATTCAACATCAACCAAGTCTCATTACTTGTTTTGGAGATATACTTGTTCTTCCTTTTTGCCGAACCAGGAAGGAGGAAAGCTGTGGTTTTGCTTCGATCAAGATTGAAATACAAGTACCGTGAAAGATTGGGCCACATTACACATCAACATACATTGATCCATATCATCTTGGTATCAGAGCATGGTTGATCACGGTACACGAATTTTTTCTTAGTACTTTGAGGTTAATCATCATGTCGAGAACTAGTAAGCGTGGTTCCAATGGTGGATCGGATGAGGAGCCTATGTATAGTGATACACTATTACCGGATGTACATGCTCAATTTGATGCTACTACCGGCTATTTTCTTCATCGCGAGAAGGTGTTACGCCCTCAACTTGAAGCTCAAATCCTTACCCCTTTTCATGTTGTGCTTGATTTCCTTAATATCTGCATCTCCAACTTGTGCCTCCCGGATTTGATATTCTAAGGTAGGTTGTACCTCCATGTTGAGTAGGCATCCTTTTTCAACCAATTACAGCTTGAGTTTCTGAAATTCTTCATGTAACGTCGGCTAGCTCTCCTTGACTATTAGTGTGTTTCAATAGCTTTTCCGACTCAAGGCATCAGCTACCATGTTGGCCTTGCCCAGATGGTAGTGTATTCTAATATTGTAATCATTGATCAGTTCCAACCATCTTCTCTGTCTCATACTGAGATCACCTTGAGTGAAAATGTATTTCAAGCTCTTATGGTTTGTGTAGATCTCACAACGGTTTCCAATGAGGCAATTGCGTCATATCTTTAGAGCATGTACTACAGCTGCCAATTCCAAATCACGTGTGGGATAGTTCTCTTCATGAGGCCTTAACTATCGTGAAGCATACGATACAACCTTCCTTGCATGAACACACAACCTAGCTGTTGACGCAAACTACGTGGAATCAAATATAACCACAGAGAACGGGCTACAATAACCTTAAGGTTTTCTAATCAACAATCATCTAACTACCCAAGGATCAAAGTGTGAGTGGAAGATGAAAGGTGAAAGCCTATCGTGAGCCTAGGTTCAGATAATCTTGGATTAGAGGGTTTGAGCAAGAGTTTATATTACTACCCAGAACCTAATTTAATCTAATTATAACTATTGGCCAACTGCTGCACGAGATCTCTTACAAGAGATTAAAGTGCATTTTCCTAGCCATGTGCACTCGGATATCATGAGCCGCAACCATCTACTGGTCCATCAACACACTCACTTCTCGATCTAACACATAAATGAGCAATGAATACGGTGCCAAACATAAGCTAGCTACCGACGGTACGTCAATATCTGTGGACTAGTGCTGTCACCACTAGCCACGGTTTCAACCCTTGAATATATGGATATTTCTAACTCATGCATAACTATATTCGTGCCCATAGACTAGCATGCAAGATTCTACTAGATCGATCTAATCACCTCGATCAAAACGACTAGTTAGCACGATCTACAACTTTGAAATAGATCGAAAGAAAGCATGCTGCATGAACCAGACAATTGCAAGATAGAAATAGAAGAAGCAACTAAAAGTAGACTAATCAACCATGAAATATAATTAAAGAGTAATTAGATAATGACTGAAAGATACATGATTGACTTACAAATGCACAAGATCCCTTCTCTTCTTGATTTTATAACTTTGTTAATCCTTGCGCCCACTCAAAATATGCCTTACATTTGCAATGGAGAGGAACTGAGTCTAGCTCAGTTGGGGTGAGGGCGTGGATGTACAACCCTACAACCCGAGTTTGAGTCCTTTTTAACTCGAATTTGGGTGCTTCATGTAGTTCCCCTATGTGTATGTGTGTTTCATTTTTTATATATAATTTGCAATGGATGGAGTAACAAAACTAGAGTATGTTAAAAAGCCACAGTAAATCCGTAATAGCATGGAAGGTAGTTCTTAGAATGCCATTTTCTTATCCATCTTCTAGTTAAACCGTTTTATTACCAAGCATATATTCACTGGGCACTGGCACTGGCTTTTAGTAGAACGTGCCGAGGCTTTGCATAAAGGTTTTATTCTGGGATCCTAGTCACAATCCCAGATTGTTTACAACCTTTCTGATGTTTTTGCTCACCTTAAGAAGTTGTATACAACATTGACCACAAAATCGACGTAAAGCAGGGAACTTAACGATCCAAGTACACAGGGGCTGGATACGCGCCTTCTTGTGACTCAGAATCAGACCGGCAGGCTGCTGTCATTGGTTTGGTTTTCATGAATTGAAGGCCAGTGGAAAGGAAAGGGCCACGAAATTCCTAGAGCAAGTGAAGCACATGATCCGTCGTCGTCAATATCTCTAAAAACGATAGAAATGAAGTAGGCGACACCACAGGAACTGACGCTGCTGTTTCCACGATGCTACACCACAAGAACTAGGCAAGTTTCAACAGCTAAAATCTGGTCAATTCAGAGAGGGAGGGCGACGTCTGCTTCGGCAGATTCCTCATCGCCTTCAAGCGTGGACGCAGTACAAAGATAGATAGACTTGGAGGAGACTTATATGCCTCCACGATGTTATGAGCTGTTGTGTGCGCGTCAGTTTTACCAGAATTTACAGCGAATTGCAAGTTCGGTCATTGCAAGTTCGGTTTGCCAAATAGCGTCAAATGGTAATGCTCACAAAACAAATAAATTCGTATAATGAAAATTTGAAGTCGTACACACAGATTGAAGATTGACATGCCTAAGTGGGATTGAGGCACTACGTATAGTTTTCATCTCATAAATAGTTGCTATTCCTCTAAAAAAATTGCTCTCAGTGGTTTTGAAGTGCACTTCAAGTACTAGGACTACACGGGTTAGGGAGATGCAAAGTGCGTCTGCTTTAAAGCAATGTCCCCATTTAGCAGTTAGATGATGATTTGGAGGCTTGCATTCGTGCAACGGCCGTACTGGCAGAAAGCAGCGACATTTCCACCATGGATCGCACATTTTTCGGCCACCCCACCACCATGCACTTTTGGGAGCTTTTCCTTTTGTTAAACGTAATGCGCAGTGCAATTGAACGCGACGAAGATCGTGTCAACTTGCGCAATATTACCTGTACTGCAGATACCGTGCATAGCATAGGGCAACTTTTGCTCTACTACAAGAAAGTGTTTCTTTTGTTCTTTTAGGTACTGACTGGCCACCACCATTCAGAAACTTAGCAGGGGATATAAAGAATCAAGTTGGGGCACCCTTTTTGGGTATAAAAACAGGATGGTGACACTTTTCTAAGGGAAAAAAAGCAGAATGGTGATGTATCATCCGAAGATATGTGGAAACTAGACATTACAGCTTTAGATGCAAACAGTACAACAGAAGGAACACGTCACCCTGCTCTCGGCTAGTCTAATCTAAAAGGTTTTGTAATGGAAACTTTTTTCCACTGTGTTGCCATTTTCCGCCATTATCTCACTCCACATTGATCTCCAACTGCAGGTGAGATCATCTAGAGCACAACTACTTTCCATGAAACAGTACAATGCAAACAAGTTTTAACAGCTGGATAACCTTTCACAGAGAAGGAGGTGAAAGAAGTTATCTTTCAAATGGAACATAACAAACCATCTAAACCAGATGACTTCCCAGCTGAGTTCTATCAGGTGTTTTGGGAAATCATTAAAAATGACACGATGGCTATGTTTCATAAGTTACATGCTTGTTCAATGCCTCTTTTTAGCTTGAATTTTGTGATAATTACACTGCTTCCCAAATAAACAAATGCTAAACAAATACAACAGTACAAACCTGTTTGTCTTCTGAATGTTAGTTTTAAAGTTTTTACTAAAGTTGCTACTAATAGAATTATTAGTGTACCTTAAAAGGTTGTCAAATCATCCCAGTCGATGTTTATGCAAGAGAGATTTATTCTTAATGGAGTTGTAATACTTCATGAAATGATCCATGAGTTACATAAACAAAATTAGCATAGAATGGTTTTCAAGATTGACTTTGAAAAAGCTTACGACAAAGTAAAATGACCATTTTTACTTCAAACTTTGAGAATGAAAGGTTTTTCATCTAAATGGTGTTCTTGGATCAAAAGTTTTCTTAAGAGAGGGTGTGTTGGAATAAAAATCAATGATGATATTGGACCCTTTTTTCAAACTCAAAAAGGTCTAAGGTAAGGTGATCTTATGTCCCCAATTCTTTTTAATCTTACTGTGGATATGTTTACCATCTTTATCTCTAGAGCTAAAGAAGAAGGCCTTATATCGGGAGTAGTTTCCCACTTAATTGATGATGGGTTGTCAATTTTTACAGTATGCTGATGACACTATCTTCTTCCTGAATAATGTTCGAATAAGCAAAAAATCTCAAATTTATTCTATATGTCTTTGAACAATTATTAGGTTTAAAGATTAATTTTCACAAGAATGATATTTTTTTGTTTTAGTGCTGTCAAATAGGTTGAATCACAACATACTCAGTTATTTGGTTGTGAGGTAGGTGTCTTTCCTTTCAAATAGTTAGGTATTCCGATTCACTTCAGAAAACTAAGGAATTGTGATAGGAAAAGGGTTGAGGATAGAGTCGAAAAGAAACTTAGTTGTTGGAAAGGAAAAAAATATGTCTATTGGTGGACGATTAGTACTTATTAATTCGGTCTTAGTAGTCTACCAATGTTTATGTTATCTTTTTTTGAGGTTCCTAGGAAGGTTCTCAAAATATTATATTTTTATCGCTCTTGATTTTACTGGTAGAGTGTTAGTCAAAAATGAAAGTATAGGCTTGCTAAGTAGAGTTTAGTGTGTTCACCTAAAGAGCAGGGTAGTCTAGGCATTCAGAACTTAGACATGAAAAACAAAAGTCTACTAGGAAAATAGTTGTTTAAATTACTTAATGAAGGAGTATGGTAATCTATGTTAAAAAAAATATTTGGGTGGGAAGTGTCTTTCGCAGATGGTTAATAAGTTTGGAACTTCCCATTTTTGGTCAAGTTTAATAAAAATCAAAGATCAAATTTTTCGTTTTGGTTCATTTCATATTAAAAATGGAATACAAACTAGCTTTTGGGAAGATATTTGGTTAGGAGACTCTCCACTGAAAAGTCGGTATCTACTCCGTTATAATGTGGTAAGGAGAAAGGATGATGCAATGACGAATATTATGAGAACGACACCTTTAAATATTTCTTTTCGAAGACCAATTATTAGGTCTAAGTTAAATGAGTGGAATGAGTTAATTCTAAGAATTGTTAATTTACAATTAATCTCTCAAGAAGATGTTTTTAGGTGGAATTTGAAAAAGTCTGAACTTTTTTCAATACAATCTTTCTATGCGACACTAATCGGAAGTTCTCAAGTCCCCATTAGAAACATTTTTTTGGCTTCAAATTCCATTAAAAGTAAAAATATTCCTATGGTATCTCAAACGAGAGGTGGTTTTAACTAAAGATAATCTGCTCAAAAGAAATTGAAGGAGAAACAAAAAGTGTTATTTTTGTATTAACGAAGAAATAATTCAACATCTTTTTATTGAATGTCCCTTTGCATGTCGTACACGGTGGGCTGTTCAATGTGCATTTAATTTATCTCCTCCTGTGATTACAGCAAACATGTTTGAGAATTGGTTAGTCGGTATTCTAAAAAATTTAAAGTCATAACTCCTAGTAGGAGTTAGTGCTTTATGTTGGTCTATCTGGTTATGTCGGAATGAGATTATCTTTGACAAAAAGAATGTTACTAATCCCTTACAGGTTATCTTTTTGAATGAACACTGGTTGAGTGCTTAGACAAATTTGCAGAAACCAGCCCAAAGGAGTACATGTTGGCCGAAAGCGACAGGCTGGAGGTAGTGGCAAAGCAAATTTTAAGCTTTCATGGGTGGCAGTTTAGTCACAGGATTTGTAATGATTTAAGTTAATTTTCAGTCACCGTTTGCTAGTAAGGCTTCAAGCCATTTTTAACAGCTTTGAGAACTTTGGTGTTTTAAACTCTTTAATAAAATAGACCGTGTGCATCCTTGATGCAGAGGCTGAGAGAGTTTTTCTCTTCTATTATCTAAAAAAAAAAGCTAATCCTGGAGACTCATTCAAGTAAAAATGCATCCAGCTGCGTTTTGCTGTTCAGAAATTGCCTGAAACTACAACGGCAATGCCAAATGTCATAATGAACTACATCACCAGAGTGCGCAACAATATTCCGTAACTTGTATTTCACGGAGTTCAGGCTTCATGATGATAACAAAACCTGGAAGACCCTAAATGCGGTCATATGATTGACTAAATGGGAATAATACTTTCAAACATACTATGCTCTTCCTGCTAATCCTTAGGATGGCGAACATTAGACTTACCTGAAGAAACTTGTATACTGTAAGCCTCTCTGGTGAACGAAAGTACACTTAAAATTTCAGAGCTCAGGGGGTTCAGTAGTATATTGAAAGTGTGCCGTGGTGCGACAATGCCATGTTTTGAACGCCACAGGACCAGAGCGAGAGATCAATATCTATGCTCAAGAGCGGCATGCAATACAAAATTTCATCTTAGTTAAGGTACTGTGTTTTCACCTTATACAGATGTAAGTAAATGGACAAAATAAATGATGAACCAGAATATCAATATATTGTCCATGAGCTAATAAAAAACTACATTCTCAATGTATCAATCCTTGTGTAAGAAATTCTCTTTTCCTGAAGATTAACATCTTAAGGTTTTAAAATTTTCATGTTTAAAACTTGGAACAACATAGGTTTCCTAGAGGTTGTTCATGGAACCTTTTGTGTTCAAATTTCTCAGCACACTCTTGTGAAGAAGCAAAGGTTTGAAACACCACAGTTCCCAAGTGCTCCTGTTAATAATAGTCCCGATTCCAGTATCAATCTACCAGCAGGAACTGCTCTACGAATTGATTCTGAAAACTAGGGATGGAAAGGAGAAAGATGCTTGTATCAATACCAATACCAATATGAATATAGTATTATGGGTTTCCAATAATATTTTTGCAATTTTCCATCATAAAATGGCAATGCAAATTCCATTGCAGAAATGCTATTAGACATTGACTAGTTTTTTTTTTTTGAACAATCTATTGACTACAGTTATTGCAGCTTGTAGGAACAAGTTTAGCGATTTGATGTAGTGATTAAAGATAATGGGAACAAAATGCAAACATATGGATTGATTCTTCCCCACCACCCACCAATATTACATTTCAAAGAAAGTCGAGCATACTAGAATTAACGTTTGGTCAGAAAATTGTAAATAGGCCAACTAACATGAACTTAGCAACATATTCAGTGTTACAGAAACATAGTTAGAACATGAGTAAATTCAGGCACAGAAGAATAAAAAGGTAGAATTGATTCAAATTTTGCTACCTGCTTTCCGAATTTTTTTGTTGATGAGCTCTCTCATTTTCTCCACAGCATGAACAGAACAAGCCCGTATCTCTACCTCCTCTTCACTTCCAGGTACTAGCTCACAATTTGAAGCAATTGAGCATGATAAGTTTGAACCATATTTCAGAATATCAAGTTAGAGGAGTACAGCAGGAACAATAGTCTGCAAATATGGTGATAGAGCTAATATCATAGAACTCGCCATTGTTTCCTCCTTTAAAAGCACCAAATTAGTCAGCAACAAATATTTGAGCTCTTTTATACAAGAAAATCTGGCGTTCCTTGTGTGAATGATCACGGAAACCTGCCCATGTTGAAATAAGCAATTCATGCGTGGAATACATTGTACGGGTAGATGCAAATGACAAAAGAATAAAACGAAGTTAACTGGAATGAATGCATTACACATATGAATGGCGTGCTCAAATTCTGAAAACAAAATGATGCTTTCTGCAATTCCGTTTCACCTTCGAATAAGGTGGTGCAGTAGAAAGATCTATCAGCATGGCGCACTGAGGTTTTGAATAAACAAGTAAACAAAGAGATCAGTCACTGAAGCAATTGAGCAGGATAAGTTTGAGCCATATTTCAGAATATCCAGTTCTCTGAGTACAGCAGGAACAATGTAGTCTGCAAATATGGTGACAGAGCTAATATCATACAACTCGCCATAGTGCATGGCGCACTGATGTTTTGAATAAACAAGTAAAGAAAGAGATCGGTCATTGTAGGAAAGATCTATCAGTTTGGCGCAATGAGGTTTTGAATAAACAAGTAAAAAAAGAGATCAGCCATTATAGGATATATCCCGATTGAACTTTGAGCAAATAAATGTTTAGTACCGAAATTAAGTAGAATTAGAAAGGAGAAATAAATGAGAATTTTGGAAGAGGAATTAGAACTTGGGCCCTCGGCCAACGGTCTTTTGGCCCATGTGGGGCCGGCCTGTATTTTAAGAGGGGAGGGGGGTGGCCGGCTGGGACTGGGAGCCTTAGCTCCTGCGCCCTGCACCCTGCACCCTGCCCTCCCTTGCAGCTGCCAGCCCACAGCCCTGCTGCCTCCGGCCGCCGCTCCCTAGCATGCCCCCTGGCCGGCGCCTGTGGTGCAGCCACTGCTGCCGTGGAAGGGAGGCAAAGAGAGGAAGGCCAGCAAGAGGAAGGAGCTGTCCAGCAGGGTTTCGCGCAGGAGAAGAGGGACAAGGAGAAGGAAGGAAAGAAAGGGAAGGGAGAAAAAAGAGAGATAATTCAAGGATTCGAGATCGTTGATGTTTTTCGTGTGGGTAACATATGTTAATCCCTAGAATTACCATGGATTAGTCGCTATACGATTCGTAGATTGTTTTGTCCAAGGAAAGGTTAGTTTTCAGCACACTAAGTTCTCGAGTTTCGGCGCAAAACCTTGCAAGGACAATAAGAGGTATTTAGTTTTGGACTCAGAGTTTCGTTCAATTAGAAAAGATGTAGATAATTTTGTTAGATTTCTAAAAAGGTCTAGAACATTAGATTTAGAGTAGTGATAAAAATGTTACATCATCGGGAAGGTCGCTGTCTAAAAAATAGACGTTGTTAGTAGATGTCGTGAAGTTGGGCTGTTTATAGCTAGTAAATGAATGAATTAAATTTTGATGATAACTTGAATAAGCTAAGAAATTTGAGTAGATTCCAGAACTGGTATCGTTCATAACTTTTCAAGTTTTCTTAAAAAGATACGAAATTGTAAAGTAGTCTGTCCTGACAGATTCAGGAACAGTCTTCAGAGAAGGAAACGAGGGAGTAAATGGTATTCAAGAGTTCATCATAACTAGGAAGTTGTAGAGAATTTCAAGAGGGTTCCAGAAAATATATGGTTAGCTAGATTTGGGGTTCAGATGAGGGAGTTAAAGCATTTTTACTACCATGATAGCGGGTAGTGCGTTCGGTAGAATCGGGTTAATTGTGGTGTTTTGGCATAGACATACGAGGGCGATTTGCATAATGATTTGGTGCTGTGGTGATGTAATTTTGAGAATGTTTTGAATTGTTTGTCTAGGGAGTGTGACCTCTAGCTAGTGCCTTGTCACCGTCTTACTATCCGGCTCCGAAGGAATAAATAGCAAGTACTTGGTATAATGGTGAACAACGGGTGGTTGCCGTTGTCTTGTGATTTATTACCATATGATTTAATTATGCTTTGTTATGTTATTGGCTTGTCATGGTACTAACGATGAAAAGAGAAAGATTGTGATAACGTTATTGTTTCATGAGACAATGCATCGTTCACTTGCATAAGGGCCAGAGCGGTGAGTACTGCCATGATTATGGCAAATCCGGTGTGCCCTATGAAAAAAATCCTACAGAGATAGAGATCCCACCCTAATGAAGGTAGGGGAGAAAAGTGTGTCACCAACGGGTGAACACCTTGCCATATCGGTATAAGCCTAAAGAGGTTGTAACATTCTAAGTTTGGAGTTCATTTGAAGCATTTAAAAATAAAATAACTAATTGAATTTTCTTGGTTAAGTCAAAGTTTAATTTGAATTATCATAAATCAAAATTTTAATGTGATTAATCTAAACTTCAATTAATTAGAAAGATGTTTTATTTGGCTTCCATGAGTTCGAGAGTATTTTCTGAAATTTTTTAGGAATTTTTGGAGTTTATTTGCTATTTTTTTAGCTCGGTTTTATTTAATTCAATTTCTGAAATTTGAAAAGTCTTTTATTTTGGGATTTTCTTTCGGGCTGATTCCTTTTTCCCTGGCCCAACTCCTTTCCCCGTCGGCCCTGTCGCTTCCCCATTTCCTTCCTGTGTGCGGCCTAGCTTGCCCCTGTCCTCCCCCTCTCTCTGCTAGTGGAACCCACCTATTAGGGTCGTCATCTCGTCCCCGTTTCTCTCTCCAAGTTCGATACCAATCCGCCGTCATGCCCTTCTCAAAGTCTCCTTCTGCCCCTTTTAAAAGTGCCCCGATCCTTAGCTTTTGTGCCTCGTACCATGCTGCCTTTGTAAACCCTAACCACCCCTCAAGCCGAGCGCCCTCTTCCCCGAAATCGCAAGGAGAAGCTTCGAGCCACCGTCATCTCCGTCACTGTTTTTCTTCGCCACCGGTGAGCTCTGAGTTTCACAACATCTTGATCTACTCCGTCGTCCCTTCGATTTCACCCAAGTGCCACCGGAATTCCTACTTCATCGAAGACCGAACCTCGTTGCGGCTTCTTTCTCACCTCTAGTCGCCTCCGTCCTCCTCTCTCCTCCACGTCTGTCCTTGTGAGTTCACCATTGCGCCCTCTCTCTTTGCGTCGCTCCGCCGTCACTGCTGTGCCGCTGTTTGCTGGAACCCTCGGTCCATGAGCGTCGCCTCCATCGAAGTCGATGTGGCCACCGTGTTAGCCACCACCTTAGCCTCGCTGCCCGCGTGTCCAAACCGTCAGCGCCGCGTGGCAAGCCACGTGTGTCTCTGTGTGTCGCCCCAAACCCTAACCCTAACCCTAACCTAATGACATGCGAGACCCACATGTCATCCACTTATATATATCTTGTGCACCTAGTCCATTGTAGACCTGAGCCCTTCCTTGTGGACTTGGTCATAGACCAAGGCCTACTCGTCAGCCTCTCTTGTCTTTTTTGGATTTTATTTTAATTTGGAAATTCAGAAAATCAACCGATCCCACTTGGCATTTTGTTTTTTCCTTTTCTTTTTCTCCTCAGCCAAGAGAATATCCTGAGAATATTCCTTCTTCTATCTCTTTTTCCTTTCCGACAAATCTTCGAAGTGTCTATTCTCCTTCTTTCGAACTTTGATTCAATTCGTTCAATTTCCTAAATTCATCTAAAATTGAGCTATTTATTTTAGAGTTATTTTTTGTGTTTTTTTAATTTAATTTTATTTTATTTTGGATTTATTTATGCTTTGCGTGTTATTTTCTCTCTCGTTTAAATGATCTGTTTCAAGGAGTAAGAGCATAAGCAAGTTTTGAAGATCCGAGTGTGATAACTGAGCAAAGCTAAGACAAGTCATAGTCCTTTGATCATATTGAACCTATGATTTCAAAATTATATTATTTTATTTCAAATTGTATGCTATCTTTATATCAACTGTTTTGGGAATAGTTAATCACCTATTTGTCATTATACCACCATTGATTTTTTGAATACCATGAATCATTTGTGACCATAGGATAGTTATTATTAGTTGAACATATTTGGATCACCAACATAGGCTATCGTAGAGATGCTTAGTCATGCTTAGTTACGATGGGCATATGATCACATGTTCAATATCGAAATTTTTTGCCATGGTAGGGATTGTCATTGGTTTGGTTGAAGAAAATATGATTGTGCAGTAAAGGGGGTGAGTGAGGCATATTGTTTTGGATGAGATAGTCTCTCCTGGGTAACTTGTCAAGGACATAATCTTGTGTGCCATTGAACTGGGCCATATCGTACAACCACATGTCCAGTATGGGATGGATCTGGCTAACTAATTAGCAATGTCTCAGCTTAGTTCTGTTTTTGGAAGCATGAGCTATGAGATGGATGTATATTTACAATGGCGCAAGAGGGGGGCCCTGTCTGGTTGTGATGACATTCAGTGTTGAAACATTTGTAGGCAGAACTAGGTTGTGAAGGAGCTTTATAAAGGCCTTGTGATAATCACTTAGCCGCGCACCTACGGAAGTGTGTGAATGGATATTATAAGTTGATTTATCTCTTATGGGTAAAGTTATACAACCTTTGCAGAGTTAAAACTATTTAAATAGACATATCCCTGGTTATGGACAATATCTAAGAATTTCACACGAGAGGTAGAGTTTCTTTATAAAAATATGTTGGAGTGTGAATAAGAAGTTCACTTGGTGAATATAATGTTTGCTTGTTGGATGGGGATTTCACTTGGTGGATTGTGTCAGGCGGTGAATGGAAAGTTCACTAGTTGTTTCCAAAGAAACTATTTGTTTTATTTATTTATTATTCTTTTCCATTACGTATTTCAATCTATTTACCGTATTTACTGCTAATACTCCTTTCTACAAAAGAACCATACAACTATTCCTTTGCTCAAGCCTTGTATGAATATTAATTGCATACTATTCCTTACGACTTGTTGAGTACTTTATGTACTCACGACTTTAAACTTTGCTGCTCAGTTGAGGAGTATAAAGCTGCTCAAGTGTTCTATGAAGAAGAGACCTTTGAAGGCTTTGCGAATTAGGATGCGTTCTCCACTCGATTGCGTGTGAGCATGTTGAATGGCCTTTCTAAATTTTCTATTCCGCTGCAAGAGTTTATTTTTCTTTAGCCCTACGTGGCAAGTCAAGTAAACGTTGACCATCCGGTCTAGTTATTACTACTATTTATTATTTTGAGATTTTTTTAGTTAAATCAACAAATGGATGGTATTTCGTTGATGTTTCCTATGTGAGTTAGCTACTAATATGGGACTAGTTCAGAATACACAGAGGGTTTTGGATGTGTAAATCCGGGTCCCGACAGAGGTGCATCAAGGCATTTACACGCATAAGAGTGTTTCCAATGAGAAGAAAGAGTTCTATGCTAATGCTTTTATTGCTCAATGTCACGTTTAATTACTATTGTACCTTATACTTGCTGAGTCATGGACTTACCCTTGTTTGTTTGTTGCTTTATGTGATCATTGACGACATTCCACTTGGGAAGGGTTAGTGCACATGGAGCAAAAGCATTCACCTCACTCATTTGATTCACTCGGCCATGATAAAACATTTATCTTAGTGTAATGATCTATTATTTATTAGTTGATAGTCGTTGAATAATTTTAGTGGTTTGGTTGGACTTGTTTATTCATTCACTAGACTTGTTATGGTTGGTTTTATATAATCCTCGGATTATTATTCTGGTGTGATGTTTAGAGACTAAATACCTATGCTTGTCGTATCGTTATTCGTGATTTGTTGTTACCTGTGGACGGGTTTTGTCATTGAAATGCTTGCTATAATTTATTGCATTGAAATGCTTGCTATAATTTATTGTAAAATAATGTTTAAACTAGTAGATAATGTAGTTTAGTGACATTCTAGGCTCAGTGTTAGGTCAGGGTGTTACAGTTGGTATTAGAGCGGGCTTTAGGTCCGTGATGAATAGATTAATAACTTAGGTAAATTTAATTTGCTAAAATTTGCCTTAGAACTAGTAAAAATAACTAAAATTTGCTAATATTTAATTAACTTAAAACTTGACACACTGTGCATAGTAGGATGGGGATGGGTCAAGCATTAAATTTGCATTTCCGTTATGTGGTATTGATTTATGTTATAAGATGATTCTGTATACTTATGATTTGATTATACGATTGTTATGAGTGATGATAGTCGATGTCGAGAGGTAGAGATTGTGGTTGTGGCCATGGACATGGCCAGCTCATACCACCGTTCATGGTATCGAAATAGTAGAGTGTTTACCCCGGGTAACTTAGTTACAGAGGTTGGAAATGAGTTTATCTGGAAAAGTTGTTATCTTCTTTGAGTTTGTATTTGATTTTTGGTTACAGTTTCTTGCGGTTGATGAACTTTCTTTGGATAGTGGTTACAATGCAGTTAATGGGTTTCCATTGGTTTTTATTTGTCCCTTAAAGCAATTATTGTTTTCCCGACCGTTGAGTTATTTTTTGCAGCTTATGAACGTTGTTAATTGGCAAGATTGATCTTTTCATGAGAGTTTCATCTTTCTTGTTGGAAAACATGATCCATTTATTCACTTGGTATTTTAGATAATGAAAATTATCTTTTGCAACCTTATTGAACAAAATTTTGACTCTACGTGTTTCTTTTGGAGTAGTTAGAGTGTTGAAGTTTAATGCCTCTCTTTTATGAAAGAAAGCGTTAAAGCCCTTTTGGTAATATCCTGTTATGGTTAAGTGAGAGGTTATAAATAAAGAAATTAATTGATATGTTATGGGTAATCAAGTTGGGTCTGTAGCGTGATGCATAATTAATTTTAGCTAATGCCCTTGAAAGTGAAATTGATTAATTTGATGATGCCTTGTTGTAGTTCCTTGATTAAATGTGTTTAAGAATCTTTCCATACCTGTATGGAAGCTATGAATTGTTAAGAAGTGTGGAAATTGGATGAACTCATTTGATCATTAATAATGTATAATTTGCTAAATTTGTTAGATAAATTGGATTATTTGGTCTGTTGGATTAATCTAACCGTTCGGGAGGGTTAAGTTAAGGAGGTGTTAGAGTGTTTCCTTAGTGGATATTAATCTGGAATTTATCTTTCAATTGTCTACTTGATGATCTTACATAAATGCTAGATTTATCTAATTCTTGACTAGCTAAAATTGTTAAAACCAATATAAAGGACTAGATGAACATCGATGTATCGCTTTGTGAAACTTTGTTTTATAGAAGATTATATTATTAAGTCTTTAATATTATTTTGCTCTAGTTTCTAAGAATAAGGTGGAATCTTGAATCTGTGTTTGTATATGCTCGTGTGATTGCAATAGAGGTAGGACCATAAATTCTTTCATGATTAGTATAATCACCAATTGTTAAAGATAATCTCTAGAGTGGAATTAGTATGCGCTAAATTGGTGTTGAGCATTGCTAATAGCTGAATGGTTGAAATTTAGAATTGATTGGTATATGTGTGCTTTGCAAGAGTGTCTTGTGACAATATGTCCTTGTTAAAAGAGCTTTGCTTCAATAATATTGTTGGTGCACTAGATTTTCTCTAGAAGTTGATTGTTGCAATCTTATTGAGATAACAAAAAATAATATGACACAATTTATTGTGTTTCTTTTTGAAAGTTTTATGATGGGATAGTAAGCTATGATTATCCTTGCTAAGAGTGTAATATTGCTGATGTTAGTACGATTGTTAGTAAGGGATTGTGAAGGTAGTGTTGATTCTTTAGAAGTAAAAGAATTTTATCATCATTGGTGATATCGTTTAAATGAAGTGTTTTGAGTTTTGCATTTTTTGATCTTTTAGAGTTCATGATTTATGTGGTAGCTGAAATTTGGTTTGAGCAAAGTGACGTGTTGGAAGGTTCTATTTGTTCTTAAGTGATTCATGTGATTTGGTTTTAAAAGCTTTTCTTGTTCTAGTTGGCAAAGTGATGTTGTAATCAAAGAAAATTATTTTCTTTGTTAAAGGAAAGTGTGTAGTAGTAGTAGCATTCGAAGTCAGAGTCGAGTTTTGTAACTTGTAACTTATTGAAGTGTGCTTAACTTTTCTGTTTTTGCCGCATAAGAGTTTGTCAAGTTTCAATAGCAATGCTTTATTCTTATTTGTTGAGGTTTGATATTCTCTTCTTGTGGGACATGTATCCTCAACTGTGGTACCATCTTTTGCTTTTCTAGGATCATTGCTATTTGACTATTTTTCTTGGATTTATACTTCCTACAAGCGGTTAACATTTTCCTGTGTGCTGAAAACTGTCTTTATTTGCCTCTTCTTTTGGAGAAAGGAATAACCGATTTGTCGTACAAGAGCCTTTTAGAGTGTATAGTGGCAACTAAAGAGTGGTGGTCAAGTATATGATTATATGAGACTTTGAATATCAAGTTATTTGAGATGCATTGAGGATTAATTGATGTCGTGATATATAACTTGGAGAGAATTGGATTTAAATGGAATTATGGTCGTTGGGGGCAAAACTGATTATATTGTTGTAACTAGTAGAACCTATAGTGAATTGTTGATGGGAACGGGGTCCCGATCTTCCAACAGGTTCTGGATAAGTTCGGTTTGGTGGAGGCGCGACACAAATCGACTAAGCTTCCGAACAACACGTTCTGAACCCCGCAATCGCAGCACCACGTCTCCTCAGGTTATCAACCGTGCGAAACCCGGTTGACCTCACCAAGAAGGCTAATCCTCGCCTGCGAATCGAAGAACACAAGCAAGAACAAGGAAGAACATAACGGAATTGCAGATGTATTGTTTTAGCACTCGAAAGTTGGGGGTCTCACAAACCGATGAACGGCGAAACTGTTCAAGACAGAATTAATCTAAGCAAAACCCAACCCTAATGGTGGGGGTGGCGTGCAACATCCCAATTTTGGGCTTGTGTTTCAAATGTAAGAAAATGAGTATAAATTAAAACTTTTTCTTACATCATGTATTTCCTGTATGTACTAAACAATTATTGTACAAGAGTTATGGAAATACATAGTCACAAGTCTTTGATCCAAATCTTGATCCTTCAAAAACATTCTTGTTCCATCTTGTGATAATCTCCTGGAAATATTTTTCCTAACTTCTTGGGTTTGTATGTGACCCCTCTGAAAAATTTCATAATTTTTAGAAATTGTTTGAATACTTTTGGAGGTCAGTCAAACCTACTCAAATTCTGGTCAAACTGGGGACCAGCACCTTGTGGGATTTTTGGAGGAAAATGTATAGCACAAAAACCTCTGGAAATTTTACACAAGGTCAATATCTAAGTTAGCAAGCTCCTGTAAAAATTTTGGAAATTTTGGAGTTATTTTGCTACCTCTATTAAATCCTCAAAAGCCTCTGTCTTTAAAAAGTCCAAAACCTAGTTCACTGTTCTTTGGGTTTGAGTCGGACTCGGGCTCGAGCCACTTGACTCGGTCGAACCACCTAACTGCACCGGGTCGCGTTTTAAAACGCGCGTGCGATATCAGCCGTTGGATTCAAATCGCGCGGCCCGCATTGATGGTGTCATTCGGACCGTGCGGTTGCACTATTCAATTTGGACCGTTGGATTTCAATCCAACCGTCCAGATTTCCGAGAGCAATCGGACTGTCCGGCGGACTCATTTAAATCACAGCCGTCCATCTCAAATCCAACGGTCGTGGCTTGTCTTCTCTGTTCTTCTTCCTCCTCTGTCTCGCCGTGCATGCGTGCGTCAATGGCAGAAAGAGAGAGAGAGCGAGGGCGGCTTCGTTGTGTCACTTCAAGCTTGCTTTCGTCAACGTCTCTCTGCGGGGCATTAAATGCGCATCAGGCTTTCTCCTCCATTGTCACCGTGCTCACTTGCTCCCATCATTTCTTGGTCCATGGCCGTAGCATGATTCGAGCCCACCATGGACTCATGTTCTTGCTCGAAACCCTAATCCTTTCCCTATATATTGTCTCCTTAGCTCCTCCTGGTGTTCCTTTACACCCAACCTTGCTCACTCTCTGTGTTTGAGCTCAAAACCACTTCAAATCCTCAAACCACCATTGTTGACCCGAGAAGCTCCAATGGCGGTCTTGGTGTCCAGTGGTTCATCTTCAATCTTTCTTGAACCCTTTTGAGCTCCTCAACTTCCTTTATATTTCCCCTAACTTAATTTTGGGTTGTATTCACAGGAATCGCTCAATTTTAAGTTCGGAGATTTTCGGCAGATTTCACCCCTTTGCTTCTCCAACTCCGGTAAGTGGCTCTTTTTGCAATTACTTACTTGTGGAGCTTATGGGAACCTTAATGAAGCTATTTTAATCACCCATTGGTGTTCATTTTGCTCAGGTTGTCATTTGCCATTTTCTCTTCCTCGGCTCCGGTGGACTTCATCGTGTTCAAGTCACCACCGGCCATCTTTGAAGCCCCTCTCGGTTAAGGTAGCCTCTTAATAGTCCCTAGAAGTCGTGACACTCGCTTCCTTGGACCGCAGCGGAGCATTTTGCTATTTTCATATTTTGTCGAAATAGCCTCCTTCTATGTTTTCCGGCTCGCCGGCGTTCCAGACCTCCACCGCCGGCGAGGTCACCACCATTAGGTTCGCAACGCTATTGCGAACCCATTTTGGTATTTGGTTGGCGCCGCCGCGACCGGAGTCGCCGGCGACAAGCCGTGAAAGCCACTCGGTTTTTGCCGGGCGTAACCTCCCGTTGTCATCAGTTTATTAGGACTCAGTAAATGCTTAATCATTGCCAATCATTAGAAGTATTAATGGTTTCTTAATCTGGCCAAATGTCTCACTGACATGTGGGCCCAACCCCCTGTAATCACCCGCTGGCGTTAATCAGTGCGTTTAGGCATCATTAATGTTTAATCTTAGGTTATTTAAATGTCGGCATTTATTAGCTATCGGGGATAACCCCTGTGCCACTGCCAGGTGGGCCCATTAGCTTAGCGCCGAAAATCATAAGTCATTAGGGCTGATTTTGGGTTTATTTATTGTTAATCATTGTTAGCAATAAATGTGTCCGAAATTACCTTTTTGGGTCACTGACATGCGGCCCCACGTGGCAGCACTCCAGATTGCACTTCGATCTTGGACCACCGTCCACTTTGCGATCTGCGATCTGCGACCCAGATTTAGTATGCGTTCGGACCATCCGGTTGCCTAAATCATTCTAGGTCGTCCATCGCTAGATCTGCGGTCCTGATCGTGTATGCAATCGGACCTTCCGACAGGAGGCGTGATCTGAGTCGTTCACCTTTAGATCTGCGGTCGTGGTTAGTCGAGGCAACCGCACTGTCCGGTTGCATCCTTGACTGTGCGGTCGTGGTGAGCCGTTGGATCTTGATCCAACGGTGGGCTCTTTTAGGGATCGCGCGCGTGCGCTGTTTTCCGTGCGTGTAGCTCGTTGGATTTCGCATCAACGGCCCACGAGCGTCCACGTCGTTTATTTCCGTTTAAGTTGGATTTCGTTTCTGTAAGTATTTATTTATCAACTAAAAATTGTATCAGAACTTTAGAAATTCATAACTAAATCATTTTAACTCCTTTTTAGATGTTTCCAGCTGTAATAAATTTTTATGCCTCTGTAGTTTAATATAAAAATGTAATTGAGCTTGTTCCTGCCACAGAAAATTGTGTAACTCAAATAGCTTGTTTTCTGCCAATTTTGAATATCCCAAAAATAGAATTAAACTTGTAAAAATGCATATCTTTTTCTGTACAACTCCATAATGCGCAAAATCAATTTTGTTAAATTCCTCTGTTAGTGTACCTTAATATGAAATAGGTTTTGAGCATGTTTATGATTCTGAAAAATGTAATGTGCTAGGCTTACAACTTAGAAAAATCATAAGTAAATCATTATAGCTCCAAATTTAGTAAGCTCAACTTTGCTGTTATTAGGATGTCATATTATACCTGCTATAAACATTTCGGACCTTAGATCATTCTAGAAATTTTCACCATGAACAGTACCTATAATTAATTTAGTTGATTTTAAGAGGCTGAGAAAGAGTAAATTGACTGTAACTTTTGCATCATAGATCCGAATTGCATGATTCTTGTTCCTAAAATTTTATAAAATCATCCTCTAGCTGCTGTATAAATTTCATGGGTTTTGGATGTTCTTTGCTGTTGAGTTCCTTTTGGTGTTCTTCGTTCTTATCGGTTTTTATCGCCTTTTCGCGTTAGGTTCCGAAGAATTTATTGAACCTGAGCACTCCCCTCTGCAGCAGGAACAAATCCAGCAAGGCAAGCAGTTTAATCATGTTAATCCCAGTATTTTAAGTATTTATGTTGATTACAAATTCTATGTATGCATTGCTACTTTGTGTTAAACTATTGTCGTTAGTTGGCCTAGTAGATGCATTTCCTTAGGTAAATGATTATCCTTTACTACCATGAGCCTAGGTATTGCTGTGATTTAGAGTTCGTGGATGAGCTCTTGTCACTTAGTAGTTGCGAATTAATTGCTTAGCCATGCTTAGCTTCCGGTAGAAATGGGCGGTTATCGACTTGTCGATAACCTTGATCACATAAAACTTATTATGATTTATGATTTCAGCCTTGTGCCATGTCTACTTATGAAAAATAAAACTGAAAACAAAATGATTTAGACTTGGGCACAATGGTATGATTGGTGTGCTTTTGGGTGTGACTGGAATGGTGCCCGGGTCATTAAGGACCGAGTTACTTGCGCCACCGTACTGAGCATTTTGAGTGCTAACCACACTAGAGGGTATGGGACCTCTCTTGACTTAGTACTTTGGCGTGTATTGGCTTTGGGTCGCAGGAGGGATGGTGTTGGGAGCATTGTAGTGTCCGAAAGACTTCACCCGTGATGGGATTTGTTGTCTTTCGGCTTGCAATGTAAGCGTATGGTGTTTCTACCCATACGAGCGGCTCGTGGTTGATACACAATATTGGAAAATGTCTCGTAGGACTTAGCCGTGCCAACATACCTTCGGAAGTGTGCTTTGTGGCTTAAAGGCGGTCTGAAGTGTGGGTACATTGGTACACCCCTGCAGGGTTAAAACTATTCGAATAGCCTTGTCCTAGGTTATGGACACGCTCGGATACGCCCCGTGAGAACTAGACTACAACCTTTTAATTAAAACTTGATGGGTGGTACGAATCGGGGATTCGTGCTATGTTGTGGTGACTATTGGGATAGTCACTTCCAGGTGGTTACTTGTATGTATCTTTATTTCGCTGTTATTTTGACAACAAAACAGATTTGCAAACTTGCTTTCAAAGGTATTACATTATTGCAAATAAAGTTGGCTTTGTGCAAAATGAGACATACAACCTCCACCTAAATAAGCTTGCATGTAGTTATGAATGTGTCCGCTATTCCACACGTCAGTCTTGCGAGTACCTTTGTGTACTCAGTTATCTTGCTTAAATGTATTTGTTGCAGAGGAAGAAGGTGAGCTCGAGGGGCCTCACTTTTGTGAGCTTTCTTGTGGTAACTTGCGGGGCGACTAGCTTGGCGGCCCGGTCGGTTGCCTTGTGGGTTATGTTGGCTAACTGGTCGACTTTTGTTCTAGCCATCTTATGGCACCTTTTGCTTCCGCTGTCATTCTTGTATATTGTTCTATTTGGCCGGTCGGCTCTTTTGTAATAACTTTACTTTATGTTTGTCGTTGATGAGCTTAGTGATGTATGTTGTATGGAAATGATGTGTAATTTTGTGATGATGTGCATATGCTGCAATTCTGGGAAGCATATGTCCATCGAGACTTAGAATGTTTAATTAGTAACGCTAGAACCATTTGGAGGTTAAGTGTTACTAGTTAAATATTTCGGGTCCTCACATGGCATATAACGTTTTGTATGAACCAGTGTTGAGAGAATACTTGAGGTATTTGGAGTGTGTGGCTTCATAAGAGTCGTTGACTAGCGAGTAGTACCACATCTTTGAGTCATGTCCGTTAAGTGGTCCTGGTCAGGTCGGTACGTGTGATGAGGCGTAATATGCCAGTTGCATTAAGGCGCGGTGGCCCCATATGTCCGAGAGGAAAATGACCTGGAAGTTAGAGGTCTCGCAAGCGCGAGCCTTATGCGGAGTCGTTCACGCCGTGTATGTGTTAAAGCTTGTTAAATTCACTTTCGGTTCTCATTCGAGTGGATTAGTGAGAAGAATTCGGGGATGAATTCTGTTTAAGGGGGGTAGAATGTAATACCCCAAGTCTATTTAAGTGAAAAGAAAGAATTAGGGAGAAGGACCAACTTGAAAAAAATAGAATTAACAGAGGATTAGAGGGGATTTTTGCAATTTTTCGGCAACCTGGGCCTTACGCTTTGGCCCAAGATGCCCATGAGGGTCCAGCCACCAATAAAAGGAGGGGGATACCCTAGGGTTGGTACTGTAGCACGGCATGCTACAGTAACCACCGCTGCTACAGTGCCCCCAAACAGTAGCCGCCCCGCCTCCTCGCGTCGCCTCCTTTGGGTGCTGCCGACCAAGAAGAAGAAGAAGAAGGAAGAGGGAGAAGAAGGAGAAGATAAGGGAGAGGGATCACGTGGTGGTTCTTGCGTTGTTCAGCGGATTCTTCAAGGGTAACCCACGTTCCCGTTTGATTAGTCGTGTAGTTTCGCGATCTGGCAATGTCGGTATTAGATCGGTTTTTGGCAGTCTGTATTGCTCGGCTGTTTTGAGGATGTTAACTGCGAAATTTGATTTGTCCATATCCTAGAGATTTGTAGGTCACATCTTTATATTTCAATGGAGTCTTGGATCACGTCGTTTGGACGAGCAGCTCAAAAGTTATGAATTTCGTAGCGCTGCTATTCCGTAAATCTACTATAATTCTGACAATTTTTAGTAATCAGACTTAAGCGGATAGCTAAAGAAATTTTTGGGAGGAGGTCTCACTATAACGAAAGATGTAGATAATTGTCTTAGCTTTCTGGGAAGCTAAAGAACACGAACTTTGGTTCATTATTTTGAAAGTTATGATAGTTTTAATATCTCTGTCCAGAAACCCGATGTGAATTAGCCGTTCTGTTCATCAGCTTGGTAGGGGTAGAGCATGGTGCCAACTGCATTTCTTCTTCTCTCCATTGCTCCTTCCTCCATGGCGCCACCAAACCAGTACCCAAATTTCCCTTCTGCTCCTCCCAACATCCCCTCTCGATCCACAACACATGGCACACCCATCCATGGACTACCGCCTCCGCTCCCTAGCGGCACGTAGGTCCCCAACAAGTGCTCCCAGCACCACCATCGCTTCATCCACCCCGGTGCCCTCGTCTGGCTCTGCAACTCCAAGATCATCGCCCGCTCCCTCCGCTTTGCCACCGCGTCAGTGTCCCCAGCGTGCCTCCTCCCGCCTTCCTCCCCTGCCCCGTCCTCTGCGCCAGCGTCCGCAGCCGAAGATGGTGGCGGCGTGTCGTACTACTTAGGGAGCGTGAGGGGGCTGTGGTACCCACTCCGGAAGAAGTTGGCCATGGCCAGGAGCATGGTGTTCCTGCCACCACTGTCACCGGACGCCGTGGAGGTGTTCTTGGACACGTTCGTGGCAGTGCCGTCAGAGCTCCAGTCGAAGAGAGCTCCATGGCACCATGCTCCCTTGGTTCGGCTCCCTCCTCTCTGGCTGCTGGCCTCTGGCTCTCGACAGGGCGCTGCCGTCGCTCGCCTCCACCCCGACACTCGGCTTCACTCGGCCCGTGTACGCACGCCCCTGGTTCTCCCTTGCGCTCGCATGTCCCGGCTCCCTGCACCTTCTACGGTCCGGGTCTGGTCCTTCTTTAGTGGATTTGGCGGCTCTCGGGTACGGCTTCTTCACCCCATGGATCTCCACCTTCAGGAGCTGCTTCTTGTTCACCGAGGTAGCCAGGGAGATCCCCGGTCGCAGCGCCGCTGGTGAGGAGCGCACGGCATTGAACACCTTGAGCACGACTACAACGGACCTGACGGCGCGGTCGATGTGTAGACCCGCAGCGGCGAGCTCGGCCCGCGGTGCACGGATTGTACGGACAGCAGCCTCGAGCGCCAGCAGTGCCACTTTGATCTCCTCCCATCCCCCGCAGTGGCCAGCCACCTCGCCGTCCTACTCGACCTTGCCACGCCAGACCACATCGCTTGAGCCATCCCGAGTGGTGGTTAAAGGAGAAGAAAGAAGAAGAAATGAGGAGAAGAAAAAGAACAAAAGAAAAGAAAAGAAGAGAAAGGGGAGAGGTGGACTGAAGAGAGAGGGTGACATGGATGTCCATGTGGCAAAATATGTGCCACATCAGTAAAACCACCACTTGAAACCGGCCTGAGGGGTTAAATGACCGGATTTGGCAAGTTTGGGGGGTTAAATAACCGGTTTTGTAGTTCAGAGGGGAAATCAGACTTTTTTGATAGTTGGAGGGAGTAAACAAGACTTATTCCAACATAAAGCAATATGAGTATATATGAACTACACAAGTTTTATATACTCAAAGGATATGTTTCAAAGTAGATAAATAACAAGGACCAATACTAATGAACTCACAAAATATAGAGTGAGCTCCCCTAAATGTGTGCATACAACAATGTGTTATAAAAACATATGCACATATTCAAGTTAGACTTTTGGTGGAGTTCAACCTATATTTTGAATCCGAGTCATGCAACAAGATATAAGAATATGATCTCAAATGCATACCTCCATGATTTTCATATTTTCATCTAAATAAGACTACACAATAGGTATATCAATAAAAGTGTTAGTCTTACATATAGATTTGTCATTAATCACCAAAATATTCCATTAACTCATAATGGCAGGTCTAGATTATTCATCAACGACGGTGATGGCATGGACGGTGACCCACCAACAGTGACAAACCTAGCGATGAAGCAATTCGGTGGTCGGCGGCAGTTCGACGAAACAGCGGCGCAAACGATGATAGCGGGAAGGGCTTTCGGAGAGGAGGACGATGCGGAGGTTTTGATTCAGGTGCGGCGGCTTATAAAGCCCTAGAGCGGGAGAGTTAGAATCGCTGCATCGGCGACGTGCTGGAGATGGATTCGGAGACGGAAGGAAGATAACTAGGGGCGCTGGCAGTGTCTCACAGGCGTGACTCGACTGGCATAGAGAGACACGGCGAGGTGGGCTGTAGGGCTGCGGGTGCGAAAAGGAAAACGGGCCGAGGGAAAAGATTGGGCCAATAGCAAAAGAAAGAGTTTGGGCTGGAAAAAAAGATTGGGCCCAAGGGAATTTTTTGAAAATTCAAAAGGCTTTTGAATTTCAGAAAAGAGATTAAATAAAACTGAGCTCAAAGAAATAGCAAACAAACTCCAAAAATTCCAAAAAATATTTTGGAACTCAAGAAACCAAATAAAATGGTTTTGAAGTTAATTGAAGTTTATATTTTTCATGTTAAATAGTTTTAATTTCTGAAAATTCAAATTAAGCTTTAACTTAAATAAGAAAATTCAAATGGTTGTTTTTATTTTAAGGGCTTCAAAATAACTCCAAATTTGGGATGTTACATTAGTGATATGCCCTAAGAGGCAATCATGCAGATGATTGTATCATGTGTATGTTTATGAGCTATAGAATAAATGGTATTATGTTCTTTGGACAGATAATCATTTATAAAGATTAGCAAGTATGTGACTTGTTGGTGAAGCTCTTTATTTGTGTATGATATAAATAAAAAAGGATCCCTATTTGGATTGACTGATGATCATGCCTCACTGGTCATAGATATAGGGATATCGAATCAATAGTGCTACCATGCGCATTCGAGCTAGCACACCGATAAGGATGATTTCAGATCGCAATCAGGATTTATGTTTTGTTTGAATGGAGGAGCAGTAAGCTAAAAAAGTTTCAAGCAAGGAACGGTTACTGATTCTACAACAGATGCTGGGTACATTGCGGCTTCGGAAGCTGCAAAAGAAGCTGTATGGATTAGGAAGTTCATTAATGAACTGGGTGTGGTTTTGAGTGCTTCTAGTCCAATAGATCTCTATTATGAAAATAATGGAGCCATTGCACAAGCTAAGGAGTCTAGATCGCATCAAAAATCCAAACACATACTTCGACGATGTCACATTATTCGTGAGATCATTGAAAGAGGTGATGTGAAGATATATAATGTGCACACGGATTTGAATATTGCTGATCCGTTGACAAAGCCTCTCCCGCAACCTAAGCATGAGGTGCACACAAGAGCTATGGGTATTAGATACCTGTATGATTGACTCTAGTGCAAGTATGAGACTGTTGGTGATATGCACTAAAGGCAATCATAGAGATGATTGTATCGCGTCCATGTTTATGAGTTATTGAATAAATATTATTCTGTTTCTTGAATGAATCACAAGTTATAGATCAACAAGTATGTGACTTGTTGGTGAAGCTTTTTAACTTATATAATGTCGTTCTAAATGTATCCCTGGTCGGATGTCACTGGTCGGAACATCAGTAACTCAACGACCAGCACAAGTATTGGTTGATGACCCTGTTTCACCGGTCATGAAAATAGGGATATTAAATCAATAATGTGAAAACATGTTAGAGAACATGGTGTTGGATAGACCCACCTTGAGACACTATTGAGATTGTTATGATTCTATGTGTCATTAGTTGGTCTCAAGCAATGATGATGTATAATCCTTAGACCTGAGATCAGCATAGTTCCCTACATGTGTAATAGCACTCTTAGGGGTTGCCAAACGCTACTCCGTAACTAGGTAGTTATAAAGGTAGTTTTCGGGTATGCTATGAAATATGCGGAGGGATGTGACTGGTCAGATATGGGATGATGAACCACGAAGGTCCTATTTTAGCCTGATCTTTCGATGAGAAGATAAGTTCAGTAGTAGTCGCTCAACTCTCACGATCCTGGCTACGAACTCACAAGGCTCGAAACCACACAATCGCTGAACTGCTCGACAAGTCGTTATCAACCGTACACGAATACCCGGTTGACTCAACGATTCTTGCATACAGAAGAAACACACAAGAACAAGATAAATAAGAAATATAAAATTACGAATAGGAATTAAAATTATAGTGATAGGTGGGGTTTCGAACAATATCATTGATCTCACCGAACAAGAGGACAAAGTATAAAGTAGCAAAACTAAATTTCAATCAACAAAACCCAAGCAACTAGAGGGGGTGGCGGCCACTATGTATAGGAGAAGGGGTGGCGGCTGTGGGTACTGTTCATGCTTGAACAATGCCAAAAACCTTAGGTGGTCGCCCACATAGGCCATATGGGCCATATCGGTCAAATCAGTCTATTCATTACAAAGCCTATGGGCCAACAATTGGTGACGCAGCACCAAGACATATAAACGCAGCACCATGACATGTAGATATAGCACCATGGCATGTAGACGAAGCTCGACGGTCCAACTGGAAAATATGGCAATGCAGTCGCCGAAAGTCCGATCGGAGGAGATGTGGTTGAAGTAGAGGATGCAGTGCAGCGGGTCGAAGCATTGGTTGCATCCATAAGGTTGATATCCTCATCATGGGATTTGCCCCTCATAACATAATAGGAGAGATATCTTTGGGCCCCTCGAAGTGGTCGGATAAAGAAAATGCATAGCCATGCCACTAGTGGTCAAGGAGTTCGACCGCAAAAGGTTATCCGACACTCGATCGAGAAAGTATTGAACAGTCCATAGATAACATAATATCTCACCTGGAGTTCAACCAGATATCGTAAAGCAAAGGGAGAATACACGAGAAAGTCATTCAGTTCGAATAGGTATGGACTAGTTGTATAGAGATACGAGCTGGTTGTAGACTAGTCGAACATAATCACTAAGTGGTCGAAACCTGGTCGTAAGGAATTACGAAGTGGTCGAGACTAAATATGAACTGGTCGTATAGAGATACGAGCTAGTCATTAGTGATAAGGACCTGGTCGTATGATGATGACATGACCCCTATAGATACAATCAAATTTGCTATGCTTGCTGTTCCAAATTCAAGAGCTTGTACACTTCACTTAAATTATAAGATGAGCTCATTTTTAGGAGTGTCTTTATATTATATGAACTATATAATGCTACCTAATGATGAAATATATATATTTGCAGCACCATGTCACTTTTGGTCCAAGACAAGCAAGCAGTTTGAGATGGACCTGTTTTGGAATCCAGTTCGGCCTCTAGAATCAGCCTGACAGCATCAACTTAAACCAGGCATAACTTTCGCATACGAACTCCGTTTGAGGTCCATGAGTACTTGATTGAAATCTTATCTCGTCCTCTTTCAATGGATCCGGCCTCATCTTCAAATTCCTTCTGGACTGATCGCAATCATCAAAAGAAGACGTCATATCACTTGTTTGGGCCAATCTGGGTCTTGTAATCGTACTGAACTTGGCCCATCTGCCGGTGGACCACCTGGGGGTGCTGTACTGTTCATGTGAACAGTAATCTGTGAGATTAGTCCCACCCCCTTAGTTCTATTAGATGTGTGGCTCCTCATCCCCTATTTAAGGAGGTCGCACCCCCTCTAGTTTTCTTGGATTTTGTTTATGTTTAGTTTGCCTTCGTTGCAACTTGTATCTTTTGCGTGTGTCGACTAGACCACCCAATTAAGATCCTTATTCAGAATCCCATCTCAATTCAAATATTTCAATTCATATTTGCAATTTCGGATTGCTTATTTATCTTGTTTTTGCGTGCTTCTTCGGTGTATGCATGAATCGACCTTCGTAGTCAGGTCAACTGGGTATTCGTGCACGGTTGATAACGACTTGTTGAGCAGTTCAGCGATTGCGTGGTTTCGGGCCTTGCGAGTTCGTAGCCAGGATCGTGGGAGTTGAGCGACTACTACCGAATGTAACATTCAAGGCTTATGTTGGGCTGGGGTGCTACATTATTGTCAGGTACGTATGACTTTATTTCAGTAAGTAGTCCTCATAGAATTAGAATCTTTCCATAAATAAGTCGGTGGAGGAATATGTTTACCTGTTGATGTTAATGATTGAGTATGTTTGGATTATGAGAATCTTAGTCATCAGACATGAGGGTGGTAGTTCATTTTAGGAGTCTTGGAGGTTGGAATTGGGCTTTGTGTTTCATACTAGAACCATGGCTGACACGATTAAGTGTGAAAGTGGTGGAACAAATCGGATTCTGAGAATTGGGATGGTCAATAATAGATTTCATTTAGTTGTGGTAAGGGTGTGTGCTGGAAATTTGAAGGTGATTATTCTTAAGTGATTGAGGTGATGGGATGTAGGGTGTAATCTATATTGAGGAACATTGTGAACTAGTTGGTCGAAGTAATTCCTTGATGGGAGAGTTGGCTATAGTGTTTTTGTGGAATAGTAGAGACTCTACATGTGAAGGATCGTGGGAAGGATACAATAGCACAAAACAAAAATTTTGCCGTGCAACCAAGGACCTCCGCTAGTAACAGATCACGAGATTACCACTAGACGCACCAACTCATAGCGGAAGTAGAGTCAATGAAGCAAGTTGATGCAGTAGTAGTCGTGCTTGCCGCACGCCTTCTCCTCCTGCTCCTGAGATCATCACGAGTTGCGGATCGTTCTAGTGCTGATGCTTCACAACAACACCTCTAAGGTATCCACACATACGGGGCCGGGACACCACACGCTGGAGTGCTAGCGTCGGCGACATGATTGAGGAAGGTGTGGCTATTAAGGTTTCAGGAGCTCTTCAAAAGCTTATCTTACCCTATGCCACCGCCCCTCTATATATAGGCATCCATAATGGGTCTCCAACTTCAGGCCCATTAGGAACTCAAGGCCTACAAGAATTTGGATCACCATCCAAATCAAATCCTTGCCCTTTAAGTGTGTGACCCTATAGGTTCATGTGTGATCGGTTGTGACTCGAAAACTCTTTTCCGACCATGAGTCGTTAGCGGTACCTAGCAGCACATAACGATTCCCGAACACACAAAGAATATATCGGATGAACCTTAATGCAATATGATCTATGACCAAGTCCTCATCACTTACGATCAAGTCCTATCTCTATACTACCTGTTCATATTCGATCATGACCAGTTCACAACTCCTTACGACTAGGTTTCAACCACTCTTTGATTACGTTCGACCAGTCTACGACCAGCTCGTATCTCTATACGACCAGTTTACGACCAGCTTGGAGACCTCTAGGACCTCTCCGACCTCCAGGACCTCTCCCTGGGAAGGAGGTCCTAGAAAGCGGTTGTTCATCTGGTCGAACTAGACTACCTGTTTGTGTATTTGTAATACTCAGAATTATTCTAAGAAAGAAACCGTTCAAAAGAAAAACTAGACATAAGAAAAAGGGGGTTTCTGCAGTTCTTCGACAACCTGGGCCTCGGGCCTTGGCCCAGGAGGCCCATGAGAGGCTGGCTGTGAGGACCCCGGTTTATTCGACTTGTGATGCTTAGCCTTCCATTGACCCTAGCATTACAATTCAAATAAACCAAGCCTCAGGATATGTATACTTCCCAGAAATGCAGTATACACACCCCGTTACAAAATCATGTATCAACTCCATACGACAAGAGGTTACAATATCAAAACTTCACAATATACAACAGATTGAACTTACAAGATGAATAACAAACTACACAGCGGAAGCAAAAGCCATAAGATGGCGATAAATAAAGAGCCAATTAGTGTGCCTTTACCCACAAGGCAACCAACCGGGCCACCAAGCTAGTCGTCAAACCCGCAGCACATCTCACCAAAGGGAAGCCCTTGGGGCTCACCTTCTTCCTCTGCAACAAAAACATTAAGCAAAGCATCCGAGTACAAAAATTGTTTTGTACTCGTAAGACTGACGTGTAAGGGTAACAGAACTATAATTTAACTACATGCAAGCTTTATTTAAGTGGAGGGGGCTCTGGACTTACTTTTAGCATAAAGCCAGTTTTCTTTTGCAATAATGTAATAGTTTGAAGGCAGTTTTAACAATTCAAATTTTATTTACAGAAATAACAGCGATACAGTAAGTAGTAACATAAAAGACATCCTGGAGATGATCAACCCAAAGGCCATCACAACAATAGTATGAACACCCGTTCATACCAACCCATCAAGTTTTAATTAAAAGGTTGTAGTCTAACTCTTGAAAGACCTTGCCAAGCGTGTCCATAACCTAGGACGAGGCTATTCGAATAGTTTTAACCCTGCAGGGGTGTACCACTGTACCCACACTTCAGACCGCCTTTAAGCCAAAGCACACTTCCGAAGGTATGCTGGCACGGCTAAGTCCTACGAGACACTTTCCAATATTGTGTATTAACTACGAGCCGCTCGTATGGATAGAAATCCATACGCTTACATGGTAAAGCCGAAAAGACAACTACCCACTCAGGATAAAGCTTTTCGGACAACTACCATGCTCCCAACACCATCCCTCCTGCGACCTCCTGCGACCCGGAGCCAATACACGCCAAAGTACTAAGTCAAGAGAGGTCTCATATACTCTAGTGTGGTTAGCACGCTAAAATGCTTGGTTTAGTGTAACAAGATGTTCGATCCTTGTTGACTCGGGCACCATTCCAGTCACACCCAAAAGCACACCATCTTACCATTGTGCCCAAGTCAAAATCATTTTGTTTTTAGTTTTTAGTTTTCACAAGTAATCATAGCACAGAGGCTGAAATATAAAGATATCATAATTTTTATGTGATCAAGGTTACCGACTAAGTCGATAACCGCCCAATTCTACCGGTATCTAAGCATGGCTAAGCATCATATCGCAAAGACAAATAAAAGGCCCGAAATCATTCACCGGGCTCTAATTCACCAGCGAGAATAATATTCCTAAGGTAGTGGCAGGGGTGAACAATTTTAGGGCAACAATGCAATGGGATTAACTACCTCTAATCGACAAAATTAATCATTGACACAAAAGCATGCATACGTACGAGTAAAACAAAGTATTAGATTTTAAAAGTAATGGGATTGAGTGGATATGATCAAACTGCTTGCCTTTGCTTTGTTAGCGATATACGTCTTGCTGCAGAGGATCACTCTCGATATCAACGTCATCTAGCGATAAAAACTGCCAAAGCGAAAAACAGCGAATAAACACCAGAACGCCAACAATATTCAAAAATCAATAACACAGAAGATAGATTATGAATTTAGGAACAACAATTTAGCTGATTCGGAGATTATTTAAAGTAGTTAGGATTTCTTCTTACTGTTCTTTCCAAACATCACTTATTTTCCACGATAATCATACAGTCAAAATCAATCCTCTTATATGCTCTCCTCTTTCGGCAGACTTTGATGGTGATTGTGTGCACATCTATTAGCTAAGCAGCAAATTACCACATTTTAAATAACTAACTATTCTATGTAACCTTTACTGTGATAAGATCATTTTAGACCTGCAAAATTGCTTATTGGAACACTGATTAGCTAATTAGCCATTAATAAATGTTAATCAAATGTCCAACCAGATTTGGCCTTACTGACACTTAACTATGCACAATCCGAACACCACTGAACTATATGTGAATGTTAACAAATTTTTCGGCATGTAGTTACCTTAGTGCCATACTACTCTGTAATAGCAAAACCAAAAGCCTACTGACAATTCTAATTATATTTCAGATTACCTTCTGTTCATACAACCTGACAATCGAAAAGTTTTCTGTACCAAAATGCTGATGGCTAACTTCCTTCAAACAACAACTCTCAGATTTTGCTATTTCCTGTTAGGTAAATGCAACTGACTAATTGAATTAAGCTCTAACTTAGTACTGTTATTAGACTAATACCACTTCATTAGACCCCTTCTATGCTCATGTATGCAACAAGAGGAAATTTTCTGATTTGGATCATTGCCAACCGAACTTTTAGATTTGGGTGCTCTGTAACTTCTTCTACTTCAATTTGTTAACTCTCTATTGATTTCTAGAATTCACATTTATAATGGTTCTTTTCAGACTTGGATGCTGCTTGTTAGGTGATGGTCAAATGGCTAATTGAATTATTAACAACTCTAACCACAAAGCCATCAATTTATTGACAATATTAATTATCTTCAGATTACTGCACCCACATCCTACAACAGAACATTTTCTAGAATTAAGGTGCTAATCAAACCATTCTTTTACTGGAAAATACTTAATCAAGAGCCAATTAGGTTTGAGTAATCAATTTAGACATTCAAAAGACTCAAATGTATTTCACTTAATACATGATTTTCAGTTTATTAACAACAACAGTGAAACTAGTTTCAGAAATTACACTACTACCTAAACTCATTTCAAAACTCAACTTCCAATTTGCTAAACCATTTAGAGTGACTTAGATTACAGCCACCAAATTGGTTAGTATTAGAGGGACTGATTGCAGTGGTTTCTACTGACATATCCAAGGATTTGCCTCCAGTGTTCATACAACCTACAAAACCAATTCCCCAGAACTGAGCCATTGCTAGCTAACCTACCTCTGAACTTTAAAATTCAATCTTGCTAAATCATTTGAGTGGACTGACTTAGATGACAATCACAGAGGTGATTAGCAGCAAAAGGGTTGGCTAAAGGGAGTGGGCCCCACTGTCATAGAGAGTGAGAGAGAGAACACAGAGGGGAGAAACTCCTCTAGGGAAGAAAGCGAGGGAGCCGGGGCGCGGGCGGCAGCTCACGGCGGCGAGCGAGGCGGAGGGGCGCGAAGGCGGTGAAATGGGTTCTTGGTGAGGAGAAAGCCAAGGAGGCGCAGCGGGGCGGGCGGCACCGAGTAGGCGGCGGCGGCCGGGAGCGGGCGGCGCGGCGGCCTTGCGGAGGCGACGGCGGCCGGAGGGAGGAGAGGGGAAGGGGAGGCGAGCATGGGCTTGAGGGAGGTGGTAGGAAGCTCACCATGCAGTCGGTGGAGGCGGGGGAGTTACGGAGCGGGCCGGCGACGGAACTGTGGCGGCGCCGAGGTGGCTCGGTGGCGGCCTAGGGCGGCGGGAGGCTCGGCCGCGGTTGGGGATGTGTCGTGGTGGCGCGCGTGCTCGAGCGGAAGGAATCGGAGGTGGGAGCTCGGACGCGACTCAGCCGGTGCGGGCATGGTGGCGCAGCCGGACTGGAGAAGGAGAGGCGCGGTGGCGCACGGGTGAGGGAGGAGGGCAACTAGGGAGAGCATAAGGACGAGGAGGGTCAGGGAAACTCGCCTGGGCATGCTGTGGAGGTGGGGCGGCCGAAAGGTGGTGGCGGCGGCAGTTCCTGGCGGCAGGACGATGGCGTCGCGGGAGCGACGACCGGTGAGGGAGCGCTGCCATCGGTAGTTGGGGAAGGTTGAGGGAGATGCTCCGGTGCTCCAGGCGGTAGCTTCGTGGCTTGAGGAGGCCGGTTGCGGCTGTGCAGTGTAAGCCGGCGGCAGAGCAGCCGGGTCGGCGGAGGGAAGAGCCGGGGTGAGGGCGGTGGAGCTGGGAGGCAGTGGGAAAGCAAAGGGGCTCGGTAGCTTGAGGATGCCACTATGTAGGCAGCGGACGGAGCAGACGATGGTGGCGATGCACTCGGCGAGCTACGGCGTGGCACGCATGCGGGCGAGGCGGTGGCGAGCTGGCGCGCGGGCGGGAGCCGCGTGTGCGTTGAGGTGGAGGAGAAGACCTGGCGAGTGGGGTCGGGCAGTCAGCGACAGAAGAGGGGTAAGGTGGTGCGGTGGAGACAGGTTGGCTCGGGTCCGGTCGGACCAGAGGAACAGTACTCGGGTTTGGATTAGGATTTAATTTTGACCGAAAATATGCATGTTTGACTTAGCTGTTTGAAATAAAAATAAAATTCGAAAAATTCTGAAAATTTTTGTGGGCATTCTCAGGTTCACAAGGGACTTAGGAAAAATAATTTCAAATATTTTATATACTAAAATTTGTCAGAATTAATTTGTTTTCAAGACTGCATTAATGATTTGATTTGAATTTTGGTGAAGTCAAAAACACTTCTAAAAATTTGGTAAAAATAATTAAAATTCCATATAAATAATCTAGTATTTGAATAAATTATTTTTAGGAACTTTCATTCAAACATTTTTCTGGAATTCAAATAGAAATGGAATTTAAGTTTAAAAGTTTGAAAATTCAACACAACTTTAATACAAACATCAAAAGTTTAAAATTGCACACAAGTTTGTATAAAACCAAGAGCATGACAAAGAGATACAACAAAAGTTTTTAAATTTTAATACTTTTATACATTTAAAATACAAACCCTAATTTTGGGGTTGTTATATTGGCCACTAATAAAAGGAGAGGGAAAATCCTATTCTCTACTGTAGCACACTTGCTACAGTACCATGCTGCCACTGTAATACATGGGTACGGTAGCAATCCCCTTCCCTACTGCCATGCCAAGAGGAGAAAGGAAGGAGAGGGAGGAAGAAGAAGAAAGGAAGAAGAAGGGGAGAAGGAAAAGAGGAAGGAAAGGAAGGAGCCCCGCTGGGTCTCCGCGTTCGTCATCTCGTTCTCCAAGGGTAACCCCCCCCCCCACAATCCCGTTCGATTAGTCGTATAGTATTGTATTTTGGCAATGTTGGTATTAGATCGGTTTAGGGCAGTCTGCAGTGGCCGACTATTTTGAGGATGATAATTGTGAAATCAGGTTTGGCCATTTCCTAGAGTATTGTAGAGGACGTTGTCACCTTTCGAGGAAGCACTAGATTGCGTCGTTCGGACCTCTGTAGCAAAAGTTATGAATTTTTTAGTGTGACTGTTCTGCAAATCTGTTGGTATTCTGACAGGTTTTAGTAATCTAACTTGAGCGATCAACTGAATGGAAAATTAGAGGAGCTCAGTATAACAAAAGTTGTATATAATTGTCATAGCTTTTAGGAAAGCTTAAGAACGTGAAATTTGGACAAATGTGATGAATGTTATAGTAGTTTTAGTGTACTATCTAGAGAACCTGACGTGAAATCGATGTTCTGTTAATTAGCTTGGTAGGGGTATTAGATGGCCGAATCAGGAAGGCACACCAACTAGGTTTAGTTGGATAATTTGATAACCTTTCAAGGAAGTCAAAGAACACCTCATTTGGACTCATGTACTAAAAGATATGAATTTTAGAACATGACTGTTCACAGAGGGAACAAATCAACATTTAGGAATTGGAGTTGAAATCGCGTTAAAAACTATTGCGAGTTCGTATTTGCTTATATAGTTTGTTTGATCCATTAATGTTGTCTTAGTATGTTTTTAAATGAATTTTAG
Organism: Ampelocalamus luodianensis; assembly: GCA_036346255.1. NCBI lineage: Eukaryota > Viridiplantae > Streptophyta > Magnoliopsida > Poales > Poaceae > Ampelocalamus > Ampelocalamus luodianensis. The sequence goes on from CM070621.1 coordinate 60,172,078, forward strand.
GTGGGGTATTGGTCCCGGAGGTAGCACCCTCTTCACATCCTCCGTTCTCACGCTGTTAAGGCAAGTACTTGTTTGCTAGTATTGTGAGTATATGTGATATCTATGGATGCTAGAGTATTATAGATATTGATGACCATGAGTATTAGTGTTGTGAAAATATGTATTATGCATGGATGCTTGAGTGTTATGAATGTTTATGAACATGAATGATAGAAGTATGAATGAGTTAAATTCATAAGTGATGTTGCTGAGGATGCATGATTATGATGATTTAAGATTTGTTCATATGCATCATGTTGACATAATGAAGACTTGGTCACGTGGTGACCAAACATTTGTTGAGATCCCTGTCATGTATATGATGGGCTTGAGGTCCCACACTTGTGGAGTGTGGGCTTGAGGTCCCCTTTACTTGCGGAGTATTGGGCAATTGCTCCCTGCGCTTGCGAGCACAGGCATAGGTATGCAGCGATGGTTGTATACTTTGTATTACTGGTAAAATGCAAAAAGAGATAAAGAGAAAGGATCCTTAAGCATTGCATATGCATGTGGAATGATTTTATGATATGCTTATGGAAGTGAATGCTTATGTTATGATTTTGTGTTGTATGTCTTTAGTATGTACTTGCTGAGTTTGTGGACTCACTCTTGTTGTTTTTGTTGTTTTAGGTACCCAATCCAAGAACGACATGCATGGAAGGGAGTAGTTTTAGGTTCACACGCACACTGCCATGAAACTTTGGTAGATGATTAAATTTCAGATTATACCTTAATAAATGAGCAAACTGCTTAAGGGATTGATTATGGTTATGTTTACCCGTTGGATTATTTGTAATAATGATGGGTAGCATATTCTTTTGGTTAATTGTGATTATGCTTTAGACTTTTAGTACACCATGATGCCTATTGTTTATTCAACGAGTGGAATTCTTTATTTTGATACTTGTTCATGCTGAAACTCCTAGTTTTGTCAACTATACAAAGAAGGTGCTGCCGGATTTTAGTAAAGTGTCATGGACTTAACCTGTTAAATTGTTAGCTTGGTAGCATTCCAGCCTGCTGTTGGGGCTGGGGTGTTACAGTATTATCCCTTTGCCTCATGACATTTGGTTGAACTCTAGGTGAGATTATTTGTCATCCATGGAATATTCAATTCTTTCTCGATCAAGTGTCGAATAACTTCATGTGGTCAACACTTCGACCACTAGTGCATGGCCATACACTCTTTTTATCCGACCACAACAAGGGGCCCAAAGACATTTCTCCTGTTATGTTAGAAGGGGCAAATCCCATATCTAACTAGTCACATTCCTCCCCATGTTTCATAGCATACCCGAAAGCTACCTTTATAACTACCTAGTTACGAGCAGCATTTGGCAACCCCTAAGAGTGTTATTACACATGTAGGAAACCATACTAATCTTAGGTCTAAGGATTATACATCATCATTGCTTGAGACCAACTAATGACACATAGAAACATAACAATCTCAATAGTGTCTCAAGGTGGGTCTTATCTAACACCATGTTCTCTAACATGTGTCCATATTATTGGTTTGATATCCCCATATCTATTACGTGTGAAACATAGTCATCAACCAATACATATACTAGTCTATTCATATGTGTCCTTATATGTTTCTGACTAGGGAACGATTAAGAATCATCACAAAATACAGAGTTTCACAATCAAGTCACATACTTGATGATAAATATTAACGATATTATTGTAAAAACAAGATAACATATTATCCAATGTTATGAACATATTGAAATATAATAATCTCTATGATTGCCTCTAGGGTATATTTCCAACAACATGAGTATGGATGTGTTCAGTTTGAGCATAGCTTTGAGGTTGCTAAATTAAGAGAAAGTTTATTCCTAAAAGAAAGATGGAGAAAAAGTATATTTTCTCGAGTAGTGAAATGCCCTATGATCCTTGTTGAGTTGTGTGTTTATGATGAAGGTTTTGCAATTTGAGTTGGTTTTATGATGGTATGTGTGCTTCTTTCCAGTTTTAAAAAATAGAGAAAATGGTTAATTTGGTTATTCGAGTGATTTCGCTTTTGGCTTATATGGTGTTCATTTGCAAACTGTCTACTTGGGAAGACGAAAAGTTTTTTCATGATGAATCTTTTGAATGGGTGCTGGACCCGGGAGTCCCACCCCTAAATCCTCTGTGTATTCTGAACTAGTCCCATGATAAGTAGCTAGTTCATACAGTAAACAGATATGGTAGCATCCATAAATCGCATAACTTCATTAATAAATATCAGAGTTTATTACAAGAAAGGCATACGAGCTAACAATAAAGAATACAACGAAAGTCAAAGAAGAAGTAGTAGAGCCTAGCTAATCTTCCATAGACAATCGACTGGGGAAGCGGCCTAGTCGTCGCGATCCTCAGTAGTTGCAAAGTCCTTCTCCTCTGAACAATATTTTATTAAGCAAGGGTGAGCACAAAAATGTACTCCACAAGTTACATCCATAACAGAGTTAATGCATGCATGGATATTATCAAAGGAAGGCTTATAGGATTATTTATGCAAAAACAACATTTAACATTTTAAATACAATAGTTAAGTTCAAAATCTCAAGTTTTACAATATCTAAAATTGAGTTTTAGTTGAATTAATGTAATATCCCGATTATCATTAGTGAGTGCAATAAGATTAGAGAAGGAATTAAGGGAATGAAAAGAAGAAAAATTCAGAATTTAGAGGGGAATGGGCTTCCAACCCAAAGTCAAGCGATAGGGGGAAATCCCATGGCCCATGGGGGATCTGGCCACCAACAAAAGGAGGGGAAACCCTAACAAGTTATTGTACCTACAGTGCCAGGTCGCCGCTACAGTGCCCCGCGCCGCTACAGTACCTCCGCCCTTAGCCCTCGCTGTCGTCTTGTTCATACGAAGAAGAAAGGAAGGAGAGGGAGAAGATCTTCTTCGTGGGGGGCTGTTCTTCATCTTCCTGTGAATCTTCAAGGGTAACGAAGGGTTTACTTCGCTGTTTGAATTGTAAAAGATGCAAATTTGATTACGTTTAGTAGATCGGTTCCCTATTGCAATTAGATCAGTTCTGTTCAGTACCTTGCGCGACGGTTTTCGTGTGTTTAGATTAGGAATTTGAGGTTCCCATATCCTAGAGTTATGTGGGAATCGTTCTTATCTTTCAGTAGCCACCAAGATCACTCAATTCCGATTTACGGTTCAAAAGATATGATAGATTCATTCCTGCTGTCCAGAATTCCGATGTGATTTAACTCTCAATTTGTCTATTAAGTTTTGATTAAGTTAAGGTCATATGCAGGGTTTCCACCCAACTAGGTTGTTGTAGCATTTTTGTTAACCTTTCCAAAATGATAAAGATCATTCAATTTGGAGTTGTAGAACAAAAGATATGATTATTTCTCTACTGCTATGTAGTTCTGTCAGACAGATTTGATGTTCGACTTTCAGAGGATTATTGACGTAGGTTTTTGACCGATTTGGGAGATCCCGCCAACTATACTTTTGTGAAAGATATTGTTATATTTTCATAGGATCTGAGATCACTCCATTTCGAGTCTCAGATTATTAGTTATGATTTATTTTGTACTTACTGTCTAGATTGTAGTCCTGCTAGACTGTCGATTTATTTGAGTAGAACGACTTTGTGATCCTTGGGTTAGGATGCTGCGATTAGACGTTTCAAGCGATGTCCTGTTCACGTGGTTCCTTATTCAAGTATATAATTTGTGTAGGAGGAGGGAATTCGAGATTAATGGCTTCGTCCTGACCTCCTAGCGCATCACTGTTCAGAAGGCAAGTACAATTGATTTGTCTGGTTTGTTGTTTGTTCTACTTGATTGATGAATATGAAATGGGTAATTTCGGTATTCCTTATTTCCCTTCGTAGTTGATATACCATGATTCTTCAATAATAAGATTACATTCATTATATTCATTTGTTCCTTCGTTCCTGTTCACCCACGGGAGTGGGAAGTGAAGTCCCATAATTCCAATATGGGCAAGTACATTGTAATTCTTAATGTTGATCATTGCTGAGTGCTTGTATTCATACTGTTATTTCTATGATTCATGATTACATTCAATGCTTCATGTTCCTTTCATATCCGTTAATCCATGTTGAAATAGAGGATGTCTTTCATTATTCATGTTTCATTCCATTCATTCATTTGTGCATGTTTCTTCCACGGAAGTGGAAAATAAAGACCCATCAATTCCAGTATGGGCACGTAAGACCCACCACCCAATGTGGGCAGAGTTGGATCCTCGTATGAAATGTTCTTCATACGAGCCTTGGATCCCCGTATTTTGTTAAATGCAGGCCTAAGTGAACACCGACAGATGTGTCACTGGCTATACCGGTATAAGCAGAAGTGTAGTCCATTCATTTCATTTTATTTTGCTTTTCAAAACATTTATAAACTTCATGGCACAAGAATGCTATGGATAAAATTTAAATAATATTTGTTTTTCGGCTGAAAATTCTAAATCAAATATTTTTTTTGTCTAAGCATTGACTAAGCATAGTTCATACTAGTGTATCAACTAGAGTTTTACTAAGGTGTCAAAGAATGGCTAACTCAATAACAAGATTGGCTATACAATAGAATTGAGAATAACTATAAAGTTTAAAGCAGGAATTTAAATTACTTTAATATAAATATGCATGCAGTAATAATTTTAAATAGAATTTAAATAATTTTAAATACTGGGATCAAACATGATCAAAGGATGTAACTTGTCTTGCTTAATTAGTTATTGTTCTGAAACGGCGTCAAAATTTGGTTCTCTGAAGTCGTCGAAATCTATACACGAAAATAAGTCAAATTCAAATAAAATTTAAATAAACTCCAAATTAAATAATTTTAGTTTAGATAGCTAGAAAATAATTTTAGATTAATTTAGAAATTTGAATAACTTGAATCGGAGTTCGTATGAAGGAGAACGAATATCTGGAAGGTTGATTATCACATGAAATGATAGAATTCCGAATTTTAGAATTTATGGAATGGTTTTTCTAAAGAAAAAAAAGGAAATATCCATGTGGAATGATGCATGGCTGTTGACTAGGAGAGAGAGATGAGGTGGCGCTCGGGTGGTAGCCACGTAAGCGAGATGGTGACATGACAGTGATGTGGCATGACACGTGGTATGATGTGGCGCCACATGGCGGTGCCATGTACGGGAATGGGCGTTCCAGCCAAACAGTGGCTGGCGAGGACATCATTAGAAATAGGACAATGAGGCAAATGTGGTGCTCACCTTAACGGAGGAGGGGCGCAGGTGATTCGCTGGCAGCGAGGAGAGAGGCGACAACGCGGCACGGGCTCACGGTGGCGTGGTGTTCCAGCGATGTTCCAACGAAGGCGAGGGGAGCACGGCATAGAACGTCATGAGGGGACACCAGTGGTGATGATGACGTCGCTAGGGACCCTTCGTCGATGACGAAAAAGGCGGCAGAATGATGTTCGGCTGGTGGGACAAAAACTCCGATTGCGGCAAGGAGGAAGCAAGAGAGGAAGAGAAACTCTAGGGGATGGGTGAGAATGATAAGGGGCACGAGATGCTCCCTTTTATAGGGGTGGAGGTGGACCAAATGAGGACATTGACGTGGTGTGTCATTCAGCGGCATGGCACATTCCGGTGAAACGGGAAAGGGAAAATGGGGATAACGCTGGGAATGGAGGAGGTGAGATGAGGGGCTTGAATGCCAGCCAAATCAAGAAGAAAAGATAAGGAAATTGCGTGTTTTGAGGAGCTCCCGAGGGCGTTCATGGCAGCTGTGTGCGCACGATCGGTTTGGGACAGAGCCAGGGAAGAAGGAGAAGAAAAGGAAAAAGGGAAAAAGAAAGTAAGAAAGAATGGGAGAAGAAGAAAAAGGAAAAGGGGAAAAAGACAAAAAAGAGAACGAAGAAAAGATTTTTGGGTAAGAATAAAAATTGAAATGAAATTCTAAAATTTTAATTTCGGAGAAAATTCAAATATGAAATTGAATTTTGAAATTCGACCGAGATTTGAATTTGAGATGAATTCCAAAAAAGAATTTGAATCCAGAATTTGCCGCAAAGATATTTGATTTTGGAATTGGATTTGATGTGAGACTCAGAATTTGGATTTTGATTTCGTGTTGATTTAAGATTCGGAATTTGATTTCCAAATTTCTGAAAAAGCAATAAATTAACTAGACATTTAGAAAATAGCAAATAAAGTGAAAAAAATCCTAGAAAAATTCATAAAAATTCCTTGACTTATTTTGGACTTAAAAAAATTATTTCCAGCTTTAGGTTGGATTTATTTTTGCACATAAATTATTTTTAATTTCTGGAAAATAGGAAAAACCTTTTTTAAATCCAAAAATATTCAAGAACTTAATTAAATTTTCCTTTTTAACTTTAAATCCCAGAAAAAAACATAGAAAACTCAATAAATTTTATGTTTGACTTTTAAAATTTAGAAAATTCATAAAAAGCAATAAAACTCTTTTAAATTTAAGAAAATCCAATAAAATAATAACTTTATTGATTTTATTTTGGTAACATAACTTGGAATATCATAGTGGGCGTCTTTTGGACGGAAGTTGGTTATGCGTGGTGTGATGGGAATCCTTCATCTTTCAGTTGGGATCTTTTTGTAAGAGGGTTGGTTTAAGGCGATTTCTTTGTGCGTCCCTTGTTAAAGAAGGTGCTCCTTGCATAGGTGAATTGATTAATTGTAACACCTCGATCTTTAGAATTAGGATGTTAATATTTAAATTGGTGATCTAATAAATATTTGACTGCGTTTTAAAATTTTTCTGTGTTTAAGTAAAAAGATTGCTTTTAAAATCAAATCGAATTAATTAAAAGGTTTCATTTTAAAGTTAAATCGGGTTGTTTAAAAAGTTGCATATAATAATAATAATAAACAATATTAAATCAAATTGTTTGAAAGACTCTATTTAAATTAAATCAATTTGGTTTCTTATTTTCGCATGCATTTCAAAAATCATGTCATCATGCATACATTAGTATCATCATGTTCTTTTCCGGTTCGACCAACCACAGACAAAATGCCTGCATGCCCATTCTTTTGCTGCCATTTCTCCCATGCATTCCCCTACCCGCTCCTCGCTTCTATTGATTTATTACCCCCAACATGCAAAGCAACCCACTGCCATCACCAAGACAACTCCCTAACCATTTCTTCTTGCCTTGTTCATTCCACTGCCATCCCATTCCAACACCCATTGCATTCTCCAACTTTTGCCCAGCCGAACTAGCACCCTCATTATTTAATCCAATCAAACAACCACTACATATTCATTCCATATCACCAGCCGAAACCATCCATCTTCACTAACCATTCCCATTTAATTTCACTTCCAGCCGAACCAACCATCTTCACTGCTATCTTCTTCCTACCAAATAGAGCACTGCACAACTCCATTTATTTTTCACATATGAGCTCAAGCTCCTACCTTCTCTCCTCTCAATCTCATCCAAAAACCACAAACCCCTCAATGCATGTTATAACATCACCTAAGCTTTCCATTCATCAAATTAGTTTTCGCATGCATGGCCATTTGAGCAATTCGTGAGAGAAGACAAGAAGAAGCAATAGCTTGGTTTGGGAGGAGTAGCAGTAGCAGTGCAGCATGCATGCATGTGCTAGGCCAAGGCGTTGTCCAGCGGCTTACGGCAACAACGGCAGCCCAACTGGGGTAAGGCCAAGGCGGAGTGGCTAGCTGCAGCAACAAGGCAGCGTAGCACATGCATGCAGCGTGGCCTAGTGGTGCGGCGCGCGGCCAGACACGACACGGCAGAGGGCACTGAGGGAGCCAAGGCGAAGCGATGGTGGCCGGTGGCTTTTCATGCATGTTTAAGTATAAAAAAATTGTTTGGTAGCTTAAGACTGATGTGACTCTCCGGTTAAGTTTTAATTGTGTGTAGGCGTGATCATGTGTTGATATAGTAGCGAATGCGAATAATTAGATTGTTGTAGCGGGATATGTATATTGTTGATTAGTAGATGCTAGATTAAATATATAAATGGATTATTTCATTGTGAACAATTATTTAGAGTGCCATGTGATTAGTAGATAAGTCCTATGTGCCGAGTTGATGGAATCATGCCCTCAACTGGATTAGTATATAAATGACTATTAGTCGATTGTAGAGGCACATATGTGATTGGATTGGTACATGTCATACACGACTAGTTCGGTGATATGGATATGAGTTGATTGATTAGTGAGCTATTAAAGGTTGGATGTACACTTAAAATGTAAAGCTCATTAGGCGTCGGTTTGTCAAATAAAGCTTATTATGATTTGCTGAGGTAAGACTAGTAGATGTTTTCCTTTAGAAAATAAATAAAAAAGAAAAAAATATATGTAGGCCCTACCTGTCATGGATAGAGGCTAGGTCAACCTGAGGATAAAAAGTATTTAATGCGAAAGAAAATTCAGAAAAGAATTATTTTTACACTAAAAAGTCATTTAACTTTGAAAATTCATAGAAAATTCATATGAACTCCAAATGAGATGAATCCAATTGTGTTGTGCATAAAATTTTATTCTCTCTCAGACCTTGAAGTTTTTGTCTCCACCACTGTTGTAGAAATTTTCACGGAATAATTAATTTTGGACTAAAGTGACAAAGAAGTGACTTTTCAGCTTTTCCTCCCAGCAGATTTTCAGAAGGCTATAACTTTCACATACGAACTCTGATGAAACTAATTCTTTCACCTAAATTCATATAAAATTATAATCTCACTACTGTGTAAATTTCATGCATTTTTTAGTATTTTGATTTTTTTTAGCTTTTTCGATGTTTATTCGATATCGTTCTTTCTCGCTAGATTCTGAGTTGCCGGAAGTGTGCAAGTACGTGCCCAAGAGTGAGAAAGTGGACCACCAGCAAGTCAAGCACCCTTTCTTGAACATGGTTGTGATACTACCTTTAAAACTATTACTTTTTTTGTAATATCCCGTATATCGGTAAGAGAGAAACTTGTTTGGAAGAGAAAAATTAAATTAAATTTAAGGATTCTGTTAGAATTGGGAATTTGGGCCTCCAGCCCAAGCTAAGGGCTGTCTTTGGCCGGCCATGAAGTGGGCCATTAAGGGGAGGCGCCTAAGGCCCATGGCCCAAGCTGCCCCTTTTCCTCCTAAAACCCTAGACAACCACCCCATTCTCAGAGCACGGTATCAGTAGCGCCGCCCCAGTACTGTAGTGCCACCAGTACTGTAGCACGCCCCATACACCCCCTTCATCCTGCTGCCATTGGCCAAAAGGAAGAGGGAGAAAGGGATTTCGGCAAGAGAAGAAAGGAGAAAGGAAGAGAAGAGAAGGGATCTTCTTCGGTGTTTGATCAGCTCTTCCTAGGGTTCTACAAGGGTAACGAATACCGATCCTCGCTGCTTGATTAGTGGTAGATGCGATTTGGTTCATATTTGATTAGATCGAACTGCTGCGTTCAGAAAATCAATTCTGTCCAGAATGTTGCGGGTCTGTTTCGTGGTTTTAGAGGCCGAATCTGAGATGATCATCTCCTGGAGTTATGTAGGTCTTGTTCTTAGCTTTGGTTGGCCGCCAAGATCACCTCATTCCGACTTTCGAGTCAAAAGTTATGATAGATTTATTATCTGCTGTCCAGAATCCTGACGAGAAATAGCAGTCTCTGTATAGGTTGATTTATGGCCTAGTTAGAGGGTGATTCAGAGGTCTTGCCCATAACAAATTTTGAAGGTGATATCACTAGCTTTCAGTATTGATAAAGAACACCTCATTTGGATTTATAGATAAAAGTTATGCACTTTTCTTTGTGACTGTCCAGATTGTATGTCAGTCTGTCCAGTTTGTATGTCGATTTCTATCTTTAATTTTGACCCGTGTGCCACTTTTTGTTAAAGACAATATATGAATGTCGTGCCAACTAAGTTATTGTAGATAATTCGATAACCTTTTCAGATTGATAAAGAATGTTCAATTTGGAGTTGTACAACAAAAGTTATGGATATTTTATTTTAGCCGATATTTCTGTCAATTAATTCAGTCAACAGATTTGAGCCGTGGGCCAAATTTTATTAGAGGCAAAATCTGAACTTTTGCCCAACTAGAGTATTGTAGATATGTCAGTTAAGAATCCATGGAAATTTGTCTCACCTCATTCCGAGTTCCAGACCAATAGATATGTCAATTACCGTGCTGCTGTCCAGAATTAAGTTATGTCGAAATTGTTGATTTCATTTTAAGTTTTGTATTAATGACTAGAGTCATCGGGAAGCAGTGTTTAACGTCGATTAGTAGTGTTGGGTATATTATGTCCTTATTGAAATTATTTTACTTGTTTAGAGGTGAAGCCTCGGTTTAGAGTATCACCTTTGCCGACTAACGCGTCGTGATCGCGAAGGCAAGTACATTGCCACCCTTAATGATTGTGATTGATGAATGTTTATATGGTCATGCCGTGATTTGGTATGATACGAGAGAAGATGGATTGTCTATGTTCTTTCATATGTGTTGAATCCATGTTTTGTTATCATGTCTTTCAATATTCAGATTTCATTCTATGCATTCATTATGCATGTTTCTCCACGAAAGTGGATTGCAAGTCCCACCATTCCAAGTGGGCGGTGTTGGACATTGTCATGTCCCGCCCACGGAGTGGATTTGAAAGACCCATTAATTCCGAATGGGCATGTAAGACCCATTAACTCCAAGATGGGCAATGTTGGACACCGTATGAAACGTTCTTCATACGGGAAGTGGATCCTCGCATTTTTGTTAAGATGCGGGCTTGACTAAACACCGACGGTGTTTCACCGCTATACCGGTATATGCATGTGTGCAGTCCATTCCTTTGATTTTGAGCATTCATATCATGTCTTCATATGTATGTTTTAGGTGACATCTTGGCTTCCGAATAGCCAGGGTGTTACATTTTTTGCAATCTATATGTATGCATGCTATTTGTGAAGTATGTTTGCGGTAGAATAGTTACATCCTATTTGATGCATTTCCCTTCCTTGATATACTAATTGCTCCCTGTTATTTGTCGCTTAAGTTATTTATTCCCACTGCTTGATGATTTTCGGTGGATGATGTATGTGCTATTTACTTGTATATGCAAAATTGCTTAGCCATGTTTGTAGTTTTGGTAGCAACGGGTTGATGGAGTTAGTCCATCAACCGAGGATACAGACATACAATTTATTTTTCTAATTATTGTTCAGATTATTACTCCTCTGGTATTTGAGGTTAATATTGCAAACTAAAACTGTTTTGGACTTGGGCAAGTGTTCGTATGGTTTGGTGCATTTGTGCACGAGATTTGGGTTACCATGGTAGTCTCGCCCAGGTCAACAAGGACCAAGAATTTGTTCTGTTGGTCCAAGCACAACTGTACTTTCACACTCCGGAATGGGACGACTTGGTCAGGTAAGCATTGAGTCTTAGCGATTTGAACCACGGGTGGTGTGAGGGCATTATGTGTGTGATCATATGCTCGTAGGAATCCAGTGTAATACTATAATGTGCGGGTGAGCACTGTTTCTTATGTTGGGGGTTGCCCACATACTAACTACCATACACTAGCATCTCCAACACAACTTGGGAGCCCTCTTAGCATTTTCTATAAGCAATTTGTACTAAGTGGGACTCAATCTCATGGGTGGCTCAAATCACTAGGGTCTTCTCGCTAAAATGTACTACATCTCGAACTCCCCGACTGACTCACCAAAGGAAGTGTGTTTGGCTTACAGGCTGGATGAGTCATGTAGGTAAAGATGTACTCCCCTGTAGGGTTAAATCTATTCGAATAGCCGCGTCCTCAGATATGGACACCGCTTGGATTGTTAAGTCACTCTTGCTAGACTCATAATTAAAATTTGGTAAATTTTTGGAACTTGTAACATGAGATGGATGGGTTAATCCAGGCGCTTTAGTTTATCATGGTGGGCAGCCATTTATGATATTTGGTTGATATTTAAATTATAATATCCCTGTTATTTAAGCAAATAAAAACTGATTTGGTAAATTGCCTTGCAACCTATTACTCTATTGAAAAGAAAATGCCTTTATGCTGAAAAATGTCTAGTGTAGTAGCCTTCCTTTGATATTTGAATGCATCTATTTTATTTTTGTTTATTGTAAGTCTTGCAAGTACAACCTTGTACTCAACCAGATTATCCACTTGCTGCAGAGGAGGTTCACACCCAAGGGGTTAGCCAATGTGAGACCGAATACGAGCGTGACGGATCTTTCTAGAGCTTAATCCTTGTCGGTTGCCTGTGGGATTTGATGGGGCATACCGCTGGACCATTTTTTATTATTTACTATGCTTTCCGCTACAATCTATTGTTACTTGAGTTTTATTTGGCGGTTGGCCCTTGTAATGAAAATTCGCTATGTATCGTTTAAGATTAAGTCCTTATGTAATCTTGTTGTATGTATGAAATATGTATGGATGTGATTATCAATGTTAGAGTTGTGTGTACTAGCCATTGATCATGGGACTAGTACGGTACACACACGAGAGCTTTGGGTATTCAAAGACCGGGGTCCCACATTGACTGAGAAAGGGAACAATAGTCCGTGTGTTTTGAGTATGTTCTGCGGTTTGGTACCAAAGGGAAGGATGGCCCAAGGTATATTGGACCATTTTCGATAGTTGTGGGGATTTGGAAGTTCATGGCAGCAACCTCAGCGACTTGTCAAGGAATTTGGTTGAAAAGATTGCTACATGAATGTGAGAACCCAAGGTATTTAACTTGTAATTCTTAACCATCCAATTGGTCCTAGCATTACAAATCAAATATCCCAACTCTTGATGTATTGTGTACCACCCAGGTGTGTTACACACACACCTCACAAAATCTAAAGCACTAATTCCATACACAAAAATAATATAATACCGAGTTTTCATAATTTACATTACAAAAGACATTCGAAAACTCAAATTACATAAATAGGGCCAACCAGGCAAATGACAAGGTAAATAACTAAAGTAGCAGCGGAAACATAGGCATAAGATGGCACCAAAAGAAAGCCAACTGGTTTTCCCCTTACCGACAAGGCAACCGACCGGGTTGCCAACCTAGTCGTCTTGCACGAAATCGGTCTCACAATAGTCGATCCCATGGGGATCAACTTCCTCTGCAGCAAATAGACAAAGCAACTAAGTACAAAAATTGTACTCGAAAACTTACAAGTAACAAACCTATATATAGCTACATGCAAGCTTGAATCAAAGGAGAAGACCATAGAATTCATTTTTAGCACAAAGCAATATTTTATTTGCAATAGTGTAATAGATTGAAGGCAGATTACAAACCTGTTTTTATTTGTTTAAATAATAGCAAGACAACCATTATAAACATAAGTAACATCCTAGAGGTGACTTCCCAATAGCCACCAAAACATAGCACTAATTACTCATTCGTACCACCCAAATTTAGGTTTTATCAAAAATGTTGTAGTATAATTATTGCACGACCTAACCAAGCATATCCATAACCTAGGACGAGGCTATTTGAATAGTTTAAAACCCTACAGGGTGTACAAGCTGTACCCACACGCTAGACGCCTTTTTGTCATGCGGAGAGCACACTTCCTTAGGTATGACGACAATGCTAAGTCCTACAGACGTTTTCCAATAAAATGCATTAGCTACGAGTCACCCATATGGATGGAACCCATACATACGTTGTGTTGAAATCATTGGTAAAGCTTTGGTCAACTACCCTTGGGATAAAGCCTTAGACAATTATCGATGCTCCTCATGTGGACAACCTAGATAGGAACCGACCCTGCACACCCAACAACAACACATTCCTTTTTATACACAACACACACACACACCACCACCTATGACTCGAAGGTAACACACACCAAAGTACTAAGTCAAGAGGGGTTCGCAATACCCTTGTGTGGAATGCACACAAAAATGCTTGGATCAGTGACACAAGTAATTCGGTCCTTGTTGACTTGGGCACCAAGCACATACCCAACAGCACACCATCCATCCAATGTGCACAAGTCTAAAACTTTTTATTTTTAGTTTTAGTTTTCCAAATACAATTACACACATGAGTACTCTAACCCAAGTAATTTTAAAGTGATGATATAACGACCATCGCTGAAGCGATGATCCCAATTCTACCATTCTAAGCATTGCTAAGCGACAACAACTCGTATATTAGATATATATAAATGATCAGAACCCATCCATCGAGCTATAAATCATTGAATACATCTATCTTTGTTCTTCAATTCCTATTCAGTAAGTTCGTTGCTTCATCTTTTTTCTTGCTTGATTCTTGATTGCCTGTAGGAAAAGACCTTTGTGGTTAGGTCGATAGCAAACGTGAAGTTGGTTTAGCGATCGCGGGTGCAACGGTCATCACACGGTTGTAGCCTGTGATGGAGACGGGGTGCCCGATCTTTCGATGAGATTGATAACTATCGATTTTGGGTGGAGGTGACTCTCGCGATCCGACTACAACCGTACGACGACGCTTGCGCCTTAGCAATCGTTGAACCAACTCCGAGACGTTATTGACCGTGATGGAAGCGCGATCAACCTGAACACGAGGTTCAATTCCTGCGAGCAATCGAAGAACTAGCAAGAATAAGATATATGCAATCTGATATTGCGAATAAAATTGTAGTATAGATGGTATTGAAAACAAAAGTGGGATCCCAAAGGCTATCTTGACAGGTGGTCGTCCGACACAACTGAAGAACAGAAGTTTGCACAATGGCTAAACCTAAATTCAACGAAATCCGAGTTCTAGCCAGGGGGACGGCGGCTCCTATATGGGAAGACGACCAGGGGTGGCAGCCAGGGAAGTGGACGCACGCCCCTAGGGTTACAAGGCCCATGGGCCCAAGAGGAGGTGGCGCAGCACCCTTTTTGACTCGGTAAAAAAATAGACATGGATTGTTTTGTTTATTGTGGTTAGCTCGGTTGGAATTTGAAGCTGAGGTTGGATCCATTGGAAAGTAGACTTGATAAGCTTTCAATGAAGTCCAAGAACATCCCAAACGGAGTCCGTATGAAGAAGTTACGAACGTTTGAACTTAGTGCTGTCGCAGCAGTCCGAACTCGAATTAAGAACGAGCCCAACTCGAACTCTTGCTTGGCTCGGACCCAAAGTGACGTGATGTCCTCCATTATGCCTCCTATGCTTGTCCATGACTCCACATACCTCTCCTTAGTCCTTTCCCATGTTCCTAAGCACAATTAAATCACTTGCATTAGGTAGCGATCTATTCTCAGTAATATATAACCCTATGAACGAATTCACCTGGTGATTAAGTTGGCGAGCACGAGCTCGAGTAATTGGTCCTTGTAATATTGGTTGTGGATCAGCTGTGTGTGTAGGCGCGGTTGTATCCAAATTAGGGATGTCCTCATCATCCTCCCCTTCTTGCATTTGAGTCGTCCTCGACTCAAGCTCATCCTCTTCTCCCAAGTATGGTTTCAAATCTGCAATGTTAAATGTGGGACTAACCCCAAAATCTACAGCGAGTCAAGTTTGTATGCATTATCATTAATCTTTTCTAACACTTTGAAAGGACCATCAGCTCGAGGCATCAATTTTGACTTTCTCAATTCAGGGAACCTATCTTTTCTCAAGTGCAACCAAACAAGATCTCCTGGTTCAAAAGTTAAATGTTTTCTCCCTTGACTACCAAAGAAGTTTATATTTAGCATTCATGCGCTCTATATTCTCCTTAGTTGTCTCATGCATTTTTAAAATCAATTTAGCACGTTGGTTAGCATCAAAGTTCAATTTATCCGAAGATGGAATAGGCATTAAATCAATAGGAGCACAAGGCACAAAACCATAAACAACTTCAAAAGGGCACATCTTTGTAGTAGAATGCAATGAACGATTATAAGCAAACTCAATATGAGGCAAGCATTCTTCCCACAATTTTAAGTTCTTTTTCAACACCGCCCTAAGCATTGTAGATAAAGTTCTATTCACAACTTCAGTTTGTCCATCAGTTTGGGGATGACAAGTAGTAGAAAATAACAGTTTAGTCCCCAATTTAGCCCATAAAGTTATCCAAAAGTGGCTAAGGAATTTAGCATCACGATCTGAAACTATAGTATTAGGCACACCATGCAATCGAACAACTTCACGAAAGAATAAATCAGCAATATTGGCAGCATCATTGCTCTTATGACATGGTATAAAGTGAGCCATCTTAGAAAATCTATCAACAACTACGAATATACTATCGCTCCCCTTCTTTGTTCTAGGCAATCCTAAAACAAAGTCCATCGAAATATCTTCCCACGGAACGCTGGGAACTGGTAGAGGCATGTATAAACCATGAGGATTAAGTCGTGACTTAGCTCTTTGACATGTAGTGCAGCGAGCAACGTAACGCTCAACGTCTCGTCTCATCTTTGGCCAAAAGAAATGATCAGCAAGTATATCCTCCGTTTTCTTCACGCCAGTGTCCCATCACCCGCCCCATGCGCTTCCTGTAACAACAACAAACGAACGGAGCTAGCTGGAATACATAGCTTGTTAGCTCTAAACACAAACCCGTCATTAATGACAAATTTGTTCCACGTTTTTCCTTCTTTACAATTCAACAATATATCTGTAAAATCAGCATCATGCACATATTGCTCTTTAATAGTCTCCAATCCAAAAAATTTGAAGTCAAGTTGTGAAAGCATGGTATATCTCCTAGACAAAGCATCAAGCAATAACATTCTCTATTCCTTCTTGTGTTTTATGACATAAGGAAAAGACTCAATAAATTCAACCCACTTTGCATGTCTACGGTTCAATTTACTTTGACTTGAATATGCTTTAAAGATTCGTGATCGAAATGTATAACAAATTCTTTGGGCCATAAATAATGTTGCCATGTTTCCAAAGTTCAAATAGTGCATATAATTCCTTATCATAAGTAGAATAGTTCAAACTAGGCCCACTCAATTTCTCACTGAAGTATGCTATAGGTTTACCTTCTTGTAGCAATACGCCACCTAAACCAATTCCGCTAGCATCACATTCTAGTTCAAAAGTCTTATTAAAGTCAGGGAGTTGGAGTAGTGGTGCATGTGTTAACTTATCTTTCAATGTGGTGAAGGCGTTCTCCTGTGCGGCGCTCCAAACAAATGACACGCCCTTCTTGGTGAGCTCATTCAATGGTGCAGCGATGGTGCTAAAATCCTTCACGAAGCGGTAGAATCCAACAAGTCCTAAAAAGCTTCGCACCTATGTGACCGTGTTAGGAGTCGGCCAACTCTGTATTGCTTCAATCTTGGCTTGATCAACTTCAATTCCCTGTGGAGTAACAACATATCCAAGAAACGTGACTCGATCGGTGCAAAAGGTGCACTTGTCAAGGTTACCAAATAAACGTGCATCACGTAAGGCATTAAAAACAACACGTAAATGGTCAAGATGTTCCTCTAAGGATTTGCTATATATCAATATATCATCAAAATAAACCACCACAAATCTACCAATGAAAGCACGCAAAACCTCGTTCATTAGTCTCATGAAAGTGCTAGGTATATTAGTTAATCCAAAAGGCATTACTAACCACTCATATAACCCGAACTTAGTTTTAAATGCTGTTTTCCATTCATCGCCTAATTTCATGCGAATTTGGTGATATCCACTACATAAATCAACCTTCGAGAAAACAACAGAGCCACTCAATTCATCAAGCATATCATCTAATCTAGGAATAGGATGACGATACCTAATGGTGATATTATTGATTGCTCTACAATCTACACACATGCGCCATGATCCATCTTTCTTAGGCACTAAAATGACCGAACAAAGACAAGGACTAAGAGATTCACGCACAAACCCTTTAGCAAGCAATTCTTGTACTTGGCGCTGAATTTCTTTAGTTTCTTCGGATTGGTCCTATATGGTGCGCGGTTGGGCGATGATGCGCGGGAATTAAATCAATTTGATGCTCAATCCCTAGAAGTGGTGGCAACCCCATGTATGTCCTTCTGAAGATATCGTTGTACTCTGCAAAATGTTAGTGACAAAGCAGGAGGCAAAGAAGAAGGTGTATCCTCAAATGAAAACAAAGCTTCTTTGCAAACTAATGCATAGCAAATAGAATTACTAGTATCCATTCGGTCATATCGATTTGGTAGCAAGAAAACTAGCACCTTTCAATTTAATTTCTTTATTCTTCACATGAGTAGATTTAGGTTCTTTCTTTTTATGTTGTTGAAGTTCTTTTGCTACAATCTGATTTTTGCTCTTAGCATTCTCCCGATTCTTCTCTCTACTAGCTCTAGCAAGTTCATCTTTAACAATTTGTTCAGAGTCATAGGATGCATCACAATTTTCTTTCCCTTGAACATAAGAGAGTATTGATTATTCCTACCATGATGCACACAATCGTGATCGTATTGCCAAGGTCGTCCTAATAACAATGAACAAGCTTGCATAGGAACAACATCACAATCAACATAATCATGGTATGAACCCATAGAAAAGTTTACTCTCACCATTCGTGTTACCTTCAACTTACCATCGTTGTTGAACCATTGAATATGGTATGGGTGGGGATGAGGTTGGTCGGCAAAGCAAGCTTCTCCACCATATCCATACTCGCCAAATTGTTGCAACTCCCACCATCAATAATTATGCGAATCGAAGCGTTCCTTGGCAACGCCTTGATTTGAAACAAATTATGGCGTTGATTTTGCTCAAGACGAAACTTGAGCACTTAGTACGCGTTGCACTATAATGCTCAAATACTTGCCGCATCTTCGGCGCCAACATGTTCCTCCTCATGATCGATTCGTCATCAAGTCCTGCAGGTCGATTGCAAGCATAGCATATGTTTCATCATCAAAATCACTAGCGAGGAATACCCACCATCATCGCGTATGATCGATGCGCGCTTGTTTGGACAATCACGCATGATGTGTCCATAGCCTTTGCACCGATGGCATTGAATATCCTTAGTTCGTCCCGTCGAAGCAATCAAGAGGAAGTTTTGTAGACGCTTGTGGTGCTGATTTGGTTGCTTCGAACTTCGTGGTGCTGAGTTTGAAGTAGCGGGCGCGCTTGTTGTTGAAGGGTGGCGGTGGGGTGCATGGCGGGGTAGTAGATGTGTGTGGTGTCCATGAGTTTGTGCGACTGCGAAGAGTTAGATCATATCCTCGTCTGGCATCCCTGCACTTCACGTTCAGCTTTGCAAGCAAGATGAAACAATCTAGTAATGGAGTTGTAATCTTTATAGTCAAGGATGTCTTGAATTTCTCGATTCAACCCTCCCAAAAACCTAGCCATTGATGCCTCCTCATTCTCATCTAAACCACAACGCAACATACCAATTTGCATTTCTTGATAGTAGTCTTCCACGGACTTTGTACCTTGTCGTAAGCGTTGCAATTTATTTAACAAATCACGAGCATAATATGAGGAACAAATCGATGCCGCATAAGCAATTTTAAAGCCTCCCAACTGTTAGGTATGTTATTGGGATGTTGACGGCAATGTTCTTTCCACCAAATAGAAGCAAAATCGATAAATTCACTAGTAGCACCCTAACTCGTCTAATCTCGGGAACTTCATGGCAAGCAAATTTTTGATCAACACTAGTTCCCAATTAAGATAACCATCAGGATCATATTTACCATTAAAAGAGGGCATAATGAATTTAACCTTAGCGAAAGAATCATCGTGGTCATGTACCTCACGTCGTGGGGGGTCTCGTCGCATACCTTGTCGATTAAAACGCATGGCGTCGATGAGCTCGATCGTTGTTATTGTTACCCATGTCATTGGCCTCGGTATCGTCACATAGTCGAATTCATCTTGTCCTCTACCACCGGGCAGCAGGGGAACACCGGTGGATGCATGGGCCATCTCATCAAGCGCGCCATAATACCGCCAAAGAAGTGTTAGTGAGGCCTTGCGCTCTCTCCATCGCGGCGAGCATGGCGTTTGCCTCAATTTGGGCGCCCTCAAGTTGAGCAAGTCGCTCATTCGTGACCACGACATCTTCCTCAAGACCCTCCGTCACGAAGGTTCATGAGGCGTCGGAAATGTTATACGATTCCTTCGTGCGAGGAGAATGAGATGTATCCTCATCCGAATGCTCCGCAGATCCCGCCATTGTTAGCAAATCACAAGAATATGTCCCTAGCAACTACTAGGATGTGGTGGTTCAAAAGTCGCTCACACTCAAGCCTTCTATCGAATTCTTACCAATTCTTACCAAGCAAGCGGGGTGATCGCGACCAGCGGTGTCAATGTATCTCAGAGATTGGATGGAGCGATTGCGAGGTGAAGATCGATGCATGCGGTTGTAGAAAAGGTGTAGCTGGAAGGCTCAAGTATGGTAGCAATGGATTAGCAACTATCAAATCGAGAGAATGCAAGTGAAAAATCGTTCAACGCCGGTTAGTCTTGGTCCTAGGCTAGATCGGACTAGAGACGCGAGCCTAGAACACAAACAAAAGCACAGCGCGGCAGAGCTAGAGAACGTGGCACACGGAGTTCGGAGGCTCGAAAAAGGATGTCGTCTGCAGGGGGAACCTTAGAATCACTTGGAGAGGGACTCTGTCAATTTTGAGCGAATTCTGAGAAACTTGATTTTTTCTCGGTTTGCGGGCCCGTTTGAGGCCCTAAGCGACCTTTTTGGGGTCGAAGTTGCTGCTGCGTGTGCCCGATGGCTTACGCGATCTAAAATCCCAGATTTCCGGACTTCTTCTTTTACGCTCTATTTTCCCGTTTCCTTTCCAACGGATCAAGAATCGCCTCAATCGGAGGTCGTATGCAAAAGTTGTGTTTTTTCTTTTTTTTTGATCGCGTTGCCGAAGTCAAATGAATCTCAGGTTTCCTTCTGGCAGCACGAAAATTAACCTCTTTTTCTCTCTCTCTCTTTTTTTTTGTCACAAACTGAAACGAGCTTTTGTTTTTGGTTAGGGTTTTCCTTGGAGTGGAGGCGGCAGGAGGATTGTAGCTTGCCGCGACAGGAGGATGGTTGTGGGCGCCCCGGGTTATTGGAAATGTACTTAATTAAATTCATACTGTAGCACAATTGTTAATGAAGGAACAGTACTGCCCCTTTATTAAAGATCATGCTAGGAGTATAAATTTAACAAGCAACCGATCCAATAATCAGGATTCCCGGATATATATATCTCACAATGGTTCCCAGGATCAACGTCCATTGCATATATATCCTTCAACAACATTGCATCATACACATACAAGTCATACATTTGCATAATTAAACATAAGTTTACATCATTCGGTTTAGTACCACAATATTAAGTGACTTGGTCACTTCAAAAGTCTAACAGCGGAAGCAAAAAACAAAATATTAAAATCCACCAATGGCCTCATCCACCCGCAGCAATTGCGTGGAGGAAAGCGAAGTAGCTTTACTCGTTAGCGTCACCGATCGGCGCTAACGGTACTTCATAAAGAAAACCGTCCTCACCTGCAACAATAGGTGATAGCACCTTGAGTACGGAAGGTACTCAGCAAGTCTTACACAAACTAATAAAATAAAGTGTTTATTAGAACCTAATCAAAGGAATAGAATTTTTACATGCATAAGGTTACAACAGGAAGGTATAAAGGTTCAGATTTGCATAAAGCGATACATCTTAACCTACAAATGCTAAATTTTGATAAAGCGATTTAATAAATCAAAGTTGGACGAACGATAAGTAAAGACATTAAATGTAAGCGATGCGATTGCATGAATCCCCATGCAAAGCCATAAAATCGAAACCAGTTTTGTAAATCAAAACTTCTATCAGTGACATCAACTCAAGTTATCGTCCATGACCGTGGACACGGCTATTCGAACAGTTTATACCCTGCAGGGGTGTACATCTTTACCCACATGACTTAGCTAGCCCGTTGCCTTGGATGCCTCCGAATGATGACATACTTCCTTTGGTATGCCGACCGGGGAAACTAAGATTTGGTATTTTTCAACAAGCTAACACTATTGAGTTGGACCCCCATGTGTGAACTGATCTCGCTTAAACAACGACTGATAGCATCTGCTTAACCGGGGCACACATGTTGCGTCAGTAATGCCGATCCAAACAATTAAATGCGAATGGGCTCACTACCCATATTAGGATGCAATCGGCACCATTAAGGTACGTATATGCTACGGAGCACATATACGCCCTCACCCTTCTAAGAACATATGATACCGACATACAAGCTCACATGGCATACAACACAGTCATAAGACCTAGGCATTTCTGCCATACAAGGTCAATACACATATTCTTACTTTCCTGTTTCCAACCCAATAGTCTTAACATTTTACTTAACCAAACAGCGCCCATACACTGCATGTGGAAGTACGTGGGGGACTTGAATTGAATAGTCAGAGTTCGGTCCTTAATTAACCCGGACAAGTCCACCACAAATCCCAATCTCGTGCACAAAAGCACCATCACTAGCTTCCTCTTGTCCAGATCAAGTTAAATATAAAACTCATTTCTGAAATAAGTAAACTGGACAAAGAGTTTCAAATAACAGAAAGCCATTTGTGATTCCCATGTTTGACAAGGTATTCTTGTCAAACTCTAAAGTTTCTAGACTGCATGTCTAAGCCAAATCTGAAAATATATGTTATAGTATACAGTACTGCGCTAGGGTTAAGTGTATGATTATAATTAAGGTAATCCACCATGTTAGGTTATAGCTAGCTACTACAGATCATATTTTTGTATTTCCAGAAAAATAGCATGCACAGATATCACTGGATTTGTAAAAGCTATTGTACAAAATTTGGGATCAATATGGTGCAGAGAGGAAGCTTGCCTTGATAGTAATAAACTTCATTGCGAGTTCAGGTTGCTCGAAATAAAGTCAAAAGCTTGGATGAACCGGATGCTATAAGAAGCAATAAAGTCCAATAAATGCCAAAATCGATGAGTAAGTACAAAATGGAAGAAATATGCATGATCAACATGGAAATGCATGATTAGCGATATGCTTAAGCCATAACTACCCATAATAGTGATACTAAGCCATATCATAACCTTTGTTTTCAAATGACGAAGCTAAGGTTTAGTTCAAAGTTTGATTTTGATTTTGAAAAGAGCGAAACAGATGACAGTTGCAGATTTGGGAAAAGGAAAATAGATCAAGCAAAGGCTCTAAAATGAAGCTTAGCCTGATCTATTAGGGTAGTTAATATCCTAAACTAACCTTAACCTAACCCTACTCGGTTAGATTACAAAGGCTAAAGAAAAACCTATTTTGTCGGTTAAGCCGACAAAATAAGACAGAGACAGATTTCGGCTATGAGGCAAAATAGATGATGACAAGAATTGAAAGATTAACTTGTTATGCTACTAGGGTTTAGATGAGACCTAATTAGGATAACAAGTCGACAGGAGAAACCCTAGGTCTTGAAAATGACATAAAAGACCGAAAAGTTAGAATAGCAACTTTTCAGTTTACAGCAAGTTGAAGCTACTGCTATTTAAAAGAATGATTTATATGGTCTCCTAAGGTCCTTAGGATGCTCAAAATGTTAAAAACTAGGGTTTTAGCTTACCAGAATAGGAAAGACACCAAGAGTTGAGAAAGTTGATTTTGCTCAACAGAGAGATAACCTTCGGTTTTAACCTACAAAAGAGGTCAAAACCTTAGTGCAAGGTAAAACCGGTGCTTAAGATGGATAAGCAAAGTGGACAAGAGCAAGAAACTCCACTTTGGACAACAATGGAGGATGATAAGCTCCTTCGGTCAACACTGTAACAAACAAAAGCTAGGGTTTATATATAGATGTTAAGCTACAGGCAAAGAGGAAGAGTCTAGAGTTGATGAGGTGTCCATTTAGGGCTAATTATCCCAAAAATTAGTGGCATAAACTTTGGGATAAATCCTCTCCTCTTTTCTGAGAGAGTCTGCAGAGAGAGAAGGAAGATGATAAGAATCATCGACATGTGGGTCTATTGTGATCCACGATCCACGCGCTTCCTAAAGCCTCAAAGAACATCACCGTCCGATTAGAAATGGGCGGCTGTGATAAATAGAGAGGTTAAAAGGTTTTAATCGGTATCTTTTAATATGGACCGTGCGATCTAGATCGGTCGATCGAGATTAAAACAGAGCCCAAAAGGATTTCGGGGTTTTAAGTTCAAATAGGGGCGTTGGATTGAAATCCAACGGCCCAGCTCAAAAGATACACGTCATCCCTTAGGTGCACTGATGCAGCACCGTCCGATTAAACTTCTACGGTCAGGATTGACGCGGGATCCGGATGGTCCGATTGCATACACTCATATGGACCCTACGATTGAAATCCAACGATCCGCTAAATTTGGGCTTTAAATGCGCTCGGTCAAAAAGGAGCGCCGTGGGATTTAAATCCAAAGGCCCCGATAAAAGCGCGCCTATGATTTCAAAATGAAACGAGCGACGCGGTTAGATCAAGAATGGACGGCGGAGATCGTGAGGGGATCCGGAGTCGTCCGAATGCATACACCGATCTGGACCACACGATGAAGATCTAACGGCCCAGAGGAGCGCAGGCCTTAATAGCACGCGGTAAAAAGGAAAGCCGTAGGATTTGAATCGGTCGGCCTTAATAAAAGCGCACCTTTAAGTTTAAAACGAAAAGGAGGCGTGTTGGATCGAAATGAGCGATGGAGATCGAGAAGGGCTCCGGAGTTGTCCGATTGCATACACCGATGTCGATCGTTAGATCAAGATCCAACGGCGGAGATCAAGTCGCACACGTGGACAGCTCGCGTAGCGTCATAGCCTCACCCGTTCGATTGAAAATCAGCGGCTCACATCACGTATAGGTTTTGGGCTCGAGCCGGCGTGACAGAGCGGACCAAGTTGATTAGGTTGGACCGGACACATGGCTCGAGTCGCTACAGTGCTAGAGTTTGGATTCAGACCGGTTTATTTGACCAGAACCTATTCAAATGCTTAAAAGGTTTGATTGGGATTTTAAAAATAGCAAATAAATTTATAAAATCATGAAATTTTTACTGGAGGCTACTTGGGATGATATATTTCCCAAATAAATTTTAAAATCACATAATCACTTTGTAAAATACATAAATATTTATTTTAGCCCGAAAGTATTCATTTAAAGACAATTATTTTCTTTAAGTCAATATAATTTCAAAAATGCAACAAAAATATTTTCAGCCAAGATAATTTATCTAGGCTTTAATAAAAATACTTCCAGTCATAATACAAGTTTTATCTTGTATTTCCTTGAAACTCATTAAATAAGTTTTTAGTCTTTGGCCAAAAGGAAGGTTTTACTTAGTAACAACAACTCCCAACTGGTGGTTAAGAACAAGAATGCTATGAACAGTATCCCATTCTGTTCATAATGCCGATTATTACTGTTTATAGAATTGGGGCTGTTACAATGGTGGCCACGAAGGATGCGGCAATGGATGGCGGCGCGGTGGTCGTGGTAATGGCTCGTGGTGGTGGGCGCGGGCGATAGATTGAACCCAACCACAGCGGTGCGACCAAGCGTGAGCAAAACTCGAAACTCTAAAGGAACTAGACACTAAGACCAAAAAGGACACGGCGATGCAATTGAAAGTTCAACAATGCAATGCAATCGAAAGAAAGATGCAATGGCGCAATTGGTCTTGGACAGAGGATTATTGACGTAGGTTTTGACCGATTTGGGAGATCTCGCCAACTATACTTTTGTGAAAGATATTGTTATATTTTCATAGGATCGAGAGCACTCCATTTGAGTCTCAGTTATTAGTTATGATTTATTTTGTACTTCTTGTCTAGATTGTAGTCTGCTAGACGTCGGTTTATTTGAGTAGAACGACTTTGTGATCCTTGGGTTAGGATGCTGCGATTGGACATTTGGCGATGTCCTGTTCACGTGGTTCCTTATTCAAGTATATAATTTGTGTAGGAGGAGGAATTCGAGATTAGTGGCTTCGTCTGACCTCCTAGCGCATCATTGTTCGAAGGCAAGTACAATTGATTTGTCGGTTTGTTGTTTGTTCTACTTGATTGATGAATATGAAATGGGTAATTTGGTATTCCTTATTTCCTTCGTAGTTGATATACCATGATTCTTCAATAATAAGATTACATTCATTATATTCATTTGTTTCTTCGTTCTGTTCACCCACGGAGTGGAAGTGAAGTCCCATAATTCCAATATGGGCAAGTACATTGTAATTCTTAATGTTGATCATTCTTTGAGTGCTTGTATTCATCTTGTTATTTCTATGATTCATGATTACATTCAATGCTTCATGTTCCTTTCATATCCGTTAATCCATGTTGAAATAGAGGATGTCTTTCATTATTCATGTTTCATTCCATTCATTCATTTGTGCATGTTTCTTCCACGGAAGTGGAAAATAAAGACCCATCAATTCCGGTATGGGCACGTAAGACCCACCACCCAATGTGGGCGAGTTGGATCCTCGTATGAAACGTTCTTCATACGGGCCTTGGATCCCGTATTTAGTTAAATGCGTCTAAGTGAACACCGACAGATGTGTCACCGGCTATACTGGTATAGCGAAGTGTAGTCCATTCATTTCACTCATTCATTCATTCGATTGGTTTCCATCATTCTACATTCGAATTTTATTCTATGATGTGTCTTCTTACTTATTCATTCCATATTCAAAATTCTATTCGGTGATCGATGATCTCATTCATCTATTCTACATTCGTATTATATTCTGTGATTGTTATGTTCCTATTCAATATTGTTCATGTTGTATTGTTGTACTTGCTGAGCCGTGGACTCATTCTTGCTGTGTTTGTTTATCTTAGGTAAACACGGATGACAACATTCATAGGAAGGGATAGACACAGATTCTACATTCACTTCACATTATTCACTTCCATTCATATGAACTTGTCATTTCCTTTCATTCGTTAAACCTTAGATTGTAATAATTGAAGTACAAAGGTTGATGTTATCTTTACTATGATTTGATTGATTAAACAACTACATGTGATCCTGAATAGTTTATCGATAGGATTATGCGATTTGATTTAGTATGCTTGGATATTTAGAACTCGTCATATGTTGATGAATTCAGATTAAACTCTGTATTCATTCTATTAAGTGTTGATCTTCATATGTGATTAGATGAAATCTTTGTTGAAATTATTCCGTTATGTTGAAGTATGTTAGTCTTTTAGGTAACATCTTGGCTTTCACATAGCCAGGGTGTTACAATTAACAAAGCTAGTATAGGCAACCTAACACAAACTTAGACACACGCACCAACCCGGGGTTTCAACCCATAATTTTCTCATGGATAGCCATCCATACCATGAACTATTTTATAAAATATTTTTAAAAACAAAATCAAAGTCTAATCTGTGAAAGTCTTTGCTCAGCATGTCCATAATCGTGGACACGACTATTCGAATAGTTTGTACAACTTTACCCATAAGAGATAATCAACTTTTAATATCCGCTTCGTATACTTCCGTTGGTGTGTGACAAAGTGATTATCGTAAGGCCTTTACAATACATCATTCCAAAGTAGCCATGCCCGGTAACGTTTCGCTACTGTAGGCTTTACACCAAATGGTAATCCCCACTTGCGCCATGTGGGAATACAAAAATAAGTCTTCACGATACCCACACATCAACATGACATAACTAGTAGTGGAACTTTTACAATCCGCAGCTCGCAGATTAGTTCTTAATTAATCGGGTGACTTTCAAAACAATCCCTAGACCTCAAACATTCGCTAAATTGAGCCCATGCATAAATTTGCACCCACCAACT
The DNA here is from genome assembly GCA_036346255.1 of Ampelocalamus luodianensis. Taxonomy (NCBI): domain Eukaryota; kingdom Viridiplantae; phylum Streptophyta; class Magnoliopsida; order Poales; family Poaceae; genus Ampelocalamus; species Ampelocalamus luodianensis. Next base: position 60,199,840 of record CM070621.1, read on the forward strand.
ATCTATTTCGCCCAAGTCCAAACTAGTTTTTCATTTTATTTTGCTTTTCAAAACATTTATAAACTTCATGGCACAAGAATGCTATGGATAAAATTTAAACAATATTTGTTTTTCGGCTGAAAATTCTAAATCAAATATTTTTTTTGTCTAAGCATTGACTAAGCATAGTTCATACTAGTGTATCAACTAGATTTTTACTAAGGTATCAAAGAATGACTAACTCAATAACAAGATTGGCTATACAATAGAATTGAGAATAACTATAAAGTTTAAAGCAGGAATTTAAATTATTTGAATATAAATATGCATGCAGTAATAATTTTAAATAAAATTTAAATAATTTTAAATACTGGGATCAAACATGATCAAAGGATGTAACTTGCCTTGCTTAATTAGTTATTGTTCTGAAACGGCGTCAAAATCTGGTTCTCTGAAGTCGTCGAAATCTATACACGAAAATAAGTCAAATTCAAATAAAATTTAAATAAACTCCAAATTAAATAATTTTAGTTTAGATAGCTAGAAAATGATTTTATATTAATTTAGAAATTTGAATAACTTGAATCGGAGCTCGTATGAAGGAGAACAAATATTTGGAAGGTTGAGTATCACATGGAATGATAGAATTCCGAATTTCAGAATTTATGGAATTGTTTTTCTAAAGAAAAAAAGGAAATATCCATTTGGCATGATGCATGGCTGTTGACTAGAGAGAGAGATGAGGTGGCGCTCGGGTGGTAGCCACGTAAGCGAGATGGTGACATGGCGGTGATGTGGGACAAGGCCGGGAATGGAGGAGGTGAGATGAGGGGGCTTGAATGCCAGCCAAATCAAGAAGAAAAGATAAGGAAATTGCGTGTTTTGAGGAGCTCCCGAGGGCGTTCATGGCAGCTGTGTGCGCACGGTCGGTTTGGGACAGAGCCAGGGAAGAAGGAGAAGAAAAGGAAAAAGGGAAAAAGAAAGTAAGAAAGAATGGGAAAAGAAGGAAAAGGAAAAGGGGAAAAGACAAAAAATAGAACGAATAAAAGATTTTTGGGTAAGAATAGAAATTGAAATGAAATTCTAAAATTTTAATTTCGGAGAAAATTCAAATATGAAATTGAATTTTGAAATTCGACCGAGATTTGAATTTGAGATGAATTCCAAAAAAGAATTTGAATCCAGAATTTGCCGCAAAGATATTTGATTTTGGAATTGGATTTGATGTGAGACTCAGAATTTGGATTTTGATTTCGTGTTGATTTAAGATTCGGAATTTGATTTCCAAATTTCTGAAAAAGCAATAAATTAACTAGACATTTAGAAAATAGCAAATAAAGTGAAAAAAATCCTAGAAAAATTCATAAAAATTCCTTGAATTATTTTGGACTTAAAAAAATTATTTCCAGCTTTAGGTTGGATTTATTTTTGCACATAAATTATTTTTAATTTCTAGAAAATAGGAAAATCCTTTTAAATCCAAAAATTCAAGAACTTAATTAAATTTTCCTTTTTAACTTTAAATCCAAGAAAAAACCTAGAAAACTCAATAAATTTTATGTTTGACTTTTAAAATTTAGAAAATTCATAAAAGTAATAAAACTCTTTTAAATTTAAGAAAATCCAATAAAATAATAAATTTATTGATTTTATTTTGGTAACATAACTTGGAATATCACGATGGGCGTCTTTTGACGGAAGTTGGTTATGCGTGGTGCGATGGGAATCCTTCATCTTTGGTTGGGATCTTTTGTAAGAGGTTGGTTTAAGCGATTTCTTTGTCGTCCCTTGTTAAAGAAGGTGCTCCTTGCATAGGTGAATTGATTAATTGTAACACCTCGATCTTTAGAATTAGGATGTTAATATTTAAATTGGTGATCTAATAAATATTTGACTGCGTTTTAAAATTTTCCTGTGTTTAAGTAAAAAGATTGCTTTTAAAATCAAATCGAATTAATTAAAAGGTTTCATTTTAAAGTTAAATCGGGTTGTTTAAAAAGTTGCATATAATAATAATAATAAACAATATTAAATCAAATTGTTTGAAAGACTCTATTTAAATTAAATCAATTTGGTTTCTTGTTTTCGCATGCATTTCAAAAATCATATCATCATGCATACATTAGTATCATCATGTTCTTTTCCGGTTTGACCAACCACAGACAAAATGCCTGCATGTCCATTCTTTTGCTGCCATTTCCTCCATGCATTCCCCTACCCGCTCCTCACTTCTATTGATTTATTACCCCCAACATGCAAAGCAACCCACTGCCATCACCAAGACAACTCCCTGACCATTCCTTCTTGCCCTGTTCATTCCACTGCCATCCCATTCCAACACCCATTGCATTCTCCAACTTTTGCCCAGCCGAACTAGCACCCTCATTATTTAATCCAATCAAACAACCACTACCTATTCATTCCATGTCACCAGCCGAAACCATCCATCTCCACTAACCATTCCCATTTAATTTCACTTCCAGCCGAACCAACCATCTTCACTGCTATCTTCTTCCTACCAAATAGAGCACTGCACAACTCCATTTCTTTTTCACATATGAGCTCAAGCTCCTACCTTCTCTCCTCTCAATCTCATCCAAAAACCACAAACCCCTCAATGCATGTTATAACATCACCTAAGCTTTCCATTCATCAAATTAGTTTTCGCATGCATGGCCATTTGAGCAATTCGTGAGAGAAGACAAGAAGAAGCAATAGCTTGATTTGGGAGGAGTAGCAGTAGTAGTGCAGCATGCATGCATGTGCTAGGCCAAGGCGTTGTCCAGCGGCTTACGGCAACAACGGCAGCCCAACTGGGGTAAGGCCAAGGCGGAGTGGCTAGCTGCAGCAACAAGGCAGCGTAGCACATGCATGCAGCGTGGCCTAGTGGTGCGGCGGCAGCGGAAAAAGACACGGCAATGGAGGCACCGAGGGAGCCAAGGCGAAGCGATGGTGGCCGGTGGCTTTTCATGCATGTTTAAGTATAAAAAAATTGTTTGGTAGCTTAAGACTGATGTGACTCTCCGGTTAAGTTTTAATTGTGTGTAGGCGTGATCATGTGTTGATATAGTAGCGAATGCGAATAATTAGATTGTTGTAGCGGGATATGTATATTGTTGATTAGTAGATGCTAGATTAAATATATAAATGGATTATTTCATTGTGAACAATTATTTAGAGTGCCATGTGATTAGTAGATAAATCCTATGTGCCGAGTTGATGGAATCATGCCCTCAACTGGATTAGTATATAAATGACTATTAGTCGATTGTAGAGGCACATATGTGATTGGATTGGTACATGTCATACACGACTAGTTCGGTGATATGGATATGAGTTGATTGATTAGTGAGCTATTAAAGGTTGGATGTACACTTAAAATGTAAAGCTCATTAGGCGTCGGTTTGTCAAATAAAGCTTATTATGATTTGCCGAGGTAAGACTAGTAGATGTTTTCCTTTAGAAAATAAATAAAAAAGAAAAAAATATATGTAGGCCCTACCTGTCATGGATAGAGGCTAGGTCAGCCTGAGGATAAAAAGTATTTAATGCGAAAGAAAATTCAGAAAAGAATTATTTTTACACTAAAAAGTCATTTAACTTTGAAAATTCATAGAAAATTCATATGAACTCCAAATGAGATGAATCCAATTGTGTTGTGCATAAAATTTTATTCTCTCTCAGACCTTGAAGTTTTTGTCTCCACCACTGTTGTAGAAATTTTCACGGAATAATTAATTTCGGACTAAAAGTGACAGCAAGCTGACTTTTCAGCTTTTCCTCCCAGCAGATTTTCAGAAGGCTATAACTTTCACATACGAACTCTGATGAAACTAATTCTTTCACCTAAATTCATATAAAATTATAATCTCACTACTGTGTAAATTTCATGCATTTTTTAGTATTTTGAATTTTTTTAGCTTTTTCGATGTTTATTCGATATCGTTCTTTCTCGCTAGATTCTGAGTTGCCGGAAGTGTGCAAGTACGTGCCCAAGAGTGAGAAAGTGGACCACCAGCAAGTCAAGCACCCTTTCTTGAACATGGTTGTGATACTACCTTTAAAACCATTACTTTGTTTGCAATCTATATGTATGCATGCTATTTGTGAAGTATGTTTGCGGTAGAATAGTTACATCCTATTTGATGCATTTCCCTTCCTTGATATACTAATTGCTCCCTGTTATTTGTCGCTTAAGTTATTTATTCCCACTGTTTGATGATTTTCGGTGGATGATGTATGTGCTATTTACTTGTATATGCAAAATTGCTTAGCCATGTTTGTAGTTTTGGTAGCAACGGGTTGATGGAGTTAGTCCATCAACCGAGGATACAGACATACAATTTATTTTTCTAATTATTGTTTAGATTATTACTCCTCTGGTATTTGAGGTTAATATTGCAAACTAAAACTGTTTTGGACTTGGGCAAGTGTTCGTATGGTTTGGTGCATTTGTGCACGAGATTTGGGTTACCATGGTAGTCTCGCCCAGGTCAACAAGGACCAAGAATTTGTTCTGTTGGTCCAAGCACACCTGTACTTTCACACTCCGGAATGGGACGACTTGGTCGTAAGCATTGAGTCTTAGCGATTTGAACCACGGGTGGTGTGAGGGCATTATGTGTGTGATCATATGCTCGTAGGAATCGAAAGTGTAATACTATAATGTGCGGGTGAGCACTGTTTATGTTGGGGTTGCCCACATACTAACTACCATACACTGGCATCTCCAACACAACTTGGGAGCCCTCTTAGCATTTTCTATAAGCAATTTGTACTAAGTGGGACTCAATCTCATGGGTGGCTCAAATCACTAGGGTCTTCTCGCTAAAATGTACTACATCTCGAACTCCCCGACTGACTCACCAAAGGAAGTGTGTTTGGCTTACAGGCTGGATGAGTCGTGTAGGTAAAGATGTACTCCCCTGTAGGGTTAAATCTATTCGAATAGCCGCGTCCTCAGATATGGACACCGCTTGGATTGTTAAGTCACTCTTGCTAGACTCATAATTAAAATTTGGTAAATTTTTGGAACTTGTAACATGAGATGGATGGGTTAATCCAGGCGCTTTAGTTTATCATGGTGGGCAGCCATTTATGATATTTGGTTGATATTTAAATTATAATATTCCTGTTATTTAAGCAAATAAAAACTGATTTGGTAAATTGCCTTGCAACCTATTACTCTATTGAAAAGAAAATGCCTTTATGCTGAAAAATGTCTAGTGTAGTAGCCTTCCTTTGATATTTGAATGCATCTATTTTATTTTGTTTATTGTAAGTCTTGCAAGTACAACCTTGTACTCAACCGATTATCCACTTGCTGCAGAGGAGGTTCACACCCAAGGGTTAGCCAATGTGAGACCGAATACGAGCGTGACGGATCTTTCTAGAGCTTAATCCTTGTCGGTTGCTGTGGGATTTGATGGGGCATACCGCTGGACCATTTTTATTATTTACTATGCTTTCGCTACAATCTATTGTTACTTGAGTTTTATTTGGCGGTTGGCCCTTGTAATGAAAATTCGCTATGTATCGTTTAAGATTAAGTCCTTATGTAATCTTGTTGTATGTATGAAATGTGTATGGATGTGATTATCAATGTTAGAGTTGTGTGTACTAGCCATTGATCATGGGACTAGTACGGTACACACACGAGAGCTTTGGGTATTCAAAGACCGGGGTCCCACATTGACTAAGAAAGGGAACAATAGTCCGTGTGTTTTGAGTATGTTCTGCGGTTTGGTACCAAAGGGAAGGATGGCCCAAGGTATATTGGACCATTTTCGATAGTTGTGGGGATTTGGAAGTTCATGGAAGCAACCTCAGCGACTTGTCAAGGAATTTGGTTGAAAAGATTGCTACATGAATGTGAGAACCCAAGGTATTTAACTTGTAATTCTTAACCATCCAATTGGTCCTAGCATTACAAATCAAATATCCCAACTCTTGATGTATTGTGTACCACCCAGGTGTGTTACACACACACCTCACAAAATCTAAAGCACTAATTCCATACACAAAAATAATATAATACCGAGTCTTCATAATTTACATTACAAAAGACATTCGAAAACTCAAATTACATAAATAGGGCCAACCAGGCAAATGACAAGGTAAATAACTAAAGTAGCAGCGGAAACATAGGCATAAGATGGCACCAAAAGAAAGCCAACTGGTTTTCCCCTTACCCACAAGGCAACCGACCGGGTCGCCAACCTAGTCGTCCTGCACGAAATCGGTCTCACAATAGTCGATCCCATGGGGATCAACTTCCTCTGCAGCAAATAGACAAAGCAACTAAGTACAAAAATTGTATTCAAAAACTTACAAGTAACAAACCTATATTGTAACACCCTGGCTATTAGGAAGCCAAGATGTCACCTAAAACATCTAACATACATCCATAATGCGGAAGAATTTGAATAAAATCAACTATTGATAGTATCAAAACAACCAAGACATAATGAAGGTATCCTTCCTTCACCATCTAATCTATTTATTTCAGTTCATTGATAATGAAAGTTCACACGCAGTAATAATTCAACATCAATGTGGAGAAGGTATCCTTCCTTCACCACTTATAAATTTATTATTACAGTTCATCATTTACGAATGTAAGATAGAACTAAATTTAATCTTGAACATGAATTGGATGATGTGAACAAGTAGTGCGTGTCTACTCCCTCCCAAGTGAGCCAACATCAAGGGTTACCTAAAATAAACAAACAACGCAAGAGTGAGTCCACGACTCGGCAAATCTGATGAAAGAGACATAACACACATATGAACAAGTCATCATCATAAGAGAATATGAGCATACATCGAATGAAAACTTAGGAATGCATGACATGAATGAATGTACTCAAGGATGGACTGCACATATGCTTATACGGTATAGCGAGTGACACACCGTCGGTGTTCACTTAAGCCCGCACCTTAACAAAAGTGCGGGGATCCAAGTCCTATATGAAGAACGTTTCATATAGGTGTCCAAAGCTGCCCATACTGGAATTGATGGGTCTTACGTGCCCATCTTGGAATTGATGGGTCTTTCAATCCACTCCGTGGGCGGGACATGACAATGTCCAAACCGCCCACATTGGAATGGTGGGACTTACAGTCCACTCCGTGGACATAGCATGAATAAAAGGATGCATGATATGAACATGAACAATGCTAATATCATCTTTCGGCATTTACTCCACAGATTGAAAGAACATAACCAATTCAGCATTTCGGTATCACAAGATGTCACATCATATTCATGTAAACATTCACAATCACAGACTTAAAACCAACAAAGTACTTGCCTTCCGCGTTGCGCGCGTTAGCGAGCAACGATGGCGCTCCCAAACCCGTGAGGCTCGCGGCCTAAACAATTAAATAACCAAATAAGAACAACATAGAGCCCATCATGAATTAATATTCTACACTACCCTCCGCACACCCAAAACATAGTCATAACCCAAATCTGAAATTCCAGCAGCAACATGGAATCTCATCCGGACAGCAGCACGGTAAAGACCAAAACTAATGATCTGGGACTCCAAAGGAGATGAGCCCAGATCCTACACGAGCTTAACAAATATATCTACAACTTTGTAGTTGACGAGATAACCCAATTCGGCCAAACTAAATTGCTAACTGTCAAATGAAACAGCAGAACAGAAACTGTCTGAACATAAAAAAACAGCAGTACTAAAACGTCCGTAACTTTTAAACTACAACTCCGAATTGAGTGTTATTTATCAATCTGAAAAGGTTATGGAATTACCTACAATAACCTAGTTGGCACGACATTCATATTTTGCCTTTAACAAAAAGTGGCACACGGGTCAAAACTAAAGATAGAAACTGACATACAATCTGGACAGACTGACCTACAATCTGGACAGTCACAAAGAAAAGTGCATAACTTTTGATTTATAAATCCAAATGAGGTGTTCTTTATCAATACTGAAAGCTAGTGATATCACCTTCAAAATTTGTTAGGGGCAAGACCTCTGAATCACCCTCTAACTAGGCCATATATCAACCAATACAGAGACTGCTAATTCTCGTCAGGATTCTGGACAGCAGATAGTAAATCTATCATAACTTTTGACTCGAAAGTCGGAATGAGGTGATCTTGGCGGCCACCGAAAGCTAAGAGTATCCTATAAATAACTCTAGGAGATCAAAATCCCTAATTCTGCCTCTAAGCATACGAAACAGGCCGCGCAAGAAACTGGACAGAATTGAATTTGTAGCAGCAGCAATTTAACCCAATCAAACTAATCGAATTCGCATCTAATACAACTTAAACAGCAAAGAACGCCTCTCGTTACCCTTGTAGAACCTTAGGGAAACGCTGATCAAACACCCCGAAGAAGATCCCTTCTCATCTCCTCTTTTCTCCCCTCTTTTCCCCTCTTCTTCTTCCTCCTTGCGGCAGGCCAAAAGCAGGAAATCCTCCGGAGGTGGCAGCAATGGAGGTTCATCTTGAGAGGGAAGGTGGAGGCACCAAGGGAGGAGAGGGCAGGAGTGTGGCTGCCAAGGAAGGGGTGAAGGGAAAATTTCGGCCAAGGGAAAAGGGAGGGTGGCTAGGGTTAGGGGTGTGGGCGCATGGGCTTTAGGCCCATGATGCCTCCCCCTCTTGAGAAGGACCGGCCAGCCCACAGGCCACGGCCCAGCCCAGTTGCGATGAAAACCAGTAACCCCCTCTCTTTACAAGATCGATGAAGAACAATTCCCGAATAAATTTGATCGCTCCGATTAAATTATTTTCTTCCGATAGTTGATCCTCACACTTTGGGATATTACATTCTACCCTTAACAGATTCGGCCCGAATCTAAACACACTAACCGAAAGAACAACCACGATCGAGAACGAACAACGGTAACCACGCACCGTTGTGAACAACACCGCTAAGGCTCACGCACGCGAAACTCCAACTTCCCAAGTAGCCTCTCCTCGGACTGAAAAATACCACAACACAACGACGTAACACGACGCCCGAACTAACACTCAACCGGTACTTCGGTACTCACTCAACATGAGAACATACAAGGCGTTACGTACTCGCGCATAGACTCGAGGCGAGTCCCGGCGTCGCCAACTAGCGAAACAACCCAACGCACCTTGGGCTGGCGAATACGAAAGATTCACATCGCAACTATACGTTACCAACCGGGTACTGAAGAGTAAAAATCCAGAAATCAGAATTTCATCAAGAAAACCTTTCCACTTTCCAAGTGGCAAATTGCGAATAAACGTCACGAAAACCAAAGGACAAATCACTCGAATAACCAAATCAATCATTTTTTTTCCTTTCTGAAATGCCCAGAACCACACATGCCAAAATCGAGTCAAACTCAACTTACGAAAGACATTGGTCAACAGCACAAAGCTCATGCGGGAATAAAGAAAACGCTTCACTAATCAAGAAGACATCTTTTTCCTTAGTTTCACTTTTTGGAATAAAATATCTCTCCAACCTTGGAATTCGAATTCATCGCATACCACACGTTCTCAACCTCTTAATTTAACATCCTCAAATTTAGGCTTAAATCAAACACATCATCCACACCTTTGTGGAGAGACTCTATTGATTCCACTGAACACTCTAGACAAACTGATGACATTACTTTGATAGAGGGCACCAAAGCACCTCAAAGACCCACGTAATCTCATCACCTCCAACTTTCAAGAATAACACGTCAGAATCCTCAGTACACCCGCTCATGAACTACATCAGAAGGGTTCTATCGACAATCATTCCACTACTCAGAATACTCCAGTTTTCTATCTCCTCTACACACAACTCTTTGGGCGACCAAAAGTCGAGCATGAAAATGGAAAGCCCAAATTTAACCTCCAAGACCCCTACCACGAATTCCTCTTATAACACATGGTGAAATCATCGGATTAAATCTCTAACATCCCCACAATTCCGACATACTCACTCATTGACATCATCAGGAATCACTCACTCAACATCGCAATTCTTTCCAATTGTGTTACGCTATAAAATTGATTAAGGTTTCCATACATTTGATAATCCGCAACATTTCAACATGAACCAAAGTTCTGGAACTACACTATATCATAGGTTCTACTTAGTTGAACACTATACGCTTTACTTGAGCCATACATTCCATCCGAATCAACTTCCTCCAAGAGGTTTAGGTCAAAACCAACTCATCTTCTATTACTCCTCCAATAGCTTGGTAGCAAAATCTCACCCCTACAATCACTTAACCACCACCAAACAATTGACAGCTTACGCTTTGTAAAACTTTGCAACACAAAACTGTTGATCCTTTCTTAAAAGAAAGAGGCGAATAAGGACAAATTTCACCAAGCAGAAAACGTTATCGCTCACAAGTGAGCACGAAACCAAAAGAAATAGTCCGTAATGAAGATCCGGGAAAGCGAAAATTGAGTTCACAATGGAGGGCACACATCCTCGAAAAGGAATAGCAAATAACCACCATTAAGGAAATGACATTGCGATTGAAACTCGACACTCTTGAGTGAAAAGAGCAAAAGTTTATGAACAATTCAAATAACTACCATTACAAAACTTGACTCAAATTCTCAAATATTCCTCTGCACTCTTTCCTTTAACACAAATTAATTCTTTGACTAACATCGCTTTGCCACAACGAACAACATAAGGTCTTTAGTCCAAACCACACGGACTAATTAAGAACCAATGAAATTCCTCAATACGTCATATTTGTTCGAACAATTCAACTACACACTAAACACGAGATCCAAATAATATCACCACCAAACTCAAACATTTCCAATTACAGATTTCATGAAAAACAAGCGATTATTCTTCTCTTAAGGAACCAACATAATTTTTTCTTTAATTGCCGCTTCACGCTGCCAACTCAAACCAAAAATCCTTTAAGATTAAATCACTTGAATCTCTTAAGAAGCAACAAGACAATTCAATACCTCAATTTATTTAAAATAATTTCACTACGGATGATTCAAGAGCTCAAAGGAAATATCACGAAAGCTAAACTTGAAATATTCTCAATCAACGATATCATCGAAGGCGATCAAATTACTATGGGTATTAACATCGGTTTCACCACAACCATTAGAAAACACTTCAAAAGACCCACGTGTAAAGAATGGGTTGATTCTTTCTCAAAAGAAGAGACAAATGGAAACGACTTTCACCAACTAGAAAAACTCATCTACCACTCGCACCTGAACACGGACCAATGAAGAAACCAATTAAGCAATGAACTCATAGAACATAAGTGGAGTCCACGGTTGAACGATAAGCCTCACAAGAAGAGAGTATCGAACCTTAACAGATAAGAACAAATAAGTATTCAAAATCAAGCACTTGCATCATCAAGAACCATTATAACTTTGCAACATATCGTTACTCGATAACTTCATTTACCACATAAAAGCCTGAACCTCAAAAGATCATGAACATAAAACTTGAAATTTGATCATTTAGAGAATATCACCATGGGTGATCAAATTCTGCGAGAATTAACCTCATTCTCACATTTTGACGATTTAAAAAAACATCGACAACATATACTAGTACCAAGAATCATCAAACTTTATTACTCCATCCTAAAACTTCCCAAAGGGAACATAAACCACAAAGTTGAAACAAATTTATTATAACCAGATTATGCTAAGCAATAACAATATCACAATGCACGCTATCAAAGCCTACTTACGAAATTCATCTACTCAACTGTTGGTGTTGCTCAACACCTTCTTCATTGCTTCATTAACAATTGATGATTGTACTAATCATGTGTGTACATATGGTACTAATTTCATTTGCAATCACATAACCACATATAAACATAGATTCACATTTCACCTTTGTTCAGAAATCATTTCAAAACATGATTAAAGATTCACTAACATAATTTTCTATAAACAAGGTTTCATGAATCGATACACCAAGACCATCCGGTACTTTATACAAGTTTCAACAATTTTAGCATACCAGAAATAGATAAATCTAGCTCTTATGTAAGATCTATAGGTTCTGAATGGATATGGACAGTCTTCATTTAACCTACACCATGTATCAAATACAAGGACATTTCAAATTAATCAATTTCACTTTCATGGATGGTAGTTAAGAATAATTGATTTGCATCATGCTAATAACCCAACTTTGTAACTCATATCGTAACAATTTATTCGTTTAGTTATAACTTCTCATTTTAAGCATGGCAAGACATCACAAAAGGATTCTAACACCTTACTACAGCAAAAGAGAGACTTCAAACCTCAACGCTCGAAGTAATCCAAAAGAAACGCATAAAGCCAAAGCTTTCCCATGCAAACGAACTTACAGTGGAAAACTCTCACTAACCAAGTCACAAGCGAGTAAATGAGTCATTCTTTTTCAATGAGAAAGAATGAGCAACCATGAAAACATCAATCTTGCCAATTGACAACGACCACAAGTGGTAAAAGCAACTCAACAGTTGAAAAGCAATATTTGTTTCAGAGAACCAAGAGGGATCTATTGAAAACCATAAACTATCATGAACCACAAACCGGGAGAAATTCATCAACCACCACAGACAAGAATTGGCAAATTCAAATCAAGAAAGAGAATAACTTTCTAAAGCAACTCACGCTTAACACCGAAACTATGGTACTGGGTAACTACTCCTCTAACCACGTCATCGTGAGCGGTGGTGTAACACAGTGAATCCGAGTAACAACCACGACCTCCACTTCTGATCATTCGATTACAACACGCTTCACCAAAATACTCAATTATGAATATACAGGATCATCTCATGACAATCATAGTATTAGTTCCTAGATATTGAACATCATAGCAGATCTCAGATTAACAACAAGAATGATAGTACAGAAGCAATTTAAGAACAGTTCAACATGATGAATCACATCACTAGAAATACGGATATGCTGGATTACCCAAACCCCGCCTACTGTGCACAGTGTGTCATTTTAATATCTTAATTACCACGGACCTAAAGCCCGCTCTGATCCCAACTGTAACACCCTGGCAATTCGGAAGCCAAGATGTCACCTAAAACATCTAACATACATCCATAATGCGGAAGAATTTGAATAAAATCAACTAATGATAGTATCAAAACAACCAAGACATGATGAAGGTATCCTTCCTTCATCATCTAATCTATTTATTTCAGTTCATTGATAATGAAAGTTCACACGCAGTAATAATTCGACATCAATGTGGAGAAGGTATCCTTCCTTCACCACTTATAAATTTATTATTACAGTTCATCATTTACGAATGTAAGATAGAACTAAATTTAATCTTGAACATGAATTGGATGATGTGAACAAGTAGTGCGTGTCTACTCCCTCCCAAGTGAGCCAACATCAAGGGTTACCTAAAATAAACAAACAACGCAAGAGTGAGTCCACGACTCAAAGAAATACTGATGAAAGAGACATAACACACATATGAACAAGTCATCATCATAAGAGAATATGAGCATACATCGAATGAAAACTTAGGAATGCATGGCATGAATAAATGTACTCAAGGATGGACTGCACATATGCTTATACCGGTATAGTGAGTGACACACCCGTCGGTGTTCACTTAAGCCCGCACCTTAACAAAAGTGCGGGATCCAAGTCCTATATGAAGAACGTTTCATATAGGTGTCCAAAGCTGCCCATACTGGAATTGATGGGTCTTACGTGCCCATACCGGAATTGATGGGTCTTTCAATCCACTCCCATGGGCGGGACATGACAATGTCCAAACACGCCCACATTGGAATGGTGGGACTTACAGTCCACTCCGTGGACATAGCATGAATAAAAGGATGCATGATATGAACATGAACAATGCTAATATCATCTTTCGCATTTACTCCACATATTGAAAGAACATAACCAATTCAGCATTTGGGTATCACAAGATGTCACATCATATTCATGTAAACATTCACAATCACAAAGACTTAAAACCAACAAAGTACTTGCCTTCGGCGTTGCGCGTTAGCGAGCAACAATGGCGCTCCCAAACCCGTAGGCTCGCGGCCTAAACAATTAAATAACCGAAATAAGAACAACATAGAGCCCATCATGAATTAATATTCCACACTACCCTCTGGCACACCCAAAACATAGTCATAACCCAAATCTGAAATTCCAGCAACAACATGGAATCTCATCTGGACAGCAGCACGGTAAAGACCAAAACTAATGATCTGGGACTCCAAAAGAGATGAGCCCAGATCCTACACGAGCTTAACAAATATATCTACAACTTTTTAGTTGACGAGATAACCCAATTCGGCCAAACTAAATTGCTAACTGTCAAATGAAACAGCAGAACAGAAACTGTCTGAACATAAAAAAACAGCAGTACTAAAACGTCCGTAACTTTTAAACTACAACTCCGAATTGAGTGTTATTTATCAATCTGAAAAGGTTATGGAATTACCTACAATAACCTAGTTGGCACGACATTCATATTTTGCCTTTAACAAAAAGTGGCACACGGGTCAAAACTAAAGATAGAAACTGACATACAATCTGGACAGACTGACCTACAATCTGGACAGTCACAAAGAAAAGTGCATAACTTTTGATTTATAAATCCAAATGAGGTGTTCTTTATCAATCCTGAAAGCTAGTGATATCACCTTCAAAATTTGTTAGGGGAAAGACCTCTGAATCACCCTCTAACTAGGCCATATATCAACCTATACAGAGACTGCTAATTCTCGTCAGGATTCTGGACAGCAGATAGTAAATCTATCATAACTTTTGACTCGAAAGTCGGAATGAGGTGATCTTGGCGGCCACCGAAAGCTAAGAGAATCCTATAAATAACTCTAGGAGATCAAAATCCCTAATTCTGCCTATAAGCATACGAAACAGGTCGCGCAAGAGACTGGACAGAATTGAATTTGTAGCAGCAGCAATTTAACCCAATCAAACTAATCGAATTCGCATCTAATACAACTTAAACAGCAAGAACGCCTCTCGTTACCCTTGTAGAACCTTAGGAAACGCTGATCAAACACCCCAAGAAGATCCTTCTCATCTCCTCTTTTCTCCCTCTTTCCCCTCTTCTTCTTCCTCCTTGTGGCAGGCCAAAAGCAGGAAATCCTCCGGAGGTGGCAGCAATGGAGGGTTCGTCTTGAGAGGAAGGTGGAGGCACCAAGGGAGGGAGAGGCAGGAGGTGGCGGCTGCCAAGGAAGGGGTGAGGGTGTAACACCACGGCTATCCGAAGCCAAGATGTCACCTAAAACATCTAACATACATCCATAATGCGGAAGAACTTGAAACAAGTATATCAACTAAAGACAGCATTAAGATAAACAGGACATGGTGAAGGTATCCTTCCTTCACCTTCTAAGTTATTTAATACGAACATCAATAAAGAAGGTTCACACGCAGTAATAAATCAACATCCGTGGAGAAGGTATCCTTCCTTCTCCAATTATAATTTAATTATTACTGTTCATCGTTAACGAATGAAATATGGAACTAAAATTTAGACTTGAACATGAATTTGATGTTGTGAACAAGTAGTGCGTGTCTACTCCTCCCAAGAGCCAACTTCAGAGGTTACCTAAAATAAACAAACAACGCAAGAGTGAGTCCATGACTCAGGCAAGTACGATTATCAATAAGATAATCATTCAATATGAATAAGACAAACTCATCATCGAGTTCGATCACATCACAACCGATTACAAATGAAAACATGATATGAATGCTCAAAATCAAAGGAATGGACTGCACACATGCATATATCGCAGGTATAGCCATGAAACACCGTCGGTGTTCACTCAAGCCCGCATCTTAACAAAAATGCGGATCCACTTCCGTATGAAGAACGTTTCATACGGGTGTCCAACATTGCCCATCTTGGAGTTAATGGGTCTTACATGCCCATTCGGAATTAATGGGTCTTTCAAATCCACTCCGTGGACGGGACATGACAATGTCCAACACGCCACATTGGAATGGTGGGACTTGCAATCCACTTTAGTGGATGAAACATGCATAATGAATGCATAGAATGAAATACTGAATATTGAAAGACATGATAACAAAACATGGATTCAACACATATGAAAGAACATAGACAATCCATCTTCTCTCGTATCATACCAAATCACAGCATGACCATATAAACATTCATCAATCACAATCATTAGGGGTGGCAATGTACTTGCCTTCCACGATGCGACGCGTTAGTCGGCAAAGGTGATACTCCTAAACCCGAGGCTTCACCTCCTAAACAAGTAAAATAATTTCAATAAGGACATAATATACCCAACACTACTAATCGATGCTAAACACTGCTTCACGATGACTCTAGTCATTAATACAAAACTTAAAAATGAAATCGACAATTTCGACATAACTTAATTCTGGACAGCAGCACAGAATTGACATATCTATTGGTCTGGAACTCGGAATGAGGTGAGACCAATTTCCATGGATTCTTAACTGACATATCTACAATACTCTGGTTGGGCAAAAGTTCAGATTTTGCCTCTAATAAAATTTGGCCCACGGCTCAAATCTGTTGACTGAATTAATAGACAGAAATATCGGCTAAATTAAAATATCCATAACTTTTGTTGTACAACTCCAAATTGGCCGTTCTTTAACAATATGAAAAGGTTATGAAATTATCTACAATAACCTAGTTGGCACGACATTCATATATTGCCTTTAACAAAAAGTGGCACACGGGTCAAAACTAAAGATAGAAACTGACATACAAACTGGACAGACTGACATACAATCTGGACAGTCACAAAGAAAAGTGCATAACTTTTGATCTATAAATCCAAATGAGGTGTTCTTTATCAATCCTGAAAGCTAGTGATATCATCTTCAAAATTTGTTATGGGCAAGACCTCTGAATCACCCTCTAACTAGGCCATAAATCAACCTATACAGAGACTGCTATTTCTCGTCAGGATTCTGGACAGCAGATAATAAATCTATCATAACTTTTGACTCGAAAGTCGGAATGAGGTCATCTTGGCGGCCACCGAAAGCTAAGAGCATCCTCTAAATAACTCTAGGAGATCAAAATCCCTAATTCTGCCTCTAAGCATACGAAACAGGCCGCGCAAGAAACTGGACAGAATTGAATTTGTAGCAGCAGTAATTTAATCCAACCAATCTTAATCGATTTCGCATCTAATCTTAATCAAATGGCGGGGAAACATCGCGTTACCATTGGAGACCCTCAGGATGATGCTGATCAAATTCCCCCACGAAGACGATCTTCTCCCACCTCCTCTTCCTCCATCTCGATTTGATGGCAGCCCATGATCTACATCTCCTCTCTTGCGTTGGTCGGGCAACCGAGGCATCAAGGCAAGGGGCGACACCACCAGCAGGGGAGCTCCAAGAGGAGGTGGAGGGCGCCTAAGGTAGGAGGAAGGTGGAGAGGGGTGGCGGCAAGGGAGGGAGAGAGGTGGCGGCTTGAGGGGAGAGAGAGGAAAGGGTGGCGGCCTAGGTTAAGGGGAGGCGCATGGGCTTGGGCCTTGGGCGCCTCCCTTCTTGGCCCACCCGTGGGCAGCCACTCGGCCGTCTTAGCTTAGGCTGAGGCCCAGGTTCTCCGAAAACCTTTTTTATTTTGTTTAATCAATTCCCTCACCCGATTAAATAATCTCTCTAATCGAAACTCGAGGTATCACATTCTACCCCCCTTAACAGGATTCGACCTCGAATCTAAGTGCCGATCTATGCGAAAGAACAACCACAACTAGGAACTAACGACGGTAACCACGTACCCGTCGCTAACCACACCGGCAAATGCTCAAGCATGCGAAACTCCAACTTCCCAAGTAGCCTCTCTCTCGGATTGAGGACCACAACACAAAGACGTGAAACAACGTCTGGTCTAACCCCCAACCCAACATTTCCAGGTACAATCATTGGACAAGACTCGAAGGTAAGATCTCACTCGATGGTCAACGGCGCAAACGAAATCTCAACCTCTGGATCTCTCAGGTACTCACTCAACACGAGAACAAACAAGACGTTACGTACTCCGCGCATGGACTCGAGACAGTCATGGCGATACGCCAACTAGCGAAAACAACCCAATGTACCTGGGGTTAATCTTCCCATTGATACCGAACCACACGACAAGCACAAAGAACACGGAACTCTTATTCCGCCTCTTAATTGAACTCTTCACTGAAAACAAGGATCACCTCCTTTAACTGGAAACACACGATCGAAATCTCTTTAAGCAAACTCTTTTACCGACAAAACATAACTGATTAAGAAAGATTCACATCACAACTAGACGTTACCAATCGAGTCTCAAGAGTAAAATCCAAATCGAATTTCATCAAGAAAACCTTTCCACTTTCCAAGTGGCAAATTGCGAATAAACGCCACGAAAGCCAAAGGAGATCACTTGAATGCTCAAACCAAATACTTCTTTTGTTTTGTCCGAATTGGAAAGAAGCAAACATGCCAACACAACACCAACTCACATTGCGTAAGACACCACCAACAACACAAAGCTCAAATGAGTATCAATAAAACGCTTCAATACCCAAGGAAACATCCTTTTCTCAAGTCCTCTTTTAGGAATAAAATTTCTCTCGGACCTTGGAATTAATTCATCGCATACCACAGGGCTCAAACCTCTTAATTTAACATCCTCAAATTAGGCTTAATCAAGTACATCATCCATACCTTTGTGGAGAGACTCTATTGATTCCATCGAATGCTCTAGACAACTCATTCAATCGATGACATTAATTTAATAGAAGGCACCAAAGCACCTCAAAACCCATGCAATCTCATCACCTCCAACTTTCAGAATAACACATCGAATCCTCAGACACCCGCTCATGAACTACATCGAAGGGTTCTATCGACAATCATTCCACTACTCGAATACTCCAGGTGTTCTATCTCCTCTACACACAAATCCTTGGCGACCAAAAGTCTAGCATGACAATGGAAAGCCAGACTTAACCTCCAAGACCTCTACAACGAATTCCTCTTATAACAAATAATGAAATCATCGGCTTAAATCTCTAAGATCCCCACAATTCCGACATACTCACTCATTGACCTCATCAGGAATCACTCATACAACATCACGATACTTTCAATAGAGTTACTCTATAAAATTGATTACGGTTTCCAAACATTTGATAATCCCCAACATTCCAACATGAACCAAGGTTCTGAACTACACTATACCATAGGTCCTACTTAGTCGAACAATATACAATTTTACTTCGAAACCATACATTCCATCTGAATCAACTTCCCTCCAAGAGATTCAGGTCAAAACCAACTCATCTTCTATTACCCCTCCAATAGCTGGGTAGCAAAATCTCACCCCTACAATCACTTAACCACCACCAAACAAACAACAACTTACGAGTTGTAAAACTTTCAAGACACAAACGGTTGATCCTTTCTCAAAAGAAAGAGGCGAACAAGAACAACTTTCACCACACAGGAAAATGTTGCTGCTCACAGTGAGCACGAGACCAAAAGAAATAATCTGGTAATAAAGATCTGGGAAAACGAAAGTTGAGTTCACAGCGGAGGGCACGCATCACCTCGAAATGGAAATAGCAAATAACAACCAATAAGAAAATGGCATTGCGATTGGAACTCGACAACTCTTGAGTGAAAAGAGCAAAAAGTTTATGAACAATTCAAATAACCACGAGTTACAAAACTTGACTCAAATTCTCAAATATTCATAATGCACTCTCTCCTTTAACACTGTAATTAATTCTTTGACTAACATCACTTTGCCACAAAGAACAAGATAAGGTCTTTAGTCCAAACCACAAGGACTAATTAAGAACCAATAAAAATTCTTCCATACGTTATATTTATTCAGAACATTTCAACTACACAAGAAACATGAGATCCACATAATCTCAGCCACCAAACTCGAAACATTTCCAATTACAGGATTTCATGAAAAGCAAGTAGATTATTCTCCTCTTAAAGGAACCAACATAACTTCTTTGGTTGCAACCTCGCGTTGCCAACTCAAACCAAAGAGCCTTTAGAGTTAAACCACACAAATCTCTTAAGAAGCAACAGACAATCCAATACCTTAATTTATTTAAAATAATTTCAGTTACGGATGATTCATGGGCTCAAAGAAAATATCACGAAAGCTAAACTTGAATTATTCTCATTCAACGATATCACCAAAGGCGATCAAATTACTATGGGTATTAGCATCAATTTCACAACAACAATTAGAAAACACTTCAAAAGACCCACGTGAAAAGAATGAGTTGATTCTTTCTCGAAAGAAGAGACAAATGGAAACGATTTTCACCAACTAGAAAACTCATCCACCACTCTGACCAACATGGGACCAAGAGAAGAAACCAATTAAGCAATGAACCCACAGAACATAAGTGGAGTCCACAGTTGAACGCATAAGCCTCACAAGAAGAGAATATCGAACCTTAAGATAAGAACAAATAAGTATTCAAAATCGAAACACTTGCATCATTTGAAGAACCATGGCAACATTGTAACATATCGTTACTCGATAAACTTCATTTACCACATAAAGCCTGAACCCCAAAAGATCATGAATACAAATTCAAATTTGATCATTTAGGAAATATCACCATGGGTGATCAAATTACTACGAATTAACCTCATTCTCACATTTTTGACTATTTAATAACATCGACAACATACATAGTACCAAGATCATCAAACTTTATTACTCCATCCTAAAACTTCCCAAAGGGAACACAAACCACAAGGTTGAAACAAATTTATCATAACAAGTTTATGCTAAGCAATAACAATATCACAAGGCACGCTAACAAAGACTACTTACGAAATTCATCTACTCAATTGTTGGTGTTGCTCAACACCTTCTTCAACGATTATTAACAATCGATGATTGTACTAATCACGCGTATACATACGGTACTAATTCCATTTGCAATCACATAACCATATATAAACATAGATTCACATTTCACCTTTGTTCAGAAATCATTTCAAAACATGATTAAAGATTCACTAACATAATTTCCTATAAACAAGATTTCATGAGTCGATACACCAACAACCCATCGGGTACTTTATACAAGTTTCAACAATTTTAGCATACCAGAAATAGATAAATCTAACTCTTATGTAAGATCTATAGGTTACGAATAGATATTGATGATCTTTATTTAACATACACCATGAATCAAATACAAGGACATATCAAATTAATCAGTTTCACTTCCATGGATGGTAGTTAAGAGTAATTGATTTGCACTATGCTAATAACCCAACTTGGTAACTCATATCATAACAATCTATTCGCTTAGTTATAACTTCTCATTTTAAGCATGACAAGACATCACAAAAGGATTCTAACACCTTACACAAAGAAAGAGAGACTTCAAACCTCAACGCTCGAAGTAATCCAAAAGAAACGCATAAAGCCAAAGCTTTCCCAGGCAAACGAACTTACAGCAGGAAACTCTCACTATCCAAGCTATCAAACGAGTAAATGAGTCATTCTTTTCCAATGAGAAAGAAGGAGCAACCAAGAAAACATCAATCTTGCCAATTGACAACGATCACAAGTAGTAGAAACAACTCAACAGTTGAAAGGCAATATTTGTTTCAGAGAACCAAGAGGGATCTATGGAAAACCATAACTATCATGGACCACAAATCCCGGAGAAGTTCATCAACCACCACAGGACAAGAATTGCCAAATTCCGAAAACAAGAAAGAGAACAACTTTCTAAAGCAACTCACGCTTAACACCTGAAACTATGGTACTCGGGGTAACTACTCCTCTAACCACGTTCTGCGAACAGTGGTGTAACCTGGTGAATCCCAGAGTAACAACCACGACCTCCACTTCTTATCATTTGATAACATCACGCCTCACCGAAATACTCAATTATGATTACACAGGATCATCTCATGACAATCATAGTATTAGTTCATAGATATTGAATATCATAGCAGATCATATAATACCAACAAGGATGATAGTGCGAAGCAATTCAACAATTGCTCAACCAAAATGAAACATAATAACAGATATTGCGGAAGCAATGTACTTTTCCAACCCCACCTACTGTGCACAGTGTGTCATTTTAATGTTCGTCTATTAACCACGGACCTAAAGCCCGCTCTGATACCAACTGTAACACCCTGGCTATCCGGAAGCCAAGATGTCACCTAAAACATCTAACATACATCCATAATGCGGAAGAACTTGAAACAAGTATATCAACTAAAGACAGCATTAAGATAAACAGGACATGGTGAAGGTATCCTTCCTTCACCTTCTAAGTTACTTAATACTGAACATCAATAAAGAAGGTTCACACGCAGTAATAAATCAACATCCAGGTGGAGAAGGTATCCTTCCTTCTCCAATTATAATTTAATTATTACAGTTCATCGTTAACGAATGAAATATGGAACTAAAATTTAGACTAGAACATGAATTTGATGTTGTGAACAAGTAGTGCGTGTCTACTCCCTCCCAAGAGCCAACTTCAGGGGTTACCTAAAATAAACAAACAACGCAAGAGTGAGTCCATGACTCAGCAAATACGATTATCAATAAGATAATCATTCAATATGAATAAGACAAACTCATCATCAGTTCGATCACATCACAACCGATTACAAATGAAAACATGATATGAATGCTCAAAATCAAAGGAATGGACTGCACACATGCATATATCGGTATAGCGGTGAAACACCGTCGGTGTTCACTCAAGCCCGCATCTTAACAAAAATGCGGGATCCACTTCCGTATGAAGAACGTTTCATACGGGTGTCCAACATTGCCCATCTTGGAGTTAATGGGTCTTACATGCCCATTCGGAATTAATGGGTCTTTCAAATCCACTCCGTGGACGGGACATGACAATGTCCAACACCGCCCACATTGGAATGGTGGGACTTGCAATCCACTTTCGTGGATGAAACATGCATAATGAATGCATAGAATGAAATACGAATATTGAAAGACATGATAACAAAACATGGATTCAACACATATGAAAGAACATAGACAATCCATCTTCTCTCGTATCATACCAAATCACAGCATGACCATATAAACATTCATCAATCACAATCATCAAGGGTGGCAATGTACTTGCCTTCCACGATGCGACGCGTTAGTCGGCAAAGGTGATACTCCTAAACCCGAGGCTTCACCTCCTAAACAAGTAAAATAATTTCAATAAGGACATAATATACCCAACACTACTAATCGATGCTAAACATCGCTTCCAGATGACTCTAGTCATTAATACAAAACTTAAAAATGAAATCGACAATTTCTGACATAACTTAATTCTGGACAGCAGCACGGTAATTGACATATCTATTGGTCTGGAACTCGGAATGAGGTGAGACCAATTTCCATGGATTCTTAACTGACATATCTACAATACTCTGGTTGGGCAAAAGTTCAGATTTTGCCTCTAATAAAATTTGGCCCACGGCTCAAATCTGTTGACTGAATTAATAGACAGAAATATCGGCTAAATTAAAATATCCATAACTTTTGTTGTACAACTCCAAATTGGCCGTTCTTTAACAATCTGAAAAGGTTATGAAATTATCTACAATAACCTAGTTGGCACGACATTCATATATTGCCTTTAACAAAAAGTGGCACACGGGTCAAAACTAAAGATAGAAACTGACATACAAACTGGACAGACTGACATACAATCTGGACAGTCACAAAGAAAAGTGCATAACTTTTGATCTATAAATCCAAATGAGGTGTTCTTTATCAATCCTGAAAGCTAGTGATATCACCTTCAAAATTTGTTATGGGCAAGACCTCTGAATCACCCTCTAACTAGGCCATAAATCAACCTATACAGAGACTGCTATTTCTCGTCAGGATTCTGGACAGCAGATAATAAATCTATCATAACTTTTGACTCGAAAGTCGTAATGAGGTGATCTTGGCGGCCACCGAAAGCTAAGAGCATCCTCTAAATAACTCTAGGAGATCAAAATCCCTAATTCTGCCTCTAAGCATACGAAACAGGCCGCGCAAGAAACTGGACAGAATTGAATTTGTAGCAGCAGTAATTTAATCCAACCAATCTTAATCGATTTCGCATCTAATCTTAATCAAATGGCGGGGAAACATCGCGTTACCATTGGAGACCCTCAGGATGACGCTGATCAAATTCCCCCACGAAGACGATCTTCTCCCACCTCCTCTTCCTCCATCTCGATTTGATGGCAGCCCATGATCTACATCTCCTCTCTTCGCGTTGGTCGGCAACCGGAGGCATCAAGGCAAGGGGGGGCGACACCACCAGCAGGGGGAGCTCCAAGAGGAGGTGGAGGGCGCCTAAGGTAGGAGGGAAGGTGGAGAGGGGTGGCGGCAAGGGGAGGGAGAGAGGGTGGCGGCTTGAGGGGGGAGAGAGAAAAGGGTGGCGGCCTAGGGTTGGGAGGGGGCGCATGGGCTTGGGCCTTGGCCTCCTTCTTGGCCCACCTGTGGGCAGCCACTCGGCCGTCTTAGCTCGCCGAGGCCCAGGTTCTCCAAAACCCTTTTTTATTTTGTTTAATCAATTCCCTCACCCGATTAAATAATCTCTCTAATCGAAACTCGAGGTATCACAGGGGAAAATTTGGCCAAGGGAAAAGGGAGGGTGGCTAGGGTTAGGGGTGTGGGCGCATGGGCTTTAGGCCCATGATGCCTCCCTCTTGAGAAGGACCGCCAGCCCACCACGGCCACGGCCCAGGCCCAGTTGCCGTGAAAAACCAGTAACCCCACTCTCTTTACAAGATCTGATGAAGAACAATTCCCCCGAATAAATTTGATCGCTACCGATTAAATTATTTTCTTCCGATAGTTGATCCTCACACTTTCGGGATATTACATATATATAGCTACATGCAAGCTTGAATCAAAGGAGAAGACCATAGAATTCATTTTTAGCACAAAGCAATATTTTATTTGCAATAGTGTAATAGATTGAAGGCAGATTACAAACCTGTTTTTATTTGTTTAAATAATAGCAAGACAACCATTATAAACATAAGTAACATCCTAGAGGTGACTTCCCAATAGCCACCAAAACATAGCACTAATTACTCATTCGTACCACCCAAATTTAGGTTTTATCAAAAATGTTGTAGTATAATTATTGCACGACCTAACCAAGCATATCCATAACCTAGGGCGAGGCTATTTGAATAGTTTAAAACCCTACTGAGGTGTACAAGCTGTACCCACACGCTAGACGCCTTTTGTCATGCGATGAGCACACTTCCTTAGGTATGACGACAATGCTAAGTCCTACAGACGTTTTCCAATAAAATGCATTAGCTACGAGTCACCCATATGGATGGAACCCACACATACGTTGTGTTGAAATCATTGGTAAAGCTTTGGTCAACTACCCCTTGGGATAAAGCCTTAGACAATTATCGATGCTCCTCATGTGGACAACCTAGATAGGAACCGACCCCTGCACACCCAACAACAACACATTCCTTTTTATACACAACACACACACACCCACCACCTATGACTCGAAGGTAACACACACCAAAGTACTAAGTCAAGAGGGGTTCGCAATACCCTTGTGTGGAATGCACACAAAAATGCTTGGATCAGTGACACAAGTAATTCGGTCCTTGTTGACTTGGGCACCAAGCACATACCCAACAGCACACCATCCATCCAATGTGCACAAGTCTAAAACTTTTTATTTTTAGTTTTAGTTTTCCAAATACAATTACACACATGAGTACTCTAACCCAAGTAATTTTAAAGTGATGATATAACGACCATCGCTGAAGCGATGATCCCAATTCTACCATTCTAAGCATTGCTAAGCAACAACAACTCGTATATTAGATATATATAAATGATCAGAACCCATCCATCGAGCTATAAATCATTGAATACATCTATCTTTGTTCTTCAATTCCTATTCAGTAAGTTCGTTGCTTCATCTTTTTTCTTGCTTGATTCTAGATTGCCTGTAGGAAAAGACCTTTGTGGTTAGGTCGATAGCAAACGTGAAGTTGGTTTAGCGATCGCGGGTGCAACGGTCATCACACGGTTGTAGCCTGTGATGGAGACGGGGTGCCCGATCTTTCGATGAGATTGATAACTATCGATTTTGGGTGGAGGTGACTCTCGCGATCCGACTAGAACCGTACGACGACGCTTGCGCCTTAGCAATCGTTGAACCAACTCCGAGACGTTATTGACCGTGATGGAAGCGCGATCAACCTGAACACGAGGTTCAATTCCTGCGAGCAATCGAAGAACTAGCAAGAATAAGATATATGCAATCTGATATTGCGAATAAAATTGTAGTATAGATGGTATTGAAAACAAAAGTGGGATCCCAAAGGCTATCTTGATAGGTGGTCATCCGACACAACTGAAGAACAGAAGTTTGCACAATGGCTAAACCTAAATTCAACGAAATCCGAGTTCTAGCCAGGGGGACGGCGGCTCCTATATGGGAAGACGACCAGGGGTGGCGGCCAGGGAAGTGGACGACGCCCTAGGGGTTACAAGGCCCATGGGCCCAAGAGGAGGTGGCGCAGCACCCTTTTTGACTCGGTAAAAAAAATAGACATGGATTGTTTTGTTTATTGTGGTTAGCTCGGTTGGAATTTGAAGCTGAGGTTGGATCCATTGGAAAGTAGACTTGATAAGCTTTCAATGAAGTCCAAGAACATCCCAAACGGAGTCCGTATGAAGAAGTTACGAACGTTTGAACTTAGTGCTGTCGCGCAGTCCGAACTCGAATTAAGAACGAGCCCAACTCGAACTCTTGCTTGGCTCGGACCCAAAGTGACGTGATGTCCTCCATTATGCCTACTATGCTTGTCCATGACTCCACATACCTCTCCTTGGTCCTTTCCCATGTTCCTAAGCACAATTAAATCACTTGCATTAGGTAGCGATCTATTCTCAGTAATATATAACCCTATGAACGAATTCACCTGGTGATTAAGTTGGCGAGCACGAGCTCGAGTAATTGGTCCTTGTAATATTGGTTGTGGATCAGCTGTGTGTGTAGGCGCGGTTGTATCCAAATTAGGGATGTCCTCATCATCCTCCCTTCTTGCATTTGAGTCGTCCTCGACTCAAGCTCATCCTCTTCTCCCAAGTATGGTTTCAAATCTGCAATGTTAAATGTGGGACTAACCCCAAAATCTACAAGCAGGTCAAGTTTGTATGCATTATCATTAATCTTTTCTAACACTTTGAAAGGACCATCAGCTCGAGGCATCAATTTTGACTTTCTCAATTCAGGGAACCTATCTTTTCTCAAGTGCAACCAAACAAGATCTCCTGGTTCAAAAGTTAAATGTTTTCTCCCTTGACTACCAAAGAAGTTTATATTTAGCATTCATGCGCTCTATATTCTCCTTAGTTGTCTCATGCATTTTTAAAATCAATTCAGCACGTTGGTTAGCATCAAAGTTCAATTTATCCGAAGATGGAATAGGCATTAAATCAATAGGAGCACGAGGCACAAAACCATAAACAACTTCAAAAGGGCACATCTTTGTAGTAGAATGCAATGAACGATTATAAGCAAACTCAATATGAGGCAAGCATTCTTCCCACAATTTTAAGTTCTTTTTCAACACCGCCCTAAGCATTGTAGATAAAGTTCTATTCACAACTTCAGTTTGTCCATCGGTTTGGGGATGACAAGTAGTAGAAAATAACAGTTTAGTCCCCAATTTAGCCCATAAAGTTATCCAAAAGTGGCTAAGGAATTTAGCATCACGATCTGAAACTATAGTATTAGGCACACCATGCAATCGAACAACTTCACGAAAGAATAAATCAGCAATATTGGCAGCATCATTGCTCTTATGACATGGTATAAAGTGAGCCATCTTAGAAAATCTATCAACAACTACGAATATACTATCGCTCCCTTCTTTGTTCTAGGCAATCCTAAAACAAAGTCCATCGAAATATCTTCCCACTAACATTGAAACTGGTAGAGGCATGTATAAACCATGAGGATTAAGTCGTGACTTAGCTCTTTGACATGTAGTGCAGCGAGCAACGTAACGCTCAACGCTCGCCTCATCTTTGGCCAAAAGAAATGATCGCAAGTATATCCTCCGTTTTCTTCACGCCAAAGTGTCCCATCACCCGCCTCCATGCGCTACTCAGAACAACAACAAACGAACGGAGCTAGCTGGAATACATAGCTTGTTAGCTCTAAACACAAACCCGTCATTAATGACAAATTTGTTCCACGTTTTTCCTTCTTTACAATTCAACAATATATCTCAGAAAATCAGCATCATGCACATATTGCTCTTTAATAGTCTCCAATCCAAAAAATTTGAAGTCAAGTTGTGAAAGCATGGTATATCTCCTAGACAAAGCATCAGCAATAACATTCTCTATTCCCTTCTTGTGTTTTATGACATAAGGAAAAGACTCAATAAATTCAACCCACTTTGCATGTCTACGGTTCAATTTACTTTGACTTGAATATGCTTTAAAGATTCGTGATCGAATGTATAACAAATTCTTTGGGCCATAAATAATGTTGCCATGTTTCCAAAGTTCGAAATAGTGCATATAATTCCTTATCATAAGTAGAATAGTTCAAACTAGGCCCACTCAATTTCTCACTGAAGTATGCTATAGGTTTACCTTCTTGTAGCAATACGCCACCTAAACCAATTCCGCTAGCATCACATTCTAGTTCAAAAGTCTTATTAAAGTCAGGGAGTTGGAGTAGTGGTGCATGTGTTAACTTATCTTTCAATGTGGTGAAGGCGTTCTCCTGTGCGGCGCTCCAAACAAATGACACGCCCTTCTTGGTGAGCTCATTCAATGGTGCAGCGATGGTGCTAAAATCCTTCACGAAGCGGCGGTAGAATCCAACAAGTCCTAAAAAGCTTCGCACCTATGTGACCGTGTTAGGAGTCGGCCAACTCTGTATTGCTTCAATCTTGGCTTGATCAACTTCAATTCCCTGTGGAGTAACAACATATCCAAGAAACGTGACTCGATCGGTGCAAAAGGTGCACTTGTCAAGGTTACCAAATAAACGTGCATCACGTAAGGCATTAAAAACAACACGTAAATGGTCAAGATGTTCCTCTAAGGATTTGCTATATATCAATATATCATCAAAATAAACCACCACAAATCTACCAATGAAAGCACGCAAAACCTCGTTCATTAGTCTCATGAAAGTGCTAGGTATATTAGTTAATCCAAAAGGCATTACTAACCACTCATATAACCCGAACTTAGTTTTAAATGCTGTTTTCCATTCATCGCCTAATTTCATGCGAATTTGGTGATATCCACTACGCAAATCAACCTTCGAGAAAACAACAGAGCCACTCAATTCATCAAGCATATCATCTAATCTAGGAATAGGATGACGATACCTAATGGTGATATTATTGATTGCTCTACAATCTACACACATGCGCCATGATCCATCTTTCTTAGGCACTAAAATGACCGAACAAAGACAAGGACTAAGAGATTCACGCACAAACCCTTTAGCAAGCAATTCTTGTACTTGGCGCTGAATTTCTTTAGTTTCTTCTGGATTGGTCCTATATGGTGCGCGGTTGGGCAGTGATGCGCCGGAAATTAAATCAATTTGATGCTCAATCCCTAGAAGTGGTGGCAACCCCGGCGGTATGTCCTTCGGAAAGACATCGTTGTACTCCTGCAAAATGTTAGTGACAGCAGGAGGCAAAGAAGAAGGTGTATCCTCAAATGAAAACAAAGCTTCTTTGCAAACTAATGCATAGCAAATAGAATTACTAGTATCCAGTTCGGTCATATCGATTTGGTAGCAAGAAAACTAGCACCTTTCAATTTAATTTCTTTATTCTTCACCGAGTAGATTTAGGTTCTTTCTTTTTATGTTGCTGAAGTTCTTTTGCTACAATCTGATTTTCGCTCTTAGCATTCTCCCGATTCTTCTCTCTACTAGCTCTAGCAAGTTCATCTTTAACAATTTGTTCAGAGTCATAGGATGCATCACAATTTTCTTTCCTTGAACATAAGAGAGTATTGATTATTCCTACCATGATGCACACAATCAGATCGTATTGCCAAGGTCGTCCTAATAACAATGAACAAGCTTGCATAGGAACAACATCACAATCAACATAATCATGGTATGAACCCATAGAAAAGTTTACTCTCACCATTCGTGTTACCTTCAACTTACCAACGTTGTTGAACCATTGAATATGGTATGGGTGGGGATGAGGTTGGTCGGCAAAGCAAGCTTCTCCACCATATCCATACTCGCCAAATTGTTGCAACTCCACCATCAATAATTATGCGAATCGAGCGTTCCTTGGCAACGCCTTGATTTGAAACAAATTATGGCGTTGATTTTGCTCAAGACGAAAACTTGAGCACTTAGTACGCGTTGCACTATAGTGCTCAAATACTTGCCGCATCTTCGGCGCCAACATGTTCCTCCTCATGATCGATTCGTCATCAAGTCCTCGCAGGTCGATTGCAAGCATAGCATATGTTTCATCATCAAAATCACTAGCAGAGGAATACCCACCATCATCGCGTATGATCAGTACGCGCTTGTTTGGACAATCACGCATGATGTGTCCATAGCCTTTGCACCGATGGCATTGAATATCCTTAGTTCGTCCTGTCGAAGCAACTGAAGAGGAAGTTTTTGTAGACGCTTGTGGTGCTGATTTGGTTGCTTCAGAAACTCGTGGTGCTGAGTTTGAAGTAGCGGAGCGCGGCTTGTTGTTGAAGGGTGGCGGTGGGGGTGCACTGATGGCCGGGGTAGTAGATGTGTGTGGTGTCCATGAGTTTGTGCGACCTGCAGAAGAGTTAGATCATATCCTCGTCTGGCATCCCTGCACTTCACGTTCAGCTTTGCAAGCAAGATGAAACAATCTAGTAATGGAGTTGTAATCTTTATAGTCAAGGATGTCTTGAATTTCTCGATTCAACCCTCCCAAAAACCTAGCCATTGATGCCTCCTCATTCTCATCTAAACCACAACGCAACATACCAATTTGCATTTCTTGATAGTAGTCTTCCACAGACTTTGTACCTTGTCGTAAGCGTTGCAATTTATTTAACAAATCACGAGCATAATATGAGGGAACAAATCGATGCCGCATAAGCAATTTTAAAGCCTCCCAACTGTTAGGTATGTTATTGGGATGTTGACGGCAATGTTCTTTCCACCAAATAGAAGCAAAATCAGTAAATTCACTAGTAGCAGCCCTAACTCGTCTAATCTCAGGAACTTCATGGCAAGCAAATTTTTGATCAACAGCTAGTTCCCAATTAAGATAACCATCAGGATCATATTTACCATTAAAAGAGGGCATAATGAATTTAACCTTAGCGAAAGAATCATCGTGGTCATGTACCTCACGTCGTGGGGGGTCTCGTCGCATACCTTGTCGATTAAAACGCAACTGTCGATGAGCTCGATCGTTGTTATTGTTACCCATGTCATTGGCCTCGGTATCAGTCACATAGTCGAATTCATCTTGTCCCTCTACCACCGGGGCAGCAGGGGGAACACCAGTGGATGCATGGGCCATCTCATCAAGGCGCGCCATAATACCTGCCAAAGAAGTGTTAGTGAGGCCTTGCGCTCTCTCCATCGCGGCGAGCGTGGCGTTTGCCTCAATTTGGGCGCCCTCAAGTTGAGCAAGTCGCTCATTCGTGACCCTGACATCTTCCTCAAGACCCTCCGTACGAAGGTTCATGAGGCGTCGCAAATGTTGTACGATTCCTTCGACGAGGAGAATGAGATGTATCCTCATCCGAATGCTCCGCAGATCCTGCCATTGTTAGCAAATCACAAGAATATGTCCCTAGCAACTACTAGGATGTGGTGGTTCAAAAGTCGCTCACACTCAAGCCTTCTATCGAATTCTTACCAATTCTTACCAAGCAAACAGGGGTGATCGGCGACCAGCGGTGTCAATGTATCTCCGAAGATTGGATGGAGCGATTGCCAGGTGAAGATCAGTCTGTACGGTTGTAGAAAAGGTGTAGCTGGGAAGGCTCAAGTATGGTAGCAATGGATTAGCAACTATCAAATCAGAGAATGCAAGCTGAAAAATCGTTCAACGCCGGTTAGTGCTGGTCCTAGGCTAGACTGGACTAGAGACGCGAGCCTAGAACACAAACGAAAGCACAACGCGGCAGAGCTAGAGAACGTGGCACACGGAGTTCGGAGGCTCGAAAAAGGATGTCGTCTGCACGGGGAACCTTAGAATCACTTGGAGAGGGACTCTGTCAATTTTGAGCGAATTCTGAGAAACTTGATTTTTTCTCGGTTTGCGGGCCCGTTTTGAGGCCCTAAACGACCTTTTTTGGGGTCGAAGTTGCTGCGCGTGTGCCCGATGGCTTACGCGGATCTAAAATCCCCGTTTCCTTTCCAACGGATCAAGAATCGCCTCAATCGGAGGTCGTATGCAAAAGTTGTGTTTTTTTTTTTTT
This sequence comes from Ampelocalamus luodianensis, assembly GCA_036346255.1. Lineage (NCBI taxonomy): Eukaryota > Viridiplantae > Streptophyta > Magnoliopsida > Poales > Poaceae > Ampelocalamus > Ampelocalamus luodianensis. Next base: position 60,232,311 of record CM070621.1, read on the forward strand.
TTTGATCGCGTTGCCGAAGTCAAATGAATCTCAGGTTTCCTTCTGGCAGCACGAAAATTAACCTCTTTTTTTCTCTCTCTCTCTTTTTTTGTCACAAACTGAAACGAGCTTTTGTTTTGGTTAGGTTTTCCTTGGAGTGGAGGCGCGGGAGGATTGTAGCTTGTCGCGACAGGAGGATGGTTGTGGGCGCCCCGGGTTATTGGAAATGTACTTAATTAAATTCATACTGTAGCACAATTGTTAATGAAGGAACAGATCGCCTTTATTAAAGATCATGCTAGGAGTATAAATTTAACAAGCAACCGATCCAATAATCGGATTCGGATATATATATCTCACAATGGTTCCCAGGATCAACGTCCATTGCATATATATCCTTCAACAACATTGCATCATACACATACAAGTCATACATTTGCATAATTAAACATAAGTTTACATCATTCGGTTTAGTACCACAATATTAAGTGACTTGGTCACTTCAAAAGTCTAACAGCGGAAGCAAAAAACAAAATATTAAAATCCACCAATGGCCTCATCCACCCGCAGGCAATTGCGTGGAGGAAAGAAGTAGCTTAACTCGTTAGCGTCACCCTGATCGGCGCTAACGGGTACTTCATAAAGAAAACCGTCCTCACCTGCAACAATAGGTGATAGCACCTTGAGTACGGAAGGTACTCAGCAAGTCTTACACAAACTAATAAAATAAAGTGTTTATTAGAACCTAATCAAAGGAATAGAATTTTTACATGCATAAGGTTACAACAGGAAGGTATAAAGGTTCAGATTTGCATAAAGCGATACATCTTAACCTACAAATGCTAAATTTTGATAAAGCGATTTAATAAATCAAAGTTGGACCGAGCGTAAGTAAAGACATTAAATGTAAATGATGTTGCATGAATCCCTCATGCAAAGCCATAAAACGAAACCAGTTTTGTAAATCAAAACTTCTACTGAGTGACATCAACTCAAGTTATCGTCCATGACCGTGGACACGGCTATTCGAACAGCTTTATACCTGCAGGGTGTACATCTTTACCCACATGACTTAGCTAGCCCGTTGCCTTGGATGCCTCCAATGATGACATACTTCCTTTGGTATGCCGACCGGGAAACTAAGATTTGGTATTTTCAACAAGCTAACACTATTGAGTTGGACCCCATGTGTGAACCGATCTCGCTAAACAACGATCGATAGCATCCGCTAACCGGGGCACACATGTTGCGTCGGTAATGCCGATCCAAACAATTAAATGCGAACTGGGCTCACTACCCATATTAGGATGCAATCGGCACCATTAAGGTACGTATATGCTACGGAGCACATATACGCCCTCACCCTTCTAAGAACATATGATACCGACATACAAGCTCACATGGCATACAACACAGTCATAAGACCTAGGCATTTCTGCCATACAAGGTCAATACACATATTCTTACTTTCCTGTTTCCAACCCAATAGTCTTAACATTTTACTTAACCAAACAAATACCATACACTCGCATGTGGAAGTACGTGGGGGACTTGAATTGAATAGTCAGAGTTCGGTCCTTAATTAACCCGGACAAGTCCACCACAAATCCCAATCTCGTGCACAAAAGCACCATCACTAGCTTCCTCTTGTCCAGATCAAGTTAAATATAAAACTCATTTCTGAAATAAGTAAACTGGACAAAGAGTTTCAAATAACAGAAAGCCATTTGTGATTCCCATGTTTGACAAGGTATTCTTGTCAAACTCTAAAGTTTCTAGACTTCATGTCTAAGCCAAATCTGAAAATATATGTTATAGTATACAGTACTGCGCTAGGGTTAAGTGTATGATTATAATTAAGGTAATCCACCATGTTAGGTTATAGCTAGCTACTACAGATCATATTTTTGTATTTCCAGAAAAATAGCATGCACAGATATCACTGGATTTGTAAAAGCTATTGTACAAAATTTGGGATCAATATGGTGCAGAGAGGAAGCTTGCCTTGATAGTAATAAACTTCTGTTGCAGGTTCAGGTTGCTCAGAAATAAAGTCAAAAGCTTCAGATGAACCAGATGCTATAAGAAGCAATAAAGTCCAATAAATGCCAAAATCGACAGTAAGTACAAAATGGAAGAAATATGCATGATCAACATGGAAATGCATGATTAGCAGTATGCTTAAGCCATAACTACCCATAATAGTGATACTAACCCATATCATAACCCACTGTTTTCAAATGACAGAAGCTAAGGTTTAGTTCAAAGTTTCAGTTTTCAGATTTTGAAAAGAGCAGAAACAGGACAGATTGCAGATTTGGGAAAAAGGAAAATAGATCAAGCAAAGGCTCTAAAATGAAGCTTAGCCTGATCTATTAGGGTAGTTAATATCCTAAACTAACCTTAACCTAACCCTACTCGGTTAGATTACAAAGGCTAAAGAAAAACCTATTTTGTCTGCTAGTTAAGCCACAAAATAAAACAGAGACAGATTTCGGCTATGAGGCAAAATAGATGATGACAAGAATTGAAAGATTAACTTGTTATGCTACTAGGGTTTAGATGAGACCTAATTAGGATAACAAGTCGACAGGAGAAACCCTAGGTCTTGAAAATGACATAAAAGACCGAAAAGTTAGAATAACAACTTTTCAGTTTACAGCAAGTTGAAGCTACTGCTATTTAAAAGAATGATTTATATGGTCTCCTAAGGTCCTTAGGATGCTCAAAATGTTAAAAACTAGGGTTTTAGCTTACCAGAATAGGAAAGACACCAAGAGTTGAGAAAGTTGATTTTGCTCAACAGAGAGATAACCTTCGGTTTTAACCTACAAAAGAGGTCAAAACCTTAGTGCAAGGTAAAACCGGTGCTTAAGATGGATAAGCAGTGGACAAGAGCAAGAAACTCCACTGGACAACAATGGAGGATGAGAAGCTCCTTCGGTCAACACTGGTAACAGCAAAAGCTAGGGTTTATATATAGATGTTAAGCTACAGGGCAAAGAGGAAGAGTCTAGAGTTGATGAGGTGTCCATTTAGGGCTAATTATCCCAAAAATTAGTGGCATAAACTTTGGGATAAATCCTCTCCTCTGTTTACAGAGAGAGCTGCGCGCAGAGAGAAGGAAGATGATAAGAATCATCTGACATGTGGGTCCTGCTGGCAGTCACAGTCACGCGCGCTTCCTAAAGCCTCAAAAGAACATCAGCCGTCCGATTAGAAATGGGCGGCTGTGATAAATAGAGAGGTTAAAAGGTTTTAATCGGTATCTTTTAATATGGACCGTGCGATCTAGATCGGTCGATCGAGATTAAAACAGAGCCCAAAAGGATTTCGGGGTTTTAAGTTCAAATAGGGGCGTTGGATTGAAATCCAACGGCCCAGCTCAAAAGATACACGTCATCCCTTAGGTGCACTGATGCAGCACCGTCCGATTAAACTTCTACGGTCAGGATTGACGCGGGATCCGGATGGTCCGATTGCATACACTCATATGGACCCTACGATTGAAATCCAACGATCCGCTAAATTTGGGCTTTAAATGCGCTCGGTCAAAAAGGAGCGCCGTGGGATTTAAATCCAAAGGCCCCGATAAAAGCGCGCTATGATTTCAAATGAAACGAGCGACGGTTAGATCAAGAATGGACGGCGGAGATCGTGAGGATCCGAGTCGTCCGAATGCATACACCGATCTGGACCACACAATGAAGATCTAACGGCCCAGAGGAGCGCAGGCCTTAATAGCACGCGGTAAAAAGGAAAGCCGTAGGATTTGAATCGGTCGGCCTTAATAAAAGCGCACCTTTAAGTTTAAAACGAAAAGGGAGGCGCTGTTGGATCGGAAATGAACGATGGAGATCGAGAAGGGCTCCGGAGTTGTCCGATTGCATACACCGATGTCGATCGTTAGATCAAGATCCAACGGCGGAGATCAAGTCGCACACGTGGACAGCTCGCGTAGCGTCATAGCCTCACCCGTTCGATTGAAAATCAGCGGCTCACATCACGTATAGGTTTTGGGCTCGAGCCCGAGCGTGACAGAGCCGGACCAAGTTGATTGGGTTGGACCCAGACACATGGCTCGAGTCGCTACAGTGCTAGAGTTTGGATTCAGACCGGTTTAGTTGACCAGAACCTATTCAAATGCTTAAAAGGTTTGATTGGGATTTTAAAAATAGCAAATAAATTTATAAAATCATGAAATTTTTACTGGAGGCTACTGGGATGATATATTTCCCAGATAAATTTTAAAATCACATAATCACTTTGTAAAATACATAAATATTTATTTTAGCCCGAAAGTATTCATTTAAAGACAATTATTTTTCTTTAAGTCAATATAATTTCCAAAAATGCAACAAAAATATTTTCAGCCAAGATAATTTATCTAGGCTTTAATAAAAATACTTCCCAGTCATAATACAAGTTTTATCTTGTATTTCCTTGAAACCATTAAATAAGTTTTTAGTCTTTGGCCAAAAAGGAAGGTTTTACTTAGTAATGACAACTCCCAACTGGTGGTTAAGAACGAGAATGCTATGAATGTATCCATTCTTGTTCATAATGCTGATTATTATCTGTTTATAGAATTGGGGTGTTACAATGGTGGCTGAAGGATGCGGCAATGGATGGCGCGCGGTGGTCGTGGTAATGGCTCTGGTGGTGGAGGCAGACGATAGATTGAACCCAACCACAACGGTGCGACCAAACGTGAGCAAAACTCGAAACTCTAAAGGAACTAGACACTAAGACCAGCAAAGGACACGACGATGCAATTGAAAGTTCAACAATGCAATGCACTGAAAAGAAAGATGCAATGGCGCAATTGGTCTTGGACAGAGGATTATTGACGTAGGTTTTTGACCGATTTGGGAGATCTCGCCAACTATACTTTTGTGAAAGATATTGTTATATTTTCATAGGATCTGAGAGCACTCCATTTCGAGTCTCAGATTATTAGTTATGATTTATTTTGTACTTACTGTCTAGATTGTAGTCCTGCTAGACTGTCGGTTTATTTGAGTAGAACGACTTTGTGATCCTTGGGTTAGGATGCTGCGATTGGACATTTGAGCGATGTCCTGTTCACGTGGTTCCTTATTCAAGTATATAATTTGTGTAGGAGGAGGGAATTCGAGATTAGTGGCTTCGTCCTGACCTCCTAGCGCATCATTGTTCAGAAGGCAAGTACAATTGATTTGTCTGGTTTGTTGTTTGTTCTACTTGATTGATGAATATGAAATGGGTAATTTGGTATTCCTTATTTCCTTCGTAGTTGATATACCATGATTCTTCAATAATAAGATTACATTCATTATATTCATTTGTTTCTTCGTTCTGTTCACCCACTGGAGTGAAGTGAAGTCCATAATTCCAATATGGGCAAGTACATTGTAATTCTTAATGTTGATCATTCTTTGAGTGCTTGTATTCATCTGTTATTTCTATGATTCATGATTACATTCAATGCTTCATGTTCCTTTCATATCCGTTAATCCATGTTGAAATAGAGGATGTCTTTCATTATTCATGTTTCATTCCATTCATTCATTTGTGCATGTTTCTTCCACGGAAGTGAAAATAAAGACCCATCAATTCCAAAGATGGGCACGTAAGACCCACCACCCAATGTGGGCGAGTTGGATCCTCGTATGAAACGTTCTTCATACGGGCCTTGGATCCCCGTATTTAGTTAAATGCAGGTCTAAGTGAACACCGACAGATGTGTCACTGGCTATACCGGTATAAGCAGAAGTGTAGTCCATTCATTTCACTCATTCATTCATTCAGACGGTTTCCATCATTCTACATTCGAATTTTATTCTATGATGTGTCTTCTTACTTATTCATTCCATATTCAAAATTCTATTCGGTGATACGATGATCTCATTCATCTATTCTACATTCGTATTATATTCTGTGATTGTTATGTTCCTATTCAATATTGTTCATGTTGTATTGTTGTACTTGCTGAGCCGTGGACTCATTCTTGCCTGTGTTTGTTTATCTTAGGTAAACACGGATGACAACATTCATAGGAAGGGATAGACACAGATTCTACATTCACTTCACATTATTCACTTCCATTCATATGAACTTGTCATTTCCTTTCATTCGTTAAACCTTAGATTGTAATAATTGAAGTACAAAGGTTGATGTTATCTTTACTATGATTTCAGTTGATTAAACAACTACATGTGATCCCTGAATAGTTTATCGATAGGATTGTCTGATTTGATTTAGTATGCTTGGATATTTAGAACTCGTCATATGTTGATGAATTCAGATTAAACTCCTGTATTCATTCTATTAAGTGTTGATCTTCATATGTGATTAGATGAAGTACTGTTGAAATTATTCCGTTATGTTGAAGTATGTTAGTCTTTTAGGTAACATCTTGGCTTTCGCATAGCCAGGGTGTTACAATTAACAAAGCTAGTATAGGCAACCTAACACAAACTTAGACACACGCACCAACCCGGGGTTTCAACCCATAATTTTCTCATGGATAGCCATCCATACCATGAACTATTTTATAAAATATTTTTAAAAACAAAATCAAAGTCTAATCTGTGAAAGTCTTTGCTCAGCATGTCCATAATCGTGGACACGACTATTCGAATAGTTTGTACAACTTTACCCATAAGAGATAATCAACTTTTAGTATCCGCTTCGTATACTTCCGTTGGTGTGTGACAAAGTGATTATCGTAAGGCCTTTACAATACATCATTCCAAAGTAGCCATGCCCGGTAAGGTTTCGCTACTGTAGGCTTTACACCAAATGGTAATCCCCACTTGCGCCATGTGGGAATACAAAAATAAGTCTTCACGATACCCACACATCAACATGACATAACTAGTAGTGGAACTTTTACAATCCGCAGCTCGCAGATTAGTTCTTAATTAATCGGGTGACTTTCAAAACAATCCCTAGACCTCAAACATTCGCTAAATTGAGCCCATGCATAAATTTGCACCCACCAACTATCTATTTCGCCCAAGTCCAAACTAGTTTTTCATTTTATTTTGCTTTTCAAAACATTTATAAACTTCATGGCACAAGAATGCTATGGATAAAATTTAAACAATATTTGTTTTTAATTTGAAAATTCTAAATCAAATATTTTTGTCTAAGCATTGACTAAGCATAGTTCATACTAGTGTATCAACTAGATTTTTACTAAGGTATCAAAGAATGACTAACTCAATAACAAGATTGGCTATACAATAGAATTGAGAATAACTATAAAGTTTAAGCAGAATTTAAATTATTTGAATATAAATATGCATGCAGAATAATTTTAAATAAAATTTAAATAATTTTAAATACTGGGATCAAACATGATCAAAGGATGTAACTTGCCTTGCTTAATTAGTTATTGTTCAAACGCGTCAAAATCGGTTCTCTCAAGTCGTCGAAATCTATACACGAAAATAAGTCAAATTCAAATAAAATTTAAATAAACTCCAAATTAAATAATTTTAGTTTAGATAGCTAGAAAATGATTTTATATTAATTTAGAAATTTGAATAACTTGAATCGGAGCTCGTATGAAGGAGAACAAATATTTGGAAGGTTGAGTATCACATGGAATGATAGAATTCGAATTTGAAATTTATGGAATTGTTTTCTAAAGAAAAAGGAAATATCCATTTGGCATGATGCATGGTGTTGACTATGAGAGAGAGATGAGGTGGCGCTGGGTGGTAGCCACGTGGCGAGATGGTGACATGGCGGTGATGTGGGACAAGGCCGGGAATGGAGGAGGTGAGATGAGGGCTTGAATGCCACCAAATCAAGAAGAAAAGATAAGGAAAGTGCGTGTTTTGAGGAGCTCCAGAGGCGTTCATGGCATTTGTGTGCGCCTGTCGGTTTGGGACGAGCCGGGAAGAAGGAGAAGAAAAGGAAAAGGAAAAAGAAAGTAAGAAAGAATGGGAAAAGAAGGAAAAGGAAAAGGGAAAAGACAAAAATAGAACGAAGAAAAGATTTTTGGGTAAGAATAGAAATTGAAATGAAATTCTAAAATTTTAATTTCGGAGAAAATTCAAATATGAAATTGAATTTTGAAATTAGACCGAGATTTGAATTTGAGATGAATTCCAAAAAAGAATTTGAATCGAATTTGCATAAAGATATTTGATTTTGGAATTGGATTTGATGTGAGACTCAGAATTTGGATTTTGATTTCGTGTTGATTTAAGATTCGGAATTTGATTTCCAAATTTCTGAAAAAGCAATAAATTAACTAGACATTTAGAAAATAGCAAATAAAGTGAAAAAAATCCTAGAAAAATTCATAAAAATTCCTTGAATTATTTTGGACTTAAAAAAATTATTTCCAGCTTTAGGTTGGATTTATTTTTGCACATAAATTATTTTTAATTTCTAGAAAATAGGAAAATCCTTTTTTAAATCCAAAAAATTCAAGAACTTAATTAAATTTTCCTTTTTAACTTTAAATCCAAGAAAAAAACCTAGAAAACTCAATAAATTTTATGTTTGACTTTTAAAATTTAGAAAATTCATAAAAAGTAATAAAACTCTTTTAAATTTAAGAAAATCCAATAAAATAATAACTTTATTGATTTTATTTTGGTAACATAACTTGGAATATCACAGTGGGCGTCTTTTGGACGGAAGTTGGTTATGCGTGGTGCGATGGGAATCCTTCATCTTTCAGTTGGGATCTTTTTGTAAGAGGGTTGGTTTAAGGCGATTTCTTTGTGCGTCCCTTGTTAAAGAAGGTGCTCCTTGCATAGGTGAATTGATTAATTGTAACACCTCGATCTTTAGAATTAGGATGTTAATATTTAAATTGGTGATCTAATAAATATTTGACTGCGTTTTAAAATTTTCCTGTGTTTAAGTAAAAAGATTGCTTTTAAAATCAAATCGAATTAATTAAAAGGTTTCATTTTAAAGTTAAATCGGGTTGTTTAAAAAGTTGCATATAATAATAATAATAAACAATATTAAATCAAATTGTTTGAAAGACTCTATTTAAATTAAATCAATTTGGTTTCTTGTTTTCGCATGCATTTCAAAAATCATATCATCATGCATACATTAGTATCATCATGTTCTTTTCGGTTTGACCAACCACGGACAAAATGCTGCATGTCCATTCTTTTCTGCCATTTCCTCCATGCATTCCCTACCCGCTCCTCACTTCTATTGATTTATTACCCCAACATGCAAAGCAACCCACCGCCATCACCAAGACAACTCCCGACCATTCCTTCTTGCCTGTTCATTCCACTCGCCATCCCATTCCAACACCCATTGCATTCTCCAACTTTTGCCCAGCCGAACTAGCACCCTCATTATTTAATCCAATCAAACAACCACTACCTATTCATTCCATGTCACCAGCCGAAACCATCCATCTCCACTAACCATTCCCATTTAATTTCACTTCCAGCCGAACCAACCATCTTCACTGCTATCTTCTTCCTACCAAATAGAGCACTGCACAACTCCATTTCTTTTTCACATATGAGCTCAAGCTCCTACCTTCTCTCCTCTCAATCTCATCCAAAAACCACAAACCCCTCAATGCATGTTATAACATCACCTAAGCTTTCCATTCATCAAATTAGTTTTCGCATGCATGGCCATTTGAGCAATTCGTGAGAGAAGACAAGAAGAAGCAATAGCTTGGTTTGGGAGGAGTAGCAGTAGCAGTGCAGCATGCATGCATGTGCTAGGCCAAGGCGTTGTCCAGCGGCTTACGGCAACAACGGCAGCCCAACTGGGGTAAGGCCAAGGCGGAGTGGCTAGCTGCAGCAACAAGGCAGCGTAGCACATGCATGCAGCGTGGCCTAGTGGTGCGGCGGCGCAGCGGCCAGCACACGACAGCGGAGGCACTGAGGGAGCCAAGGCGAAGCGATGGTGGCCGGTGGCTTTTCATGCATGTTTAAGTATAAAAAAATTGTTTGGTAGCTTAAGACTGATGTGACTCTCCGGTTAAGTTTTAATTGTGTGTAGGCGTGATCATGTGTTGATATAGTAGCGAATGCGAATAATTAGATTGTTGTAGCGGGATATGTATATTGTTGATTAGTAGATGCTAGATTAAATATATAAATGGATTATTTCATTGTGAACAATTATTTAGAGTGCCATGTGATTAGTAGATAAGTCCTATGTGCCGAGTTGATGGAATCATGCCCTCAACTGGATTAGTATATAAATGACTATTAGTCGATTGTAGAGGCACATATGTGATTGGATTGGTACATGTCATACACGACTAGTTCGGTGATATGGATATGAGTTGATTGATTAGTGAGCTATTAAAGGTTGGATGTACACTTAAAATGTAAAGCTCATTAGGCGTCGGTTTGTCAAATAAAGCTTATTATGATTTGTCGAGGTAAGACTAGTAGATGTTTTCCTTTAGAAAATAAATAAAAAAGAAAAAAATATATGTAGGCCCTACCTGTCATGGATAGAGGCTAGGTCAGCCTGAGGATAAAAAGTATTTAATGCGAAAGAAAATTCAGAAAAGAATTATTTTTACACTAAAAGTCATTTAACTTTGAAAATTCATAGAAAATTCATATGAACTCCAAATGAGATGAATCCAATTGTGTTGTGCATAAAATTTTATTCTCTCTCAGACCTTGAAGTTTTGTCTCCACCACTGTTGTAGAAATTTTCACGGAATAATTAATTTCGGACTAAAAGTGACAAAAGTGACTTTTCACTTTTCCTCCAAAAGATTTTGAAGGCTATAACTTTCACATACGAACTCGATGAAACTAATTCTTTCACCTAAATTCATATAAAATTATAATCTCACTACTGTGTAAATTTCATGCATTTTTTAGTATTTTGAATTTTTTTAGCTTTTTCGATGTTTATTCGATATCGTTCTTTCTCGCTAGATTCTGAGTTGCCGGAAGTGTGCAAGTACGTGCCCAAGAGTGAGAAAGTGGACCACCAGCAAGTCAAGAACCCTTTCTTGAACATGGTTGTGATACTACCTTTAAAACTATTACTTTGTTTGCAATCTATATGTATGCATGCTATTTGTGAAGTATGTTTGCGGTAGAATAGTTACATCCTATTTGATGCATTTCCCTTCCTTGATATACTAATTGCTCCCTGTTATTTGTCGCTTAAGTTATTTATTCCCACTGTTTGATGATTTTCGGTGGATGATGTATGTGCTATTTACTTGTATATGCAAAATTGCTTAGCCATGTTTGTAGTTTTGGTAGCAACGGGTTGATGGAGTTAGTCCATCAACCGAGGATACAGACATACAATTTATTTTTCTAATTATTGTTTAGATTATTACTCCTCTGGTATTTGAGGTTAATATTGCAAACTAAAACTGTTTTAGACTTGGGCAAGTGTTCGTATGGTTTGGTGCATTTGTGCACGAGATTTGGGTTACCATGGTAGTCTCGCCCAGGTCAACAAGGACCAAGAATTTGTTCTGTTGGTCCAAGCACAACTGTACTTTCACACTCCGGAATGGGACGACTTGGTCAGGTAAGCATTGAGTCTTAGCGATTTGAACCACGGGTGGTGTGAGGGCATTATGTGTGTGATCATATGCTCGTAGGAATCCAGTGTAATACTATAATGTGCGGGTGAGCACTGTTTCTTATGTTGGGGGTTGCCCACATACTAACTACCATACACTGGCATCTCCAACACAACTTGGGAGCCCTCTTAGCATTTTCTATAAGCAATTTGTACTAAGTGGGACTCAATCTCATGGGTGGCTCAAATCACTAGGGTCTTCTCGCTAAAATGTACTACATCTCGAACTCCCCGACTGACTCACCAAAGGAAGTGTGTTTGGCTTACAGGCTGGATGAGTCGTGTAGGTAAAGATGTACTCCCCTGTAGGGTTAAATCTATTCGAATAGCCGCGTCCTCAGATATGGACACCGCTTGGATTGTTAAGTCACTCTTGCTAGACTCATAATTAAAATTTGGTAAATTTTTGGAACTTGTAACATGAGATGGATGGGTTAATCCAGGCGCTTTAGTTTATCATGGTGGGCAGCCATTTATGATATTTGGTTGATATTTAAATTATAATATCCCTGTTATTTAAGCAAATAAAAACTGATTTGGTAAATTGCCTTGCAACCTATTACTCTATTGAAAAGAAAATGCCTTTATCTTTGAAAAATGTCTAGTGTAGTAGCCTTCCTTTGATATTTGAATGCATCTATTTTATTTTTGTTTATTGTAAGTCTTGCAAGTACAACCTTGTACTCAACCAGATTATCCACTTGCTGCAGAGGAGGTTCACACCCAAGGGGTTAGCCAATGTGAGACCGAATACGAGCGTGACGGATCTTTCTAGAGCTTAATCCTTGTCGGTTGCCTGTGGGATTTGATGGGGCATACCGCTGGACCATTTTTTATTATTTACTATGCTTTCCGCTACAATCTATTGTTACTTGAGTTTTATTTGGCGGTTGGCCCTTGTAATGAAAATTCGCTATGTATCGTTTAAGATTAAGTCCTTATGTAATCTTGTTGTATGTATGAAATGTGTATGGATGTGATTATCAATGTTAGAGTTGTGTGTACTAGCCATTGATCATGGGACTAGTACGGTACACACACGAGAGCTTTGGGTATTCAAAGACCGGGGTCCCACATTGACTAAGAAAGGGAACAATAGTCCGTGTGTTTTGAGTATGTTCTGCGGTTTGGTACCAAAGGGAAGGATGGCCCAAGGTATATTGGACCATTTTCGATAGTTGTGGGGATTTGGAAGTTCATGGAAGCAACCTCAGTGACTTGTCAAGGAATTTGGTTGAAAAGATTGCTACATGAATGTGAGAACCCAAGGTATTTAACTTGTAATTCTTAACCATCCAATTGGTCCTAGCATTACAAATCAAATATCCCAACTCTTGATGTATTGTGTACCACCCAGGTGTGTTACACACACACCTCACAAAATCTAAAGAACTAATTCCATACACAAAAATAATATAATACTGAGTCTTCATAATTTACATTACAAAGACATTGAAAACTCAAATTACATAAATAGGGCCAACCAGGCAAATGACAAGGTAAATAACTAAAGTAGCAAAGGAAACATAGGCATAAGATGGCACCAAAGAAAGCCAGCTGGTTTTCCCTTACCCACAAGGCAACCGACGGTCGCCAACCTAGTCGTCTGCACGAAATCGGTCTCACAATAGTCGATCCCATGGGGATCAACTTCCTCTGCAGCAAATAGACAAAGCAACTAAGTACAAAAATTGTATTCAAAAACTTACAAGTAACAAACCTATATTGTAACACCCTGGCTATTCGGAAGCCAAGATGTCACCTAAAACATCTAACATACATCCATAATGCGGAAGAATTTGAATAAAATCAACTAATGATAGTATCAAAACAACCAAGACATGATGAAGGTATCCTTCCTTCACCATCTAATCTATTTATTTCAGTTCATTGATAATGAAAGTTCACACGCAGTAATAATTCAACATCAATGTGGAGAAGGTATCCTTCCTTCACCACTTATAAATTTATTATTACAGTTCATCATTTACGAATGTAAGATAGAACTAAATTTAATCTTGAACATGAATTGGATGATGTGAACAAGTAGTGCGTGTCTACTCCCTCCCAAGTGAGTCAACATCAAGGGTTACCTAAAATAAACAAACAACGCAAGAGTGAGTCCACGACTCACAAGTCTGATGAAAGAGACATAACACACATATGAACAAGTCATCATCATAAGAGAATATGAGCATACATCGAATGAAAACTTAGGAATGCATGGCATGAATGAATGTACTCAAGGATGGACTGCACATATGCTTATACTGGTATAGCGGTGACACACATCGGTGTTCACTTAAGCCCGCACCTTAACAAAAGTGCGGGGATCCAAGTCCTATATGAAGAACATTTCATATAGGTGTCCAAAGCTGCCCATACTAGAATTGATGGGTCTTACGTGCCCATCTTTGGAATTGATGGGTCTTTCAATCCACTCCGTGGGCGGGACATGACAATGTCCAAACCGCCCACATTGGAATGGTGGGACTTACGATCCACTCCCGTGGACATAGCATGAATAAAAGGATGCATGATATGAACATGAACAATGCTAATATCATCTTTCGGCATTTACTCCACATATTGAAAGAACATAACCAATTCAGCATTTCGGTATCACAAGATGTCACATCATATTCATGTAAACATTCACAATCACGACACTTAAAACCAACAAAGTACTTGCCTTCGGCGTTGCGGCGCGTTAGCAGCAACGATGGCGCTCCCAAACCCGTGGGCTCGCGGCCTAAACAATTAAATAACCAAAATAAGAACAACATAGAGCCCATCATGAATTAATATTCTACACTACCCTCTGGCACACCCAAAACATAGTCATAACCCAAATCTGAAATTCCAGCAGCAACATGGAATCCCATCTGGACAGCAGCACGGTAAAGACCAAAACTAATGATCTGGGACTCCAAAAGAGATGAGCCCAGATCCTACACGAGCTTAACAAATATATCTACAACTTTGTAGTTGACGAGATAACCCAATTCGGCCAAACTAAATTGCTAACTGTCAAACGAAACAGCAGAACAGAAACTGTCTGAACATAAAAAATAGCAGTACTAAAATGTCCGTAACTTTTAAACCACAACTCCGAATTGAGTGTTCTTTATCAATCTGAAAATTTTATGGAATTACCTACAATAACCTAGTTGGCACAACATTCATATTTTGCCTTTAACAAAAAGTGGCACACGGGTCAAAACTAAAGATAGAAACTGACATACAATCTGGACAGACTGACCTACAATCTGGACAGTCACAAAGAAAAGTGCATAACTTTTGATCTATAAATCCAAATGAGGTGTTCTTTATCAATACTGAAAGCTAGTGATATCACCTTCAAAATTTGTTAGGGGCAAGACCTCTGAATCACCCTCTAACTAGGCCATATATCAACCAATACAGAGACTGCTAATTCTCGTCAGGATTCTGGACAGCAGATAGTAAATCTATCACAACTTTTGACTCGAAAGTCGGAATGAGGTGATCTTGGCGGCCACCGAAAGCTAAGAGTATCCTCTAAATAACTCTAGGACATCAAAATCCCTAATTCTGCCTCTAAGCATACGAAACAGGCCGCGCAAGAAACTGGACAGAATTGAATTTGTAGCAGCAGCAATTTAACCCAATCAAACTAATCGAATTCGCATCTAATACAACTTAAACAGCAAAGAACGCCTCTCGTTACCCTTGTAGAACCTTAGGGAAACGCTGATCAAACACCCCGAAGAAGATCCCTTCTCATCTCCTCTTTTCTCCCCTCTTTTCCCCTCTTCTTCTTCCTCCTTGCGGCAGGCCAAAAGCAGGAAATCCTCCAGGAGGTGGCAGCAATGGAGGGTTCCTCTTGAGAGGGGAAGGTGGAGGCACCAAGGGAGGGAGAGGGCAGGAGGTGGCGGCTGCCAAGGAAGGGGGTGAAGGGGAAAATTTCGGCCAAGGGGAAAAGGGAGGGGTGGCTAGGGTTAGGGGGGTGTGGGGGCGCATGGGCTTTAGGCCCATGATGCCTCCCCCTCTTGAGAAGGACCGGCCAGCCCACAGGCCACGGCCCGAGCCAGTTGCGATGAAAAACCAGTAACCCCCTCTCTTTACAAGATCGATGAAGAACAATTCCCGAATAAATTTGATCGCTCTGATTAAATTATTTTCTTCCGATAGTTGATCCTCACACTTTGGGATATTACATTCTACCTCTTAACAGAGTTCGGCCCGAATCTAAACACACTTAACCGAAAGAACAACCACGGCGAGAGCGAACAACGGTAACCACGTGCCGTTGTGAACAACACCGCTAAGGCTCACGCGCGAAACTCCAACTTCCCAAGTAGCCTCTCCTCGGACTGAAAAATACCACAACACAACGACGTAACACGACGGCGTGCGAACTAACACTCAACCGGTACTTCGGTACTCACTCAACACGAGAACATACAAGGCGTTACGTACTCGCGCATAGACTCGAGGCAGTCCAGCGTCGCCAACTAGCGAAAACAACCCAACGTACCTTGGGCTAACTGAATACGAAAGATTCACATCGCAACTATACGTTACCAACCGGGTACTGAAGAGTAAAAATCCAGAAATCAGAATTTCATCAAGAAAACCTTTCCACTTTCCAAGTGGCAAATTGCGAATAAACGTCACGAAAACCAAAGGACAAATCACTCGAATAACCAAATCAATCATTTTTCTCCTTCTCAAATGCCCGAACCACACATGCCAAAATCGAGTCAAACTCAACTTACGAAAGACATTGGTCAACAAAGACAAAGCTCATGCGGGAATAAAGCGCTTCACTAATCAAGAAGACATCTTTTCCTTAGTTTCACTTTTTGGAATAAAATATCTCTCCAACCTTGGAATTGAATTCATCGCATACCACACGTTCTCAACCTCTTAATTTAACATCCTCAAATTTAGGCTTAAGCCAGAAACACATCATCCACACCTTTGTGGAGAGACTCTATTGATTCCATGAACACTCTAGACAAGCGATGACATTACTTTGATAGAGGGCACCAAAGCACCTCAAAGACCCACGTAATCTCATCACCTCCAACTTTCAAGAATAACACGTCGAGAATCCTCAGTACACCCGCTCATGAACTACATCGAAGGGTTCTATCGACAATCATTCCACTACTCGAGAATACTCCAGTTTTCTATCTCCTCTACACACAACTCTTTGGCGACCAAAAGTCGAGCATGAAAATGGAAAGCCCAAATTTAACCTCCAAGACCCTACCACGAATTCCTCTTATAACACATGGTGAAATCATCGGATTAAATCTCTAACATCCCCACAATTCCGACATACTCACTCATTGACATCATCAGGAATCACTCACTCAACATCGCAATTCTTTCCAATTGTGTTACGCTATAAAATTGATTAAGGTTTCCATACATTTGATAATCCGCAACATTTCAACATGAACCAAAGTTCTGGAACTACACTATATCATAGGTTCTACTTAGTTGAACACTATACGGTTTTACTTCGAAGCCATACATTCCATCCGAATCAACTTCCTCCAAGAGGTTTAGGTCAAAACCAACTCATCTTCTATTACTCCTCCAATAGCTTGGTAGCAAAATCTCACCCCTACAATCACTTAACCACCACCAAACAATTGTGACTTACGCTTTGTAAAACTTTGCAACACAAAGCTGTTGATCCTTTCTTAAAAGAAAGAGGCGAATAAGGACAAATTTCACCAAACAGGAAAACGTTACTGCTCACAGTGAGCACGAAACCAAAAGAAATAGTCCGTAATGAAGATGCGGGAAAGCGAAAATTGAGTTCACGGCGAGGGCACACATCCTCGAAAAGGGAATAGCAAATAACCACCATTAAGGAAATGACATTGCGATTGAAACTCGACACTCTTGAGTGAAAAGAGCAAAAGTTTATGAACAATTCAAATAACTACCAGGTTACAAAACTTGACTCAAATTCTCAAATATTCCTCTGCACTCTTTCCTTTAACACTGAAATTAATTCTTTGACTAACATCGCTTTGCCACAACGAACAACATAAGGTCTTTAGTCCAAACCACACGGACTAATTAAGAACCAATGAAATTCCTCAATACGTCATATTTGTTCAGAACAATTCAACTACACACGAAACACGAGATCCAAATAATATCACCCACCAAACTCAAACATTTCCAATTACGAGATTTCATGAAAAACAAGCGATTATTCTTCTCTTAAGGAACCAACATAATTTTTTTTCTTTAATTGCGCTTCACGTTGCCAACTCAAACCAAAATCCTTTAAGATTAAATCACTTGAATCTCTTAAGAAGCAACAAGACAATTCAATACCTCAATTTATTTAAAATAATTTCAGCTACCAGATGATTCAAGAGCTCAAAGGAAATATCACGAAAGCTAAACTTGAAATATTCTCAACTGAACGATATCATCGAAGGCGATCAAATTACTATGGGTATTAACATCGGTTTCACCACAACCATTAGAAAACACTTCAAAAGACCCACGTGTAAAGAATGGGTTGATTCTTTCTCAAAAGAAGAGACAAATGGAAACGACTTTCACCAACTAGAAAAACTCATCTACCACTCGACCAACACGGGACCAATGAAGAAACCAATTAAGCAATGAACTCATAGAACATAAGTGGAGTCCACAGGTTGAGCGCATAAGCCTCACAAGAAGAGAGTATCGAACCTTAACAGATAAGAACAAATAAGTATTCAAAATCGAAGCACTTGCATCACTGAAGAACCATTATAACTTTGCAACATATCGTTACTCGATAACTTCATTTACCACATAAAAGCCTGAACCCTCAAAAGATCATGAACATAAAACTTGAAATTTGATCATTTAGAGAATATCACCATGGGTGATCAAATTCTCATGAGAATTAACCTCATTCTCACATTTTGACGATTTAAAAAAACATCGACAACATATACTAGTACCAAGAATCATCAAACTTTATTACTCCATCCTAAAACTTCCCAAAGGGAACATAAACCACAAAGTTGAAACAAATTTATTATAACCAGATTATGCTAAGCAATAACAATATCACAATGCACGCTATCAAAGCCTACTTACGAAATTCATCTACTCAACTGTTGGTGTTGCTCAACACCTTCTTCAGTGCTCATTAACAATTGATGATTGTACTAATCATGTGTGTACATATGGTACTAATTTCATTTGCAATCACATAACCACATATAAACATAGATTCACATTTCACCTTTGTTCAGAAATCATTTCAAAACATGATTAAAGATTCACTAACATAATTTTCTATAAACAAGGTTTCATGAATCGATACACCAGCACCCATCTGGTACTTTATACAAGTTTCAACAATTTTAGCATACCAGGAAATAGATAAATCTAGCTCTTATGTAAGATCTATAGGTTTCGAATGGATATGGACCAGTCTTCATTTAACCTACACCATGTATCAAATACAAGGACATTTCAAATTAATCAATTTCACTTTCATGGATGGTAGTTAAGAATAATTGATTTGCATCATGCTAATAACCCAACTTTGTAACTCATATCGTAACAATTTATTCGTTTAGTTATAACTTCTCATTTTAAGCATGGCAAGACATCACAAAAGGATTCTAACACCTTACTACAACAAAGAGAGACTTCAAACCTCAACGCTCAAGTAATCCAAAAGAAACGCATAAAGCCAAAGCTTTCCCATGCAAACGAACTTACTGGAAAACTCTCACTAACCAAGTGTCAAGCGAGTAAATGAGTCATTCTTTTTCAATGAGAAAGAATGAGCAACCATGAAAACATCAATCTTGCCAATTGACAACGACCACAAGTGGTAAAAGCAACTCAACGGTTGAAAAGCAATATTTGTTTGAGAGAACCAAGAGGATCTATTGAAAACCATAAACTATCATGAACCACAAACCGGGAGAAATTCATCAACCACCACAGGACAAGAATTGGCAAATTCAGAAATCAAGAAAGAGAATAACTTTCTAAAGCAACTCACGCTTAACACCTGAAACTATGGTACTCGGGGTAACTACTCCTCTAACCACGTACTGTGAACAGTGGTGTAACCTGGTGAATCCCAGAGTAACAACCACGACCTCCACTTCTGATCATTCGATTACAACACGCTTCACCAAAATACTCAATTATGAATATACAGGATCATCTCATGACAATCATAGTATTAGTTCCTAGATATTGAACATCATAGCAGATCTCAGATTAACAACAAGAATGATAGTACAGAAGCAATTTAAGAACAGTTCAACATGATGAATCACATCACTAGAAATACGGATATCTTTGGATTACCCAAACCCGCCTCACATTACACGAGTGTGTCATTTTAATATCTTAATTACCACGGACCTAAAGCCCGCTCGATCCCAATCTGTAACACCACGGCAATTCGGAAGCCAAGATGTCACCTAAAACATCTAACATACATCCATAATGCGGAAGAATTTGAATAAAATCAACTAATGATAGTATCAAAACAACCAAGACATGATGAAGGTATCCTTCCTTCATCATCTAATCTATTTATTTCAGTTCATTGATAATGAAAGTTCACACGCATAATAATTCGACATCAATGTGGAGAAGGTATCCTTCCTTCACCACTTATAAATTTATTATTACAGTTCATCATTTACGAATGTAAGATAGAACTAAATTTAATCTTGAACATGAATTGGATGATGTGAACAAGTAGTGCGTGTCTACTCCCTCCCAAGTGAGCCAACATCAGGGGTTACCTAAAATAAACAAACAACGCAAGAGTGAGTCCACGACTCAAGCAAATCTGATGAAAGAGACATAACACACATATGAACAAGTCATCATCATAAGAGAATATGAGCATACATCGAATGAAAACTTAGGAATGCATGGCATGAATGAATGTACTCAAGGATGGACTGCACATATGCTTATACCGGTATAGCGAGTGACACACCCGTCGGTGTTCACTTAAGCCCGCACCTTAACAAAAGTGCGGGGATCCAAGTCCTATATGAAGAACGTTTCATATAGGTGTCCAAAGCTGCCCATCTTGGAATTGATGGGTCTTACGTGCCCATCTTTGGAATTGATGGGTCTTTCAATCCACTCCCGTGGACGGGACATGACAATGTCCAAACCTGCCCACATTGGAATGGTGGGACTTACAGTCCACTCCCGTGGACATAGCATGAATAAAAGGATGCATGATATGAACATGAACAATGCTAATATCATCTTTTGGCATTTACTCCACATATTGAAAGAACATAACCAATTCAGCATTTCGGGTATCACAAGATGTCACATCATATTCATGTAAACATTCACAATCACAAAGACTTAAAACCAACAAAGTACTTGCCTTCGCGTTGCGGCGCGTTAGCGAGCAACGATGGCGCTCCCAAACCCGTGAGCTCATGGCCTAAACAATTAAATAACCTAAATAAGAACAACATAGAGCCCATCATGAATTAATATTCTACACTACCCTCGGCACCCCCAAAACATAGTCATAACCCAAATCTGAAATTCCAGCAAGAACATGGAATCTCATCCGGACAGCAGCACGGTAAAGACCAAAACTAATGATCTGGGACTCCAAAGAGATGAGCCCAGATCCTACACGAGCTTAACAAATATATCTACAACTTTGTAGTTGACGAGATAACCCAATTCGGCCAAACTAAATTGCTAACATCAAATGAAACAGCAGAACAGAAACTGTGTGAACATAAAAAACAGCAGTACTAAAACGTCCGTAACTTTTAAACTACAACTCCGAATTGAGTGTTATTTATCAATCTGAAAAGGTTATGGAATTACCTACAATAACCTAGTTGGCACGACATTCATATTTTGCCTTTAACAAAAAGTGGCACACGGTCAAAACTAAAGATAGAAACCGACATACAATCTGGACAGACTGACCTACAATCTGGACAGTCACAAAGAAAAGTGCATAACTTTTGATTTATAAATCCAAATGAGGTGTTCTTTATCAATCCTGAAAGCTAGTGATATCACCTTCAAAATTTGTTAGGGAAAGACCTCTGAATCACCCTCTAACTAGGCCATATATCAACCTATACAGAGACTGCTAATTCTCGTCAGGATTCTGGACAGCAGATAGTAAATATATCATAACTTTTGACTCGAAAGTCGGAATGAGGTGATCTTGGCGGCCATAAGAGAATCCTATAATAACTTAGGAGATTGACTCGCATACGAAAGTCGAATTGAATGAGGTGATCTTGGCGTAGAACCTTAGGAAACGCTGATCAAACACCCGAAGAAGATCCTTCTCATCTCCTCTTTTCTCCCCTCTTTTCCCCTCTTCTTCTTCCTCCTTGTGGCAGGCCAAGCAGGAAATCCTCCGGAGTGGCAGCAATGGAGGTTCGTCTTGAGGGGAAGGTGGAGGCACCAAGGAAAGCTAAGAGAATCCTATAAATAACTACATGCAAGCTTGAATCAAAGGAGAAGACCATAGAATTCATTTTTAGCACAAAGCAATATTTTATTTGCAATAGTGTAATAGATTGAAGGCAGATTACAAACCTGTTTTTATTTGTTTAAATAATAGCAAGACAACCATTATAAACATAAGTAACATCCTAGAGGTGACTTCCCAATAGCCACCAAAACATAGCACTAATTACTCATTCGTACCACCCAAATTTAGGTTTTATCAAAAATGTTGTAGTATAATTATTGCACGACCTAACCAAGCATATCCATAACCTAGGACGAGGCTATTTGAATAGTTTAAAACCCTACAGGGGTGTACAACTGTACCCACACGCTAGACTGCCTTTTTGTCATGCAGTAGAGCACACTTCCTTAGGTATGACGACAATGCTAAGTCCTACCAGACGTTTTCCAATAAAATGCATTAGCTACGAGTCACCCATATGGATGGAACCCATACATACGTTGTGTTGAAATCATTGGTAAAGCTTTGGTCAACTACCCCTTGGGATAAAGCCTTAGACAATTATCGATGCTCCTCATGTGGACAACCTAGATAGGAACCGACCCCTGCACACCCAACAACAACACATTCCTTTTTATACACAACACACACACACCCACCACCTATGACTCGAAGGTAACACACACCAAAGTACTAAGTCAAGAGGGGTTCGCAATACCCTTGTGTGGAATGCACACAAAAATGCTTGGATCAGTGACACAAGTAATTCGGTCCTTGTTGACTTGGGCACCAAGCACATACCCAACAGCACACCATCCATCCAATGTGCACAAGTCTAAAACTTTTTATTTTTAGTTTTAGTTTTCCAAATACAGTTACACACATGAGTACTCTAACCCAAGTAATTTTAAAGTGATGATATAACGACCATCATTGACGATGATCCCAATTCTACCATTCTAAGCATTGCTAAGCAACAACAACTCGTATATTAGATATATATAAATGATCAGAACCCATCCATCGAGCTATAAATCATTGAATACATCTATCTTTGTTCTTCAATTCCTATTCAGTAAGTTCGTTGGTTCATCTTTTTTCTTGCTTGATTCAAGATTGCTCGTAGGAAAAGACCTTTGTGGTTAGGTCGATAGCAAGCGTGAAGTTGGTTTAGCGATCGCGGGTGCAACGGTCATCACACGGTTGTAGCTCGGATCATGAGAGTTAGCTTCCACCAATCAAGTTGTATCATCCTCACCAAAAGATCGGGACAACGGTCCATTCTTGCGAGCATCACAAACCGGGGCATAGCCGTTGAAGATGACGCGCAGGTGGGGCTTGACCACGGCGTGTGCGGCGAGGTGGCAAAGCGCGCCGCCATGTGGAGAAGATGGGTCAGCGGGGACCACAAGCCGTGGCTCAGTCCGATCGGACTAGGCGAAGGTGCTATTTGGACCAAGTGTTTCAAGCGGTCGAGCGTCTCCGCTAGCTAGTTGGGTCGGACCAAGTGACCGAGTCCAACCTAAACCCAAACTTGGTCCGACCTGAACCCAAACTATGTTTCACTGATTTTTTGGAAATTAGGCTAAGATGGCTTGCGAATTTTTAGAGAGAGTCTTGAAGCTCCAAAAATTCTAAAAATTTTATGGGAGGTTACTGACTCCAAGACAAACCTTGTATAAAATTTCCATACTTTTAAAGCACTATATTTTCTATAGAAATGTTCCAAGATTCAATTCTAGGGTTTGACTAAGGAACTAACAGGTTTGACTGGCCATTTAAAATAGCAAATAAAATCTAAAAATTATTAAATTTTTTAGAGGATTCACTAGGATGATCTAGAAGCTAGGAAAAATAATTCCAGAGGATGATCACAAGATTTTATTAAGTCTCAAAGGATAATGCTTCTAGTCAATTGAAGCATTAAGATTTTGAAATCAACAAAACGTAAGAAAGAATTTCTAGAAAATTCAAATGACAACATGATGCATCAAAAGTTTTAATTTCTTCTCATCTTCATACATTTGAAACACAAACCAAGTTTGGGATGTTACAAATCTCCCCCTTACAAGAATCTCGTCCCGAGATTCTGCTCACTCGGAAAAGAAAGACGGGTAGTCCGCACGCAGGCGATCCTCCCATTCCTAGGTTGCTTCTTCCTTGGTATGATTCGTCCACTGAATCTTAAGGAATTTGATGGCATGATTCCTTGTTCTTCGTTCAGCTTCTTCAAGGATGCGAATTAGACGCTCCCGGTTGGTCAAGTCTTCTTGTACATCGAGACCTTCCAATGGAGCTTCCTCTGTAGGGACACAAAGGCACTTCTTCAATTGGGACATATGAAACACATCGTGTACCCCCGAAAGTAAAACGAGCAAGTCCAACTTGTAGGCCACAACTCCTTTCTTCTCAATGATGCGAAAAGGTCCAACATATCAAGTAGCTAATTTGACTTTGACGTCGAACTGTTGATTGCCCTTTAATGGAGTGACTTTGAGATAAACAAAGTCATTCACTTCAAAGCTCAACTCACGTCGACATCGATCCGCATAGCTCTTTTGCCTCGATTGAGCTATGCGTAATTTGTCACGAATCAACCGAACTCGGCTTTCGGGCTCATTGATCGAGTCTGGGCCAAAGAATGGTATTTTGCCAGTCTCAGACCAATTCAAGAGGGTTCTGCATCTTCTCCCGTATAAGGCCGCAAATGGTGCCATGCCGAGACTAGCTTGAAAGCTGATGTTGTAGGAGAACTCGGCAAATAGCAAATATTCCCAATTCTTCCCATAGGAGAGAACACAAGCACAGCGCATGTCTTCCAATACTTGATTGACTCTTTCAGATTGGCCTCCAATTTGGGGGTGGTACGCCGTGCTAAAGGAAAGGTGAGTCTCCATGGCCTCTTGCAAACTGTTCCAAAATCGGGAGGTAAAGAGTGTACCGTGATTTGAAACAATCGTCTTAGGAACCCCATGCAAACTCACAATGCAGGATATGTAGAGGTCCGCCAAAAGACCTACACGAAGATTAGTCTTGACGGGTAGGAAATGTGCCATCTTAGTCAGTTGATTAATGACAACCTAAATGGTATCATTTCCCTTGGGGTTTCAGGGGAAAACCGGTGATAAAATCCGTACCGATCGAGCCCCACTTCCACTCAGGCACTAGCAAAGGTTATAGCATACCCACTGGACGTTGATGTTCGGCATTCACACAATGACATACGTCGCACTCTACAACGAATCTTGTGACCTCTCTTTTCATTCGGGTCCACCAAAATCTCTGCTGGAGATCTTGATACATCTTTGTGGCCCTGGGATGAATGGACAAATGGGAATCATGGGCTTTGTGGAGGACCAAATTATGCAATTCCATGTCCTTCAGAACCACAAGGCACTGTCTGATCCATACGACTCCATGGTTATCTTTCGAGAAGCACTTGGCTGTCCTGTTCTTGATATTCTGCTTAATTCGGTTCACCCCTTCGTTTGATTGCTGAGCAGTTTTGATCTGATCTTCCAAGGTTGGTTGCACCTCTAAATCAGTGAGGAAACTATGGTCAACCACTCCCAAATTGAGCCGCTGAAATTGTTCACGAAGGGTGGGTGTTGCTCCTTGATCGACAAAGTATTGCAATAAACTTTCCGACTGAGTGCGTCGGCAACAACATTGGTTTTGCCCAGATGATATTGGAACCCCATGTCATAATCTTTGATCAACTCCAACTACCTTCGTTGCCTAAGGTTCAGATCAGGTTGGGTGAACAAATATTTTAAACTTTTGTGGGCCGAATACACCTCACAACGATTACCGATGATGTAATGTTACCAAAACTTCAGTGCATGGACCACCACAGCTAGCTCCAAGTCATGGGTTGGATAATTGAGCTCATGAGGTATCAATTGGCTTGATGCATAAGCCACCACCTTACCTTCCTGCATAAGAACATATCCGAGTCCTTGACGAGACGTGTCGCAGTAGATATCAAAGCTTTGATGGACGTCGGGAAGTACAAGAACTGGAGCTATGGTCAATCTTTTCTTGAGCTCTTGAAAACACTTCTTACAATCAGCGAACCACATAAATTTATTGTCCTTCTTGAGCAACTCCGTAATTAGCTTTGCGATCTTGGAGAAATTCTCGATAAAACAATGATAATAGCCCGCTAAACCGAGAAAACTCCTCACGTCGGTTACCGACTTGGGATGACCCCATGAGAGCACATCACTGACCTTGCTAGGATCCACGACTACACCTCCCGCTGAAAGAACATGGCCCAAGAATGCCACTTCTTCCAACCAGAACTCGCACTTACTGAACTTCGCATAAAGCCGGTGCTCACACAACTTTTCCAACACTAGCTTCAGATGTTCATCATGCTCTTCATCATTCTTCGACTAGATGAGAATATCATCTATAAAGACCATCACAAACTTGTTCAAATACTCCATGAATACCGTATTCATAAGATTCATGAAAAGGACAAGAGCATTTGTCAAGCCGAAAGACATGACGGTGTACTCGTACAGTCCATAGCGAGTAGAGAAAGCCGTCTTTGGAATATCATCAGATCTAATCCTAACTTGGTGATAGCCCAACCTCAAGTCAATCTTAGAGAATACGAGCTCCGATCAATTGATCGAAAAGGTCATCGATAGGGGTGGAAACGAGCCGAGCCGAGCTGGCTCGAGCCAGGCTCATTTTTGGCTCGGGTGAACAGTAAGCTCGGCTCGGCTCAACTCGTTTCAGAAACGAGCTAGAAGTGTGGCTTGGCTCGGCTCGTGATCGAGCTCGAGCCGGCTCATTTGGGCTCGCGTGCAAATCTCCAGAAACTAGCAGCGAGGAGCCTTGGTGCTCGTGGATCTTCTGGTTGATGTTTTCCAGCAGTGAGTCGTGGATCATGTGAATAACAACGACATCGCATTATGATATTCTTCGTCTCAAAGAAAATCAATACAACTACACATATATTTTGTATGCCATTTACTCAACAAAACATTCCGGCCATCCAGATCTTCGCTCCTGATTCACTAATCACCATCCTGAGGTTCGAATTCAAAAACAATCAAAATTAGCACTCCCAATTGAACCAAACCAAGCACAAGTCCTACTGCCGTTCTACAAATCTACAATAGGACAAAAAAAAACATGACAAATCCCCAATTTTAACCACCAAACCGGGAGCTCAAGCACCTCCTCGCGTCGGCCTCCACCGCACTCGCCTCTCCGCCGCCGCTCGTCGCCGCGGGGAAGCCCATCGCCGAGCTCGAGTTCATGCGCAAGCAGATCCAGCCCAAGGTGCCGACGGGGAGGCAGACCATGGTGCAGACTACGGATGCCGAAGGTGTAGGCCTGGACCGCCTAGTGCGCGCAGTCGCATGGCGCATTGGAGAGGGCCTCCTCCTCGACGGCCTCATCGGGGCGGCGCGCCGGCGTCGAAGACGGAGTTCGGAGATGAGGGAGTTGAGCCCTGGAGGCGCTGCTGCAGCGTTCCTGGCTCAAGGCCGGGACGGGAGGCGGCGGCAGGGAGGAGGCCCCTGCTGCCACCCATGGGAAGGTGGGGAGGTCGGCGCCCGGAGGACATGAAGGGGAGGGAGGGGAGAGGAGGGGAGGGGTGGGGGTGGGGTGGTGTATCCGTGGAACGGGGGCAACAGGGGAGAGAAAGGGGATCGGGAGGGAGGATTGGGTTGGGGCCTGGGGGAATAGGGAATGGGGATCGGGCATTCGGGCTAGTGGATGCACTGACTTATCCTCTCGGGCGACTGGGGCTGTACGAGCCAAACGAGCTCGCGAGCCGGCTTGCGAGCGGCTCGAGCTCGGCTCAATTTTACTCCGAGCTGGGAGACAGGCTCGGCTCGGCTCGAAAATTCATGAGCCCGAGCCGAGTCGAGCCGAGCCGTAACGAGCCTGAGCAGGCTCACGAGCCTCGAGCTATTTTCCAGCCCTAGTCGTCGATCCGGGGCAACGGGTGCTTGTTCTTCACCGTCACTTCATTAAGCAGACGGTAATCAATGCACATACATAGAGTCTTGTTCTTCTTCACAAAGATCATGGGACAAACCCACGGTGATGATCTTGGGAAGATGAAACCCTTCTCTTGAGGCTCACCAAGTTGCTTCTTCAACTCCTCTAATTCATTTGGAGGCATTCGGTATGGCCTCTTCGAAATCAGGGCGGTACTGGGCAGCAACTCGATGACGAATTCAATGTCTCTGACTAGATGCATCCCAGGCAATTCCTTGGGGAAAACATTAGCAAAGTCACATACCACTGGTACTTCATGAATATCCAAGGCCGGCTTTGCTTCGATTGCGAAAAGCTGTGGTTTTGCAGCTTTGAAATTCCAACTTGTATGCCAGAGGGATTGTCAGGGAGATGAATTACTTGGTGCAATCGATTTGTCCCATGTGTTGGGACAGCCAATCCATGCCAAGTATCACATCCAAACTCACTGAATTGAGGAGAATAAGATTTTCCAAAAATCTCACTCCTTCGATCTCAATAGATAGCAGGAGGTGTGGCGGTGGATCCTAGCAAGGTTAGTGATGTGCTATCTTGGGGTCAGCCCAAGTCAGTCACCGATGTGCGGAGTTTTCTTGGTTTGGCCGGCTACTATCGCCGCTTTATCGAGAATTTCTCCAAGATTGCGAAACCTATGGTGAATCGCTCAAGAAAGACAAGAAGTTTGAGTGGTGCATTGCTTGTGATGTGAGTTTTGGGAACTCAAAAGCGATTGACCTCACTCCAGTGCTTGTTCTCCCGATATTCACAAGAGTTTTGATATCTATTGTGATGCTTCTCGTCGAGGTCTTGGTTGTGTTCTTATGCGGGAGGGCAAGGTAGTGGCCTATGCATCGCGGCGATTGAGGCCTCATGAACTCAACTATCCTACTCATGACTTGGAGTTAGTCTTGCGTGGTTCATGCACTCAAGATTTGGCGGCATTATCTAATTGGTAACCGTTGTGAGGTGTATTCTGACCACAAGAGCTTGAAGTACTTGTTCACCCAGCCAGATCTGAACCTCAGGCAGAGAAGATGGTTGGAATTGATCAAGGACTATGACATGGGCATTCAGTATCATCCGGGCAAGGCCAATGTCGTTGCGGATGCACTCAGTCGAAAGGTGTATTGCAACATGTTAATGCTCCAAGAGCAGCAGCCTACCCTTATTTCAGAATTTCAGCGCCTCAATTTGGGATTGACCGAGCACGGTTCTCTTGCTACCTTGGTTGTGCAACCAACCTTGGTGGACCAAATCAAGGCTGCTCAGCAGGCAGATGTTGGTGTGAGTCAAATCAAGCAGAACATCAAGGACGGGATAGCTAAGTGCTTTTCAGAGGATGAGCATGGTGTTTTGTGGTTTGGGCAGCGTCTTGTGGTTCCTAAGGTCGTGGAATTGCGGGATTTGATTCTCCGCGAAGCCCATGACTCTCCTTTGTCTATCCATCCTAGGGCTACCAGGATGTATCAGGACCTTCGTTAGAGATTCGGTGGACCCGTATGAAGCGAGATTGCCAAGTTCGTTGCCTAGTGCGATGTATCTTTGTCGTGTGAAGGCGAGCATCGGCGTCAGCGAGCCTTCTTGACCTTTGCGGTGCGAATGGAAGTGGGATTCCGTGGGCATGGACTTCATCACCGGGTTGCCCCGTACTTCTTCTAGGAAGGATGCCATATGGGTTGTCATTGATCGGTTGACAAAGGTAGCGCATTTCATGCCGGTGCGTACCAACCTCAGTGGCAGTCAGTTGGCGGATCTCTATGTATCTCGCATTGTGTGCCTGCATGGTGTGCCACGAACGATTGTGTCGGATCGTGGTTCTCTTTTTACCTCTCGGTTTTGGCATCAGTTGCAAGAGGCCATGGGGTCGCGTCTTTCCTTGATTCACTTATCATCCCGGTGGCGGTCGGACGGCGAGTCAACCAAGTGTTGGAAGATATGCTCCGTGCCTGTGTTCTTTCCTATGGGAAGAAGTGGGAGAAGTGCCTACCTTTTGTTGAGTTCTCCTACAACAACAGCTTTCAGGCTAGTCTTGGCATGGCACCATTTGAGGCTCTGTATGGGAGGAGATGCAGAACCCCTTTGAACTGGTCGAGAGGCGGTGGCGGCGATTTCGGCCCAGATTCGATCAATGAGGCCGAAAGCCAGGTTCAGTTGATCCGCGAGCATTTACGCACAGCCCAGTCCAGGTAGAAGAGCTATGTGGATCGTCGTCGCCGTGAGTTGAACTTTGAGCCCAATGACTTTGTGTATCTCAAAGTCTCACCCTTGAAGGGCCATTAGCGTTTTGGCATCAAGGGCAAGTTGGCTCCTCGCTATGTTGGGCCTTATCGCGTCATCGAGAGAGTTGGGGCTGTTGCATACAGATTGGAGCTACCAGCTGCACTTGAGGGTGTGCATGATGTGTTTCATGTGTCACACCTGAAGAAGTGCCTCCGTGTCCCAACTGAGGAAACTCCGTTGGAGGTTCTCGATGTGCAAGAGAATTTGACCTACCGCGAGCATCCTGATCGTATTCTTGAGGAATATGAATGGATAACAAGGAACCGTGTCATCAAATTCCTTAAGGTTCAGTGGTCAAACCATTCCGAAGATGAGGCAACTTGGGAGCGAGAAGATCGCCTTCGTGCAGATTATCCATCTTTCTTCTCCGAGTAAACGGAATCTCGGGTCGAGATTCTTGTAAGGGGAGAGTTGTAACATCCCAAGTTTCGGACTTGTGTTTCCAATGTAAGAAAATGAGTACAAATTAAAACTTTTTCTTACATCATGTATTTCCTGTATGTACTAAACAATTATTGTACAAGAGTTATGGAAATACAAAGTCACAAGTCTGTTTATTCAAATCTTGATCTTTCAAAAACATTCTTGTTCCATCTTGTGTTAATCTCCTGTAAATAATTTTCCTAAGTTCTTGGGATGGTATGTGACCCCTCTGAAAAATTCACAATTTTAGAAATTGTTTGAATATTTTGGAGATCAGTCAAACCAATTAAATTCTGTCAAGCGTGGACCAGCACCTCGAGGAATTTTGGAGGAAAATGTATAGCACAAAACCTCTGTTAAATTTACACAAGGTCAATAACTCAGCTAGCAAACTCCTGTAAAAATTTTATAATTTTTGGAGTGAGTTTGCTACCTCAAATAAATCCCCAAACTTCAGATCGGTTTGAAACCCAAAATTAGGGCTGAGTCAGACTCGAGCTCGAGTCAGACCGAGTCCGACCCAGCCAAT
Source organism: Ampelocalamus luodianensis (assembly GCA_036346255.1). NCBI lineage: Eukaryota > Viridiplantae > Streptophyta > Magnoliopsida > Poales > Poaceae > Ampelocalamus > Ampelocalamus luodianensis. Next base: position 60,263,552 of record CM070621.1, read on the forward strand.
CGACTCGGTCGAGCCAAGTCCGCGCCGCTTTTGAGCCCGATCTCGTGCGCGCTCGTGCTAGCCGTTGGATCTCCATCCGATGCTCCCGACCTCCCCTGGACCTCCTAGCCATTAAGACCTCCCCACCTCGGGTGATCAGGGACGTCCAGGACCTACCTCGGCTCTGTTCTTCTTCCTCCCGACCTCCCTGAGGTCTGGTCAGCATGAATTTTTGCGCGCCCGTGCGTGTGTCAGTGTCAGAGCGGTTGGGGGCAGTGGCCTGTCACCTTTTGGTCCTTCCCAACTTCTCTTTTGGCCATGCATTAATTGTGCCAGAAGCGTTGCCCGAAAGGAGCCCTCCCCTACTGCCTTGTCCAATTGTAACACCCCAACTCAGAACGAGCCTGGAATACTACCAAAGCTAAATACAACTAGAACGAATTTACAAATTTTCGACCGAGTCTCCTTTGTATATTCAACAAAACCAAGTTTCTAACAAGTAAACATAACATTTAACAATATTTCCAATATTCCAATTCAATCATGCATAAATGATAATCGTATGAGAATAAATAAGCAACACCAATCACACAATCCATAAATCATCCTACATCCATCATCATAAAAGCATCTATAGGTGGTTATAACATAGTTATTTATTCTTTTGTGTGGAACTAAGATAACAATTGCATAAAAGCGTGAGGTAGTGCGTGTTCTCCAAAGTCTACTCCCTCCCATGCATGGCGTTTTTACGGGTACCTAAATCAAAACAAAGCAAGGGTGAGCCATAAGACTCAGCAAGTATCAACAAGGTTACATGATCATAAAGACATAACAACATAAACAACTTTAATCAACATCATTCATGGCATTTCGAATATTAAAAAAAAATGATAATGTGTTACAGTAAATAATGTTAATGCTATGCACTCTTGTTCTTTATCTCTTTACGCATTTTACCGTGTCACGGGTATTCATCCGTCAATGGATACCCATGCACGTGCCCTCTGCACGAGGGACCAAACCTATACATCAACTTGTATAGGGACCTTTGCCGTCATCAAAATGCGGGGACCTCTGTACATATTGCCCACATTTCATGAATGTGGGGACCTCAACTTTGTCATTGTCGACAGGGAACTCAATGATTCACTTGGTCACCTTATGACCAAGTTTCAATATCTCAAAATATGCATGAATATAATATCTATACCTTCTCATTCATCGAGATTCAACATATACTTTAATCATGTAAACAGTAGCATTATGATGTAACTGCAATCATAATATGCAAACATCAACACCACTAGGTCATCTCAACATCACTTTCATATGGCAATAATGAACATTACACCCTCAATCATAGCATGCAACAAGAATTCTACTTAACCCGAATACTTGCCTCAACCGTGCGAGCGGCGGACGCTGAAGTGGGTGCTGCCCTTGGGATCTCGCTGCCACCTGGACAAGAAGATAACCCCAAACTAAGACTAGCATACTGGACCAAAATCATACATTACATTACAATCGAAATCGCTAACTTCTTATCATTTCTAACTTTTCTAATTTCTAGCGATCGGTCACTGCAGACAGCAGACTTCAAAAATTCATAACTTTCTGCTCAGGAGTCCAAATAGGATGATCTTGGACATTCTGGAAAGTTAATTAAAATGTCTAATTAAACTTAGTTGGGGAGACTCTCTGATTCGGCCATCTACCAGTCCTACCAATATATTTAATCAGAGCAAACATTTCACGTCGGGTTTCTGGACAGCGACAAAGAAACTATCATAACTTTCTCTACGTTCGTCCGAATTTAGTGATCTTTAGTTTTCCTGAAATCTAAGAGGATTAGCCTAGTTTTTCGTTATGGTGAGACCCTCTGGAAACCCCTCTAAATATGCGCTTCTATCAGGTTAACCAACACTAGCAATTCTGCTTCTCTCCAGAAACACAGAAATACTAAGAAATTCATAACTTTGGCTACCGAAGTCCGAATGACTTGATTCTTGTCGGCAATGAAAGGTAACTACGATATCTACAACTTTCTAGGAGACACCCAGACCCAATTCTGCCTCTAACCTAATCAAAATCAACAATCTTCTCTGCTGCAGAAAACCGACGAACTGACAACCGAAAATGTACAACTAGAAAACGACCCCAAAACAAAGAATCACGGGTTACCCTTGCCGAAATGCGAAGGCACGCTGCGTGTGATGATCACCATGAGTTCCAGTTGCGGATCCTTCTTCCCTCTCCCTTTCTTCTCTTCCTTCTTCCCTTCTCTTCTTTTCTTCCCTTCTTTTCTCTTCCTCTTGGCCGGCCAACAAAGGAGTCCCCCTCCCTTCTTTGGTCCAGCAGCAAGGGTTATGGGGTGCAAGGAAGATGGAAGGGGCACAAGGGGAGATGGAAGGGGAGGCGCACGGAAGGGGAGAGGAGGGGCGGCAAGGAGGTGGGAGGGGAGCCGGCGCAAGGGGATGGGACAAGGGGCGCCTAGGGTTTGCCCCCCCTAAGTAGCCGGCCAAAGCTTCCCCCTCATGGGCCAAAAAAACTATGGGCCGAAAGCCTTAACCCACGCTGCCCAGATTTTCCTATTTTTCCCCCGGACAAATCGCTAATTGGTCTTTTCTTTACGATTCTTTTCTTAGTCCTTTGCCTTTGCTCGGCCGAAACCGGCAAAAGCTTTTGGGATATTACTGATCTACCCTCCTTAAATAAATTCGACCCGAATTCTAAATGTCTGATCACGAGAGAATTGGTTAAAACTTAGTAACAGAGAATACACACATGAAACAAATAATTCCGGATAAAGCTCGCGCATACGAGATTCCAATTCCCAAGTTGCTTCGCGCTCAGATTGTTGCGACCAAAGTACCTTAACATACTTCAAAGTCTTGTTCCTTAGTGCCTTCTCTGACTTTTCCAAAATTCTCACCGGCTTGGAGTCAAGGGCGAGATCTTGTTCAATGGTTAAAGGTTCCAATGAAATGTGATGTTCTGGATCTCGCAAGTACTTCCTCAACATGGAGACATGAAACACGTTGTGCACACCCCTCATGGACTCCGGGAGGTCCAGGCGGTATGCCAACTTCCCAATCCGGGCCAGGATCGCAAATGGGCCAATGTACCTCGGGCTAAGCTTCCCTTTGGTACCAAATCTCACTACTCCTTTTGTGGGACACACCCTCAAGAGTACCTGGTCACCCACTACAAATTCTAGGTCTCTTCTCCTTACATCTGCATAGTTTTTCTGTCTGCTCTGAGTTGCTAATAAATTCTGCCTCACTAAGGCCACTCGTTCCACCGTCTTTTGTACCCAATCCGGGCCCAGAACTGCCTTCTCACCCACAGCTTCCCAGCAAAGGGGTGATCTACACTTACGTCCATACAAAACCTCAAACAGAGCGGCTTTTATGCTAGAATGATAACTGTTATTATAAGCAAATTCTGCCAAAGGCAACTGATCTTCCCAACTACCCTTCCAAGACAGGACACAGGTTCTCAACATATCCTCCAAGGTCTGAATAGTACGCTCTGTTTGTCCATCATGCATGGATGAAATGCGGTGCTCAAACAAAGTTGTGTGCCCAATGCACTCTGCAAACTCTCCCAAAACTTGGATACAAACTTAGCATCTCTGTCGGAAATGATGGTCTTTGGCACTCCATGTAATCTCACAATTTCTCGAACATAAATAGGGGCTAAGTCACTAGCCGAGTTAAATCGAGCAGACAGAATAAAATGTGCGAACTTGCTGAACCGGTCCACTATAACCCAAAGCGCATCCTTACCTCGCGTGCGAGCAGCAGCATAACAACAAAATCCATAGAGATATCATCCCATGGCCATTGGGGTACCTCCAAAGGCTGCAATAACCTGCGGGGCGCTTATGTTCGCCTTCCTGTGACAAACACCACAAGAGGCCACATAATTAGCAATATCCACTTTCATCCTTTTCCACCAAAATTTCGCTTCAAATCACGGTACATCTTCGTCTCTCTGGATGAGCAGTATAAGGAGTGCGATGTGCCTCCTTAGAATGTCATCCTTAACTCCACGCATACATGGCACACACAATCGACCCTTGAATCGCAATGATCCAAACCCATCCATGCTGAAATTCCCTTCCTTTCCCAGATCCAAACGCTTCCTGACCCTCTGCAGTAATGGGTCACTTTGCTGCGCTTCTAGTACTCGCTGTGGAATGGCTGACTCTAAAATCAGCTATGTATCTGCATGAGCAGTTCCTGCATAGCAATAAGATATCTCCATGCGATCAAAATCCGCAATAAGACAATCCAAAGTAGCCGGCGTCGCCTTGCGACTAAAAGCATCGACCACAACATTGGCTTTGCGGTGATCTTGAATTGTGAGGTCATAATCCTTAATTAGCTCTAACCATCTACGCTGTCTTAAATTCAAGTCTCTCTGTGTAAAAATGTACTTAAGGCTCTTGTGATCAGTAAAGACATCACAAGATTCACCATAAAGATAATGCCTCCAAAGCTTCAAGGCGAACACCACTGCCGCCAATTCTAAATCATGGGTTGGATAGTTCTGCTCATGCTTCTTCAGCTGCCTAGACGCATAAGCCAGAACTTTTCCATTCTGCATGAGCACACAGCCCAAACCCATCCGAGACGCATAAGAATAAACTGTGAATCGCTTCCCGGGCTCAGGAATAGTAAGAACAGGAGCAGTCACCAATCTTTCCTTCAGAGTCTGAAAACTGCGCTCACACTCCTCATCCCACATAAACTTCACATCTTTCTGAGTGAGTCTGGATAACGGCTTTGCAATGATGGAGAAATCACACAAAGCGCATGTAATAGCTTTGCCATACCAGAAAACTTCTCACTTCTTTAACATTGGTCGGTCTTGCCCATTCAACTACTGTGGAGATTTTACCTGGATCAACTGATATACCTTTATCATTTATAATATGCCCCAAAAATCCCACTTCAGACATCCAGAACTCGCACTTTTTGAACTTGGCATAGAACCTATTTTCTCTTAGTGTCTCCAACACCAACCTCGGATAGCGCTAATGATCCACTTGATCTTTGAATAGATCAAAATATCATCAATAAAAACTACGACAAATTCATCCGGATACTCATGCGATATCCTGTTCATAGTCTCCATAAAAGCAATGAGGGCATTTGTTAGTCCAAAGACATAACTTTGAACTCAAAGTGCCCATACCTTGTAGAGAACGCCGTTTCTCAATATCCTCCTCTCGGATGGAATTTGGTTGTAACTTTGTGGAGATCTATCTTGGAAAATACCTTTGCCCCTCTCAAGCGATCAAATAAGTCTTCAATGCGAGGCAAAGGATATTTATTCTTGATAGTCACCGGTTGAGAGCACGGTAATCAATACACATGCGCCAACTACCATCTTTCTTCTTGGTAAACAATACCGAGCTCCCCACGGTGACACACTAGGTCGAATAAGATCTTTCGCTTTTAAATCATCCAACTGTTTCTTTAATTCTTCCTGGAAAGGACACGCCAGACGGTACGGGGTCATTGAAACTGGTTGAGCACCCGGTATCAAATCAATCCAAACACTCTTGGGCGTGGTGGGGCATCCACAGCAACTCTTTTGGAAACACATCTAAGAACTCCCGAACCACCGGAACTAATTCTGCAGTCAAAGAGGAACTCGGCTTCCCCATTAGAGACAAAAGAAATCCACTCTTCACGGCTCGGCTACCAGGATACAAGCTAGCCAACACATAGAGAGAATAAGAGGGGGCACTACCCTGAAAAACTACCTCAAGCCCCGAAGGTGCCCGCAGAGTGACTGTCTTCCAAAAGCATGAAATAACTGCTCGATAGCTATGTAACCAGTCCATACCCAAAATAATATCAAATGGCTCCATTTTCATTACCATCGGATTAGCAATGAAATCTTCCCCATCCAACGAGATCACACAACCTGGACAGACTGTGGAGCTAGCAAGAATTCCCCCAGGTGAATTTACTAAAACCGACTGAGCTATTGATTGCAAACACAATTTGGCCCGACTAGCAAACTCTAACAATACAAAAGAGTAAGTAGCTCCTGAGTCAAAAAGAACATAAGCCTCCACTGAGTCCACTAAAAGTGTACCTATCACCACATCAGGACGACCTGCCGACTCTGCCGTCGGCATGGCATAGGAGCGATCTTCTTCTGGTGCGGTAGGAACTCAGACACCACGAAAAGGGTGCGGCAAGCTGCGGGAGAGTCTTTGAAAGCGCCATAACGAGAAACGGTCTTGAAGGAGCTGGTGGCCAGAAGTACCCCGGCGGTGGATCCCTCCAGGATGCTGAAGATAGGGCTGAGGCTGACCCCAAGACTGAGTAGGTGTGGCTGCTAACATCATGTCTTGACCCTCGCGACGCGCGCTTTGCTCGGTGCTAACGCCGGTTCGGTTCCCACTTGATATCTTGGCGGGATTCCGCCGACAAACCAATGCCTTATGGCCCTCCGTCCACAATGTCGACACGATCCCGACCAAGAACACTCGAAGCCCAATGCTCATTGCCGCACTTGAAGCACTTCATACCACCTTACAGGTGGGCGCAACCTCGGCACACTCACAGATGATCTGGAAATAAAAGAGGACTGTGGCCTTGTGGTCCTGGACTTGAAAGAATTCTGCGGGCCCTTGAACTTCTTGTTAACTGTCTTCAGAAATGATCCACTGCCTCCTCCAAAGTTCTTTTACGGCTACCACTAGCCCCATCTGAACCATGGTACCACATGCACTGTAGATCCTCCCAATCTGGATCTCTAGCTTCATGCCCCTGGCTTGCTCTACCAGGGAACTAAAGTCGCGCAGTTCCAGCGCTCCCAATACTGACGAAACTCTGCTGAGCCCCTGCGAAACCTCTTAGCCTTCTCCGCCTCATCCGTAGCCCTTCTTGAAACAAAGTGGATTAGGTTGTTAAAACCGCCGTACTCCGACACTTTGTCATCTTACCACCTTGTAGCTCTGCAGTGAGACTTCCATCCTCTCCACAAAAGATCTTTGGATAAAACCTCCTCGAAACTATTCCACAAACATCTCCCATGTACGAGGCCATGAGCGGCGATCCTAGTTGTCAAGACTCCCTCCCACGGATGTCCGCTTGCCCCTTAAGCTGAAATGCCACAAACTGCGCCCTCATCTCAGACGACATCCCCAAAGCACCAAAGTGTCTCTCCATGTGACGCGACCGGTTGGCGCATCCAGCGGAGTGCCCAATCCATCAAAGGTATCAAGCGCGGGCGTTCACGATGCAATCCCATAGTAACTTCGCGGGTACCACCGTGGGGCCACCAATGGGACGACAAGCTGGAGCATTTGGAGGAGCTGATCCCGTGAGCTCTTGAAGCAACCTCTTCCTCGACCTCGCGGGACTTGCTTCACCGACTACAGTCGAACTTGGCGGGGCATTGCACGGCCTCGCCGGCACCTGCCGACCACGACCACGACCTCGCCTCTTGCCATCTATGAACATCACAACAAAACTAACCACAATAAGCATAAGATTAACTAGAACCAAAATAACTTGTATCGACAACACAAAAATAGTCATACAAAGACGAAGCGTAATGCAATGCAAAGAAAATCCCAACCCGCCTAATGTGCTTAGTGTGTCAAAATTAATATTTCATTACCCACGGACCTCTGACCCGCTCACGATACCAAGCGTAACACCCCAACTCGAGCGAGCACGGAATGCTACCAAAGCTAAATACAACTAGAACGAATTTACAAATTTTAAACGAGTCTCCTTTGTATATTCAATAAAACCAAGTTTCTAACAAGTAAACATAACATTTAACAATATTTCCAATATTCCAATTCAATCATGCATAAATGATAATCGTATGAGAATAAATAAGCAACACCAATCACACAATCCATAAATCATCCTACATCCATCATCATAAAAGCATCTATAGGTGGTTATAACATAGTTATTTATTCTTTTGTGTGGAACTAAGATAACAATTGCATAAAAGCTGTGAGGTAGTGCGTGCTCTCCAAAGTCTACTCCCTCCCATGCATGACGTTTTTGCCAGAGGTACCTAAATCAAAACAAAGCAAGGGTGAGCCATAAGACTCAGCAAGTATCAACAAGGTTACATGATCATAAAGACATAACAGCATAAACAACTTTAATCAACATCATTCATGGCATTTCGAATATTAAAAAAAATAATGATAATGTGTTACAGTAAATAATGTTAATGCTATGCACTCTTGTTCTTTATCTCTTTACGCATTTTACCGGTAATGCGGGGTATTCATCCGTCAATGGATACCCATGCCTGTGCCCTCTGGCACAGGGACCAAGAGCCTATACATCAACTTGTATAGGGACCTTTGCCCGTCATCAAAATGACGGGGACCTCTGTACATATTGCCCACATTTCATGAATGTGGGGACCTCAAGCCTGTCATTGTCTGACAGGGAACTCAACTGATTCACTTGGTCACCTTATGACCAAGTTTCAATATGCTCAAAATATGCATGAATATAATATCTATACCTTCTCATTCATCAGGATTCAACATATACTTTAATCATGTAAACAGTAGCATTATGATGTAACTGCAATCATAATATGCAAACATCAACACCACTAGGGTCATCTCAACATCACTTTCATATGGCAACAATGAACATTACACCCCTCAATCATAGCATGCAACAAGAATTCTACTTAACCCGAATACTTGCTTCAACCGTGCGAGAACGACGGACGCGAAGTGGGTGCTGCCCTTGGGATCTCGCTGCCACCTGGACAAGAAGATAACCCCAAACTAAGACTAGCATACTGGACCAAAATCATACATAACATTACAATCGAAATCGCTAACTTCTTATCATTTCTAACTTTTCTAATTTCTAGCGATCGGTCACTGCAGACAGCAGACTTCAAAAATTCATAACTTTCTGCTCAGGAGTCCAAATAGGATGATCTTGGACATTCTGGAAAGGTAATTAAAATGTCTAAATAAACTTAGTTGGGGAGACCCTCTGATTCGGCCATCTACCAGTACTACCAATCTATTTAATCAGAGCAAACATTTCACGTCGGGTTTCTGGACAGCGACAAAGAAACTATCATAACTTTCTCTCATTTCGTCCGAATTTAGTGATCTTTAGTTTTCCTGAAAGCTAAGAGGATTAGCCTAGTTTTTCGTTATGGTGAGACCCTCTGGAAACCCCTCTAAACATGCGCTTCTATCAGGTTAACCAACACTAGCAATTCTGCTTCTCTCCAGAAACACAGAAATACTAAGAAATTCATAACTTTGGCTACCGAAGTCCGAATGACTTGATTCTTGTCGGCAATGAAAGGTAACTACGATATATACAACTTTCTAGGAGACACCCAGACCCAATTCTGCCTCTAACCTAATCAAAATCAACAATCTTCTCTGCTGCAGAAAACCGACGAACTGACAACCGAAAATGTACAACTAGAAAACGACCCCAAAACAAAGAATCACGGGTTACCCTTGCCGAAGCAGCGAAGGCACGCTGCGCGATGATGATCACCATGAGTTCCCGGTTGCGGATCCTTCTTCCCTCTCCTTTATTCTCTTCCTTCTTCCCTTCTCTTTTTCTTCCCTTCTTTTCTCTTCCTCTTGGCGGCCAACAAAGGAGTCCCCCTCCCTTCTTTGGTCCAGCAGCAAGGGTTATGGGGTGCAAGGAAGATGGAAGGCGCAGGGGAGATGGAAGGGGAGAGGCGCGGGAAGGGGAGAGGAGGGTGGCAAGGAGGTGGGAGGGGAGCGGCGCAAGGGGATGGGAGAAAGGGGCGCCTAGGTTTGCCCCAAAGTAGCCGACCAAAGCTTCCCCTCATGGGCCAAAAAAGCAGTGGGCAAAAGCCTTAACCCACGCTGCCCAGATTTTCCTATTTTCCCGGATAAATCGCTAATTGGTCTTTTCTTCTGATTCTTTTCTTAGTCCTTTGCACTGCACTCGATCGAAAGCAAGCAAAAGCTTTTGGGATATTACACAATCTAGCAAGTCCATGGCAGGGCATGGACTTTGCTGTGTGGACTTTGCCCACACCATCACGAGCTCCCGGGCTATGAATAGCACGAGACCTCCTTTCTCCTTTTCTTCCTCCATTCTTTGTTGTGCTTGAGCTCCTCGGTCGGTGGTCCTCAAACTCAAGCACCAAAGAACACCACCCTCCCTCGCCATTGTCGGACATTGGAGCTCCCTGCCGAAGCTCGAGCTCCAGTGGTTCCATCGTCATTCTTGCCTGCTTTTCTTGTCATCTCGAGCACCTCGAGCATTCTCTAACTTGCTGTGGTTATCCATCGCAGAGGTGGACCAGTTGGGGAGCTGCTTTTCGGGGTCGGGATCATCTTCTTCTCCATCGCCGGCAAACACGTCACCGCCGGACTTCGTCGACCTTCTCCAAGCTCCTCCGACCTCCCTGGTTCCCTCTCTGCCCTCAGGTGCCCTTTCTTGGCTTGGTCCTTGCGTTTTCTAGTCATCGTAAGAGCCGTATAGTTTTGGTAGTTTTGCCGTTTTAGCCTCCTTCCTCTCTCTCCGGCTCGTCGGCGTTCAAGGCCGTCGCCGCCATCGAGAGCACGTCCTTTAGGTTCTTGGCGATATTTGGAACTCAGTCATGTCCTTGGTTCTCACCGGCGAGGTCCCCATCGCCGGCGGCAAGCCGTTGAATGCGCTCGGGATTTTGCCAGTGCAAACTCCCGTTTTCGTCATCTTTTTAGGACATCATTAATGGCCAGTTATTGCTAATCGTTGGGTGCATCAATCGTGTCTTAACTTGTGCCGTTGTGTCTCTGTCATGTGGGCCTTAGGCTTAGAGTTAAAATCCAGAAGTCATTAGTGCCCTTTTTGGTTCTTTCATTGCCAATCATTAGCAGCATTAAATTGGCCTGTAGCCGCCACCTTTTGTCATTTGTCATAAGGAACCGCACGATGGAGCACCTTGGACCTCCTGGAGTAGATCTGGCCGTTAAAGACCTCCGTAGGCTAAATCCCAGCTGTCGGATCACTTCCCGTATTGCCGCTAGGACCTCCCTCCCGAGTTAATCATGGCGTCTATGACCACCTGGGCTAGATCGAGCCGTGAGCCATTTCAGGCTAAATCGCTTAGTCATTTGGACCTCTTGGATCAATCGACCGCAAAGACCTCCCTTGGTCATTTGCAAAGACCACCCTCGGGTCCTCTTTGTAAAAAGCCTCTGGTCTTTTATAAAGAAAACCCGCTCGAGACCTCTTAGGCTCAATCCTGGCCGTTCACGACCTCCTCGGTTTAGATCTGAGCGTTAGATCTCCTTCGTAAAATCCTTAGTCTCAGGACCTCCCTCCGCGTCGATATGGGCTATTCAGTACCTCCCTAGGTCTAATCTGAGCCGTCCAGATCTCCTCCCGTTAAAGCCCTATAGCATAGGACCTCCCCGAGTAGATCTTGGCCATCCAAGACCTCCTCGTGTAAATCCCAGCCGATGAAGACCTCCCCCTGGAGATCTTGACCGTCTAGGACCTCCTCCTTTAGATCCGTAGCTTTAGGACCGCCTCCTCTGGTCTCAACCGTTAGATTTAGATCAAACGGGTTGGACCTCCCTCGCTTGATCGTGTCCGTTAAAGACCTCTCTCTGGAGATCTAGACCGTCGAAGACCTCCTCCGTGAGATCTTGGCCGTCCAGACCTCCCTCCGTAGGTTTAATCTTAGGACCTCCCCTAGTGCTCGGGACCGCCAGATCTTGATCTGATGGTCACGACCTCCGTTAGGCGCAAGGACCTCCTTTGCGTGCGCTGTGCATGCACTGGTCGTGGCCGTTGGATCAGATCTCAACGGTCCGGACCTCCCGATCTTGGAGGAGGTCTTTTGTGCGCTGTGCCAGTGCAATGGCCATGCGATGATGGATCGGCGGCCCGACCTCTCCTTTTTCCTTGATTCATTTGGACCTCCAGAGCTCGCATTTTCTAAGTCTTTTAATGTTTCAAATTTCAAAAGTGCACAACTTTGTTATTTTAGCTTCTTTTGAATGATTCCGATTCTTTGTAGCTCTGTTAGAGTATGAACTTTAATTTAAGAATGAATTTAGGCCTTTGTTATATAGTAGAAAATGACTTTAACTGCATGATCTTGTTTAGTGGAAAAGGTTGTTTAGAAATTCATTGAAAATTTGTAAAATGCATAACTTATTCTCTGTTATTCCAAACTGAGCAAACTAAGTTTTGTTAAAGCCCACTAGGAATGTACTGTAATGTAGAATAGGTCTTTATGTGATCCTTGCCACTGAAATTAGTGATCTACTAGTTTTAGAACTTAGAAAAATCATAATTAATTCAATTCACCTCCAAATTGTGCAAACTCAGTTTTGCTATTATTAAGATAACCATATCTACCTACCATAAAAATTTCAAGTTCCAGATCATTCTAGAAATTTTCGCTATGAATAGTAACTGTAATTAATTTAATTAGGATTTTTCAGGCTGAGAGAACTTAGTTTAGCCACAACTTTTTCATGCTAAGTCCAAATGAAGTGATTCTTGTGTCTAAAATTGTCTAAAATCAATCTCTAACTGCTGTAGAAATTTCATGGGATTTGGATGTTCTTGCTGTTGGGTTCCTTTTGGTGTTCTTCGTTCTTATCGGTTTTTATCGCCTTTTCACGTTAGGTTCCGAAGAATTTATTGAACCTGAGCACTCCCCTCTGCAGCAAGACCAATCCCATCAAGGCAAGCAGTTTGATCATGTTAATTCCAGTATTTTAAGTATTTATGTTGTTTACAAATTCTATATATGCATTGCTATTTGTGTTAAACTACTGTCGTTAGTTGACCTAGTAGATGCATTTCCTTAGGCAAATGTTTATACTCTACTACCGTGAGCCTAAGTTATTGCGGTGATTTAGAGTTCGTGGATGCGCTCTTGTCACTTAGTAGTTGCGAATCAATTGCTTAGCCATGCTTAGCTTACGGTAGAAATGGGCGGTTATCGACTTGTCGATAACCCTGATCACATAAAACTTATTATGCTTATGATTTCCACCTTGTGCCATGTCTACTTATGAAAACTAAAACTAAAAACAAAAAGATTTAGACTTGGGCACAATGGTATGATTGGTGTGCTTTTGGGTGTGACTGGAATGGTGCCCGGGTCAATTAAGGACCGAACATCTTGTGAGTACCTGTTATCCGAGTAATTTGTGCGTGCTAACCACACTAGAGGGTATGGGACCTCTCTTGACTTAGTACTTTGGCGTGTATTGGCTTCGGTGCAGGGGTCGCGGGAGGGATGGTGTTGGGAGCATTGTAGTGTCGAAAGACTTCACCCGTGATGGGATTTGTTGTCTTTCGGCTTGCAATGTAAGCGTATGGGTTTCTATCCATACGAGCGGCTCGTAGTCAATGCACAATATTGGAAAGCGTCTCGTAGGACTTAGCCGTGTCGGCATACCTTCGGAAGTGTGCTTTGTGGCTTAAAGGTGGTCTGAAGTGTGGGTACATTGGTACACCCCTGCAGGGTTAAAACTATTCGAATAGCCTCGTCCTAGGTTATGGACACGCTTGGGTAAGCTTTCAAGAGTTAGACTACAACATTTTAATTAAAACTTGATGGGTGGTACGAATCGGGGATTCGTGCTATGTTGTGGTGGCTATTGGGATAGTCACTTCCAGGTGGTTACTTGTATGTATCTTTATTTCGCTGTTATTTTGACAACAAAACAGATTTCCAAACTTGCTTTTAAACGTATTACGTTATTGCAAATAAAGTTGGCTTTGTGCAAAATGAGACATACAACCTCCACCTAAATAAGCTTGCATGTAGTTTATGAGCAGTGCGCTATTCCACACATCGAGTCTTGCAGTACCTTTGTGTACTCGGTTATCTTGCTTAAATGTATTTGTTGCAGAGGAAGAAGGTGAGCTTGAGGGCCTCACTACGTGACTTGTCTTTGTGGTAGCCTTAGAGGCGTCTAGCTTAGCGGCCGGTCGGTTGCCTTGTGGGTTGGGTGGCTAACCGTCGACTTTTGTTCTAGCCATCTTATGGCACCTTTTGCTTCATTGTCATTCTTGTATATTGTTCTATTTGGCAGGTCGGCTCTTTTGTAATAACTTTACTTTATGTATGTCGTTGTTGAACTTAGTGATGTATGTTGTATGGAAATGATGTGTAATTTTGTGATGATGTGCATATGCTGCAGTGCAGGAAGCATATGTCCATTGAGGCTTAGAATGTTTAATTAGTAACGCTAGAACCATTTGGAGGTTAAGTGTTACTAGTTAAATATTTCGGGTCCTCACAATCATCATGGGGAGCTCTAGTTAAAATGCGGTCTCCGGATGACCTATATGACACAATTGAGCAGGTTAAATATGAGTACCTAGGTTTGTGTTTGTTTGGTGCAAAAGAACCAACCACTTTCAAAGCTGCTGAGAGGGAGGAAAGTTGGCAGTGCGCAATACAAGAAGAAATGAATTCCATACACAATAATCAAACATGGAGTTTGGTTAATCTTCCTGCTTGACAAAGGGTAATAGGGCTTAAATGGGTTTACAAAGTGAAGAAGAATTCAATTGGCAAAGTGGTGAAGCACAAAGCCCGCGGCTAGTGGCAAAAGGGTATGTGTAGAAACAAGGTATCGACTTCGAAGAAGTGTTTGCTCCAGTGGCTAGGATGGAAATAGTGAGATTACTTATTGCCTTAGCGGCTCAAGAAGGATGGCGATTGCATCACATGGATGTCAAGTCGGCATTCCTCAATGGGGATTTAGAAGAGGAAGTATATGTGATTCAACCTCCTGGTTATATTGAGAAAGGGAGTGGGCACAAAGTATTGAAGTTACATAAAGCGTTGTATGGACTCTGTCAAGCACCTAGAGCTTGGAACTCCAAATTGGATATCAATTTGATGTCGCATGGATTTGAGAAGAGTCCATTGGAGCATGCACTGTACAAAAGAGGTATGGATGGTAATTGTCTCCTACTTAGTGTTTATGTGGATGATTTGGTAATTACAGGAGCTAGTGAAAAGGAGATTGAGAAGTTCAAACAGCAGATGAAAGAACTTTTTAAGATGAGTGATCTCAGCTTGTTAAGTTACTATCTTGGAATAGAAGTACATCAAACACTGAGTGGAATCTCTATTTGCCAAGAAGCATATGCAAAGAAGATTATTGAGAACTGTGGGTTAGTGGATTGTAATCCAACTTAAGTTCCAATGGAAGCAATGTGTAAGCTAAGCAATAAAAGCTTACAACCACCTGTAGATCAAACCAAGTACAGAAGCATTGTAGGAAGTTTGAGGTACCTCATAAACACTAGGCCAGATTTAGCCTACTCGGTTGGCATGGTGAGCCGGTTCATGGAATCCCCAACAACTGAACACATGGCAGTGGTAAAACACATATTGAGGTATGTTAAAGGCACTCTTAATTTAGGCTGTTATTGTAAGAAGAAGAAAGATGGAGAAGTATTGCGTTTGAAGGGTTATAGTGACAATGACATGGCAAGGGACATTGATGGTCATAAGAGCACAAATGGAGTTATTTTTTATTTAGGCTCTATCTCAATCAGTTGGTTGTCACAAAAACAAAAGGTTGTCACACTATCCTCATGTGAAGAAGAACATATAGCAGCAGCAGCCGCAACATGTCAGGGAATTTGGTTGGAACGTCTCCTTGGTGATCTCTTGAACAGGGATCCTAGAGGGGTAATACTCAACATCGACAATAAATCTGCTATTTCTTTGTGTAAGAATCTGGTACATCATGATAGAAGCAAACATATCAATACTTGGTTTCATTACATTAGAGAATGTGTGGAAAATGAAAAGATTGTGCTTGAATATGTTAGTACAAATGATCAGCTTGCAGATATTCTAACCAATCCTTTAACAAGACTCAAATTCTTGGAGATGAGAGAAGAATTGGGATGCAAGCCATGAAGAAAGCATAACTAACTTAAGGAGGTGATTGCTAGTTTTAAGTTAGTCATATTGAGAGTTGTTTTTGGATTGTCAATGTGTTAGACAATTCCAAAATTGTATTGCATAGCAGATTAGGACAGTTTGCATTGCAAAGAGAGTCAGTTTGTGATTCAGTTTAGGAAACAGAGCTCGTCTCCGTAAAAGACTGAACCTTGTCGAATCCGAAACAGTGTTATTCTAGTTGTCAATATAAGCAATAAGAAAACAGAAAAGCTGCAAGTTTTTGCAGCACCAATTTAGAGTGTTCTGTGATCTCGTTTTGATTACTTCCACTGTGATTTGTCTAGGTGATTGATCTGGGTCTGATTTCTGTCACTCTATCTTCATCAAATCTCAAACAAAACGAACATTGAGTGTCACAATCAATTCCCCTCCTTCTAATTTCTATTCTTATGGGCAGACTATTATGTGCTAGTCTCCACAAGAACATCTTTAATTTATCTTAGGCCATATCTTAGGCCACGGGAAAACAGCATCTGAACCAACATCTGATGCACTCGCGCTTCTATCTAGCTTGCCATCCCTTATGCTAACCCCCAGTCTGTAGGCAGATTTGACAAAGAAAACTCTCTTCGGGTCTAGATGCCAAGCTATAGTGTCTTCCATCTGTTCTTTAATTGGTGTTGTCACTATAACCTTCACGTCTTCCTAACAGAAAATTTCACTAACTAATTGAAAATCCCATTTTCCTAATTTGGGATCCATCACCTCTGAAACTTTATGCAAAATCAGAGAAATTAATTTCATTTTGGAAAAAAAATTCGGAGAGGAATGAAACGAACGAAACTTCGGTTCAAAATTTTGGTGGGTTTTCAAACTGGACGAAATTTGACCGAATTTTGTCCAAAATGATGTAATTTGTCCAAATTCAAATATTCTTGAATTTTTTTGAACGACTTGTAAAAATTTCGGAGGGGGGCAAAATCACCGAAATAACCGAAATTTCAGCGAAATTAATTTTCCTGTGCAAAATACAATGTCCGCGACAAGTAACTGGCTTCCTTGTTGTGCCCCTCGGTAACCAAGGGTCAGACCATATGTTTATATTAGTATTGTCGCTGACACACCAAATTATCCCCTCCCGGATCAACTCGACACCTCTCAAAATACTACGCCAAGTATAAGACATGCTTTGGTGGACGATTAGTACTTATTAACTTGGTACTAAACAGTCTGCCAATGTTTATGTTATCTTTTTTGAGGTTCCTATACAGGTTCTCAAACGACTTGATTTTTATCGTTCTAGATTTTTCTGGCAATGTGACAGTCATAAACGAAAATATAGACTTACTAAATGGAGTTTAGTATGCACACCCAAAGAGCAGGGTGGTTTAGGCATTCAGAACTTAGATACAAAAAATAAAAGTTTACTAGGAAAATAGTTGTTTAGGTTGCAATCTTTGCTAACAAGAAAATATTTGGGTGAGAAGAGTCTTCCACAGGTGGTTACTAAACCTGGGATTTCTCATTTTTGGTCGGGTTTAATGAAAATTGAAGATCAATTTTTCCGTTTTGGTTCATTCCAGGTTAAAAATGGGATGCAAACCAGGTTTTGGAAAGATATTTGGTTAGAAGAATCTCCTGTGAAAAACCAATATTCACTAATTTATAATGTGGTGAGGAACAAGGATGACACAGTGGCACATATTCTGAGATCGGCTCCTTTACATATTTCATTTCGAAGATCTATTATTGGGTCTAGTTGCATGCGTGGAACGAGTTAATTCAGTGAATTGCTACTTTACAATTGGACATTCAAAAAGACGTTTTTAGGTGGAATTTGAATAAGTCTGGACTTTTCACGGTATAGTCTTTTTATGTGGCACTAACTGGAACTAATGGAGCCCCAATTAAGGATTTTTTTTGGTTTATTAAAATTTCATTAAAAGTGAAAATATTCTTGTAGTATCTCAAAAGAGGGGTAGTGCTAACTAAAGATAATTTGTTCAAAAGAAATTGGAGGGGAAGCAAAAAAATATTGTTTTTTATTAAAAAGAAAACAATTCAGCATCTTTTTATTGACTGACCCTTTGCACGCCTTGCATGGTGGGCTGTTCAATGTGCATTCAATTTATCTCCTCCTGAAACTATAGAAAATATGTTTGGGAATTGGCTAGCCGGTATTCCAAAAAAATTAAAGTCACAACTCCTAGTGGGAGCTAGTAGTGCGTTATGTTGGTATATTTGGTTATGTTGGAATGATGTGGTTTTTGACAAAAAGATTATCAATAATACCTTTCAGGTTATCTTATTGAGTAGGCATTGGCTGAGTACCTAAGCAACTCTGCAGAACCCGGCCGGAAAGAGGTCATGTTGGCCGGAAGCACAAGGTTGGAGATAGTGATGAAGCAAATCTTGCACAATCTTGGAAGGTGGTCTAGTCACGGGATTTGTACTGCTTGAGTTTAATTTTCAGTGGTCTCTTGGTTGTAAGGCTTTATGCCATTTTTAACTACTTTTGGGCACTTTGGCTCTATCAACTCTGTAATAAAATGGGCTATATGTATCTTTGATGCAAAGATCAGGAGAGTCTTTCGCTTCCATTATCTTAAAAAAAGTATAGGACATGCTTGCTCTTGCCGATGCTTGCAGCACATCACAATTCGGGAAATACTTCACTTTTAAAACCTAGGCACAAAGAGAATCCGGAATCTGCACTAGCTGCCACGCCAGCTTTGCTAACATCGCCATGTTGAAAATGTGCAGGTCCCTAAATCCCAAACCTCCCAACCACTTCGAATGTGTCAGCTTCTTCCTACTGGTCCAGTGAATCTTGTTATCCTTATGTAATACCCCGAAAGTATTTGAAAGGACTTCCGGGAGAGAGTTAATTTTGAGTTAAAGGATTATCTGTTTAGAAGTCGATTTAGGAGGCGGACCTTTTGGGAGTTAATTATTTACGCAACCAACGAGGGGGGATTTCGCAAATGCTAGACAACTGGGCCCCAAGCTTCGCCGAGAGGCCCATCGGTGGGCTGGCCGGCCAAGGCCTATGAGGGGGCGGCACAAACCTAGCCCTCCTCCTCCAAGCCGCAGCCCCTCCCCTTCTCCCCTCTTGCGCGCCCCTTCTCCTCCCCTCTCCCTTGCGCCTCTCTCCTCCCCTCTTCCTTGGTTGAGCCACCTCCCGGCAGCTCCTCCTGCGATCTTCAAGGGTAACAAAGAGGTTTCTTCGCTGTTCTTTTGGTTTTAGATGCGTTTACGGTTTCTTTTAGCAGATCGTTTAATTTTGCTGCTAGATTGCTTTTCTGTCCAGTTTAGTGCACAGCAATTTTCGCATCCTTAGAAGCATAATTTGGGAATCCCGTCTCCTAGAGAAGTGTGGATATTGTTCTTAGATTTCAGTGGCCGCCAAGATCACCAGATTCCGACATTCGAGTTAAAAGTTATGTTATTTTTAGTGTTTTCTGTCCAGAATCCTGACGAGAATCTGCAGTCATCTTGTTTAATAAATAAGAAATTGTTAAGTGCCGAATTAGAACTTGGGACCTCCTAGAGAGTTGTATGTTATCTCGTTAATTTTCATTGCCAACAAGAATCACATCATTTGGACCTCTGTAGCAAAAGTTATGATTTGTTTTCTTAGGGGGTCTGTGCTGTGGAATGGTGGTTGGTCTGACAGGTTTTAGTGTTTCGACTTAAGCGTGTATTTAGAGGAAAAATCAGAGGGGCTCACCATAATGAAAAATGTAGATAATCCTTCCAGCTTTCAGGAAAACTAAAGATCATGAAATTTGGACGAACGTAGAGAAAGTTATGATAATTTCATTGTTGTTGTCCAGAGACCCGACGCGAGAATTGATACTCTGTTGTTTGGTTTGGTCGGGCTAGTAAAGGGTCGAATCAGAGAACCTCACCAACTAGGTTTAGAAGGGGAATTCAATAACCTTTTCAGATTGTCCAAGATCACTCCATTTGGATTTCTGTACATTTAGTTATGATTTTTTCGAAGGGGGCTGTTCTCTGGAAAAGAAAACTGACAGCTAGCAATAGAGTTGGGGATCGCGTTTAGTGGACGATGTGCTCATTTTGTGTTTATGGTTTTGTTATTAGACTTACATGGTAGCCTTAGCATTTCTCAATTGTGTGTCTAGGTGTGGGTTTGGCTCCGGGAGCAGTACCTTATCCTCGACATCCACCTTCGCACGGTTGAGGCAAGTGCAAATTAGTAGATAGATGATGAATGAGTGATGATATTGATTGTGTGATATGAATGCTGCCTATATTGTTGGTTGTGAGTATGGAAATGAGTTATTTATAATCTTGCTAATGAAATACATGTCTATGATGATGACTGAGTTGTTTATGTTCTCGTTACCTGCATTGCTTGTCTATGTTAAAGTATGACTTATAGATGTTCTCACTTCCTACAATGCATGTTTCGATGAATATTAGACATGATTCATATGCATCATGGTTCGATCATTGAGGCTTGGTCACGTGGTGACCAAGCAATGCTTTCACGTCCCCATCATGTTTTGGACGGGCTTATGGTCCCCACATTCGGAGAATGTGGGCTTGTGGTCCCTATGCCAATGGGCATAGGCTCGAGTATGCATCGACGGATGCATACTCCGCATTACCGGTAAAATGCAATATGATATGTGATGTGCATTTGAACATTTGCATCCATGTGCATATGAAATGTTTGGTTATGAGATTCGAGAATGTGGCCTATGGTTAATGTAGAAGATTATGTTTATGTTTGTTGTCATGATTATGCCAATACTCCTCTATGTTGTACTTTGCTGAGTCTTGGGCTCACGCTTGTTTAATTGTTTATTTTTTTTTAGGTACTCCAGGCAGAAACATCATTCATGGGTGGAAGTAGTTTCGTTTGGATGCACACACTACCACTCATACTAATGGAAGAACATCATATTGCGAACATTCTTAAACAAACAGACTAGTTGAGAATTATTCTTAATTTGGATTAATGGTTTATTTATCGTTGTAATAGTGGTATTAACATATTTTGATTATGACTTGCTTCCTTTGCGTATCAAGTTTTGCATGGTTGAATGAAATTAGCTATTGAAATAATGGATATTGTCATATTAGATCTGTTGTTTCCTCAGTATAGTTATCTATACAAAGGAGACTCTGCCGAAAAATTCAGTTGTTAACGTCTAGTTAGAAGCATTCTGGGTCCCTTCTGGACTGGGGTGCTACAGTTGGTATGAGTGTAACACCCTGGCTATCCGGAAGCCAAGATGTCACCTAAAACATCTAACATACATCCATATTGCGGAAGAATTTGAAATAAGTATATCAACTAAAGACAGCATTAAGATAAACAGGACATGGTGAAGGTATCTTTCCTTCACCTTCTAAGTTATTTAATATTGATCATCAATAAAGAAGGTTCACACGCAGTAATAAATCAACATCCAGGTGGAGAAGGTATCCTTCCTTCACCAATTATAATTTAATTATTACAGTTCATCATTAACGAATGTAAGATAGAACTAAATTTAATCTTGAACATGAATAGGATGATGTGAGCGAGTAGTGCGTGTCTACTCCCTCCCAAGTGAGCCAACATCGGGGTTACCTAAAATAAACAAACAACGCAAGAGTGAGTCCATGACTCAAGCAAGTACATTTATCAATAAGATAATCATTCAATATGAATAAGACAAACTCATCATCGAGTTCGATCACATCACAACCGATTACATATGAAGACATGATATGAATGCTCAAAATCAAAGGAATGGATGCACTCATGCATATACAGTATAGCCGATGAAACACCCGTCGGTGTTCACTCAAGCCCGCATCTTAACAAAAATGCGGGATCCACTTCCGTATGAAGAACGTTTCATACGGGTGTCCAACATTGCCCATCTTGGAGTTAATAGGTCTTACATGCCCATTCGGAATTAATGGGTCTTTCAAATCCACTCCGTGGGCGGGACATGACAATGTCCAACACCGCCCCACCGGAATGGTGGGACTTGCAATCCACTTTCGTGGATGAAACATGCATAATGAATGCATAGAATGAAATACGAATATTGAAAGACATGATAACAAAACATGGATTCAACACATATGAAGGAACATAGACAATCCATCTTCTCTCGTATCATACAAAATCACAGCATGACCATATAAACATTCATCAATCACAATCATTAAGGGTGGCAATGTACTTGCCTTCGCGATCGACGCGTTAGTCGGCAAAGGTGATACTCCTAAACCCGAGGCTTCACCTCCTAAACAAGTAAAATAATTTCAATAAGGACATAATATACCCAACACTACTAATCGGCGTTCTACCCTGCTTTCCTGATGACTCAAGTCATTCTTACAAAGCCTAAACTGAAAACAACGATTTCTGCCATGAACTGTATCTGGACAGCAGCACGGAAATTAACATAACTCAATGTCTGGAAGTCGAAAAAGGGTAAACCCAATTGCTGTAGATTCTTAACTGATCTATCTACAAACCTCTAGTTGACACGACAATCCAATTTGGTCAATTTAATAGGTTAAAAAATGTTTGAACGTTCAGTACAGACTCAGCCTACAAAACTTCAGCAGAAATATTCAGTTGACCATAACTTTTATGTTATAACTCCGAATTGAGCGTTCTTTAACAATCTGAGAAGGTTATCGAATTACCTACAATAACCTAGTTGGGTGAACTTTCAGATTCTTTCAATTTCCCTATCATATTTTAGAAAATATCCAGACATATTATTCTCGTCAGGTTTCTGGCAGCAGCTATTAAATCGAACATATCTTTTGATCCGTAACTCGGAAGCAAGGAAAACTCAGAGGCTATCTAAACCTGACAGGGTATACTTCAATTATCTAGGAGACACTAAGTTCAAATTCTGCGATTAACAATTTCTTACACAATTTACAAGTTGACTGCAGAATCTCGTCAGGATTCTGGACAGTCAAGACTAATTCTATCATATCTTTTGACTCAGACCTCGGAATTGAGTGAACTCGGTGGCCAATGAAACTTAAGAGCGAGGCCTAGATATATCTAGGAGACCAGCTCTTCAGATTCTGCTTAAAAACTACCGAAACAGCCTCTTCAACCTACTGGACAGGATCGATCTTATTGAAGACAGACTGGAATTTATCAATTCTACTCGCTCCCCCAACGAACAACTTCTAGAAATCACAAGAACACCCGTTACCTTTGATGACGTGTGAGACGACGCTGAGCGAGCCTCGGAGAAGACGTTGGTGGTGATTCCCTTCTTCTTCTTCTACAGCCCGCAAAGCTTTCCCGTTCCTCGCGAAAACCGGCGGTGAGAAGGGATCAACTCCGCAGCGAGGATGTCGTCTTGAGGGCCAGCACCATGGGAGACGTCGGGGAGGGAGGAGGCGGGGCGCACAGGTGGGGAGACCAGGGCGGCGGCCCAAGGGGAGAGGAGAGGAGAGGAGAAGTGGGGAAGATTAGGTTTCCCCACCCTTTATGTTGGCTGGCCACTAGATGGGCCTATGGGCCCCATGGCTGCCCCTGGCCCATGGCTGCCCCCTTGGCCCACAGCCCCTTGGACCTGTGGCCAAAGGCCTCGGCCCAAAACCGAAAGAACAATCGAAAAGTCAAAATTTCTATTTAAAGAAATTGAATTGGTGAATTCTCTCCAAACGAGACGAGTATTACATTCTACCCCCTTAACGAGATTCAACCCGAATCTAAACGCACTTCACCGAAAGAACAACCACGATCGAGAACGAACAACGGTAACCACGTGCGGTTGAACAACACCGTTAAAGTTCACGTCGCGAAACTCGGCGGACCTTACTCGATGGTCAACGGCGCAAACGAAACCTCAAACTCGGATCTCCCAAGTACCCACTCAACACGAAAACATACGAACGCCACGCTCCGCACACGACTCGAGGCAGTCCCGCGTCGCCGACTAGCAAAAAGAACCCAATGAACCAGGGGTTAAACTTCCCATTGATGCCGAACCACACAACATGCACAAAGAACACGGAACTCTTGTTCCACCTCTCAATTGAACTCTTCACTGAAAACAAGGATCACCTCCGTTAACCAGAAACATGCAATCGAATTCTTTTAAGCAAACTCTTTTACCGCAAAACATATCTGAATAAGAAAGATTCACGTCACAACTATCGTTACCAACTGGTAATCTTGAAGAGCAAAATCCGAAATCAGAATTTCATCAAGAAAACCTTTCCACTTTCCAAGTGGCAATTTGCGAATAAACGTCACGAAAACCAAAGGGGAAAAACACTTGAATGCCCAAATCAAAAACTTCCTTTATTCTTCCTGGACCCGATAAGAACCACACATGCCAACATAAACGTCGTGCTCAACTTGCGAAAGACATTCGCCCAAAACACAAAGCTCAAACAAGAATCAAAGAAACGTGTCACTTCTTTGTGGAAGTACCAATTTTCTCAGTTCCTCTTTTAGGAATAAAATTTCTCTCAAACTTTGGAATCCAATTCATCGCATACCGCACGGTCTCAAACCTCTTAATTTAACATCCTCAAATTAGGCTTAAACCAAATACATCATCCACACCTTTGTAGAGAGACTCTATTGATTCCATGAACACTCTAGACAACTCATTCAACCGATGACATTAATTTGATAGAAGGCACCAAAGCACCTCAAAACCTATGCTTTGTAATATCCAGAGTTTCATTTGAGAGTGCAATACAAATTGAGAGAGAATTAGTGTAATTCTCCGATAGTGCTAGAATTAATTTTCTGGGAGAGAATAATTAATCGGTAGAAGGTTTCTTTTGGAAAACGTTTAATCGAGAGATTAGAAGGGTTTTCTGTGTTTTTGGACAACTGGGCCTGGGCTAGAGGCCCATAGGCCCATCTAGTGGCCACCAACATAAAGGGTGGGGAAACCTAATTTTCCCCACTTCTCCTCTCCTCTCCCCTTTGGCGCGCCTTTGGCCTCCCCCTCCTGTGCGCCTTGCCTCCTCCCCTCCTGGTCTTTCCTCCATGGTGCTGCCCTCAAGACTTCTTCCCGCTGCGGTGTTGGTCTCCTTCCGTTGCGGTCTTCGCGAGGATCGGGGCGACAATCGTGGGCTGTGGAACAAGAAGAGAAATCACCACCAACTTCTTCTTCGAGGCTCACTCAGCGTCATCTCCCACGTCGTCAAGGGTAACGATGTGTTCTTGGGATTTCTAGAAGTCTTTCGTTAAGTGAGCGAGTAGTTTTGTTAAATTCCAGTCTGTCTGTGTTTCGTTCAGTTCTGTCCAGTATGTTGGAGGGGTTGTTTCGGTTATTTTTAGGCAGAATCTGAAGGTTTGGTCTCCTAGAGATATGTAGTCCTCGTTCTTAAGTTTCAGTGGCCACCAAGTTTACTTGATTCCGAGGTCTGAGTCAAAAGTTATGGATGTTTTAGTACCTGCTGCCAGAAATCTGACGAGAATAAACTGTCTGGTTATTTCCTAAATTTTGAAAGGGAAATTGGTCGAAACTGAAAGTTCACCCAACTAGGTTATTGTAGAGGATTCGATTACCTTTTCAGATTGGTAAAGAACGTTCAATTGGGAGTTACCTAATGAAAGTTATGATCTTTTTAATTCTGCTGTTCATTCTGTTGACAGTTTCTGTACTGAAAGTTCAAGCATTTATTAACCCATTAAATTGGCCAAATTGGTTTATCACGTCAACTAGAGTATTGTAGATTAGTCAGTTAAGAAGCTATAGCAATTGAGTTTACCATTTTTCGACTTCCAGACATTGAGTTATGTTAATTTCCGTGCTGCTGTCCAGATACAGTTTATGGCAGAAATCGTTGTTTTCAGTTTAGGCTTTGTAAGAATGACTTGAGTCATCAGGAAAGCAGGGTAGAAAGCCGATTAGTAGTATTGGGTATATTATGTCCTTATTGAAATTATTTTACTTTTTTAGGAGGTGAAGCCTCGGGTTTAGGAGTATCACCTTTGCCGACTAACGCGTCGCATCGCGGAAGGCAAGTACATTGCCACCCTTAATGATTGTGATTGATGAATGTTTATATGGTCATGCTGTGATTTTGTATGATACGAGAGAAGATGGATTGTCTATGTTCTTTCATATGTGTTGAATCCATGTTTTGTTATCATGTCTTTCAATATTCAGTATTTCATTCTATGCATTCATTATGCATGTTTCATCCACGAAAGTGGATTGCAAGTCCCACCATTCCGGTGTGGCGGTGTTGACATTGTCATGTCCCGTCCCACGGAGTGGATTTGAAAGACCCATTAATTCCGAATGGGCATGTAAGACCCATTAACTCCAAGATGGGCAATGTTGGACACCCGTATGAAACGTTCTTCATACGAGAAGTGGATCCCGCATTTTTGTTAAGATGCGGGCTTGAGTGAACACCGACGGGTGTTTCACCGCTATACCGCGATATATGCATGTGTGCGATCCATTCCTTTGATTTTGAGCATTCATATCATGTCTTCATATGTAGTCGGTTGTGATGTGATCGAACTGATGATGAGTTTGTCTTATTCATATTGAATGATTATCTTATTGATATATGTACTTGCTTGAGTCATGGACTCACTCTTGCGTTGTTTGTTTATTTTAGGTAACCCCGATGTTGGCTCACTTGGGAGGGAGTAGACACGCACTACTGCGTTCACATCATCCTATTCATGTTCAAGATTAAATTTAGTTCTATCTTACATTCGTTAATGATGAACTGTAATAATTAAATTATAATTGGTGAAGGAAGGATACCTTCTCCACATTGAGGTTGATTTATTACTGCATATGAACTTTCATTATCAATGAAATGAAATAAATAGATTAGATGGTGAAGGAAGGATACCTTCATTTTGTCTTGGTTGTTTTGATACTATCATTAGTTGATTTTATTCGAATTCTTCCGCAATATGGATGTATGTTAGATGTTTTAGGTGACATCTTGGCTTCCGAATAGCCAGGGTGTTACATATGCAATCTCATCACCTCCAACTTTCAGGAAGGTTGATTGGACCATACGCTTTGTGAAGGCTTGCTTGTTATGTTTGACAGAAGCTAATATTACTTGGGGGTGCTTATCGTTTTCTCATTTCCCCTCCAATTTCAGAATAACACATCGAATCCTCGTACACCCGCCATGAACTACATCGAAGGGTTCTATTGACAATCATTCCACTACTCAGATACTCCAATGTTCTATCTCCTCTACACACAAATCTTTGGGCGACCAAAAGTCTAGCATGACAATGGAAAGCCCAGACTTAACCTCCAAGACCTCTACAACGAATTCCTCTTATAACAAATAATGAAATCATCGGCTTAAATCTCTAAGATCCCCACAATTCCGACATACTCACTCATTGACATCATCAGGAATCACTCATACCACATCGCGATACTTTCAATAGTGTTACTCTATAAAATTGATTACGGTTTCCATACATTTGATAATCCCCAACATTTCAACATGAACCAAGGTTCTGGAACTACACTATACCATAGGTCCTACTTAGTCGAACAATATACAATTTTACTTCGAAACCATACATTCCATCTGAATCAACTTCCCTCCAAGAGGTTCAGGTCAAAACCAACTCATCTTCTATTACTCCTCCCATAGCTGGGTAGCAAAATCTCACCCCTACAATCACTTAACCACCACCAAACAATTAACAACTCACGATTTGTAAAACTTTATAGCACAAAACGGTTGATCCTTTCTCAAAAGAAAGAGGCGAACAAGAACAACTTTCACCACACAGGAAAATGTTGTTGCTCACAGTGAGCACGAGACCAAAAGAAATAATCTGGTAATGAAGATCTAGGAAAACAAAAGTTGAGTTCACAGCGGAGGGCACGCATCACCTGAAAATGGAAATAGCAAATAACAACCAATAAGAAAATGACATTGCGATTGAAAGTCGACAACTCTTGAGTGAAAAGAGAAAAAAGTTTATGAACAATTCAAATAACCACGAGTTACAAAACTTGACTCAAATTCTCAAATATTCCTACTGCACTCTTTCCTTTAACACTGAAATTAATTCTTTGACTAACATCGCTTTGCCACAATGAACAAGATAAGGTCTTTAGTCCAAACCACACGGACTAAATAAGAACCAATAAAATTCCTCAATACGTCCTATTTGTTCAGAACAATTCAACTACACACGAAACGTGAGTTCCAAATAATCTCAACCACCAAACCCGAAACATTTCCAATTACGGGATTTCATGAAAAGCAAGCAGATTATTCTCCTCTTAAAGGAACCAACATAACTTCTTTGATTGCAACCTCACGTTGCCCACTTAGACTAAAAAGTCTTTAAAATTAAGTCACACAAAACTCTTAAGAAGCAACAAGACAATTCAATACCTTAGTTTATTTAAAATAATTTCAGCTATCAGATGATTCATGGGCTCAAAGAAAATATCACGAAAGCTAAACTTGAATTATTCTCATCTGAACGATATCACCAAAGGCGATCAAATTACTATGGGTATTAACATCAATTTCACAACAACAATTAGAAAACACTTCAAAAGACCCACGTGAAAAGAATGAATTGATTCTTTCTCAAAAGAAGAGACAAATGAAAACAATTTTCACCAACTAGAAAACTCATCCACCACTCGCACTGAACATGGGACCAAGAGAAGAAACCAATTAAGCAATGAACTCACAGAACATAAGTGGAGTCCACAGTTGAACGCATAAGCCTCACAAGAATAGAATATCGAACCTTAACAGATAAGAACAAATAAGTATTCAAAATCGAAGCACTTGCATCACTGAAGAACCATTATAACTTTGCAACATAACGTGACTCGATAAACTTCATTTACTACATAAAAGCCTGAACCCTCAAAAGATCATGAACATAAAACTTGAAATTTGATCATTTAGAGAATATCACCATGGGTGATCAAATTACTATGAGAATTAACCTCATTCTCACATTTTGACGGGTTAATAACATCGACAACATACACTAGTCTTGAGAATCATCAAACTTTATTACTCCATCCTAAAACTTCCCAAAGGGAACACAAACCACAAGGTTGAAACAAATTTATTATAACCAGATTATGCTAAGCAATAACATTATCACAAGGCACGTTATCAAAGACTACTTACGAGATCCATCTACTCAACTATTGGTGTTGCTCAACACCTTCTTGATGCTCATTAACAATTGATGATTGTATTAATCATGTATGTACATACGGTACTAATTCCATTTGCAATCATATAACCATTTATAAACATAGATTCAACATTTGACCTCTGTTCAGAAATCTATTCAAAAGATGATTAAAGATTCACTAACATAATTTTCTATAAACAAGGTTTCACGAATCAATACACCAGCACCCATCCGGTCCTTTATACAAGTTTCAACAATTTTAGCATACCATGAAATGGATAAATCTAGCTCTTATGTAAGATCTATAGGTTCTGAGTAGATATTGACAGTCTTTATTTAACATACACCATGAATCAAATACAAGGACATTTCAAATTAATCAATTTCACTTTCATGGATGGTAGTTAAGAATAATTGATTTGCACCATGCTAATAACCCAACTTGGTAACTCATATCGTAACAATCTATTCGTTTAGTTATAACTTCTCATTTTAAGCATGGCAAGTCATCACAAAAGGATTCTAACGCCTTACTTCAGCAAAAGAGAGACTTCAAACCTCACGCTCGAAGTAATCCAAAAGAAACACATAAAGCCAAAGCTTTCCCATGCAAACGAACTTACGGCAGGAAACTCTCACTAACCAAGCTATCAAACAAGTAAATGAGTCATTCTTTTTCAATGAGAAAGAAGCAACCATGAAAACATCAATCTTGCCAAATGACAACGATCACAAGTGGTAAAAGCAACTCAATAGTCGAAAAGCAATAATTGTTTCGAGAACCAAGAGGATCTATTGAAAACCATAAACTATCATGAACCACAAACCGGGAGAAATTCATCAACCTCCACGGACAAGAATTGCCAAATTCGAAATGAAGGAAGAGAACAACTTTCTAAAGCAACTCACACTTAGCACTGAAACTATGATACTCGGGTTAACTACTCCTCTAACCACGTCTTTGCGAAGCAGGTGGTGTAACTCGGTGAATCGGAGTAACAACCACGACCTCCACTTCTTATCATCCGATAACAACACGCTTCACCAAAATACTCAACTATGAATATATAGGATCATCTCATGACAATCATATTATTAGTTCATAGATATTGAATATCATAGCAGATCATATATTACCAACAAGGATGCTAGTACAGAAGCAATTCAACAATTGCTCAACAAAATGAAACATAACAACAGATAATGCGAAAGCAATGTAATTCCCAACCCCACCGACTGTGCACAGTGTGTCAATTTAATATTTTTTTCTATTAACCACGGACCTAAAGCCCGCTCTGATACCAACTGTAACACCCTGGCTATCCGGAAGCCAAGATGTCACCTAAAACATCTAACATACATCCATATTGCGGAAGAATTTGAAATAAGTATATCAACTAAAGACAGCATTAAGATAAACAGGACATGGTGAAGGTATCCTTCCTTCACCTTCTAAGTTATTTAATATTGATCATCAATAAAGAAGGTTCACACGCAGTAATAAATCAACATCCAGGTGGAGAAGGTATCCTTCCTTCACCAATTATAATTTAATTATTACAGTTCATCATTAACGAATGTAAGATAGAACTAAATTTAATCTTGAACATGAATAGGATGATGTGAGCAGTAGTGCGTGTCTACTCCCTCCCAAGTGAGCCAACATCGGGGTTACCTAAAATAAACAAACAACGCAAGAGTGAGTCCATGACTCAAAGTACATTTATCAATAAGATAATCATTCAATATGAATAAGACAAACTCATCATCGTTCGATCACATCACAACCGATTACATATGAAGACATGATATGAATGCTCAAAATCAAAGGAATGGACTGCACTCATGCATATACGGTATAGCGTGAAACACCCGTCGGTGTTCACTCAAGCCCGCATCTTAACAAAAATGCGGGATCCACTTCCCGTATGAAGAACGTTTCATACGGGTGTCCAACATTGCCCATCTTGGAGTTAATGGGTCTTACATGCCCATTCGGAATTAATGGGTCTTTCAAATCCACTCCGTGGGCGGGACATGACAATGTCCAACACCGCCCACACCGGAATGGTGGGACTTGCAATCCACTTTCGTGGATGAAACATGCATAATGAATGCATAGAATGAAATACGAATATTGAAAGACATTATAACAAAACATGGATTCAACACATATGAAGGAACATAGACAATCCATCTTCTCTCGTATCATACAAAATCACAAAGATGACCATATAAACATTCATCAATCACAATCATTAAGGGTGGCAATGTACTTGCCTTCGCGATGCGACGCGTTAGTCGGCAAAGGTGATACTCCTAAACCCGAGGCTTCACCTCCTAAACAAGTAAAATAATTTCAATAAGGACATAATATACCCATCACTACTAATCGGCGTTCTACCTGCTTTCACGATGACTCAAGTCATTCTTACAAAGCCTAAACTGAAACAACGATTTCGCCATGAACTGTATCTGGACAGCAGCACGGAAATTAACATAACTCAATGTCTGGAAGTCGAAAAGGGTAATCCCAATTGCTGTAGATTCTTAACTGATCTATCTACAAACCTCTAGTTGACACGACAATCCAATTTGGTCAATTTAATAGGTTAAAAATGTTTGAACGTTCAGTACAGACTCAGCCTACAAAACTTCAGCAGAAATATTCAGTTGACCATAACTTTTATGTTATAACTCCGAATTGAGCGTTCTTTAACAATCTGAGAAGGTTATCGAATTACCTACAATAACCTAGTTGGGTGAACTTTCAGATTCTTTCAATTTCCTATCATATTTTAGAAAATATCCAGACAGATTATTCTCGTCAGGTTTCTACAGCAGCTATTAAATCGAACATATCTTTTGATCCGTAACTCGAAGCAAGGAAAACTCAGAGGCTATCTAAACCTGACAGGGTATACTTCAATTATCTAGGAGACACTAAGTTCAAATTCTGCGATTAACAATTTCTTACACAATTTACAAGTTGACTGCAGAATCTCGTCAGGATTCTGGACAGTCAAGACTAATTCTATCATATCTTTTGACTCAGACCTCGGAATTGAGTGAACTCGGTGGCCATTGAAACTTAAGAGCGAGGCCTAGATATCTCTAGGAGACCAGCTCTTCAGATTCTGCTTAAAAACTACCGAAACAGCCTCTTCAACCTACTGGACAGGATCGATCTTATTGAAGACAGATCGAATTTATCAATTCTACTCGCTCCCCAACGAACAACTTCTAGAAATCACAAGAACACCCTGTTACCTTTGACGACGTGTGAGACGACGCTGAGCGAGCCTCGGAGAAGACGTTGGTGTAATGTCCCAAAAGCTCGAGAGGTTCGAGAAAGAGTTTCGGGAGGACTTCTCGGTATTAGTAAAAGGATCAAAAGGAAAAAGTTGATTTTCGCTAGCAGGGTGAAAGCACGTTTTTCGCCAACCTGGCTTGGGCTCCGCCCATCAGCCTTAGGTGGCCGGCCAAGGGGGAAGGCACCACTTTTCCCCAAACCCTAGCCGAGCCCCCATCCCTTTGGCCGCCCCCCATCTCCTCTCCTTCCCCTTGCGCACCACCTCCCTTGCGCACCACCTCCTGGTTCCTCCCCCTTGCGCCCCAACCTCCCTCCATTGCTGCCGGCCTTGAGGAGAAGAAGCCCTCCTTGCAGCCGGCCATAGAGGAAGAAAGGAGGGAAGAAAGGAGGAGAAGAGAAGGAGAAGAGGAAGAGGAAGGATCGCCATCCGGGTTCGCCTGCAGCGTCGTCAAGGTAACACGCTGTTCTTGAAGGATAATTAGTCTTGGGAGAGTTTTTGGTTAGTCTTTGTTTAGGTGGTAGTCGGCCTGCTGTAATGCAATTTTCGTCCAGTGGCTTGCAGGGTAAATTTCGTGTGGTTAGAGGTTGAATCTGGAGTTTTGGTCTCCTAGAGAGTTGTAGGTTATTGTCTTAGCTTTCAGTGGCCGCCAAGTTCACTCAAATCCGATTAACGGTTAGAGAGTTATGATTTTTCTAAGTCTGCTGTTCCACTGCTCTGTCAGTATTTAGGCAGATTGTAGAAAACCAATTAAAAGTGATGGTTAAAGTGGAAATATGAGAACCCCAGTATAACGAAAGTTGTAGATAATCCTTCTAGCTTTCAGGAAAACTAAAGATCATGAAATTCGGACGAACGTAGAGAAAGTTATGATAGTTTCAATGTTGCTGTCCAGAGACCCGACGTGAAAATTGATACTCTGTTGTTTAGATTGGTAGGACTAGGAAATGGCCGAATCAGAGAACCTCACCAACTAGGTTTAGAAGGAAATTCAATAACCTTTTCAGAATGTCCAAGATCACTCCATTTGGATTTCTGTACATTTAGTTATGATTTTTCGAAGGGCTGTTCTCTGGAAAGGAAATCTGACAGCTAGCTTTAACGTTGGGGTTGCGTTTAGTGGACCATGTACTCATGTTGTGTTTATGATTTCGTTATTAGGCCCTTATGGTAGCCTTAGCCTGTCTCAATTGTTGTCCAGGTGTGGGTTTGGCTCGGGAGCAGTACCTCATTCCCGACATCCACCTTCGCACGGTTGAGGCAAGTGCATTGTTGTTTTGAATGATTGTCTAAATTGTGTGTTAATTGCTGTATGGATGCATTGCAAGATGGTATACTTAATGAATGCTTAAGTATGGTTATTGTTCAAATGATGCTCATGCTTTACTATGATTAAGTGATGTTGAATTTTGGTAATTTGATGATGATTACATGATAAGCATTTGCATAAAGATATCATGTTGAGACTTGGTCACGTGGTGCCCAAGTATGTTTCCTTTGGAGATCCCGTCATGAATGTGACGGGCCCGAGATCCTCACTCGTGGAGTGTGGGCTTGAGGTCCCGTTACTTATGGAGTAACGGGCAATTGGTCCCCTGTGCGTGCGGCGCCACAGGCATGGGTATGCGGCGGCGATGCGCATACTGCATTACAGTGTAATGTACACGAAAGTTAAAGATAAAAGTCCTTGAGCATTGCATTTGCATATGAGATGTTTTTAATGTTAATTTCCTTTATATGTGTGTTATTGCCATGGTTTCTTAATGTACTTGCTGAGTCTATGGACTCACTCTTGCTTTTATTGTTGTTTAGGTACCGAGACAAGAATGACATGCATGGGGAAATTAGGTGCTAGTCACACACATACCACATGAACTAAATAAGGATGATTGATCTTGAGAGAGTTATTGGTCTTTGAATAATATGATCCGTCTTATGCTTTGGATTAAATGTAATAATGAGGAGTAGTGGAATGTTATACCTCTCTAGTTATGATGGTTTCTTAGCATGTTTCGATTATTCTTTGATGATTTGGAATGGAAGTTTATTTAATATTTGATTATTCTGTGTGTTGGAACCTTCATGTAATTAACTTTACAAGGGAGGTTCTGCCGAAATTTTTATTAGAATTGTCTTCTTTAGAGTTTTTAGAGTTGTTTAGTAGCATTCCAGGCTCATGACGAACCTGGGTGTTACAGTTGGTATCAGAGCGGGGCTGTAGGTCCGTGGAATATGAAAGGTTAAATTTGACACACTATGCACAGGAGGTGGGAATGGGTTAATGCATTGCATTATGCTGTTTTTGAGATTTTTGATTTCTCTTGTGGTCCTAGATGATGAAATTGCTTATTGTTTGATTGTTTTGCTGTGATGATTAGATATGGCAAGGGGTGGAGGCCGAGGTCGTGGTCGAGGCCGGCAGGGAGCCGGGCGAGGCCAGGCATCGCCCCCGCCAGAGGTTCGGAATTCCGTAGTGGGAGAAGCTAGCCCTGCGGAGTCAGAGGAAGAGGTTGCTTCAGCGGTACAGGAGAACCAGGCCCCGCCAGCTGCGCCTGTTGTCGCTCCTGTGGTGGCCCCTGCAGTGGCACCTGCGGCGTATGCCATGGGATTACATCAATGGAACGCTTTGAGGCTGGACACCTTCGACGGTCGAGCACGCTCGTCCGACGCAGCTAATTGGTGCGACACATGGAGAGGCACTTCGAGCTCGGGGATGACATCTGAAATGAGGGCTCAGTTCGTGGCCTTCCAATTGAAGGGGCAGGCGGATATCTGGTGGGAAGGAGTTCTGATGGCCAGGACAGCAGCTCATGGACCAGTTACCTGGGAGTATTTTGTTGAGCACTTCAGGAAGAGGTTTTATCCAGCTTCATATGTGGAGCGAATGGAAGTCTCCTTGCAGAACTTCAAGCGAGGAAGATGACAAGGATGGAGTACGAAGCGAGTTTTAACAACTGGTTCGTTTTGTTCCCATTGTGGCCACAAATGATGAGGAAAAAGCCAAGAGGTTTCGCGGGGCTCTGAGCAAGAGTTCCGGCAGGTATTGGGAGCATTGGAGTTGCGGGATTTCAGCTCCCTGGTCGAACAAGCCAGGGGCATGGAACTGGAGATGCAGCTTGGTGAGGAGTTGCCAGGAGGTGAAGGCGCTGTGGTATCTGAGGGAGCAGGTGGCAGCCAGAAGAGGGGTTTTGGCAGTGGGGGTGGAACCTTCCAGAGGCCTACTTCCAAGAGGTTCAAAGGTCCGCAGGTCATTCAAGACCAAGTTCACGGGGCACGCCTTCTTCCACTTCTCGGCGCCTGCAATGCACCTAGGATACGTCCGGTCCCAGGCAAGGCATGAAGTGCTTCAAGTGCGGCGGTGAGCATAGAGCTTGGAGTGCACGGTGGTTCGGTCTTGTCGCCATTGTGGTCGGAGGGCCATAAGGCATTGGTTTGTCGGCGGAATCCCGCGATATCATCAAGTGGGAACTCGTGCGATGTCGCAAGCGGCGCCAGCTTCTTCTCGAGGGTCGGTTCGGATGTTAGCGGCTACTCCTACTCCAACTTGGGCACCGCCTCGCCTTACTTCCTCGCTCCGGAGGAGCTCCACCGCCGTGGTATTTTTGGCCGCCCCTCCGTGGCTCCATTTCCGAGTAGCACCTTCAAACCTCCAGCAGTTCCCGCACCACCGTACAGGTGTTGGAGCCCCACCGCCCCAAAGGCTAGCCTCTCTACGCTATGCCGACGGCAGAGTCGGTGAGTCGTCCCGATGTGGTGACAGTGCGCTCTTGGTGGATTCAGAGAGGCACTTGTTCTGCTTTGATTCGGGGCTACCTTTTCTTTTGTATCACTAGATTTTGTTAGTAAGGCGAGTTTGAGTCTGCAGACCAATAGCTCATCGATTCTAGTTAATTCTCCGGGGAATTCTCTCTAGCTCTGATTTGTCCCGGTTGTGTGATTTCGTTAGATGGAGAAGAGTTCATTGCTAACTGATGGTTATGAGGATGGAGCCATTTGATGTCATCTTGGGATGGACTGTTGCATAATTACCGTCTTTGTCATTTCTGTTTTGGAAGACAATAACCCCGCAAGCTCCGTGCAGGCGTGAGATAGTATTCCAATGTAGCGCTCCATCTCACTCACTTTTTGTGATGGCTAGTCTTTTTTCCTGGCGTGCAGCGAAGAATGGGTTTCTTTTGTCTCTAGTGGAGAAGCCGAGTTCATCTCAGAGCAGAGAAGAAATTTTGGTCGTTCGGGAGTTCTGGATGTTTTTCCAAAGAGAACTACCAGGATGCCCCACCTCGTCCCGTAGAGTTCGAATTGATTTGGTACAGCGCCCGACTGCCTCTATGACCCTCACTGGTTGGCCCGTCCGTTCCCAGAGGAACTAAAGAAGCGATTGGATGATTTAAAAGCAAAGGATCTCATTCGTCCCAGTGTGTCTCCATGGGAGCCCTGTTCTATTTACCAAGAAGAAAGATGGTAGTTGGCGCATGTGTATTGATTATCGTGCTCTTAACGGCTAACCATCAAGAATAAGTATCCTCTGCCTCATATAGAAGATCTATTTGATCAGTTGAGAGGGCCAAGGTATTCTCAAAGATTGACCTTCAATCGGGTTATAATCAAATCCTCGTCCGAAAGGAGGATATTGAGAAGACGGCATTCTCTACAAGGTATGGGCATTTTGAATTTAAAGTTATGTCTTTTGGACTAACGAACGCCCCTCTTGCTTTCATGGAGACTATGAACAGGATGTTGCATGAATACTGGATGATTTTGTGGTAGTCTTTATAGATGATATCTTGATATATTCAAAGATCAAGTGAACATGAGCGACACTGAGGCTTGTGTTGGAAACACTAAGGGAGCATAAATTTTATGCCAAACGAAAAGTGCGAGTTTTGGATGTCCAAGTGGGATTTACGGGCATGTCATCAATGATAAGGGAATCACATTGACCCAAGTAAGATTTCTACAGATGGTAGAATGGAAGACGCCAACCAACGTCAAAGAAGTGAGAAGCTTTCGGCATGGCGGGATACTATCGGCGTTTTGTGCGGATTTCTCCATTATTGCTAAACCCTTATCCAGACTCACACAGAAGGATGTGAAGTTCAGGTGGGATGATGACTGTGAGCATAGTTTCCAAACCCTTAAGGAAAAGCTGGTGACCGCCCCTATCCTTACACTTCCCGAGCCTGGGAAGCGATTTACAGTGTACTCTGATGCGTCTCGGATTGGGTTGGGTTGTGTCCTTATGCAGGAAGGGAAGGTGATAGCTTATGCGTCAAGGCAGCTGAAGAAGCATGAACAGAATTACCCAACTCATGATTTAGAGTTGGCACTGTAGTGTTTGCCTCAAACTTTGGAGGCATTATCTCGTATGGTGAGGGTTGTGATGTTTTTACTGATCACAAGAGTCTTAAGTATATTTTCACTCAGAAAGATCTGAATTTAAGGCAGCAGCACAGGTGGCTGGAGCTAATTAAGGATTATGATCTATCTATTCAATACCATCCTGGAAAGGCAAATGTGGTGGCTGATGCTCTTAGTCGCAAGGCAACGCCCGCTACATTGGATTATCTCATTGCTGACTTTGACCGCATGGGTATATCATTTTGCTATGCGGGGACTGCACGTGTTGAAACACGGCTGATCTTGGAGTCGGCCATTCCAGAGCGGGTGCGAGAGGCACAACAGGAAGATCAATTATTGCAAAGGGTTCGAAAGCGGTTGGATTTGGGCAAGGACGGAGATTTCAGTTTGGATGGGTGTGGTGCGTTGCGGTTTAAGGGCCGCCTTTGCGTACCACAGAAAGCGAAGGTCAAGGATGACATTCTGAAAGAGGCACATCGTACCGTACTTCGCTCATCCGGTGAAACGAAGATGTATCGTGATCTAAAGCGAATTTCGGTGGAAAAGGATGAAGGTGGACATAGCTAATTATGTGGCCTCATGTGGTGTTTGTCAACAGTGAAGGCGGAACATAAACGTCTGCGGGGTTGTTGCAACCTTTAGAGATTCCGCAATGGCCGTGGGACGATATTTCTATGGATTTTGTAGTTGCATTACCCGGTCACCAAGGGTAAGGATGCGATGTGGGTGATAGTGGATCGACTCGAGAAATCGCACACTTTATACCAATTCGCTCTACTAACTCAAAAGTGATTTAGCTCCCATCTATGTGCGGGAGATTGTGAGGTTACATGGGGTGCCAAAGACCATCATTTCCGGCAGAGATGCCAAGTTTGTCTCCAAGTTTTGGGAAAGTTTACAGAGTGCCTTGGGCACACAAATTCCGTCTGAGTACTGACATTCCATCCACGCAGACGGACGGGCGGGCGGAGCGTACTATCCGGACCACGGAGGACATGTTGCGGACTTGTGTTTTGTCTTGGAAGGGTAGGCTGGGAGGATCAATTGCCCTTAGCAGAATTTGCTTATAACAACAGCTATCATTCAAGCATAAAAGCCGCTCCGTTCGAGGTTTTGTATGGGCGTAGTGCAGTCCCCACTTTGCTTGGAAGCCGTGGGTGAGAAGGCGCTTTGGGTCCGGATTGGGTACAAAAGATCAGAGAGCGAGTGGCTCTAGTGAGACAGAACCTATTAATTTCAGAGCAGCAGAAAAGTTATGCAGACGTGAGAAGAAGAGACTTGGAATTTGAAGTGGGGATCGGTGCTCTTGAAAGTGTCCCCACTAAAGGTGTGGTGAGGTTCGGTACGGAGGGAAACTTAGCCCAAGGTACATAGGACCATTCACGATCTTGGCTCGAATCGGAAGTTGGCTTATCGTTTAGACTCGCCGAGTCTATGCGTGGAGTTCACAATGTTTTTCATGTATCCATGCTGAGAAGTATTTGCGAGATCCGGAGCATCATGTACCGCTAGAGCCTCTACACATAGAGCAAGATTTGACCTTTGAGTCAAAGCCAAGCGGATCTTGGAGAAATCGAGAGAAGGTTTTGAGAAACAAAGCGTGAAGTATGTTAAAGTTCTTTGGTCGCAGCATCAGAAAGAAGCCACACAGGAGTTGGAGGCAGCATGCGCGAGCAATATCCGGAATTATTCTCTACAGGTGCGTGTTGTGCTTTAAGTCTTTTTCGTATCCGTCCCTTGGCGTGGCTGGGTTAGAATTCGAGGACGAATTCTGTGTAAGGGGGGTAGAATGTAATGTCCCAAAAGCTCGAGAGGTTCGAGAAAGAGTTTCGGGAGGGACTTCTCAGTATTAGTAAAAGGATCAAAAGGAAAAAAGTTGATTTTCGCTTCTAGCAGGGGTGAAAGCACGTTTTTTCGCCAACCTGGGCTTGGGCTCCGGCCCATCAGGCCTTAGGTGGCCGGCCAAGGGGGGGGAAGGCACCACTTTTCCCCCAAACCCTAGCCGAGCCCCCATCCCCTTTGGCCGCCCCATCTCCTCTCCTTCCCCCTTGCGCACCACCTCCCTTGCGCACCACCTCCTGGTTCCTCCCCCTTGCGCCCCAACCTCCCTCCATTGCTGCCGGCCTTGAGGAGAAGAAGCCCTCCTGCACCGGCCATAGAGGAAGAAAGGAGGGAAGAAAGGAGGGAGAAGAGAAGGAGAAGAGGAAGAGGAAGGATCGCCATCCGGGTTCGCCGGCAGCGTCGTCAAGGGTAACACGCTGTTCTTGAAGGATAATTAGTCTTGGGAGAGTTTTTGGTTAGTCTTTGTTTAGGTGGTAGTCGGCCTGCTGTAATGCAATTTTCGTCCAGTGGCTTGCGGGGTAAATTTCGTGTGGTTAGAGGTTGAATCTGGAGTTTTGGTCTCCTAGAGAGTTGTAGGTTATTGTCTTAGCTTTCAGTGGCCGCCAAGTTCACTCAAATCCGATTAACGGTTAGAGAGTTATGATTTTCTAAGTCTGCTGTTCCACTGCTCTGTCAGTATTTAGGCAGATTGTAGAAAACCAATTAAAAGTGATGGTTAAAGTGGAAATATGAGAACCCCAGTATAACGAAAGTTGTAGATAATCCTTCTAGCTTTCAGGAAAACTAAAGATCATGAAATTCGGACGAACGTAGAGAAAGTTATGATAGTTTCAATGTTGCTGTCCAGAGACCCGACGTGAAAATTGATACTCTGTTGTTTAGATTGGTAGGACTAGGAAATGGCCGAATCAGAGAACCTCACCAACTAGGTTTAGAAGGAAATTCAATAACCTTTTCAGAATGTCCAAGATCACTCCATTTGGATTTCTGTACATTTAGTTATGATTTTTCGAAGGGCTGTTCTCTGGAAAGGAAATCTGACAGCTAGCTTTAACGTTGGGGGTTGCGTTTAGTGGACCATGTACTCATGTTGTGTTTATGATTTCGTTATTAGGCCCTTATGGTAGCCTTAGCCTGTCTCAATTGTTGTCCAGGTGTGGGTTTGGCTCCGGGAGCAGTACCTCATTCCCGACATCCACCTTCGCACGGTTGAGGCAAGTGCATTGTTGTTTTGAATGATTGTCTAAATTGTGTGTTAATTGCTGTATGGATGCATTGCAAGATGGTATACTTAATGAATGCTTAAGTATGGTTATTGTTCAAATGATGCTCATGCTTTACTATGATTAAGTGATGTTGAATTTTGGTAATTTGATGATGATTACATGATAAGCATTTGCATAAAGATATCATGTTGAGACTTGGTCACGTGGTGCCCAAGTATGTTTCCTTGGAGATCCCGTCATGAATGTGACGGGCCCGAGATCCTCACTCGTGGAGTGTGGGCTTGAGGTCCCGTTACTTGCGGAGTAACGGGCAATTGGTCCTGTGCGTGCGCGCCGAGCATGGGTATGCGGCGGCGATGCATACTCGCATTACAGTGTAATGTACACGAAAGTTAAAGATAAAAGTCCTTGAGCATTGCATTTG
Source organism: Ampelocalamus luodianensis (assembly GCA_036346255.1). NCBI lineage: Eukaryota > Viridiplantae > Streptophyta > Magnoliopsida > Poales > Poaceae > Ampelocalamus > Ampelocalamus luodianensis. The sequence goes on from CM070621.1 coordinate 60,304,757, forward strand.
CATATGAGATGTTTTTAATGTTAATTTCCCTTTATATGTGTGTATTGCCATGGTTTCTTAATGTACTTGCTGAGTCTATGGACTCACTCTTGCTTTTATTGTTGTTTAGGTACCCGAGACAAGAATGACATGCATGGGGGAAATTAGGCTGCTAGTCACACACATACCACATGAACTAAATAAGGATGATTGATCTTCAGAGAGTTATTGGTCTTTGAATAATATGATCTGTCTTATGCTTTGGATTAAATGTAATAATGAGGAGTAGTGGAATGTTATACCTCTCTAGTTATGATGGTTTCTTAGCATGTTTCTGATTATTCTTTGATGATTTGGAATGGAAGTTTATTTAATATTTGATTATTCTGTGTGTTGGAACCTTCATGTAATTAACTTTACAAGGGAGGTTCTGCCGAAATTTTTATTAGAATTGTCTTCTTTAGAGTTTTTAGAGTTGTTTAGTAGCATTCCAGGCTCATGACGAACCTGGGTGTTACAGTTGGTGGTGATTCCCCTTCTTCTTCTTCTACAGCCCGCAAAACCTTTCCCCGTTCCTCGCGAAAACCGGCAGTGAGAAGGGATCAACTCCGCAGCGAGGATGTCGTCTTGAGGGCCAGCACCATGGGGAGACGTCGGGGAGGGGAGGAGGCAGGGCGCACAAGGTGGGGAGACCAAGGGGCGGCGGCCCAAGGGGAGAGGGAGAGGGAGAAGTGGGGGAAGATTAGGGTTTCCCCACCCTTTATGTTGGCTGGCCACTAGATGGGCCTATGGGCCCCATGGCTGCCCCCTTGGCCCATGGCTGCCCCCCTTGGCCCACAGGCCCCCTTGACTCTTGGCCAAAGGCCTGTGCCCAAAACTGAAAGAACAGTCCAAAAGTCAAAATTTCTATTTAAAGAAATTGAATTCGGCTCAATTCTCTCTAAACGGAGACGGAGTATTACAATGAGAGCGGGCTGTAGGTCCGTGGTGACTAGGTTATTTAAAAATTGCTAATGTTAATCAACTTAAAAGTTTGACACACTAGTGCACAGCAGGATGGGGATGGACCAATCATTGCATTTACGTTTCCGTTATATCGTTTTGATGATTGCTGACATGATTTGAGTTTGTCTGCTTAATTAATTAATTATTATGAGTGTGAATAATCGATGTTGAGAGGTTAAGGTCGTGGTTGTGACCCTGGGCTTTACCAGGTTACACCACCGTTCGTGGAGTGGGAATAGGGAAGTGCTACCTCGGATATCTTAGTACAGGTGCTGATAGTGAGAATCTTTTAAAGAGTTGCTCTCTTTCTTGAATTTGAATTTGGTCAACTCTTATCCGGTTGCGATTGATGGGTTGCTTTGAAATTATTGGTGTGTTTCCATTGGCTTAATTTGTCCCATAAATCAATTATTGTTTTCCCAATCGTTGAGTTATTCTCGCGATTGGTGAACTTTGCTAATTGTCGAGATTGACCTTTGTATGGGAGTTTTGTTTTTCTTATTGGAAGACTTGACCTATTTATTCGCTTGATGTTTTTGGTTAATGAAAGTTTCCTTTTGCAAGTCCTTTAGTACATGAAGGTTTTGACTCAACGTATTTCTCTTGGGTATTTTGAGAGTTGAAAAATTAATGGTTGTGTTATGAGTTATCAAGTTGAGTCTGTAGTGTGTGCATGATCGATCTTAACTAAGGTCCTTAACAAGGAAAGTTGAATAAGTGGAGGTAGTCTTCTAGTAGTTCTTGATGAGCTGTGACTATGAGTATGACAATATTTAGTTGGAATCAATAGAGTTATTAAGAGGTGTGGAATATTGATGACTTGGTCTGATCGTTAGGATTGTGAAATCGGGTAGATTTATTGGATAACACGGAGTAATATATCTCAATGGATTAGCCTATCCATTAGTGATGGTTATGTTAAGAATGTGTTTGAACGATGCCTTAGAGGATATCAAATTTGGAAATTTTCATAAACTGGTTACTTGATGATCATACATAATTGCTAGATTGAAACATGCATATTAGATTAGGCGAACGTTGAGGTAGCATATTGTGAAACCCTGTTGTACAGAAGATGAGATTATTAAATGTTGACTTTGTGTTTATAGATGGTTATGTGACTACAAATAGAAGTAGGACCCTATTTGCATACATGATACATACAATTGATAATTGTTAATGATAGTTGGAGCGGGTGTGAGTAACACTAATGGTTGAGTGGATGAATGAGTAAGTGGCCTCTGATAGAGTGCTTTGCGAAATTATTATTTGATAGTATGAACTAGTTAAAATAGGTTTGTTTCAACCTTGTGGCTTGTGTTTCTTTAGGAGAAGTTTATGATGGGATAAGAGGCTAAGATGGGTCTCGCTAAGAATGTATTGTTTCTTTATTAGTGTGATTGTCAGTAAGGAATTATGATGATAATATTGAATGTTTTGCATAAAGGGACTGGATCACTCGCCAGATATTGATTAAATGAGTATGTTTCTAGTTCGTGTTTGTGATCTTTCATACCTCATGTTGATGTGGTAGCTGAATTTGTTTAGAGCAAAGTGACGTGTTGAGAGGTTTTATTAGTTCCTAAGTGGTTTATGTGATGAGATCTTCAAATACTCTTTGTCGAATTGGCATAGTGATCTTTGTAACCAACGAAAGTCGAGTGAAGTAGAAGTATTTGAGAATGAAGTAAAGTTTTGTAACTTGCGATTATTGAAGTTTGTCTAAAACTTTTGTTCTTGCCCATAAGAGTTTTCCGAATCTTAAAAGCCGTGTTTTATTCTCGTCCGAGGTTTGATATTCTCTGCTTGTGGGACGTGCGCCCTCAACTTTGAACATATCTTTTGGTTTTCGAGAACAGTTTTATCTAATTGTTTCTCTTGATCTTGTAACTACTGTGAGTGGTAACGTTTTCCTTTGTGCTGAAATCTTTTTCTTTTTGCCTTTTCTTCTAAGAAAGGGTTAACCGAATCAGTTGCAAAGTCTCTTCGGTTGTGATTTGGCATCTAGATAGTGGTGGTCTAGTAGATGGTTTGGTGAACCCTTAGGTGTCAGGTTGTCTGAGAGGCCTGGAGTAATAAATCGATTTATTAGAATAATCCTTGGAGAGGATTTGAGTTAAAAAGAATATTTGTCTTTGGAGCTAACAGATTTCGTTGTCGCAACTAGTAGGACCTGTAGTGAGATGTAGTCCAAGATTTGATGTTCTTTTTGACCGAGTATTAGAATTAGCAAGTATGGAAATCTGGATCAGTTTATTAGAGTATCGCAATTTGGTAGTATTGCGAGGCTATGAAAGTTATTCTTGATGATGTGGTTTAATGAGATTGGGAATACAAAGTAGTCGAACCATCATGTTAGTTAATGGGATAATAGAAAATGTTGAGTAATATCAAGAGTGATTTGGCTTTAAACGAGTAACCTTTTGAGAGTTATAATTTTTGTAAAGGTAAACTGGTCAAGAAAAATATTTTCATGATGATGTTAATGGGTGAGTATGCTGGAATTATGAATTTTTAGGGATTTAATCTGAGGATTTCCCTATCTTTTATATGAGAAGTTAGTTGCAAGAGTCTTGAAGGTTAAATGTGGACTTTGCATTGTTATGCTAGAACTTTGAGTCGCCTAAAGATTATGTGTAGAGGAAGTAGAACGAGGGTGGATTGTGATCAGTGGGGATGATCGTTGATAACACCCTTCTGGTGTAGTACATGAGAGTGTGTGATGTGAAATCTGAGATGTTTGTTCTCAAAAGGGTTGAGGTGATATGATCGTGTGCGAGATCTAATTTGGGAATACTTTCTGAGTGTCATCTGTTAAATGAATTCTGTCAGTAAAAGAAATTGGTTAGAGAAGGTTTTGTGAGATCATCAGAGTCCCGTTTCAAAGGTGTAGACAAGGTGTTTCGATTTGGGTTTGGCGTTGAGATCGCCAAGTTAAGAGAGATGGGTTAGTGTGTTATGCGATGAAACGAGATTCCAAAAAGTTGAGAGAAATTCTATTTCTAAAGGAGAAATTGAGAGAAAAAAATCTATTTCCTTGAGTACTGAAACGCTCTCTTGATTCTTCTATGAGCTATGAGTTTATGACGGATGCCTTTCGCAAATTGGGCTTGACTTTATGTTGGCTTATGTGGTTCTTATCTATTCAGAAAGAATAAAAGAAATGATGGATTTGGATATTCGAGTGATTTCTCTTTTGACAATCGTGGTGTTTATTTGCAAATTTTCTAATTTGAAGGTGGAAAGATTTTCGTGATAAATCTTCGATTCAATTTGACTCTCTTTTAGTACCGAAATGTGTAACATAGTTGCGGGGTGAGTCCTTCATTTTCAGATGGGTCTTGTCGGTAAAAGAGTGTGTTTAAAGCGAGTTCTGTGATGTGTCCCTCGTTAAGGGAAGTGATCTTTGTTTGGGTGAAAAAGTTCGATTGAGAGGTGGAATAAAAATTCAGTGTTCTATGCGCTTATTGCGTGGTTCGGTACCACCGGTGGGGGTTGCCCCAAATACATTGGGTTGTTTTCGCAAGTTGGCGTATCGTTAGGACCGTCTCGGGTCCATACGCACTGTACGCAACACTGGGCATGTTTGGTGCCAAGTGAGTACCTGAGTGATATGGAGTTTGAGTTTTCGTTAACATTGTTGACCTTCGAGCAGGATCTTACCTTCGAGTCTTTACGGATGTTTATACCAGGAATGTTTGGTTGAGTGTTAGATCAGACGCCGTATCACGTCTTTGTGTTGTGGTCCTCAGTCCTAGAGAGAGGCCACTTGGGAGTTGGAGTATTTCATGCGTGAGCATTATTTGGATTCGTTTGCAACGGCTATCTGTTTACCGTTGTTAAGTTCTAGTCACAGTTTACCTTTGTGTAGATCGACGTTTAGATTCGGGGTCGAATTCTGTTTAAGGGGGTAGAATGTAATACCCCAAAAGTATTTGAAAGGACTTCCGGGAGAGAGTTAATTTTGAGTTAAAGGATTATTTGTTTAGAAGTCGATTTAGGAGGCGGACCTTTTGGGAGTTAATTATTTACGCAACCAACGAGGGGGGATTTCGCAAATGCTAGACAACCTAGGCCCCGGGCTTCCGCCGGGAGGCCCATCAGTGGGCTGGCCGGCCAAGGCCTATGAGGGGGGGCGGCACAAACCCTAGCCCCTTCCTCCTCCAAGCCGCAGCCCCCTCCCCCTTCTCCCCTTGCGCCGCCCCTTCTCCTCCCCTCTCCTTGCGCCGCCTCCTCCCCTCTTCCTTGGTTGAGCCACCTCCCGGCAGCTCCTCCTGCGATCTTCAAGGGTAACAAAGAGGTTTCTTCGCTGTTCTTTTGGTTTTAGATGCGTTTACGGTTTCTTTTAGCAGATCGTTTAATTTTGCTGCTAGATTGCTTTTCTGTCCAGTTTAGTGCACGGCAATTTTCGCATCCTTAGAAGCATAATTTGGGAATCCCGTCTCCTAGAGAAGTGTGGATATTGTTCTTAGCTTTCAGTGGCCGCCAAGATCACCAGATTCCGACATTCGAGTTAAAAGTTATGTTATTTTTAGTGTTTTCTGTCCAGAATCCTGACGAGAATCTGCAGTCATCTTGTTTAATAAATAAGAAATTGTTAAGTGCCGAATTAGAACTTGGGACCTCCTAGAGAGTTGTAGGTTATCTCGTTACCTTTCATTGCCAACAAGAATCACATCATTTGGATCTCTGTAGCAAAAGTTATGATTTGTTTTCTTAGGGGGTCTGTGCTGTGGAATGGTGGTTGGTCTGACAGGTTTTAGTGTTTCAACTTAAGCGTGTATTTAGAGGAAAAATCAGAGGGGCTCACCATAATTAAAAATGTAGATAATACTTCCAGCTTTCAGGAAAACTAAAGATCATGAAATTCGTACTAACGTAGATAAAGTTATGATAATTTCATTGTTGTTGTCCAGAGACCCGACGCGAGAATTGATACTCTGTTGTTTGGTTTGGCCGGACTAGTAAAGGGCCGAATCAGAGAACCTCACCAACTAGGTTTAGAAGGGGAATTCAATAACCTTTTCAGATTGTCCAAGATCACTCCATTTGGATTTCTGTACATTTAGTTATGATTTTTTCGAAGGGGGCTGTTCTCTGGAAAAGAAAACTGACAGCTAGCAATAGAGTTGGGGATCGCGTTTAGTGGACGATGTGCTCATTTTGTGTTTATGGTTTTGTTATTAGACTTACATGGTAGCCTTAGCATGTCTCAATTGTATGTCCAGTGTGGGTTTGGCTTCAGAGCAGTACCTTATCCTCGACGTCCACCTTCGCACGGTTGAGGCAAGTGCAAATTAGTAGATAGATGATGAATGAGTGATGATATTGATTGTGTGATATGAATGTTGCAGATATTGTTGGTTGTGAGTATGGAAATGAGTTATTTATAATCTTGCTAATGAAATACATGTCTATGATGATGACTGAGTTGTTTATGTTCTCGTTACCTGCATTGCTTGTCTATGTTAAAGTATGACTTATAGATGTTCTCACTTCCTACAATGCATGTTTCGATGAATATTAGACATGATTCATATGCATCATGGTTCGATCATTGAGGCTTGGTCACGTGGTGACCAAGCAATGCTTTCAGGTCTCCGTCATGTTTTGGACGGGCTTATGGTCCCCACATTCAGAGAATGTGGGCTTGTGGTCCTTATGCCAATGGGCATAGGCTCGAGTATGCATCGACGGATGCATACTCCGCATTACCGGTAAAATGCAATATGATATGTGATGTGCATTTGAACATTTGCATCCATGTGCATATGAAATGTTTGGTTATGAGATTCGAGAATGTGGCCTATGGTTAATGTAGAAGATTATGTTTATGTTTGTTGTCATGATTATGCCAATACTCCTCTATGTTGTACTTTGCTGAGTCTTGGGCTCACGCTTGTTTAATTGTTTATTTTTTTAGGTACTCCAGGCAGAAACATCATGCATGGGTGGAAGTAGTTTCGTTTGGATGCACACACTACCACTCACACTAATGGAAGAACATCATATTGCGAACATTCTTAAACAAACAGACTAGTTGAGAATTATTCTTAATTTGGATTAATGGTTTATTTATCGTTGTAATAGTGGTATTAACATATTTTGATTATGACTTGCTTCCTTTGCGTATCAAGTTTTGCATGGTTGAATGAAATTAGCTATTGAAATAATGGATATTGTCATATTGGATCTGTTGTTTCCTCAGTATAGTTATCTATACAAAGGAGACTCTGCCGAAAAATTCAGTTGTTAATGTCTAGTTAGTAGCATTCTGGGTCCCTTCTGGACTGGGGTGCTACACCTTATCTTGTTGACTCCACCAAGAACGGCCAATCAATGTGCTCAGCTAATTGCAAAAAGAATTTTTTTAAAAAAATATTATTATTTTAAAAGATAATTACAAAAATAAATAGCTACCCCAAACAATTACGAAAATGGACAGAAACCCTGTTGGCCCCTTATCATTGGCCCAGCTTCCTGTCGCCAGTTGGACTTGCGACATCTCCTTGTCGCCAGTTCAACTAGCGACAGGTAGCTAGACCGTATAAAACCCTTTTGAAACTCTAAAATTTGACACATGACTCATTTTTATTAAAAAAAAGAGAGAGAGAAGAAGGCAAGAGAGAGGAGGAGAGAGGAGGAGAGAAGCTAGCGAAGTGCTGCTCGTCCAGTTGCACACCTTTCAGGTAATTTTTAACCAAATGGATTACATAGTTTTAGATGTAAAGTTATGTAGTGCAGTATGTTTTACATGATACTTTTTGGTGGATAGTCTAGTTTTTTATATGTGGTTAATCATGGAAATGTTCTTTATGGTGCAGTGCGTCAAATATGTCTGATGTCGCTAATTTCAAAATTTACTACGATCAGGGGACTATTATGGAGGGTCCCGAGGGGATTGATTTGCGTTATTTCCAATCGGTGACTGTACCCCTACCAAGACTAGAGCATCATACATGGAGCACTGTGATGCAGTGGTTGTTCCACACATTCCAAGTGGACCATGATGTGTACGATCTGAGATTGAGTTGCCTTGCTCTCCGGGCAGCACAACCCACATAATGGGAGTTAGTGCAGCTGAAGGGAGCAAATTCATGTTAGTCATATATACGCATGGCGAGGGAGGGAGTGTGGAAATTGGTCCTTCTGACCCAGGCATATCCTAAGCCCACTCCTCTATCCACAGCTGAACAAGAAGGTGGTGCTGAAACCGAAGAAGAAGTCGGGGGCTCCAGCCATAGCGCGGCACACAATAGCTGAAGCTCTAGGAGTTACTGATGCTATCGATGAAGACCCTGCGAAAGTAGCTCCTTCGGTTAGGCAAACTAGTGGCCTTGCTGACAAGCGTGAGGAGATCGAAGTTGTAGTGCAAAGGATGGATCTCGAAGACCGGGACTACATGGTATTGTTAGAAGATTAAGGTTCCAACGACGAGGATGATGTGGACCAACAGGCGGTTCTATCTGAGTGGAACATGCACCAGTTTGATAAACTCGTCGTCAACGAAAGCTCCCGTGTGTCATGGAAGTGCGACCAGAGCGAGGTTAGATAAGGAACTATGGACAAATGCAATGAGGCCGTGCAGGAGGTGGACAAATTCTGGGCCTTATCGGTGCAGTGCACATTTACAGTTGTCAAGTCTACCCTAAGATGCTACGACATGAAGTGCGGCATAGAGGGATGCCCTTGATGTGTGCACGTATTTCAGCCTAAGTGGGACACCTACTGAAGGTACTCTATAGCGGTCCGTCACACATGTGTCATTTCTGAGTCAACGCAGTCCCACTGAAACCTGTCATCAAACTTCATCACCAACCTCATGTACGGTGAGATCTTGGATAATCTAGATTTTGAGCCACGATCCATCATGCGGACGATTGAGGCAAGCTTCCAATACACAATCAGTTGTGCCAAGACTTGAAGGGAAAAATAGAAGGTATTGGAATCAAAGTTCGGCGCGTTCACAGATTCCTACCACAACCTCCCCAGGCAACTCTGAGTCATGCAAGACAGGAATCCCAGCACTTATATCGACATTCAAGACACCGTGCATCCGAAATGGGCCAATAAAAGGGTACTGCAGCGAGCATTCTTCGCCTTTGGTCCATGCATCAATGCATTCCGGCACTATCGTCCAATCTTGTGCATGAATGGTATATTCATGTTTGGGAAGTACAAGGGTCAGATACTGACTGCAATAGCGATGGATGAGAACAATGAAGTTCTTCCTGTAACATTCCCTTTCGTTGAAAGCGAGAACACGAATAACCGGTTATGGTTCCTACAGAATGTGAAGATTTCTGTTGTACAAGGCTGTCCCAACGTATGCCTCATACATGATTGGCATGCATGCCTACTGTGTGCAATAACTAAGCTGCAACATGGAGAGAACGTACCACTTCCATGACCGGATCTGCAGAGCAGGTGATGCATAAGGCACTTGGGTGCAAACTTCTACAAGTAGTTCCGCAACAAGTACTTCAAGCGACTGTGCAACCAGAACCAGCAGTGGAAGTTCGAAGCACTCTGGAAGATTCTAGATGAGCAGACCTAGACGCACAGAAGGGAGACAGCGAGAAGGACCGCCCCAAGCGCTGACCAGGCCCTCGAAGTATTTCCATTGCTACCCACAGATGCTCCCAGATTGATGAGGAGGATGGGGGCGTAGGTGAAATACTTCTTGGACTAGATTGAGCACGAGCCTAAGGAGAAGTGGTCGCTGCTACATAATAGGGGTTGTGCTTGATTATGGTGTTATGAAAACTAATCTAGCTGAGGTGTACAACTGGGTCATGCGTGACGCAAGGTGCCTCCCTTTGGTTGGTATTGTGGAGGCAATTCTCTGTGGTACCACAAATTATTTTATTGACAGATGCAATAATGCGTCGCTCACCATGGCAAATGACAGAGTACTCTACTCCACCATGATCACCAAGTATATGGAGGAGAAGAGCAAGAAGGGTGAGATACACCGGACATTCAAAATGGGCACAAGGGAGCTTCATTTGAGATAATGTGCAGCGATAAAGGACGTCACGGAACGAACCACGAGAGGATCACCCACTACGCCGCGGTAGTTGTGTATGCACTTGCAACAAGCCCCTTCTTCTGCATAGGCCATTCTCCCATGTAATGGCCGCATGTTCGACGGTGGCGCGGCATCTCGGTCAGTACCTCTCTGACTATTTCAACAAAGAGGCGGTGATGTAAACCTAGAGTGCAGAGATGTATGGTTATGCCGTAGTTAGCCATTTCACTGGCCATCTAACTTGGGAACAACTAATCTAGGTCGTAGACATTGATAGGTTAAAGGGAAAGGTTGGCCGGCGACAAGTACGGCGCATCAGGAACGATATGTACAAAGCAGAAACCAGGCGTCGTACAAAGAAATTCTCTATTTGCAGAGAGTCTGGGCACACCTTCAAGAAATATTCCACCAGAAATCCCCAGGATGAAGGAGACATCAGCACTCCGGACGTCGCCGTGGGGATCTCATCCAGTCACCCGACTGGAGGCAGTCCACATGGGGGACGTTGAGGTCGTGGCAACGGGAAAGCACATATAGTTGTAATATATTATTGCTAATGTTCTGAATTATCATTTTGATTTGGAAAAAATAAGTGCTATGACGTTTTGCTGAATGTTATGTAATATCAGTGTGATTTTTCGTAGTTTTGATAGTGCTGACAAATTCACATTTATTTTCTTACATAATATACAGTGCATGTACATGACCAATGTTATGCAAAAGGTCATTTCACCAAAGTTCTCCACCGTATAAGAATTCCCGGACGCATCGCAATATCAACTACCTTTCTACTCATAAAATTCTTCAGAAATTCACCATACTAGAACAACATACGATGATCAAAAAATGTTATTGCAAGTTTAACAGATTTCGTACCGTTGAAAATCTACAAATATCACTAATAGACCAAGAAGTTTAGGGTTTCAGCTACCTGTCGTCAATTGAACTGGCAATAAGGAGCTAGACCAGCGACAAGGGACCAACAGGGTCCCTGTCGCTAGTTCAAGTGAACTGGCAACAGGGATCTATTTTTGTAATTGTTTGGGCGGATATTTATTTTTGTAATTATCTTTTAAAATAATATTAATTAAAAAATTCATTGCAAAAATACTTCGTAAGGTCGAAGCACAACATAGGATCCTCCGGTATAAATGGACGCAGTTTTCTCACGACCACAAGCGCCCACGCCACCCGCTTTCTTGAGCCCGTCGGATCCGCGCGCTCTTCCTCGCGCCGCTCGATTTGTTTTGTTTTGCGTGCCGACGAGGTCTTCCCGTCATCATCCTCTCTGGATTCTTCGGTCTCTTTGTTCTCCATTGCTCTGCATCTCTTTCTTTGTTCTGCTTCCTCGCCTGCGTCGCGATCGCTTCCCCAACCCCAAGACGCCACCGCTCCTCCTCGCCTCCTCTCCCGCCACCGCCGCCACACCGCAACCTCCTACCCGTTTTTCTTTTTCCCTTCTTCGTTGTTCTTGCTTCTTTGGGTAGATTACCGTCGATCTATACTTTTTCTCCCCTTTTCCCCCACCGTAGCTGGCCGCTGCTTCTCCGTGTCTGCCTCCTCTCTCTCTGTTCTTTGTCCCTTTTTCGTTGTTCTTGCTTTTTTTTGGTACATTGCCGTCGATCTATACATTTTTTTTGTCCTTTCCCCCCTCCGTAGCCGGCCGCTGCTTCTCCGTGATTGCCTGCGAGTTTTGCCTCTTTTCGGCTTCTACGCTTCGCGTCTTTTTTTTGTTTTGGATGTGTTCTCGCCTTTCCTGCTCTCGCCCTCTAGAGTCTTCCTCCTCCTCTCTCTCTCTCTCCTTTTCCTCTTTTTTTGGGTTTGATTGGGTGGTTTCTTGGGGGAAGTCTGGATCTTGAGGAGGTGTTTCGATCTCCGTCGCAAAGTTGGGGCTTAATCTTTCGCGTGCTCAGTTCTTGTCTCTTGTGAGGAGTTACCTGCTGCAGCTCTCGAGTGGGTTCGATTCTTGCGGACTTCGTTCGGAATGGTTTAAGAATCTGGGGAGTTTTGAGCTCGGTTGTGGCTGCAAGGTTGGGTTCTTGGAGTGTTCGACGAAATGTCTTCCATGTCCATGGCACCGAGGGTGTGGTCGCCGAACGCCGTGCTTGCGGATGCGGGGTGGAGGCGGCCGGTCGCGATGCCCGCGGCAACAAGGCCATGTCCTCTCCGGCGAATGCCCAGAAGCCCGCCACGAAGCCGATTCGGAAGGCGGCACTGGTAACTGTGGCAACATCGGAGATGCCTGAGCATCAAGAACCTACCTCCGGACTGGGCCGGTGACCCTTGCCTGCCGCGGCAGAACTCATGGACTGGGGTTGGTTGCTCCGAGGGCTCACCCGTGCGCATCGTGTCACTGTAAGTATTTAGATTACCATGATTGCCGTAATTTGCCCAATGCATTGGTGTTCTTGTATGGCTGAAAGAATGGTGTTGCAATTCAGTAAATAAGCTACCAAAATGGTGGCTATTGCTGTGATAATATGACCCCTTTTCTGTACTACAGGGATCTAAAACATCATGGTCTTTTAGGATCGCTTCCCAGCAGCATTGGAAATTTGACTGGGATGAAAACAATGTAAGATTTGACATATATTAAACCATGTGAACCAAATGAACGAAAGGAACAAGTATTCCGTCTAATTTTGCCTGCAGCTATCTCAGTGGCAACAAACTCTCTGGCCCCATACCTGACTTAAGTAGCATGCACATCTTAACTGCATTGTAAGCTCAAAGAAAGACTGACTTCGAACCATTCATCCTAGAATTCCTCTCCTTCATGTTTACTTTCCTATGTTTGAAAAGGCATCTTGATTTCAATCAGTTTAGTGGAGCGATCCAACCATCACTAGGAAAACTCAACAATCTAAAGGAGCCCTAAGTACAAACTTTGTCCTTTTGTGGTGTTTATCAGATAATAGCTATCCCTTACTTTCTTTCCCTCGTGCATTTGCTCGAGAATGGTAGGTACCGAGCAACAACAATATCTCGGGCGGATACCACAACCTGAAAAACAAACTGGACTTGACATGAGGTACTAAGAGTAACAAGATCTTCACTTTGGGTCGATACTTTCTCCCGATGATATGGTTTGCATGAACAATTTACGGGATCGAGGAACAAACTTGATGGAGGTCGGCAAGGAGGAATATTGTGATGCTAATTATCAATCTAATGCTGCAATTATGTATATAGAAGACACAATTTGATGATGATGGGAGTAGAGTGAAGGCTTCCGAAAGTGTAGGATGACATTGATGTATAATGTTGTGAGCTGAAGATTGGTGTGATATTTAGCATCCTTTTGAGTCATTAGTGTCTTTTTCTTATTTTTTTCTGTACATGTTGCATCAGATCAGACGGCTTTAGTATAGGGATAATTTTTAGGTCAAAGAATCATTTCCTAGCCTATCTAAAAGTCAAAAAGTGTACCGTGTTCCATTAAAAACTTTATTTATGCAGTAATATGCGGTAGCAAGACACAGGAAGAGCTGATTACTCCAAGTTGGTGAGTTCTGAAACTCTGGGATATGATCGTTAGCAGTACTGGTGAACATGCAAACATAATACATAACAAGTGCGCAGGCCATCCTGATAGATAAAGCCTAAACCATACCCAAAATCCTACTTGCCATCTCTTGATAGGTTAGTAATGATGTTGCACGGTGTAGTCACTCGGTTACCTCATTGCCATCATCAACAGTTGATCAGATTATGAACACTTGAAAAGCGATTCATTTACGATAGGTTATTCACATTATTCGGATATAAACCATGTTGAGTTCACAACTCCACATTTATTCAGATATAGCGTCCAGTAGATTGTATAACCTTGAAGGTTGTAGGTTTGATCAATCGAAAAACTGTCGCACCTCCATCCAACAATCCATGACACAAAGCAAAACCAGCCTAGCCACCACTCAGCCCATTCTTGTTGGCAAGGTAATTGGTCTCGAATTCTTCGTGTTTCTCATCCACCAAAGTGACAATGGAATCATGCTTTCGCAGGTAGGTCTCACAGAAACGCCTAGGGAGACCCTTTTTTATCATGTCATCCGATAAAATTAATACACACAAGATGAGTTAAGAATTTGTTGGGAAGGGCATATAATACACTCACCAACCAGAATCCTCGCACCACATGTGAATGTAACATTGGTTTCATAAAGGATGGGTATTCAGGGTCAGGTGGTGATTCTGACTCCTCCGCTTTTCTTGCTGCCTCCAACCTAGCTTCCATGTAAATTGATCCACGGCTTGCCAAGTAGATGCTCTCATATATTTTTCTAGGAGACCTACAGGGATAAAAAGGAAATATAGGATGCACTTTTGTTACTGGGACAAGTACAGGTTTCGAGTTCCCAAGTTATTGGTAGCACATATTTACGAACCTTTTCATTCTCTCCTTATCTGGTGCTACCTGTCAATTGTCAAGGAACGTTAGTTCTCAAAAAAGAAAAGTATGTATTTCAATTGATGATAACATGTATGCTAGGCAGTAGGCACAATGGCACAATGCCTAATATTATTTATTTGAGGTAATTTTACGCAAAAGATTATAGGCTGCTCCTCAACATAAACATTATGCAAGAAAAATTATTGTATCGGAGTACCAGACAATTGTTTTAATTCTTAGTAGTTCCTAATAAATTGACATAACCTGGGACAGGTCAACACATAAATATGTGAAGTAAATGGCTTCTTTAATTGTGCAACAGGCTGTGTTTACAGTACGCACTGCCTGGATTGATACATAGTACTACGTATCGAAAACTGAGCAAAGGCAAATTGGTTGATCTTTACCTCATAGCAAAATGTGGACAACCTTGCGCTATAACTAAAAATGTCATGTTGATAATTGACAAGGTATGCAAGTATGTAACCTAATGAAATATATGAACTAGAACAGACACCTATGTAAATCACAAGAAACAGGTGTTTTTATTAAACCTCTTCCCTAAACTTTATAATTAAAAGAACAGAGCAGAACCAGGAATAGATACCTCCGCATACTTGACCTCAGGAAGGTTAGCAAGGTGTCGTGACCTTCTCCAAGGCGAGGGAGCCACGACCGCCGCCTCGATGATCCTGCACCTGTTCTGCTTCTGCTCAGCCGCAAACAAAAAAAGACTTTGCTTGACATTTAGAATTAATAGCACCTTCTTGACTTGTAAGATTCTTTTCTTCTTTCATTACAATTGCCATAGTCTTCATCACCTAAAGAGTTTGCTTGACATTTTGCATCAGCATCAATCATGTTTCATCCAAGCATGCTGCATACAGTTAGGACTCTAGGCTCCAGTTGATGCACACAACAATAGTAAATCAGTAATGATAATGTGTTCAAATAGCTAATAACTTTGCCCTCATTGTATGATTGCCTAGCCTATATTACTTGATGTTCATCATGCTATTGGTGCTCACTTATTGAAACTGTACACACTTGGCATATCTAGCTATGCCTCTTAGTCAGCACATAGAAATCGAGCTTGCTATTTACTCGCATTCTGCCTCACACATGTGTGCGCTTCTATTTCAACCTGTTTATACTACACTTACTATAAATGTATTACATCGTGCATATCAGATGTTGCTTCACCTAGGGACATTGCTATTTCAGCATCTTATAAGAACCAACACTCAGCTAAAAAAAGCAACTAGGTAAAAAACCATTTGTCATACTCTCTTATAAAATGTATCCTTTGTGCTTTATTTGATGTATACAATATCTTCTTACCAAGTTGTCTCAACTTGAGATTTAGTAAACTGTCTCTACCTAAAATTATAGCATCTATGTTAGTATATACTTCTATTCAACACTATATATAGTTTTCCATTTTCAGTGCGAACCGTATTGAACTAATACAGCTTTCTCGTGCTCTTTCTACAGAAGTCCCCTGCACGATCTGCTGCTATGACATACTTTTGTTTGAACTGCTGTTACGGCAATCCATATTGTTCCCTCCATACCGTACTGTTGCTAGTGTTTCCTACTTTCTGTTAGTACAATTACATTATGTGGTTCTCATGTTTGCCTCTTTATAAGTTAGATCTTTTTTTCTGTTACTTGTTTCGTATAATACGTTGCATCATACTCAATGTTCTATTCAAATGAATCAACTACATATGTAACTTTACTACTACAGCCTTACAGGCTTATTTTATTGACTTACACATAAATCTATCTTGTGTTCACCCTTTATATACATGTCTGTGTATTCCAATTAATTATAGAACACATCTACTTTCGCATGTCTACCACCTATCTAATACACACAAGCTAGATCATTACAACGTCCTAAACTTTTCTATCAATATGTTCTTACTTTAGATCCTCTATTAATTTTGCTACAACATTTTTTCGGATCTTCCAGTTTATCACTTCTCTATCACTACACTAATTCCGTTATTTTTTTTCTTCGCTTCTGCATATAGCGAGCGCGCAGATGCACGCGCAGGTACCTAGTAAGTAGGAATTGCCTGCGCCACGGCCTTCCCCAGAATTTCCTTCCCCGCTTTGGAGAATAATTTCTCTTTCCACCCTTTAATTCGTGCCCAAATCTTCTGCCTTAAGTACACATGCACTTTAGCCTTCGACCGCCTAATGTACTTTGGAAGTCCCAAGTATCTGTCATTGAACACCTCGCCAGTGACCCCCAAAATGCTCATTACTTGAGTTCTGCGGCCTCTGGAGGTGTTAGTGCTAAACATCACCGCTGTCTTCTCTATGTTGATCATTTGTCCTGATGCATTATCATATAATTTCAGCAGCTCCTGCAATTTCCTAGCCGCTGCGTCGTGTGCCCCGTCAGAATTAATGAGTCGTCAGTGAAAAACAAGTGATTGATCCGAGGAGCTCCATGAGAAAGCTCGATCCCCTTGATACAACCATCTGTATCCGCCTTAGATAGCAGCGCTGAAAAACCGTCAGCACAAATAATGAACAAGTACGGTGATAGTGGATCACCTTGCCGTAATCCCCATTGTGGTTGAATTAATTCTGTGTAGTCTGCATTTACCTTCACACGATATGTTACTGTGGTGACGCATTTCATAACTAGCTGCACCCAACGATCCGCAAATCCCAACTTCCGCATCACTCTCCAGAAAAAACCACTATACTCAGTCATAAGTTTTACCCATATCAAGGTTAATGGCCGCAAGACCTCTCGCCCCTGTTCTCTTGTTCCGCAAATGATGAGTCATTTCGTAGGCTAGCAAAACATTTTCTGTGATCGATCATGCGGCCTGGCACAAAAGCACTCTGGAAAGGTGAAATAATCTCCGGCAGGATTGACTTGAGACGATTCGTCAACACCTTTGAAATCACTTTGTAAAGCACATCGCAAAGACTGATCGGCCTCAAATCCTTAAGCAAGTCAGGAGTTTTAACTTTTGGTATCAACACTATCGTCGTCATGTTCCATCCCTCATGCATGTCATCACCATTAAGCACTGCTAGCACCTCTTCTTGTACACGCTGTCCGAACAGGTTCCGAAATTTCTTATAGAAAATGGTCGGCATCCCGTCCGGGCCTGGAGCCTTTAAATCACCAATACCATCCAGTGCCATCTTAACTTCTTCACCGGTAAACGGCCGTACCAGAGAATCATTCATGGAAGGCGTTATTTTTGTTGGCACCGCATCTAACAGTTCCTCCGTTCGTGTACCTGCAATGGAAGTGAACGAACTTTTGTAGTGGTTAGTAATAAGATTCTAGAAGTGTTCCTCCCCCTCCACCACAACTCCATTCTCTTTTTTCAACTTTTGAATTTTTTGCACTCTTCTTCTTTCTGAGGCAAAGGCATGGAAAAAAAAATCGTGTTGCAATCCCCTTAGGGCTTGTTTGGATATATTGTAATCCGACTCAATCCCTTCAGATTAACTTAGAATTTGAACTAAAATCTCTTTCAATCCAAAGAAATTGGTTTTAATCCCTCTCTATCCAAACAAAGCCCTTAGTGAGCCACATGGTATGAGCCTGCTACTTCCAGTACAAATGTAATTGATCTTGCAAGAGCTCAATCTTACATCGCAATAGATGTTCTCACGACACTTGTTCTTGAGAATTATTGAACCACCTAACAACGTTCAAAGAAGTAGTTTCGAATCTCGAGTCTATAGAGATAAAAATATGATAATAAAGATTTGGGTCTTATTCTTTTACGCTCGCTATCTAGTTCTTTTACGCTCGCTATCTAGTTCATACTCTACATTTAGAGATACTATTCTATATAGCCGAGATACTCTTATATTTAATGAAGTCTATGCAGCACTGCATGCGAAGAAAAAGATGAAACTCGTGGTTTTGGAAGAAAAAAGTTCAAATTCGCATGTAGAAGGTCTAGTTGTCCATGGCAAATAATAGGAAAGGAGTTCAAACAGTGATTCAAGAAGCAAAAACTTGAACAGAAATTACAAAGGCAGATCGAAATCCAGATGCAGGTACGAGTCATGCAAGTATTGCAAGAATGATAGGCAAGACATATCTGAGTGCTGGCGGGTAAAGAAAAATGAGAAAAGGAATAACAATTTCAAAAGGATCAAGAAGAGGATGATGTTAAAGCCATCATTGTTACTGAGTAAGATTCTGATAGAGATATTCTCGTTGCCTTTGCCAGTAATTCTAAAACCAGTGATGAATAAATTATTTATATGACTTGCACCTTCCACATAAGTCCAAACCGAGATTAGTTCACAAATTATGAAGCTACGCCAAGTTGTTCTGTGTTGTTGAGTGACAATTCACCATACAAGATTGCATGCATTGGTTCTATACAAAATAAGATGTTTTATGACACCATCATAACTTTATCAGTGTTTGTCACATTCTGGGTTTGAAGAGAAATCTTATATTGCTGAGTACTCTTGATGCTAAAGGGTAAAAGAATTCAGGTGAAGGTAGAGTTCTGAAGATCTCCAAAGGCTCTCTTGTTGTGATG
The DNA here is from genome assembly GCA_036346255.1 of Ampelocalamus luodianensis. Lineage (NCBI taxonomy): Eukaryota > Viridiplantae > Streptophyta > Magnoliopsida > Poales > Poaceae > Ampelocalamus > Ampelocalamus luodianensis. The sequence continues at coordinate 60,323,712 of CM070621.1, forward strand.
AAAGATGATATAAAAGATGCCAACTTATATAATCTGCAGGGTACTATAATTTCAGGTAATGCTATGTTGCTATAAATAAATCATTTGATTCTGATTCAACTAATCATTGGCATATGCGTCTCGGCATATGAGTGAAATTGGCGGAACTGGCGACGATGGCGCACGACAGAAAAGGAAGGGAGCACAAGCTTGGTGGTGGCAAGAGGAACACAATGGGACAGATGGGGTGGCCGGAGGATGACCGGAGCGATGGGGCAACGGCAGCAACGCACTACAGGGGCTAAGAGACGATAAGGAGGTGGGGAATCGAGAGAGAAAACTCAGCAACATGAGACGACGCACTCGTCATGGTGGGAGACACACTTGAGTGGGAGTTTGAGCAATGGGCAGCGCGGCCGGAGTTGGAGAAGACAAGGGAGACGGCGGTCCAGCGACTTCTCGAGGAAGATAGAGGCAACAAGGGCTAGAACGCGAGAAGGTGTACTCAACTGTAAAATCGAGGAGGCCGACTAGAGGGGGGTGAATAGTCATTTCTAAAATTCTCTAAGGCTAAAACCAATTTCTAATGCGGAAGCTAACAATAATCCGATTTTGCACAATTAAAACCTAAATCAACTAGTCTTTACTAAGTGTACCAATAATTCTAAGACTATTGATAATGATAGAAACTAAACAAATACAAGTAAACAATTTAATTCTAGGAATGTAAATTGCAATAGAGTAAAGCACAAGAGAACAAACCATAATGACACAATGATGTTTTACCGTGGTGTTTGGAGACTTGCCGGCCTCCCCTAATCCACGTTGAGGTAAGCCCAACCACGTTGGACCGGCTCCACAACTTGAGTCAACACCTCCGAGTTAAGTCCAACCACTTGGACTGGCTCCCAACATGAACCAACACCTCGATCCACTTGGGGTTGCTCTTCCTCTACTCCGGAGATGGCGAGCACCAAACCACTCACAACCGTTGGGCCTTCTCACATGCTTCTTGAGAAGATCACCGGACCACGACGCCTCCACACCGTCTAGGTGTCGCCAAACACCAAAAATAATAAGCCAAGCCCCTTGTTTGACTCTCACCAAGTGCAACACATGCACAATTAGACGCTCAATCCAATTCTAGTTGCAACACATGCAACTAGACTCTCTCCCTTTGCTCACAAGGTGCAACACATGCACAATTAAGAGGAGAAGCTCATACTAGCTCTAGAGAATGAAATAGGATGCCAAGAGTTGCCCCCAACCGGCCGAAGTGGGTATTTATAGTCCACACACAAAAACTAGCCGTTTGGTGGAGAATCTGACAAAAAATAGGGAAACCCGGTCAGTCCACAGGCACAGGGCCGGTCAGTCCAAGCTACAATGCAACGGCTATAAAAATAGGAATTACACACAATTCCCGGCCAGTCCGCCCTCACAGGGTCCGGTCTGACTGGACCCCCGGTCAGTCTGGGCCTTCCAGGAGGAAGAAAACCAAAAAAAAATATGCACTCTGCAAAAGGTTGACCGGCCTTATAAGGGCGGTCAGTCCGCACCCCCGGTCAGTTCGGGCTTTCAACTGCGGTCAGTCTGGCCAAGAATTTCAGCAGAGGCGACACTCGGAAAAACGGTCATAACTTCTGACTCTGATGTCGGAATTGAGTGATCTTAGGCTCTAAAGAAAGCTTATTCAGAGGGCTACACAACCCATCTATTTGATTGATCTCAAACATATTTGATCAAATTAAGAAGCACAACTCCAAAGAGCCAACACATGGCCTAAGTCCAAGAAAAGAGCAATGAGCAATCTTAGATCATGTTAAGGAATGATGCATGAAGTTCAACAATTTGCAAACTTTAGTATCATGCCACAAGGTGTAGGTACATGGACTTCAACTATTTACAAAATACATTTACAAAGTATAGTCACATGCTACAAGGATTAGACGTATGAGCCTCAAATATTTGCAAAACACATTCGCAAATAATAGCATCATACCACGAAGAGCTAGAGCAAGCGAGATTGAGCTATCAACACATAATGAGACTCAAGCTAGTAGACAAGACCCCTCTAATAGTACAGTAACCTATACTAACAATCTGGTCTTTCAACCAAACACCAAGACCGGTAAAACACTAAGAACATATCCTTAGCCCTAGCTAGTCATACCTTTGCCTTGAGCATTTTAAAGCTTCATGACGCACATCTTCACTTTAAGTATGGGTTATTGTCTTGATATGCATCAACCCATGATGCATCCTTCACGTGTCCTCAATCAACGCATGATGTGTCTTCTCTTGACTTGATAATCAACTCATGATCATCTCCTTTTCTTGAATATCACCAACACATGGTGATTTCCTTTTTTTTGGGATCTTGATGTGCATCAACACATGATGTATCCTTCACTTGAACCTTGACTTGATGATGATCAACTCATGATGTCATCCAAAGTCTCCATCATCATAGAACATAACCTATTTACCCAACTCATGTAAAATGTTAGTTCCACAATGTGATTGTCATTAATTACCAAAATATACCATTAACTCATAATGGTGGGACTAGATTCTTCAATCTTTCCTTTTTTGATAATTGATGACAACCACCATAATTGTAATTAATTGAACACAAAGCAATATGAGTATATATGAACTACACAAGTTTTATATACTCAAAGGATATGTTTCAAAGTAGATATCCTTAATATAAGTAGATAAAGAACAAGGACCAATACTAATGAACTCATAAAACAAAGAGTGAAGTCCCCTAAATGTGTGCATATAAGAATGTGCTATAAAAACATATACACATATTCAAGTTAGACTTTTGGTGGAGTTCAACCTATATTTTGGATCCGAGGCATGCAACAAGATATAAGAATATGATGTCGAATACATAACTCCATGATTTTCATATTTTCATCCAAATAAGACTACATAATAGGTATATCAATAAAAGTGTTAGTCTCGCATATGGACTTGTCATTAATCACTAAAATACTCCATTAACTCATAATGGTGTGTCTAAATTCTTCAATCTCCCTCTTTTTGGTGATTAATGACAAATCTTTTATCAATAACAACATTTGGATATAAATCAATATAAGATAAGAATTGAACCATATAACTATCTTCATGCATGTCAGTAAGCAATTTAGAGCTTCAAGTATTCACCCTGTTTTGAGCTATGCATGAAATATAGTGAAATTATTCATTATCCAAATATTCTCCCCCTTTTGGCATTAAGCACCAAAAATCGAAATACAGCGAAGCCAAAAATAGTCTTTGCAAATCAAGAGCTTGGCAATGAATTCATCCTGATATGGTCATAAATAGTATGAAATAGATACACAGCACCTATTTAGGGGTTTGGTTCCAAGAAATTTGAAGAAAACCAAAATAAGTCATAAACTCCCCCTTTATGGCCAAAAAGAGCAAAACAGCTTGAAATGAGGCCATATATGAGTTTAACTAAAGGAAATTATATTTGGAACAAATTCAAATAAGCTCATTCATAAAATCTTTCCAAGAAACATTTTTCATGAAGATAGCATGCTCATTTTCTCAATGTCCAAAGAGATGCGCATTTGAAATCATGTGGAACTTCATAAAGGTATAGCCAAAACATTGGGAAATATGTGGAAACAAGCTCAGAAAAATATGAAATAAACCATGGAGATAGTCCTCACAAATACACACAAGTTTCATTTCGGTAGGATCAATCAAATGTCAATCATTTTTAAGATATTAAAATCACAAAGTTTCAAGAAACTAAAAGTTTCAGATTTTTCAAATTTTGATATTTCATTTGAGCTTCGAAAGATAGCTGAAAACCTGGTTAAAAGATGTCCAATAAATCTAAGAAAATTTGGCAATGTAAAACAACTATAGAGGATCAAATTTTGTCATCATAGCTTCCACAAATTATGAACTCATTTAGAGGTACAAAAATCACAAATCAGCTCAAAACATGCAAAAGTCTGAATTTTCAGCATGTTGATCAAAGAGAGAAAATCCAAACTTTTTCAAATCAAGTCAAAATACTTTAAAATTTGGAAAAAACTTTGGACTCTAATAAACTTTTCCAAAAGAATTTTAGAAAAGGAGTCTCTTTTCAAAAGATATGCTAAATTGAGCTTTGTAGGCAAGATTTTTGCTTAAAGTGAAGAAAAAGCAAAACTTTTTTCAAATTAAGTCCAAAAGCTTTAAAATTTTCCAGATATTGACTTTGGACTACTTACAATGTTTCCCAAAAATAATTTTATTAAAAGGAGTTTTCTATTAAAAGACAAGGCAAAATGCGCTTTTTAGGCACATAAAGAGAATGATTTTAAAACTGAATGGGAGAAATTAGCTGAGAAATTTGGTGGGAATAATAATCAGCCAACTGAGCAAAATAGCGGAAGTGGAACCAATCAAAACAAAAGCAGGAAACATGCTGAGCTTGAATCTTTTGAAGGGGAGGTTAGTTCTGAAGCAGATGATAAGGAGGTTAAGGATTCTCTTCTCAATTCCGAGGACGCTTTGGTGGTGCTTCCTTTGGCCTATAGGTGCCCTATTGATAAGGCTCAGAAGGGGATATCTGAGATAATTGGAGATGACTCTAAGATGGTTGAGGGACAAGGACAGGGTAGTCAGATTGAGGGGATGTTGTTGGAGAGGATTCCCAATGTCCTTCTGATGCTATAGTAGTCCATACTACGACAGGTCCCACATTCATGCAAGCTACTTTATGGCCTTGTCTGAAGTCTCCTAAAAGTATTGGGAGTACTATCGGGGATAGCTCTTCAGGGCAGCATGTGATTAGTGGTCTAGTGAGGCAGAGTTCTATTAAGAATCAGGAGTTACTTAAAGGAAAATGTCAGGGGACAGATGACATGGTGGATTTGGGAATTACGAAAGAAGGAAAATCTAGGGAGGGGCTTAACTCAGAGTTGAATGTTCAGACTATTAAAGAGGTTAATGTCAATCAGGGAGTTCTGACAGAAAACTGGGCTACGTCAAAGAAGAAAGGGGCTAAAAACAAATTTAAAGAACCATTGGTGGCAACTAGGAAAAGCACCCGTATTCAAGGTCAAGGCATTCTCATGCAAGAGAAAGCAACCATGCTGAAGTCTATTCAGAACCTGGAAACTCAAGGTAAATCTAATCCTTTTACCATTCTTAATGATGCTTCGTGTAGTTATTTAGAGAATGTTGCTTCCTCCTGTGGGATTATATTGGGCTCTAATTCTGAAAGCTCGCAAGAGGTGATTTCTGCTTTTAAGGCTAGTGAATTAGCCAGAGCTGCTATTGCCAAGGCAGAGATGGAGTTAGCTAGCAAGTCTGAACCAAAAGGAAATAGTTCGGATGCTCATCAAGGGGTGCAATTTGAAGAAGAGGATTTGTTGAAAATGGTTGATAATGAGTCAAGGGGTGCTGTGGGGTTTAAAGTGAACAAGCAAGATAAAAGGAAAGTTAAAATTGGTAGAACAGCTCATAAAAAAAGTTTCACATGAAGTTTCTCTTTTGGAATATCAGAGGTCTCGGCAAAGCAGCGAGGAGGGGTCAACTTAAAGAAATGATTTCCAAATAGCATTTTGATGCTGTGGGGGTGCAGGAGACTATGAAGTCTGATTTTACGATTAGGGAATTGGAAAAGCTTTCTGGTAATGGAGATTTTGGCTGGAACTGGATTCCAGCTCAAGGTCATTCGGGGGGCATTCTTCTGGGGGTGAGAAAGGATAACCTGGAAATTGAAGGTTATGATAATGGTCTTTTTTTTGTTAGTATGATACTAAGACATAAGCAGTTAAATTTCAGATGGGAGCTTGTTACAGTTTATGGCCCAGCTCAGCATGATCTATCCCAACAGTTTTTAGAGGAGCTTCATAAGAAATGTCAGAGTTCTCTTTTGCCTCTGGTTCTGGGGGGGACTACAATTTAATTAGGAAAGTTGGGGATAAAAGTTCTGCTGGTATTAATATCAGATTGATGGATAGATTTAATGAGTTTATTGCTGATAACAAGCTTTTGGAGATCAAGAGAAGTGGACCTAAATATACTTGGACTAATAAGCAAGTAAATCCTATTATGGTTAATCTGGACAGGATTATGGTTTCCACTGCTTGGGAGGATAAGTATCCTCTTTGTTCTGTGTCTAGTATGACCAGAATAGGCTCTGATCATATTCCTATTATACTTCATTCTGGGGTGAATGAGATAGCCCATAGAAGAAGATTTTATTTTGAAAAAAATTGGCTCTGCCAGAATAGCTTCAGTAATCTGATTAGGGATAAATGGGAGGAGTTTAGTAGGAATATTCCTGATAAGTGTTACTCTATGGATAAATGGAATGGCAGTTTGGCTTCTCTCAGACAGTTTTTAAGAGGTTGGGGTGCTAATCTGAATGGGGATTGTTCTAGAAAGAAGAAGGCGATCATGGAAGAGCTGGAGAGGCTGGATAGGAAGATGGACCTTCAGACTATTCAAGTTGATGATTGGAGGTGTAGATATAAGGTTGAGAGAGAGCTGGAACATATCTTTGAGATGGAGGAACAGGCTTGGCAACAGAGGGGCAATGTGAAATGGTTGCTTCAAGGGGATGCTAATACTAGATTTTTTCATAGTTGTGCTAATGGTAGGAGAAGAAAAAATTTGATCTTTTGTCTGGAAAATAGGGAGGAACAGCTAACTTCTGAAAAGAGTATTAGAGATCATATCTACAATTATTATAAAGCCTTGTTTGGTCAGGAATTCAATCAGACTGTTCAGTTGGCACCTGATTTCTGGAAGAAAGATTTCATGGTTACTGATGATGATAATGAATACCTTGTACAACCTTTTTCTGAACATGAGGTTTTCAGTGTTATCAAGGAGCTGCCAGCTGATTCTGCACCTGTGCCAGATGGGTTTCCCACTTTGTTTTATAAACTTTTCTGGGAGATTCTGAAGAAGGTTTATATGGAGTTGGTCACAGATTTTTTCAAAGGGGAGTTGGATTTAAAGAGAATTAATTTTAGGGTGATTACTTTGATTCCTAAAATCAAGGATGCAGCTTCCATTAAACAATTTCAACCTATTTGTCTGATTAATGTGAGCTTCAAAATTATCACCAAGATTTGGTTGTGAGACTTGGTAAGATTGCAGACAGGATTATTCATAAAAGTCAAACTGCTTTTTATTAAAAATAGGAACATTTTGGATGGGGTGGTTTCACTTCATGAGATTCTTCATGAGATGAGGATTTCCAAGAGGAAGGGAGTTATTCTTAAGCTAGACTTTGAGAAAGCTTATGATAAGATCCAATGGGGTTTTTTGGAAAATGTAATGCATGGTAAAGGTTTTTCTAAGAAATGGGTGGACTGGGTGATGAGTTCCAATAGGGGAGGTAAAGTGTGTATCAATATTAATGGTGTTGTAGGGCCCTACTTTTCTACTCACAGGGGTTTGAGACAGGGAGATCCTTTGTCTCCATTACTTTTTAATCTGGCAGCAGATGCTTTAGCTGAGATGGTAGCTACAGCTCAAGAGAAAGGTTTGATTAAAGGGGTGATTTCTCATTTGATACTAGGGGGTGCCTTTACTCCAATATGCAGATGACACAATTTTGATGATTGAGTGTGAAGAGGAGTATATTCTGAATCTTAAGTTGATTCTGTATTGTTTTGAATGGTTGTCAGGTCTCAAAATCAACTATCATAAAAGTGAGGTGTTTGTCTTGGGGGTGAATGAGGCAGATGCTATTAGAGTTTCTAATAACTTCAACTGCAAGTTGGGGGTGCTTCCTCTCACCTATCTGGGCATTAAAATTGGTGATAAGAGATTGGGGAATAAAACAGCAGGTGTTATTGTGGATAAGATGAGGAAGAGGTTAGATAACTGGAAAAATAACCTGATGTCCTCTGGTGGTAGGTTGGTGTTAACTAATAGTTGTCTTAGCAGTCAGCCGATCTATACTACGGGTTTTTATAGCCTGCAGGAGGATACTCAGAATAAAATGGATTCTATTAGATCAAGGTTCTTTTGGAGAGGGGCAAGTGAGCGCTTTAAATATCATATGATCAAGTGGGAAGCTGTGTGCAGACCAAAAGATTTTGGTGGGCTAGGGGTGATCAATACCAGAATTTTGAATAAGTGTCTTCTCTGCAAATGGTTTTGGAAGTTAAACAGAGCTAAGGATGAATTATGGTTTAGGATTTTAAAAGCTAAGTATTTCCCGGGAGGGGATTATAGAACGTCTGTGCCTATAAAAAGCTCTCAATTTTGGAGTTCAATTCACAAGGTTCAGCATTTGTTTAATAGAGGAGCTTCTTTCCAAGTGGGAAATGGGAGAATGGTCTCTTTCTGGAATGATACTTGGGTTGATGATTGCCCTCTTAAGATCTACTTCCCTCGGTTATTCAGTATTTGCTCTGATTCAAACATTTCAGTAGCCGATTGTTTGGTGGGTGGATCCTGGTGTATTAACTTTCTCAGAAACTTTGGGGTGGAAGAAGTTAGAGAGTGGAAGGAGCTCAAGGCTCACTGAATAGGTAAATTTGAGTGAGGAGAGGATAAGGTGGTGTGGTGTCCGGATAATAAAGGTCTTTTCTTGTGAAGTCTTTGTATCAACATCTAACGTTTGGTGGGGTGATTGACAGCAGATTGAAGAAGTTATGGTCTAGTACTATACCTCTAAAAGTCAAAATCTTTTTGTGGCAAACTTACCATAATAGAATTCCAACTACTGATCAACTTAGTGTTAGAAGTTGGAAGGGTGATGTGAATTGTATCCTTTGTGGAGTGGTGGAAGATGCGAGGCATGTTCTTTTTAAGTGCGTTATTGCTAAGTTTGCTTGGGCATGTTGCATGGAAGCTTTTGGATGGAAACGATGTCCAGATTCTCTTGACGATCTCCATCATTGTTGGTTAGACTCGGGGGGTGCTAATATCTACTATATCTACTTAATCAGTTTTGCAGCTTTGGCATGGACGCTTTGGAAAACCAGGAACAAGATGGCAATTGAGAGAATTTTACCTAAGCAGCCTTCTGAAGTCATAATCCAATTTATATCATGCTTGCAGCGTTGGAGGGTGATGGCTAGAAAGGTGGTCGGTCAAGGACTGGAAGCATAGAGGAAATAGTGACTTCCTTGAGAAGGAGATATTCATGCTCTTCTTTTAGCATATCATAATTATTTTGAAAAGATATATGTTCTTTATTTAAAGCCTTGAATCTCATCTTCTCTTTCCCAAGATATTCATTAAGCTCTTCTAACATATCCATCAACTCATATATGAAGGTTCATCATCATCATTTACCTTCTTATTACCTTTGGCCATAAAGCAATGATGTGATGTGGATGGGGTTGAGGGCTCCTCATTGTCGGAGCTAGAAGTTGAGCATTCTTCTCCCAACATCCATTCTTTTATGCAATCATCGTTAGTGGACCTTTCATAAAGATCTTGAAGATGGATCCACATCTCATGAGCGTCCTTGAGATTGCATACTTCATTAAATACCTCTACACTCAAAACACTAAATAAATCGTTAATTACTTGAGCGTCGAGATGTAAGCATTTTTCTTCCTCAATAGTTGGAGCAAGAGGATCCTTTGGAGGAAAAAAGTCCACATCTACCATCCGTCATATTTTAGGACTCATGGCCTTAAAGTAGCATGGCATGCAGATTTTTCAATAAACATAATTTGTGCAATCAAATAGAGGTGTCTCACCAAGGTATACTATTTTATTAGTCACCATCTTTTACTCTCTAGACGGTTAAGTCTAATAAATGAGAGACCAAGCTCTGATAGCACTTGTAAGATCGAGCAGGCCGACTAGAGGGGGTGAATAGTCATTTCTAAAATTCTCTAAGGCTAAAATCGATTTCTAATGCGGAAGCTAACAACAATCCGATTTTGCACAATTAAAGCCTAAATCAACTAGTCTTTACTAAATGCACCAACAATTCTAAGACTATTGATAATGATAGCAACTAAACAAATACAAGTAAGCAATTTAATTCTAGAAATGTAAATTACAATAGAGTAAAGCACAAGAGAACAAACCACAATGACACAACGATATTTTACTGTGGTGTTCGAAGACTTGCCGGTCTTCCCTAATCCACATTGACGTAAGCCCAACCATGTTGAACCGGCTCCACAACTTGAGCCAACACCTCCGAGGTAAGTCCAACCACTTGGACTGGCTCCCAACACAAACCAACACCTCGATCCACTCGGGGTTGCTCTTCCTCCACTCCGGAGATGACGAGCACCAAACCACTCACAACCGCTGGGCCTTCTCACAAGCTTCTTGAGAACATCACCAGACCACAACGCCTCCACACTGTCTAGGTATAGGCAAATACCAAGAGTAATAAGCCAAGCCCGTTACTTGACTCTCACCAAATGCAACACATGCACAATTGGACGCTCAATTCAATTCTAGTAGCAACACATGCAACTAGACCCTCTCCCTTTGCTCACAAGATGCAACACATGCACAATTGAGAGAAGAAACTCATACTAGCACTAGAGAATGAAATAGGACGTCAAGAGTTGCCCCCAACCGGCCAAGGTGGGTATTTATAGCCCACACACAAAAACTAGCCGTTTGGTGGAGCATCTATCGAAAATCGGGGAAACCCGGTCAGTCCGCAGGCATAGGGCCGATCAATCCAAGCTACAGTACAATGGCTATAAAAATAGCTATTACACACAATTCCCGGCCAGTCCGCCCTCACAGGGTCCGGTCTTACTGGTCTCCCGGTCAGTCCGAGCCTTCCAGGAGGAAGAAAACCAAAAAATATGCCCTCTGCAAAAGGTTGACCGGCCTTATAAGGGTGGTCAGTCCGCACCCCCGGTCAGTTCGGGCTTTCAACTGCGGTCAATCCGGCCAAGAATTTGAGCAGAGGCGACACTCGGAAAAATAGTCATAATTTTTGACTCTGATATCGGGATTGAGTGATCTTGGGCTCTATAGAAAGCTTATTCAGAGGGCTACACAACCCATCTATTTGATTGATCTCAAACACATGTGATCAAATTAAGAAGCACAACTCCAAATAGCCAACACATGGCCTAAGTCCAAGAAAAGAGTAACAAGCAATCTTAAACCATGTGAAGGAATGTGATGCATGAAGTTCAATAATTTTCAAAACACATTTGCAAGCTTTAGTATCATGCCACAAGGAGTTGGTACATGGACTTCAACTATTTACCAAACATATTTGTAAAGTATAGTCACATACTACAAGGATTAGACGCATGAGCCTCAACTATTTGCAAAACACATTCGCAAATAATAGCATCATGCCACGGAGAGCTAGAGTAAGCGAGATTGAGCTTTCAACATATAATGAGACTCAAATACTAGACAAGACCCCTCTTAAAACTACGGCAACCGATACTAGCAATCTGGTCTTCCAACCAAACACCAAGACCGGTAAAAGACTAGGAACACATCCTTAGCCCTAGATAGTCATACCTTTGCCTTGAGCATCTTGAAGCTTGATGACGCACATCTTCACTTCATGTCCGGGTCATTGTCTTAATATGCCTCAACCCATGATGCATCCTTCACGTGTACTCAATCAACACATGATAGGTCTTCTCTGGACATGATGATCAACTCATGATCATCTCCTCTTCTTGAATATCACCAACACCTGATGATTTTCTTTTCTTCGAGATCTTGATGTGCATCAACACATGATGCATTCTTCACTTGAATCATGACTTGATAACAATCAACTCATTATGCCATCCAAAGTCTCCATCATCATGGAATATAACCTAGTTACCCAACTCATGTAAAATGTTAGTTCCACAATGTGATTGTCATTAATTACCAAATAATACCATTAACTCATAATGGTGGGACTAGATTGTTCAATCTTTCCCTTTTCGATAATTGATGACAACCACCACAATTGCAATTAATTGAACATAAAGGGAATAAGTTCAGTTTACTCTCTCCAACTATCAGAAAAGTCTGGTCCCCCCTTGAACTACAAAACCGGTTATTTAACCCCCCAAACTTGCCAAATCTGGTCATTTAACCCCTCAGGCCGGTTTCAAGTGGCAGTTTTGCTAACATGACAGTGGTTTTGCTAACTGGGAGAGAGAGATTGAAAAGACCACCATCTTCTTCTTCATTTGCTTTCTTTATTTTCCACCTTCTCTCCCGAGCTTGCTCCTGCCAACTGCATTTCTTCTTCTCTCCATTGCTCCTTCCTCCATGGCACCACCAAACCAGTGCCTAAATCTCCCTTCTGCTCCTCCCAACATCCCCTCTCGATCCACAGAGCATGGCACACCCGTCCATGGACTACCGCCTCCGCTCCCTAGCGGCACGTAGGTCCCCAACAAGCGCTCCCAGCACCACCATCGCTTCATCCACCCCGGTGCCCTCGTCTGGCTCTGCAACTCCAAGATCATCGCCCGCTCCCTCCGCTCTGCCGCCGCGTCGGTGTCCCCAGCGTGCCTCCTCCCGCCTTCCTCCCCTGCCCCGTCCTCTGCGCCAGCGTCCGCAACCGAGGATGGTGGCGGCGTGTCGTACTACTTAGGGAGCGTGAGGGGGCTGTGGTACCCACTCCGGAAGAAGTTGGCCATGGCCAGGAGCATGGTGTTCCTACCACCACTGTCACCGGACGCCGTGGAGGTGTTCTTGGACACGTTCGTGGCAGTGCCGTCGGAGCTCCAGCCGAAGAGAGCTCCATGGCACCATGCTCCCTTGGTTCGGCTCCCTCCTCTCGGGCCGCTGGCCTCGGCTCGACAGGGTGCTGCGCCGCCTCTCCCCCGACACTTGGCTTCACCCGCCCGTACGCACGCCCCGGTTCTCCTTGCGCCGCATGTCCCAGCTCCCTGCACCTTCTACGGCCCGGGTCTGGTCCTTCTTTAGTGGATTTGGCGGCTCTCGGGTATGGCTTGTTCACCCCATGGATCTCCACCTTCAGGAGCTGCTTCTTGTTCACCGAGGTAGCCAGGGAGATCCCCGGTCGCAGCACCGCTGGCGAGGAGCGCACGGCATCGAACACCTTGAGCACGACTGCAGCGGACCTGACGGCGCGATCGATGTGCAGCCCCGCGGCGGCGAGCTCGGCCCGCGGCGCACGGATTGTACGGACAGCAGCCTCGAGTGCCAGCAGCGCCACTTGGATCTCCCCCATCCCCCGTAGTGGCCGGCCACCACGCCGTCCTACTCGACCTTGCCACGCCAGACCACATCGCTTGAGCCGTCCCGAGTGGTGGTTAAAGGAGAAGAAAGAAGAAGAAATGAGGAGAAGAAAAAGAAAAGAAGAGAAAGAAGAGAAAGGGGAGAGGTGGACTGAAGAGAGAGGGTGATGTGGATGTCCATGTGGTAAAATATGTGCCACATCAGTAAAACCACCACTTGAAACCAGCCTGAGGGGTTAAATGACCGGATTTGGCAAGTTTGGGGGATTAAATAACCGGTTTTGTAGTTCAGAGGGAAAATCAGACTTTTTTGATAGTTGGAGGGAGTAAACAATACTTATTCCAACATAAAGCAATATGAGTATATATGAACTACATAAGTTTTATATACTCAAAGGATATGTTTCAAAGTAGATAAAGAACAAGGACCAATACTAATGAACTCACAAAACATAGAGTGAGCTCCCCCTAAATGTGTGCATACAACAATGTGTTATAAAAACATATGCACATATTCAAGTTAGACTTTTGGTGGAGTTCAACCTATATTTTGAATCCGAGGCATGCAACAAGATATAAGAATATGATCTCAAATGCATACCTCTATGATTTTCATATTTTCATCTAAATAAGACTATACAATAGGTATATCAATAAAAGTGTTAGTCTCACATATAGATTTGTCATTAATCACCAAAATATTCCATTAACTCATAATGGCAGGTCTAGATTCTTCATCAACGACGGTGACGGCACGGACGGGGACCCACAACAGTGACAAACCTAGCGATGAAGCAATTCGGTGGTCGGCGGCAGTTCGGCGAAACAGCGGCGCAAACGATGATAGCGGGAAGGGCTTTCGGGAGAGGAGGACGATGCGGAGGTTTTGACTCGGGTGTGGCGGCTTATAAAGCCCTAGAGCGGGAGAGTTAGAATCGCTGCATCGGTGACGTGCTGGAGATGGATTCGGAGATGGAAGGAAGATAACTAGAGGCGCTGGCAGTGTCTCACAGGCGTGACTCGACTAGCATAGAGAGACACGGCGAGGTGGGATGTAGGGCTGCGGGTGCGAAAAGGAAAACGGGTCGAGGGAAAAGATTGGACCAATAGCAAAAGAAAGAGATTGGGCTGGAAGAAAAAGATTGGGTCCAAGGGAATTTTTCGGAAATTCAAAAGGCTTTTGAATTTCAGAAAAGAGATTAAATAAAACTGAGCTCAAAGAAATAGCAAACAAACTCCAAAAATTTCAAAAAATATTTTGGAACTCAAGGAACCAAATAAAATGGTTTTGAAGTTAATTGAAGTTTATATTTTTCATGTTAAATAGTTTTAATTTCTGAAAATTCAAATTAAGCTTTAACTTAAATTAGAAAATTCAAATGGTTGTTTTTATTTTAAGGGCTTCAAAATAACTCCAAATTTGGGATGTTACATTAGTGATATGCCCTAAGAGGCAATCATGCAGATGATTGTATCATGTGTATGTTTATGAGCTATAGAATAAATGGTATTATGTTCTTTGGACAGATAATCATTTATAAAGATTAGCAAGTATGTGACTTGTTGGTGAAGCTCTTTATTTATGTATGATATAAATAAAAAGGATCCCTATTTGGATTGACTGATGATCATGCCTCACTGGTCATAGATATAGGGATATCGAATCAGTAGTGCTACAATGCCCATTCGAGCTAGCACACCGATAAGGATGATTTCAGATCGCAATCAGGATTTATGTTTTGTTTGAATGGAGGAGCAGTAAGCTGAAAAAGTTTCAAGCAAGGAACGGTTACTGATTCTACAACAGATGCTGGGTACATTGCAGCTTCGGAAGCTGCAAAAGAAGTTGTATGGATTAGGAAGTTCATTGATGAACTGGTGTGGTTTCGAGTGCTTCAATCCAATAGATCTCTATTATGAAAATAATGGAGCCATTGCACAAGCTAAGGAGTCTAGATCGCATAAAAAATCCAAACACATAATTCAACGATATCACATTATTCGTGAGATCATTGAAAGAGGTGATGTGAAGATATATAATGTGCACACGGATTTGAATATTGCTGATCCGTTGACAAAGCCTCTCCCGCAACCTAAGCATGAGGTGCACACAAAAGCTATGGGTATTAGATACCTGTATGATTGACTTTAGTACAAGTATGAGACTGTTGGTGATATGCACTAAAGGCAATCATAGAGATGATTGTATCGCGTCTATATTTATGAGTTATTGAATAAATATTATTCTATTCCTTGAATGAATCACCAGTTATAGATCAACAAGTATGTGACTTGTTGGTGAAGCTTTTTAACTTATATAATGTCGTTCTAAATGTATCCCTGGTCGGATGTCACTGGTCGGAACATCAGTAACTCAACGACCAGCACATGTATTGGTTGATGACCCTGTTTCACCGGTCATGAAAATAGGGATATCAAATCAATAATGTGAACACATGTTAGAGAACATGGTGTTGGATAGACCCACCTTGAGAGACTATTGAGATTGTTATGATTCTATGTGTCATTAGTTGGTCTCAAGCAATGATGATGTATAATCTTTAGACCTGAGATCAGCATAGTTCCCTACATGTGTAATAGCACTCTTAGGGGTTGCCAAACACTACTCCGTGGCGGGTAGTTATAAAGGTAGTTTTCGGGTATGCTATGAAATATGCGAGGGATGTGACTGGTCGATATGGGATGATGAACCACGAAGGTCCTGTTTTAGCCTGATCTTTCGATGAGAAGATAAGTTCAGTAGTAGTCGCTCAACTCTCACGATCCTGGCTACGAACTCGCAAGGCACGAAACCACACAATCGCTGAACTGCTCGACAAGTCCTTATCAACCGTGCACGAATACCCGGTTGACCTGATCACGAAGATCGATTCCTGCATACACCGAAGAAACACACAAGAACAAGATAAATAAGAAATATAAAATTACGAATAGGAATTAAAATTATATTGATAGGTGGGGTTTCGAAGAACAATATCGCTGTTGATCTCGCCGAACAAGAGGACAAAGTATAAAGTAGCAAAGCTAAATTTCAATCAACAAAACCCAAGCAACTAGAGGGGGTGGCGGACACTATGTATAGGAGAAGGGGTGGTGGCTGTGGGTACTGTTCACGCGTGAACAGTGCCAAAAACCTTAGGTGGTCGCCCACATAGGCCATATGGGCCATATCGGTCAAATCAGTCTATTCATTACAAAGCTTATGGGCCAACAATTGGTGACGCAGCACCAAGACATATAAACGCAGCACCATGACATGTAGATATAGCACCATGGCATGTAGACGAAGCTCGACGGTCCAACTGGAAAATATGGCAATGCAGTCGCCAAAAGTCCGATCTGAGGAGATGTGGTTGAAGTAGAGGATGCAGTGCAGCGGGTCGAAGCATTGGTTGCATCCATAAGGTTGATATCCTCATCATGGGATTTGCCCCTCATAACATAATAGGAGAGATATCTTTGGGCCCCTCGAAGTGGTCGGATAAAGAAAATGCATGGCCATGCCACTAGTGGTCAAAGAGTTCGACCGCAAAAGGTTATCCGACACTCGATCGAGAAAGTATTGAACAGTCCATAGATGACATAATATCTCACCTGGAGTTCAACCAGATATCGTAAAGTAAAGGGATAATACACGAGAAAGTCGTTCAGTTCGAATAGGTATGGACTAGTTGTATAGAGATACGAGCTGGTAGTAGACTAGTCGAACATAATCACTAAGTGGTCGAAACCTGGTCGTAAGGAATTACGAAGTGGTCGAGACTAAATATGAACTGGTCGTATAGAGATACGAGCTAGTCATTAGTGATAAGGACCTGGTCGTAGATCATACTGCATTAAGCTTCGTCTGATATAATTTGTGTGTATTCGAGAATTGTTATGTCCCGCTAGGGACCACTAACGACTAATCGTCGGAAAAGGTTTCTGAGGTACAACCGATTACACATGAACCTACAGGGTCACATACTTAACGGGTTGGAACAAAACGTGTTTGGATAGGATCCGTCATGGGCACTATATAAAGAGATGATTGAGGCTATTGGAAAACATGCGAGACACGTGAGTTGCTCCACTAAAATCCTAACTGCCATCTTCCAGAAAGAGCCCTTCTCGTGCGACTTGGTGCTAGCACACCGACGTACGGTGTTTCTCCCCTGGACGTGTGGATACCGTAGAGACGCTACTACGGTTGCTATTGCACTTAAGGACGATCCACGACTTCACAATGATTGCGATTGGTTGCTGGAAGGGACGATCGGTTTCGAGGATGATAAACTACGTTGGACATTTAACTTCGCTGGACGATCAACTACGGTGGACGATCAACTACGGCTACTTTATCGACGCACTCGACGTTGGATCAGGCTACTCTAACTCTTCTTCCACTGCACTATACATCTAGTGGTAACGATCTATGATCTTCTACTTGCTTAGCTTTCTGGTTTATGTGGTAGAAATTTTTGAATTGCCAGCTAGTGTAGTCTACCTGTTTCCCAACACAATCCATGGATAACATATATCTCACCTGGAGTTTGACGAGATATCATGAGGCAAAAAGAGAATACACAATAATGTCGTTGAGTCCGATCAAATACAAACTAGTCGTATGGGGATACAGACTGGTAGTGAGTTGGTCATACATGATCATAAACTGGTCGGAATATACCTATTTCTTTAAAAAAAAAACTATAGTTGTACCAATATACCTGTAGTTGTGTGAAATTTACTCTAAGTAAAATTAAGCATTGTCTTGTCTCCCTGTACTTCGGAAATTTTATGCTTAACCTGAGAAGAAATATAGCATATAGCCATATAGGATCCAGGAAACAACACAAACGCCGCCAAGTCCCCCCAAAAAAAAACTTGTCAGGGACTCCGGCGACTAAACCTCTGCTACCATTTTTCTCTCGTGTAACTCTCTCTAGTCTCTACCCCCTCTCTCCATCTCACACAAATCAAGACAAAAGCAAAGAAGGCAATCTGTGCGAAGGCAAAATAGCAATTTCCTCACTACATCACTAGCGATTACTCCTCACCTCGTCGCCGACCCCGCTCCAGTTAAACGCCGGCAGGGTAGATGTCACCTCGATTTTACTACTACTCCGTCTGCTTATCTCCCATCTCTCTGCGCTCTCTCAGAAACACATGGCATGAGGAGGCAGAAGTGAATTGCATCCAAGAAAGTAACTAACAGGTCACACAGTTCACAAATCCAAACGGATCAGGGTTCAAAATACCGTTACTCCCGCAAGAGCCCGTTTGATCCAATCAGAGGCACAAAGCGCAAGGACAATCTTTTTTTTTTCTCTTGAGAATCAGTCGAGCTTTTCATTCCTTACTCATTGAAAACTGGGTTACAATCAGTTTCTAACTTTGAAAAAAGAAAGACTTGGGGTGCTCGACGCTGCTTGCATAGCGAAGCGTGGGCTGCAGCATTGGCTGTTCTCCGGACAAACAGAACAGTTGTTAGCCCACTCGTCAACTCGGACGATCGCCTGGAATACTCACGTGAGAACACCGAGGACACAAAGTTTCGGTGTTGCTAAACCACACAGCGTTTTCTCCTGTTTTACTCTCCTTTTATTCTGACCAAGTGACTACAAACGGTTTCATGCAAAGCAATAAACACACGCACTAAACGCTCTGCTACTAATTGTGCCTACTAGTACTGAAAACTGAAAAACTAGTAACGCCAGCATTGAACGCCATTTAGCTAGCCAGCAATGAACACTAAAACTGAAACATTACTGATAATAAACAAAAATAAACGGATGCAATCAAGGATTAATCAACAAACACCCCCTAATCCTTGATGCATTTTCTTGATCTCAACGATGCCGATCCTTATGCGCAGTTCCTAAAACTTGACGCAGTCGTCGACGTCACCAGCCATGTCGCTATTGCTATAGCCGATAAACCGTGGCTCCTCCAACTTCTTCGCATAATGACAACCATAGCTCCACGTACCAACAATACACCGGAGTATATGCTTGACTGCCGTGCGCCGCCTGGTATCGCACCCCGATTGTGGCGGCACCGTGCTTCCTCTGCACCATGACACCGGCCACTGAGCCACGCGCCATGTGTGCACTGCCGTGTCGCGCCCTGCCGCTCGACTTCGGCGCCGCGCGCGCTGTGCGCGTGACCTACGTGCCGTCGCACGTGCACCGCGCGAGCCTCTCGCACCGCCGTTGCATCGCTCCGCCTCTCACACACGCGTCGTGCCATATGTTTGAGGTCATACCAGCGCGCTGCTGCGCGCTAAGGTCATAGCTCGCCACGCGAGCCTCGCCATGCCGCCTCGGCCGAGCGCCGCTGTGTGCCGCCCGGGCCAAAGCCGTCGTCGCCCCATCGCCCATCACGCGCTGCCGCCCTACGGCGCCTCCGCATGAACCTCCAGCAGTCACCACCAGCCCCGCTGGCCGCCAAGCACTGCTACCCCTCGCCGCGCCACTCAAACGCTGCACGAGCCACCGTCGCCCTCGCGCGTGCCGCGCAAACCGTCGCGTACGTGGCCACCGCCGTGTCACCGCGCGCCGCCACACGCTGCCGGGTCCCACGCCCTATGTGCGTGTGGTTTGTGCATTGTTGAGGGTAAGCACATAGAGCCGGTTGCGAGTGCGGTTTACCCGCGTAAGTATGCAACACTGTCGGTCGCGGATCGTGGCACGCCATCTTGGATGAGCGCCTCGTAGCCGTTCGTCGAGCTGCCCGAGGCTCACTATGTTGCTTCGCGATCGTGGGATGTAGTACACCCCGCCAACGTATGGTGCTCCCGCTTTGGCAGTAAGCGGGGCGGTGCCACACCGGCGTATATCCACCACCGAGTCGTCGCCAATCTTGATGGAGGCGGTGGCGCCTCGTCCATCTCCGTGAAGCTTTCCTGGCACCCAGACATGTTATTGATGGCGCCGGTGTCCAGGTACCAAGCATCGTCATGGACATCCTCATTGCACCCTAGATGCACCTGCGCGTGCACCTCGCTAAGCACCACGCCGCCTCTGCGCCCATGGAAGCCTCGGTGAGCGCACACCCACGCCATGAGAAGTGTAGGTTCGTCGTCGTCGTCGTCAACCTGCGTCAGATTAACTTGCTCGGCACTCTTAGGCTTGCTGCAGTCCCTAGAGTAATGCATGTACTTGTCGCAGTTGTAGCACTGAACCTGCGACATGTCACGATGCACACCGGACGAGCCACTGTCCTTGCCGTCATGCCCGCCTTTGCTGCTCCCATGGCCGCGTGGCTTGCCGCAATAACAGTTATCACCGCCAAAGGAGCTGTCGCTTTGCTCCCTCTTCTTGATGCACATGAGCCACTCCTCGAACTCCATGCGAAGGACTGTATTGGCTCTTCTTCGGATAAGAGCAACCGCGTACCGGTACTGCTGGTGTCGTCACGCCCGTATCGCTGTTCCACCGATCGAAGCCGACCGGTGAGCTCCTCAAGTGACAACGTGCTTAAATCAAGCAACGTTTCGATTACGATTGCCACCTGGGTGTACCTGGATGGCACAACGTGAAGGAATTTCTTCACTACCTTTTCTTCTTCCACCATGTCGCCGAGGACTCGAAGGTGGTTGATGAGGCTCGTAAGTCTCATGGAGAATTTGTCCACCGTTTCTCCCTCCTTGAACTAGATGTCCTCAAACTCCTTGCGTAGCTGTTGCATGTTTGCCTCGCGGACACAATCCATGCCCATCCTCATCATCTTCATGTCATCCCATGTCTCCTTGGTTGTGTTCTTCACAGCCAACGTGGACAGCATGTCCAGCGTCACGGCTCAGAGGATGGCTGCCAGGGCCATCATGTCCTCCCTCTCGCTGGCGTTGCCGGGATCGATTGCCGCCCATAGTCCTTGCACCCTCAAGTTCACCCTCATCACGAGAGCCCAGTTGGTGTAGTTCGTCGTCGTCAGCATGGGGTAGACGACCTATCCTGTCGTCTCCCTCACGACGTGCTCCTGCACCACCAGCTCGCGTCCTCCCCTTCGTGCCCGCTCCATCCACGCTCCCAGGGCGGAGTACGTGAGCCGGACTGGGATCGCGAGGCCATGATAGCCATGCTCTGATACCAATTGTTAGCCCACTCGCCGACTCGATCGCATGGAACACTCATGTGAGAACACCGGGGACACAAAGTTTTGGTGCTGCTAAACCACACAGCGTTTTCTCCTGTTTTACTCTCCTTTTATTCTGACCAAGTGACCACAAACGATTTCATGCAAAGCAAAAAACACACGCACTAAATGCTCTCCTACTAATTGTGCCCACTAGTACTGAAAACTGAAAAACCAGTAACGCAGCATTGAACGTCATTTAGCTAGCCAGCAATGAACACTAAAACTGAAACATTACTGATAATAAACAAAAATAAACGGATGCAATCAAGGATTAATCAACAACAGTAAATTCTGAGAAGAACTCGCATACTTCATCATTCTCATTGAAGATACCAGCTAAGACAGACATCTGTTGATGCCGCTCCGTCGCCATATTGACCAGCACCTGAGAGAAGATAATTCAACTCAATCCTAAGCTCTTCGCAAAGAAGGCACCATCTCGACACACCATAGCTTCCGCCACTAGAGCTTCCAGTAAAATTTCATACCATTGTGCCGTTGCTGCAGTAAACAAACCTCTGCTATCCCTGATTACAACTCCACCAGCACCACGTGCGCTGCTCGGATGAAAGGCGCCATCAGTAGTCACTTTATGCCATCCCCTTGGCTGCGGCGCCCATTTCTCTATCTGCGGCGCTTTCTTTGGTTTCGCCGGCGACACCATATGAGAGGTTAACAGAGCAGTATCAGTGACCCACTGAACTGCTTGGTCCGGCTTCCATCTAGGCTTGCTATGGCGCCGATCATTTCTAGCAATCCAAATTGCCCACTTGCAATAAGAATAATGGCAGCATCCTCGCACCAACAAATACGCCCAGGTACTAGGGTGTAAATTTGGGAGTTTCACACCTGTAGCCCGCATGCCCTCCCAAAACATCCTTGCCCAAGTGCAACGAAGTCAAAGCACGTCAAATAGTTGGAGATTGCTAAGGAGTACTCGAGCACTTCCTCACCTTGGGTACTCCAATTTTGATCCGTCCGATTTTGCCTTACGATTCGTGCTTCATGTAGCTCCGACGACCAGCAGCGAGACTCCGGCGATGGTCCGGCGAGGTTAGGATTAGGGTTGGGTTCACCGGAGCGTCGGGTATAGAGGGAGGTCGGGGGAGGCAACGGACCAGCGGTGGGTGGCGGTGGTGGCAGGGCGGTGAGGCGGCGGTGGCGTCACCAGTGCCGCAGGTCTGAGAAGGATGGTGGGCGGTGGAAGTCGGCGAGGGTGACGAGACAAGAGCGATTAGGAGGTAGTGGTAGATCTGACGACACTAGCCTCTAGAAGCGAGGAAGAAGGGCAGCAGGGGGGCCTCTCGCCAGGGAGGAGGAAGAAAGGGGGACATGGCGGTGGCTCGCAGAAGAGGTGGAAGAAGGGCAAAGGGAGGGAGGCGGGAATGGCTGTGGCGTAAGAGCCGAAAAATGTAAACTCTATATTATTATGTTTAAAATATTAAGTTGTGCATTTCTGAGCTTTTCTCTGCATTTTTGGCTACTTATTAAAACCTTTCTATATTAAAAACAGCAACAATTGAATTTTCATGAAAAATAAAAGCTGGAAAAATCCTAGAAATAATTTTTGCTAGATACTAGATGGTATGAGGGGGCTCTCCCAAACGTTTCATAATTTTTGGAATTGGTTTGCCAATTTTAAAAATTGAAACACATTTCCAGAATAAAATTTATTAGGAAAAGAAATAAAATCCAAAATTCTTCTTGGGCCGTAAGAGTATCCTTGGCCCAACCCATAGTCACCTTCAGCCCTGCAATGGCCTGTGCACCATCCGCAGCCGAAGCTACCTCCCTCCTCTTCGACTTCCATATCCTTTGCGTGAAATCGTCTTTCCGCCAAGTGTGCCTTCTCTCCGTTTCCTTCCTTCACTATCGCTAACTTGTGGGCCCAAGCCATACCTGTCGAAGGTCATCTTAAACTGCGCATGCCAACACAAAGTCGCGATCGCCTCCGCCCTCCTCAGTCGTGCTGCAGCCGTCATCGCCCACCTCAGCTTGCCATCGCCCACGCGCGCCTATCGTCGCGTGTGTACACACCGTGCCCACGTCAACATCATCGTTCCCACCGTATCCACCCATTCTGACCAAAATCTCTGACCGCGCTCGACCCGTCTTGTCACTGTGTCCCCTTTGCTACCTGGCTTGCACTACACGGGAGTGAAGGAGAGATGCATCGCCCCGCTCGCTCTGTCGTGCCTCCCTCAAGAGAAATTATGCCTAACTCCCATTCTTCTCCTCCCTATTTGAGCCAAACCGCTCGTGTCATCTCGCCGAGCTCACCATTTATGGCTTCCACTCCAAGCATTAGAGCTTAAGGTCTTGGGATTTGCCGGGAATGCCGCTGTCTTCCTTAGTGCCGGCGAGCACGCCACCACGCCATTGCTGCCCTGCTGAGCTTCCTTGCTTGACACACGCGTCCTTTTCCTTCTAGAGGTTCACTCATCTCTTTCCTGTGCTTTTTCTTATAGTTGGAGCCGTGAGGAGCAGAATAACCGTCGTCTTCTCTCTCCGATGTGAACACCCATTTCAAGCCGTCGCGTTCTCTCCTTTCTGGTGAGTTTGGTGTCACAACGTCTGCATCACTTCGTGTTCCAATCCTACTTATGAAAGACCCTCACTCAATGTCATTGTTTTCACAGTGAGTTGTCGAGACCGCGTGCCTTCCCTGTTTCTGCTCGCTGCCGCCATTTCCAATGATTTTCGATGTTTTGTTGAGTCTCAGGTCGATTCCTTCCATTTTGACTATCTTCTGCATGCGTGCAAGCTAACGCGCGTCTTCTCGTAGCTTCTTTCTTGTTGTAGCCTCTTGCCACCATGAAGTCATGGATGTCATCGCCGCTGCCGCCGTCATTGTCACCGCCACCCCTGTTCGCCATTGCTGCACCACCTATGACCATTTTCGTCGCCGTCGACCGTAGTGGTGAACATGTGGTAGCCCCTTAGTGCTAATGCCTTAGTTAGATTTTGGACTTAGCGTCATATGACTAGACTTCACCGTAGCCTCCCATGGGCCGGTGCAACTTCGATGACCATTGGTTAACGTGCCATGCTAGTTAGCATCGTGTTCGCCTGCTGAACCCAGTGTGCCTAGCCCCTGAGCGAGAACCCGCTCATATCGCAGAAGCCGTTGCAGCCCGAGCTGCCCCATCGCCTGCCGACGCTGTTGTCGGCACTCTGTCACCAAGCATCGTCCTCATCACCTTTAGCTTTGTTGGAGTGCCACCGTCCCATTTTCCTGCTTCCCAGGCCCGTGTTGTCACCGCTCCGCCACCGTCGAGCTCGGCCATGGCTGTCGTCACCTCCCCCTGTATCTCTCTCTAGTAGGTGGACCCCACTAGATGGATTAAGTTAGCATTAATGAAGGTAACTAAGTTAGTGAGTCGCTGACGTGTAGGACCGGTAGAGTAATTAATTAGATTTTAATTTGAACCAATTTTAAAAATATGTGTCACTAACACGCGGGACCCACCAGCCCGTAGACTCGTCGTGAACTCGGTTCACCGTGCACCTGACCCCACCTATCAACCTAATGACGCAATAAATCTAGATTTTTCTTTAGAAAGAAAAATAGAAATAAAAAAGAAAATACATGCACAATGTTTTCCCTTTTCTTTTTCTGTATTTTCTTAGTGGAACCAACTTCAAATGCTAATACTTTCGCATTTGAACTCCAAATTGAGTTAAACTTGTTTCTAAAGTTTTATAAAATCATGAGATTTCATAATCTGCTAAAATATTTGAATTTTCTCTATGTTTGAATTTATTTGGATTTTATTTGTGTTACTTGGCTTTTACCGATTAGATACCGACGTTCCGAAAATCTCCGAGATCGATCTTGAGCATGACCAAAAGTTCAACAAGCAATGCAAGCACCCACTTTGGCCATATTGATCCCCATATTTTCACTGTTATGTATGTTGTGTTGGT
The DNA here is from genome assembly GCA_036346255.1 of Ampelocalamus luodianensis. Lineage (NCBI taxonomy): Eukaryota > Viridiplantae > Streptophyta > Magnoliopsida > Poales > Poaceae > Ampelocalamus > Ampelocalamus luodianensis. The sequence continues at coordinate 60,348,908 of CM070621.1, forward strand.
CAATTATGGAAAACACTTGTATATATGTTTAGAGGAGGTCTCTCTGTTATTCTGATTAACAAATGAAAAATAAAAACTTGTTTGACTTGGGCGAGTGTATGTTGAGACCAGTGCGACTGCACAAGATATATCTTGTGGTTTGTGGTTGTGATACGGGCCTAAAAATAGTAAATGCTTCAACTGTTGTTAATTCTTTTCTAGTTAAGGAAGTACTTGTCAGTGCCGAGAGAGGGGGACGGCATGCATGGGAAGTGGCGATGTAGCGGCTACTTGCATGCCGTGCTCGGCGGCACACCAAAAAAGTACGCTAGCCGGCCGTGGGGTAGAGAAAACCTTGCTGTGCAAGCAGTGCATGAGAACAAGGAACAACAACATGGCGTATGCGCATGTGCCTTAGTAGTACATTGGGGATAGCTGAGTGCATGCACACTGCATGGAGCACGGTTGCATCAGTGCGTGATGGATGGTGCGTGAGGAGAGTTGTGTGTTGGCGAGTTGGACTGCATGGATCTGTACCAAGAAACGTCAAGAAGACCGAACGCCAGCAGTGTTTGGGTTTGTACAAACTTAATCCGAATCCATACATGAATTGGAGTGATCATTATTTATACATGCTTTTTAGAATCAACATGAAAATAATTATTTTTGGTAGGTGTGATTTATTTAAGTGTTTAGGAGTTTGGAGTCAAGGACCTGTGTGTGCACAGTTTTGTCAGGCCTGAGTCCAATAAATATTTTAGTCGGTTTGTGGACTTGACAAACCAGGTTGCATAGGAGTCAGATTAGGATGTGTGTGCGCGTGTGTAGCCCTATAAAGACTAGGTGCTGTGCCCGTGTGAGGGGGATGCATTGAATAGAGTTTAGAAAAATCGCCTGATGGCGGCCATATCGTGTTTGTTGCTTCTGTGAATTTCGTTTGTGGGAATTCATCCTTGTCGGTGGGATTGATTCTTCACAATCCTTTTCGCCTACCGATCAATTGATCCATCTTTGCTGTTCGTGGGCTGTGCACACGGGTAGGAAGAGTATATCGAGGGTTTGGGTGTGCAACAATCATAGTTGCAGCTGAACCCATCTGATTAAATTGGTTCCTCGTTCGATCAAAGAAAAGGCAGCTGCTGCTTGTTTGGGAAAAAGCTTCGTTGATTTCCCTGGTGCAAGCCGAGGTGACTACTCCCTGTTACTTCGCTGCTGCGGATAGAGATTAGTGCTACTACTTGCAGACTTTCTTGCTGAGTATATCAGGAAACAAAGTGCTATTCTCTGTGGCTGTTGCGTCGAAGGATAATTGGGGCTGCTGGAGTTCATTCCGAGTAGAACAAGAATTTGGCCGTGAGTGTATCTACACGTCCTTATTGCCATTTGGTGCTGCGTATACGAGCAAGAGCTGTTGTTTGTTCAATGTACTGTGAGCCAACTAGCGTACAAATTAGGATTATTCGAATTTGTGTCATATCAGGTTGTCTCGCCTAGGTTGCTAAGGACCGATCTATTGTGCCATAGACCAAAGTAAATTTGTACAACCACATGTGTCTCGTATGGAGAGGCCCTAACATAATAAGTTATCATGTTCTGGAAATCAAACTGCATGTGCAGATTGTATGTTGGAATTGGACTAGTGCGGACATGGAAGGTATCCATTGTTTGAAGGGGCTTTGCGAGAACTGCAAAGCTTGCCAACACAACGTATGAGTTCTTAGGATTTTGGAGAGCTCTCCATATCTTAAGGTATCATAGCGTGGTTTGCTACTAGAACTGGTAATGTAAAAGTTTTGTCATGAACTCTCAAATCGGATACCTTTGGTATCGCGTGACATGGTTTACATGGTTGGATGTTTATGTCATGTTGGTAACGACGTAACGTTCTGCAACCTCTGCAGAGTGTAAATCTATTCGAATAGTCGATCCTGGTTATAGACACCACTTGGTTATATCCATAATAAGTAGTGTTATGTTTTGCAAAATGATTTGGGTAATATATGGATAGGGACTCCATGCATAGCTTATTTGGCAAAAGAACTTTGCTACTGTTTTGACTTTATAGCAGCAAGCCACTTGTTTCAATTATGCTATTTATGCTTTATTATTATTTGGTTATCAATGTTAAATACTTTTACACTTGACGATTGTAGTCTATTACTCTCTATTGCAAATGGAAACTCACTTTGTGCAAAAATAAACTAGATAGGCTAGCCACCTTTGTCTCAGATTGCATACTATATAATATTTGCTTAAAAGTCTTGTGGAGTATAACTTTGCACTTACAATTATTTATTGAACAAATTCAGAAGATGTGGAGGACGACCCATTAATTGAATACTTTTATGTTGTGGATTTTGGCGATGTTGACACCGATTAATAGGGCTTAACCCCAGTGAATTGCCTGTTAGAGGGCTAAGACATAGTTGCTGGTTTTTGGTGCATATTTTATCATTTTTACCACTACAAGCTTTATGATATGTGAACTATTTGGCCAGTCGGCCCATATGCTGGAAAATCTGGTCGTGTATGACTTAATTTTGATTGTTTATCTATATTGTGGTACTCTGTTTTATGCATGGTATATGTACTAAACAAATAGAACAATGTATATGCATAGTATATGTATTTATCATTTGTTTTACCTTTCCCTTTGTTTTGCATATCATGAATAGCACAACAACAGCAAGCATTCATGATCATATATAATGTAGGCATGTCAACACTCCTTTCATCCCCATCAAAAATGCATGAACTCGCTAAATCACACGCTATGATAGTTTCACTTGACCACGACCAAAGTGGAGATGATCTCCCTGCCATTCAATCAAGAACAAACAAGAAAATTAATAGGGAAAAACACAATTCTAAGGGGGGTAGCAATCAGCTAGCACAAACCCTATAACAATGATTCAAAGCAATCTGAAATATCATGACTTTTCGTGGTGCCACAGTGCGGCGCCCCTCCCTAGGGTATTAAGGATGTGTGGGACACTCCCCCCCCCCCCCTCCCCCACGCATGCGCAAAGCTTAAACTAACTCTTTTTGGCCCAAGTGACCAAATTGGCTTCTAAGCTGAATCTGAAAACTAAATTGCTTTAAAACGTGAAAAATAGTTCTAAAATAGATACATGGTCCATTTAGGACATCTCAAGTTACATGGCATGCAAGCCCATTTAATTCCATGTGAACTCCTCAATTGAGTTAGATCGCTCATTTCAACCTTTTAAGCTCTTTCGGTCCAAATTGAGTAGTTGACTTAGATTCCATCAATTCTAGCTACATAGGCTTGTTTTGGACTTCCCTTGGACATTGGAGAGGTGAAGGTGGGCTTAGGTGGCCGCATGGATCTCCCTCCCTTCTTGGCTTGGCTGCATGGGCCTCCCCTCTCTTTAGCTGGGCTATCTCATGGACTCCATTCGGCTTGCTTCCTCCTTGCTAGTCGCTTGGAGGGTCGTGGCATTCGCTTGTGCTCTCTTTTTCTTCTCTCTTGAGCCTACCTCCCTATGGCTTGCACTATTTTTAGGGCGTCCAGCATACCTACATTCACACAAGCAAAGTCGTAGTCGCATTCTATCAAGCAAACTATAATTATGAATATTAAGTTAGCTTTAACCTTGTGATAGTGTTTTGAATCTTGATGTGTAGATATGTATATCATAAAGCTGGGGCAATCCTCATCAGATGAGATCCTTTGGATCTTAGATCCAATGGCTCAAAATTCGAGGACCCACTAGCAAAAAAATACAACCGTCTAGACACCTCCCAAATAGTTTTATCACCAGCGCAAAGGACGATCAACCGCTACAAAATTTATCTGATCTTCATCAAAACATAGTGGGTTGAGAGCTATCAAAATGCTTTGTTTTCTTTTCATTTGCCAATTGTTTGGAGAGAGAAGAGGACGAAGCGGCAACTTTCTTCAGGAACATTGTAATATCTCGTTTCTGTTTGGTAAGAAAAACAATGCGGATTTAAATTCGAGTTCAAATTAAAAGAAGAAATCTCCGGCGTTTCGCCTGTTCTTCCAGTTTTGGGCCTGGGCCTTTGGCCAGCAGACCCAAGAGAAGGCCTTATGGGCTGGAGGGGCAGCCATGGGGCCCATGAGGGGAGCAGCCGCACTAGAGATGGGCCCAAAGGCCCATCTTGTGGCCGGCCAAAGGGGCCTCAAACCCTAGCACCTCCCCACCTCTCCCACTTTTCCCACTCCTCCCTCCTATGGCTGCGGCCCCCTTCCACCCTCCTCTCTTCCCCCTCACGCCCCTGCCCCTAGGAGCCGCCCCCATCCTCCTTGGTTGCTGGTCCCTGCTGGTTTGCCTCCCCAACCTGCCTTCGGACCTTCTCCCGCTGCCGGTTGCGCAAGGAAATTGAGGAGGACAGCACCTTGCTTGGGGCAAAAGAGGTGAGAAGGAGGGAGATCATCTTCTCCGAGGGTCTTCCGCCTACTTCCTGGTTGCTGCAAAGGTATCGGATGCCGACCCTCGTCTTTTGATTAGTGGTAGAGGCGATTTGATGCATATTTGGTTAGAACGTATTACTGCGAGCAGAATTCGTTTCTGACCAGAATGTTGCGTGGACTGTTTCGTGACTTTAGAGGCCGAATCAGGAGTTTGGGTCTCCTGGAGAGTTGTAGGTCTTGTTCTTAGCTTTCGGTGGACGCCAAGATCACCTCATTCCGACTTTCGAGTCAAAAGTTATGATAGATTTACTATCTGCTGTCCAGAATCCTGACGAGAATTAGCAGTCTCTGTATAGGTTGATTTATGGCCTAGTTAGAGGGTGATTCAGAGGTCTTGCCCATAACAAATTTTGAAGGTGATATCACTAGATTTCAGGATTGATAAAGAACACTTCATTTGGAGTTATAGATCAAAAGTTATGCACTTTTCATTGTGACTGTCCAGATTGTATGTTAGCCTGTCCAGATTGTATGTCAGTTTCTATCTTTAGTTTTGACCCGTGTGCCACTTTTTGTTAAAGGCAAAATTTGAATGTCGTGCCAACTAGTTTATTGTAGGTAATTTCATAACCTTTTCAGGTTGTTAAAGAACGCTCAATTCGGAGTTGTAGATTAAAAGTTATGGTTGTTTTAGTATTGCTGTCCTGTTTGTTCAGACAGAAGCTGTGCTGCTGTTTTGTTTTCTTTATTAGAGTAGTTTATTGGCCGAATTGGGAAATCTCATCAACTTGAATGTTATAGATATGTTCGTTAAGATGAGGTAGGATCTGGACTCATCTCATTTCGAGTCCCATGTCATTAACTACTGTCATTTTCGTGCTGCTGTCCCGACACGTTTTTGGGTTGCAGCCTGTTTTTCAGATTAGGTTTTATGGCGATTCCTTGGGAGTTCAAGGGGGGTATTGTAGACTTTTAATTCGGGTTGGATTCTATGTTGTTCTTATTTCGGTTATTTAATTGTTTAGCCACGAGGCTACGGGTTTGGGAGCGCCATCGTTGCTCGCTAACGCACGCAACGCTGAAGGCAAGTACTTTGTTGCTTTTGAGTGTTGTGATTGTGAATGTTTTCATGAATATAGTGTGACATATTGTGTTACCGAGATCTTGAATTGGTTATGTTCTTTCATTATGTGGAGTATATCTTGAGAGATGGTATTATCACTGTTCATGTTCATATCATGCATCCTTTTATTCATGTTATGTCCACGGAGTGGATTGTAAGTCCCACCATTCCAATGTGGGCAAATTTGGACATTGTCATGTCCGTCCACGGAGTGGATTGAAAGACCCATCAATTCCAAGATGGGCACGTAAGACCCATCAATTCCGGTATGGGCAGCTTTGGACACCTATATGAAACGTTCTTCATATAGGACTTGGATCCCGCACTTTTGTTAAGGTGCGGGCTTAAATGAACACCGACGGTGTGTCACTCACTATACCAGATATGCATGTGTGCAGTCCATCCTGATTACATTCATTCATTTCATGTTTTCATAAGTGTTCACTCGATGCAAGGTTCGCATTCTTAAATGGTGATGTCCTGTTTGTATATGTGTTCTTTCTCTTTCACTTTGCATTTGCTTGAGTCATGGACTCACTCTTGCGTTGTTTGTTTATTTTAGGTAACCCCGATGTTGGCTCACTTGGGAGGGAGTAGACACGCACTACTCGTTCACATCATCCCATTCATGTTCAAGATTAAATTTAGTTATATCTTACATTCGTTAATGATGAACTGTAATAATTAAATTATAATTGGTGAAGGAAGGATACCTTCTCCACATGGATGTTGATTTATTACTGTAACACCCCAGCCCAACACTGAGCCTAGAATGCCACTATACTACCTTTTCAACTAATATTCATTAGCACACTATAAAGTTTCAGCAACCAAAGCATTAAAATAGTCCAACAACGGGGCACAATAGATCATGAATAATGACTTATCAAGCATGTATGAAAAAAAACGAGGGAAACATAGCAAGATAATAAGAACGAGGGAAACATAGCAAGATAATAAGTCTAAAGCAACACCAAACCAGTAAATCCAAAACATTGGAACAAATTAGACTAGTCCAAAACATTCATCTAGGCTTATTCAATTTCTAACATGTTCTAACAGTAGTCCAGTGATCATGAATCAAGTGGTTCTCATGGCAAATAATCATGTGTCTGAAGTATGAAACTATTCCATGTGCTCTAGTCCCTCTCAAACGTGGCACCCTCAACGATCACCTAAAAACAACAAAGAAACAAGGGTGAGTCCACGACTCAGCAAGTACATCAGTTCACAACGAGCAATGATAAATCAACAGCATTCAATAACTTCATTATCATCACATGTCCTTCTATGAATATTCTCATGCCATTCTTTTCTCTTTGTTTTTCACACACATTCATCTCATATATCAATGCAACCCTACTCTACATGTCCACATGCACTTCTTTCGTGTATACCGGTATAGCATGAGTGAACGCTCGCGACAACGTTCACTCTCAAGCCCGCTCCTCCTCGAGGATCGGGGACCTCCTCCACTCCCGTGGAGTTGTGATCAATCATGATCACCTGCTCATATGCAGAGATGCTTATGAATGCAAAAATGCATAATTTCATCATGCTCATCATATCAATTTACTTCATGTTCACCAACAAGATATAGTCATACCATTCCATTGCTTGCAATTAAATAAAAATAAAAGCACAACAATAATGGTAATGCACGATAAAGAAACACAGTGATCAATCATTGATCGCTGTCTACTATGCACTTGCCTTTACTAGTTGTGACGCACGGTTTGGCTAGAAGATGGCAACAAGCACGACGTCTCTCCTACAATAAATACTCAAATTTCAATACAAGCTACAACACCACAAGAATAATAATTAATTGACATCATTCCTACATGTCTCCCAAATCCACAACGCTTCCCTAATACCGAACCGTCACCCCTTGCTGTCTCAACAAAACATGCTAGCTCCTCTCTCTCTCCTTTAATATTACAGAGAAATACATAAATACGAAGCATGCAACACTAACTAGCTATTGTCTCATCTTTACTGTTTAAACATGCATGTATACAATACTACACCCAAACTAGATAACTACTAATTAGCATTCTTTAATTAATCTCTCTCTTCCCTACTAATTCAGATTATTGAACCTCACGCAAACAGAGCAATCTACACTATTAATTGTTTTCTAGCACTAGCAGCCAAAAGAAGCTAACACTAATTAAGATAAACCTTGGATACATGCAACATCTCTCTCCCTGCATACTTCAATTAAATATTCATAGCCATGCATCCCATCCATCCAATTAATTAATCAAATAGTGGATGCATCTCCAACTAAATAATCAAAACAGTGCATACATCTCCAATTAATTGATCAACCCGTGCATGCACCTCCAATTAAATAATCTTGGTAGTACACCTTCAACTAGTCATGGCAGCACACAAATATCTAGTCAACTCTAGCAGCCACTAATGCTAGCCACCAACGCCGGTTGCAAACATTCAAAAGAGTGCTCATCTCATTAAATAACCGAAGCCGAGCAAGGAACAGAGAACAAATCGAAGACTTCCGCGCGGCACACTGCAGCTGACCGCATGCGCGTGGCAAGAAAACACGATCGCGCCGGCCGAGTGGCAATCCCGCGCCCACGCGTTGGCGGCTAGCACCAGGGCGAGCGAACGCGCGCTGGTCGATCGTGGGCACAGCGAGGCGCGTGCAGCGCTGGTGCGCACTCACACTCACGCGAACCGCTGGCACGTGGTGATGGACACGCTCGATCACCAGCGATGCGCGCCGACGGCTGGTGCTCCCGAGTGCGGCAAAGTAACAAGGCGGCTGCACCGCGCGCGCGGGAAATAGAAAAGTGGCTAGGGTTTCTAGAATCCAATTCCCCCACGATCCTTTTAAAAGGCATACTCAACTCCTCCCTAAAAACTCTAAAGTAACCTGATTTCACGATTCCTTTTATCTAATTTCACATGGGTCCTCAAGAGGGTTATTTCGGATATTACATTCTACCCTCTTAACCGAATTCGACCGAATTCTACTCGCGTTCTACACAAAGAACAATCACAACTGAAATTAAACGACAAATCACACATACCCGACGTGAACAACTCCGGATATTGCTCGCGCATGTGAGACTCCAACTCCCAAGTCACCTCTCTCTCGGACTGATGCGTCCACAGCACCTTGACGTATACCAACGTCTTGTGCCTCAGCACTCGCTCGGACCTCTCTAGAATACGCACCGGACGTGACTCAATTGTGATGTCTTGCTCAATTGTCAACGGCTCCAATGAAATCTCATGCTCTGGGTCTCTCAAAAACTTCCTCAGCATCGAGACGTGAAACACATTGTGAACCCCACGCATGGACTCAGGAAGGTCCAAGCGGTAAGCCGACTTCCCAATTCTTGCAATAATCGGGAACGGTCCAACATACCTCGGGCTAAGCTTCCCTTTGGTACCAAACCGGACAATGCCTTTAGTGGGAGACACTCTCAAGAGCACCTGATCACCCACTGCAAACTCCAAGTCACGCCTCCTCACATCTGCATAGCTTTTCTGTCGCTCAGCCGCTAGCGCGATTCTCGCCTCACCATGGCCACGCGCCAATGGTCTTCAATCCACCGACCCAGCGCTTGTCACCCATCGCATCCCAACAAAGTGGCGATCTACACTTCCTCCCATACAGAACCTCGAATGGTGCGGCTCTAATACTAGAATGGTAACTATTATTATAAGCAAACTCTGCAAGTGGCAACTGATCCTCCCAACTACCCTTCCAAGACAGAACACAAGTCCGCAACATATCCTCCAAGGTCTGAATAGTGCGCTCTGACTGCCCATCTGTTTGAGGGTGAAACGCCGTACTAAGACGAAGCTGTGTGCCCAACGCACTCTGTAGACTCTCCCAGAACTTAGAGACGAACTTCGCGTCCCTGTCAGAAATGATGGTCTTTGGCACACCATGCAGTCTCACTATTTTACGCACATAAATAGGAGCTAGATCACTCGCTGAACTTGTCGTGCGGATAGGAATGAAGTGCGCAGACTTGCTGAAACGATCCACTACTACCCAAATCGCATCCTTCCTCGCGTGAACGAGGTAATGCCACCACAAAGTCCATAGAGATATCATCCCAAGGCCACTGGGAACCTCCAAAGGCGCAACAACCTGCGCAGACGCTTATGCTCGGCTTTCACTTGCCGACAAACACCACAAGAAGCCACATAATTAGCAACGTCCACTTTCATTCTTTTCCACCAAAAATTTTGTTTCAGATCTCGATACATCTTAGTCTCACCAGATGAACGAGTAATGAGTACGATGAGCCTCCTCAAGATATCATCCTTGACCTCGCCTTTGTGGCACACAAAGGCGCCTTTAAACCGCAAAGAACCAGATTCGTCCATGCTGAAATCTCCCTCTTTGCCCTCATCCAGACGCTTTCTGACCTCCTGCAATAACCGGTCACTCTGTTGCGCTTCCCTCACACGGTCGGGAATAGCTGACTCAAGGATCAACTGTGTCTCTACATGCGCCGTGCCCGCATAGCAATAGGATATCCCCATGTGATTAAAATCAGCCATGAGGCAATCTAGAGTAGCGGGAGTCGCCTTGCGAGAAAGAGCATCAGCAACAACATTGGCCTTGCCTGGATGATACTGAATGGTAAGATCATAATCCTTGATCAATTCCAGCCACCTCTGTTGCCTCAAATTCAGATCCTTCTGGGTAAAGATATACTTGAGACTCTTGTGATCTGTGAAAATATCACAAGACTCACCATAAATATAATGCCTCCAAATCTTGAGAGCAAAGACAACTGCAGCCAATTCCAAGTCATGAGTGGGATAATTCTGCTCGTGCTTCTTTAACTGCCTCGACGCATAAGCAATCACCTTACCGTCTTGCATAAGCACACAACCAAGACCCACTCGAGATGCATCTGAAAAGACTGTGAAACGCTTTCCTAGCTCAGGAAGAGTGAGAATAGGAGAAGTCACCAACCTCTCCTTCAAAGTGCTGAAACTGCGCTCACACTCATTAGTCCATTGGAATCTCACACCTTTCTGAGTAAGCTTAGACATCGGTTTGGCGATGATAGAGAAATCCTGCACAAAACGCCGATAGTAACCAGCTAAGCCCAAGAAACTCCTCACCTCCTTCACATTAGTCGGCCTCTTCCAATCCACCACTGTAGAGACCTTGCTAGGATCAACAGCAATGCCCTGAGGATTTATCACATGACCCAGAAAACCCACTTCTGAAATCTAGAACTCACATTTCTTCAACTTGGCATAGAACTTGTGTTCCCTCAAAGTCTCTAATACTAGCCTCAAGTGACGCTCATGATTCTCATTGGTCTTGGAATAGATAAGAATATCATCAATGAACACCACCACGAAATCATCTAGATACTCGTGCAACATACTGTTCATGGTCTCCATAAAAACGGCAGGTGCATTAGTCAGTCCAAAAGACATAACTTTATATTCATAATGCCCATACCTGGTGGAGAAAGCTGTCTTCTCTACATCCTCGCTCACGCACACGGATTTGATTATACCGATCGAGATCAATCTTGGAGAACACTGGCTCCACTCAATCGTCAAACAAATCCTCAATGCAGGCAATGGATATTTGTTCTTGATTATAATCGCATTAAGCGCACGATAATCAACACACATACGCCAATCGCCATCCTTCTTCTCTGTGAATAGAACAGAGCTCCCATGGCGAAACACTACGCTGATCAAACCTTTAGCCAACAAATCGTCCAACTGCTTCTTCAACTCATCCTGAAACGGACGTGCGAGTCGATATGGAGACAACGAGATGGGTCGAGTGCCCGGAACAAGATCAATGCGAAACTCCACGTCTCGCGCAGGTGGCATGCCCTAAGCTCACCGGAACACATCGGGATAATCACTAACCACCAGAATCTCCTCAATCTGCGAAGCCACGCTTAGTTTCTCAGCAAGAGCTAAGAGAAGTCCGTTTTCACCGCACGACGACGGAAACAATCGGCCAACACCGAAAGAGAGCGCGAGGCGCACTCTGAAAGGTCAAAGTCTCCCTGCACGAGTGCGCGAGACCGTCCTACGAAACAGGATATCACGGCTCGGTAAGAGTGCAACCAATCCATGCCCAAGATAACATCAAAGGTTCCAATCGAATGACCATCGATTCGCCGTGAACTTCTCTCCATCGATAACAATAGAGCACCCGGACAAACAAAGGAGCTCGCAATGATACCCCGGAGAACTAACCAACACCGATCGAGAAATCAATTGCATACTGGGTTTGCTTTCCTAGCAAACACCGTCGAAACAAACGAATAGGTAGCCCCTGAATCAAAAAGGACTAAAGCATCAAACGAATCCACAAGCAAAGTACCTGTCACCACGTCAGGACGTCCCGCGGACTCCGCGGTAGGCATGGCGTACACTCCAGGTGGTGCCACGGCGAGAGAAGATGGCGCTGGGGTGGCGAGAGCCCCGACAATCTACTGTGGTGGTGCAGGTAAAGCTGGTCGTGCAACTCGAAGCGGCGCCGAGGCGCGATCGCTAGTAGTACCACCGAGGCACCCAAGCTGAAGGAAGGGGTGGCGCAGAAGGAGCAGCCATCATCTGGACAGATCCTCGAATGGGACCCACTGAAGAAGAAGCTGGCACAGGCTCCCACTTGATCACACTAGCGGGGTTCTGGCGACACACCCGCTCCTTGTGACCCGGTCGGCCACACTGACGGCAATCTCCCGTCCAAGAGCACTCAGCAGCACGGTGTCCATCACCACACTTGAAGCAAAGCATGCCCTGCCCTGGGACAGGACGAAGAGCTGGAGTACCTGCAAAAGAACGATGCGCCGAGGAAGAAAATGGCCTCGACTGCTTAGACTTGGAGGATTGTGGTCCTCCCTTAAACTTCTTGAAAGCAGGTCGCTGAACAGACCCACTCCCCTCACCAGAGCTCCTCTTCTGGTCACCACCAGAAGCAATAAGTCAACTAGAGGCCTGTTGTCCCTTAGCGAGCTGCATCTCCAACTCCATACCACTGGCTTGCTCCACAACAGAGCTGAAGTCGCGAAGTGGAGTGGCTCCCAACACGTGTCGGTACTCAGAATTGAGACCCCGACGGAACCTCTTGGCCTTCTGAAGATCATCGTTCGCCACCGAAGGGACAAAACGGACCAAGTTGTTGAACTCAGCCTCATACTCAGCAATGGACCTCTTCCCCTGAACAAAAGTCGTCAAGGCAACCTCCATCTTCTCAGTGAAGGAGTAGGGGTAGAACTTTGCCTTGAATTGATCAACAAAATCCTCCCAAGTGACTGGCCCCTGAGCGGCGGTCCTCGAAGACAACACGCTGTCCCACCAAATGTCCGCTTGCCCTTTTCAGCTGAAAGGCTACAAAACGGACCCTCTGAAGTGAGGACAGCTCCAAAGCCCCAAACTGCCTCTCCATATAGCGCAGCCAGTCCGCTGCCTGGACCGGTGTGCCCGACCCGTCAAACGGATCCAACCTCAGCCCCATCCACTCTCGAAGCGTCATCCGTGCCTCAGGTGCAGGTGGAGGAGCGACAGGAGCAGCGACAGATGCCGTAGCAGCAGGGGCTGCCGGCGCCTGTTGACGAAGAGCACGGATCTCTCCCACCAACTCTCTCAGCAAAGCGGGGGTCTCATCTTGGCCCCCAACTGGAGGCGGGTTAACGGCAACGCCCTCCCTCGCAGTTCCGTTCCCCTCAGCTACTGACTCAACTGCCACAGGAGGTGGCTCCACGGAACCACGCTCGCGGCCCCGACCTCCACCACGGCCTCCACGACCGCGGCCACCACGACCACGTCCTCTACCTCTCGGCATATCTATCAACCACAACCAACAACACACAATAACCTCAAAGGTCAATATCAAATCATGCATCAGTATACAACATAGCAAAAGCGTAAAAGCGATACTCATCCCACCCTCTAACTTAGTGTGCACTAGTGTGTCAAGATTTTAATTTAGTTTACCATTAGCAAATTTTAGTTGTTTTATTAACCACAAAACAAATTTGAGCAATTTTAGGTTACCTAAGTTGTTAATCTATTCACCACGGACCTAAAGCCCGCTCTGATACCAACTGTAACACCCCAGCCCAACACTGAGCCTAGAATGCCACTATACTACCTTTTCAACTAATATTCATTAGCACACTATAAAGTTTCAGCAACCAAAGCATTAAAATAGTCCAACAACGGGGCACAATAGATCATGAATAATGACTTATCAAGCATGTATGAAAAAAAACGAGGGAAACATAGCAAGATAATAAGAACGAGGGAAACATAGCAAGATAATAAGTCTAAAGCAACACCAAACCAGTAAATCCAAAACATTGGAACAAATTAGACTAGTCCAAAACATTCATCTAGGCTTATTCAATTTCTAACATGTTCTAACAAAGAGTCCAAAGATCATGAATCAAGTGGTTCTCATGGCAAATAATCATGTGTCCGAAGTATGAAACTATTCCATGTGCTCTAGTCCCTCTCAAACGTGGCACCCTCAACGATCACCTAAAAACAACAAAGAAACAAGGGTGAGTCCACGACTCAGCAAGTACATCGATTCACAACGAGCAATGATAAATCAACAAAGATTCAATAACTTCATTATCATCACATGTCCTTCTATGAATATTCTCATGCCATTCTTTTCTCTTTGTTTTCACACACATTCATCTCATATATCAATGCAACCCTACTCTACATGTCCACATGCACTTCTTTCGTGTATACCGGTATAGCATGAGTGAACGCTCGCGACAACGTTCACTCTCAAGCCCGCTCCTCCTCGAGGATCGGGGACCTCCTCCACTCCCGTGGAGTTGTGATCAATCATGATCACCTGCTCATATGCAGAGATGCTTATGAATGCAAAAATGCATAATTTCATCATGCTCATCATATCAATTTACTTCATGTTCACCAACAAGATATAGTCATACCATTCCATTGCTTGCAATTAAATAAAAATAAAAGCACAACAATAATGGTAATGCACGATAAAGAAACACAGTGATCAATCATTGATCGCTGTCTACTATGCACTTGCCTTTACTAGTTGTGACGCACGGTTTGGCTAGAAGATGGCAACAAGCACGACGTCTCTCCTACAATAAATACTCAAATTTCAATACAAGCTACAACACCACAAGAATAATAATTAATTGACATCATTCCTACATGTCTCCCAAATCCACAACGCTTCCCTAATACCGAACCGTCACCCCTTGCTGTCTCAACAAAACATGCTAGCTCCTCTCTCTCTCCTTTAATATTACAGAAATACATAAATCTGAAGCATGCAACACTAACTAGCTATTGTCTCATCTTTCTTGTTTAAACATGCATGTATACAATACTACACCCAAACTAGATAACTACTAATTAGCATTCTTTAATTAATCTCTCTCTTCCCTACTAATTCAGATTATTGAACCTCACGCAAACAGAGCAATCTACACTATTAATTGTTTTCTAGCACTAGCACCAAAAGAAGCTAACACTAATTAAGATAAACCTTGGATACATGCAACATCTCTCTCCTCGCATACTTCAATTAAATATTCATAGCCATGCATCCCATCCATCCAATTAATTAATCAAATAGTGGATGCATCTCCAACTAAATAATCAAAACAAGGCATACATCTCCAATTAATTGATCAACCCGTGCATGCACTCCAATTAAATAATCTTGGTAGTACACCTTCAACTAGTCATGGCGCACACAAATATCTAGTCAACTCTAGCACCACTAATGCTAGCCACCAACGCGGTTGCAAACATTCAAAAGAGTGCTCATCTCATTAAATAACCGGCCGAGCAAGGAACAGAGAACAAATCGAAGACTTCGCGCAGCGACACATCGCAGCCCGCATGCGCGTGGCAAGAAAACACGATCGCCGGTGAGTGGCAATCCCGCGTCCCGCGTTGGTCGCTAGCACCGGGCGGCGAGAACGCGCTGCTGTCGATCGTGGGCACAGGAGGCGGCGAGCGCCGTGCGCACTCACACTCACGCGAACCGTGGCACGTGGTGATGGACACGCCGATCACCAGCGATGCGCGCCGACGGCCGGTGCTCCCGAGTGCGGCAGGCGAACAAGGCGTTTGCACTCGCGCGCACGGGAAATAGAAAAGTGGCTAGGTTTCTAGAATCCAATTCCCCACGATCCTTTTAAAAGGCATACTCAACTCCTCCCTAAAAACTCTAAAGTAACCTGATTTCACGATTCCTTTTATCTAATTTCACATGGGTCCTCAAGAGGGTTATTTCGGATATTACAATTACTGCGTGTGAACCTTCTTTATTGATGATCGTATTAAATAACTTAGAAGGTGAAGGAAGGATACCTTCACCATGTCCTGTTTAATTTAATGTCGTCTTTAGTTGAAATACTTAGTTCAAATTCTTACGCATTATGGATGTATGTTAGATGTTTTAGGTGACATCCGGCTTCGAATAGCCGAGTGTTACGATTGGTATCGAGCGGGCTTTAGGTCCGTGGTTAATAGAAAAATATTAAATTGACACACTTTGTACGATGGGTGGGGTTGGGAATTACATTGCTTTCGCATTATCCGTTGTTATGTTTCATTTTGTTGAGCAATTGTTGAATTGCTTCGTACTATCATCCTTGTTGGTAATATATGATCCGCTATGTTATTCAATATCTATGAACTAATAATATGATTGTCATGAGATGATCCTATATATTCATAGTTGAGTATTTTGGTGAAGCGTGTTGTTATCGGATGATAAGAAGTGGAGGTCGTGGTTGTTACTCGGATTCACTGAGTTACACCACCGCTCGATGCGTGGTTAGAGGAGTAGTTACCAGAGTATCATCGTTTCGTACTAAGTATGAGTTACTTTAGAAAGTTGTTCTCTTCTTTCATTTCGAATTTGGCAATTCTTGTCTGTGGTGGTTGATGAATTTCTCCGGTTTGTGGTCCATGATAGTTATGGTTTTCCATAGATCCCTCTTGGTTCTCTGAAACAATTATTGCTTTTCGACTGTTGAGTTGCTTTTACTACTTATGATCGTTGTCAATTGGCAAGATTGATGTTTTCATGGTTGCTCCTTATTTCTCATTGAAAAAGAATGACTCATTTACTCGTTTGATAGCTTGGTTAGTGAGGGTTTTCCGCTGTAAGTTCGTTTGCATAAGAAAGCTTTGGCTTTATGCGTTTCTTTTGGATTACTTCGAGCGTTGAGATTTGAAGTCTCTCTTTTGCTGTAGTAAGGTGTTAGAATCCCTTTTGTGATGTCTTGCCATGCTTAAATGAGAAGTTATAACTAAGCGAATAGATTGTTACGATATGAGTTATCAAGTTGGGTTATTAGCATGGTGCAAATCAGTTATTCTTAACTACCATCCATGAGAGTGAAATTGATTAAATTGAAATATCCTTGTATTTGATTCATGGTGTATGTTAAATAAAGACTGTCCATATCCATTCAGAACCTATAGATCTTACATAAGAGCTAGATTTATCTACTTCCTAGTATGTTAAAATTGTTGAAACTTGTATGAAGGACCAGATGGGTGCTGGTGTATCGATTCATGAAACCTTGTTTATAGAAAATTATGTTAGTGAATCTTTAATCATGTTTTGAAATGATTTCTGAACAAAGGTGAAATATGAATCTATGTTTACATATGGTTATGTGGTTGCAAATGGAATTAGTCTTGTATGTACACACATGATAAATACCATCATCGATTGTTAATGAGCGTCAAGAAGGTGCTAAGCAACACCAATAGTTGAGTAGATTAATTTCGTAAGTAGTCTTTGCTATCGTGCCTTGTGATATTGATATTGCTTAGCATAATCTTGTTATAATAAATTTGTTTCAACCTTGTGGTTGTATTCCCTTTGGGAAGTTTTAGGATGGAGTAATAAAGTTTGATGATTCTCAAGACTAGTGTATGTTGTCGATGTTATTAAATCGTCAAAATTGTGAGAATGAGGTTAATTCTCGTAGTAATTTGATCACCTATGGTGATATTCTCTAAATGATCAAATTTCAAGTTTTATGTTCATGATCTTTTGAGGTTCGAGCTTTTATGTGGTAAATGAAGCTTATCGAGTAACGTTATGTTGCAAAGTTACAATGGTTCTTGATGATGCAAGTGCTTGATTTTGAATACTTATTTGTTCTTATCTCATTAAGGTTCGATATTCTATTCTTGTGAGGCTTATGCGTTCAACTGTGGACTCCACTTATGTTCTGTGAGTTCATTGCTTAATTGGTTTCTTCTCTTGGTCCCATGTTCAAGTAGTGGTGGATGAGTTTTCTAGTTGGTGAAAATCGTTTCCATTTGTCTCTTCTTTTGAGAAAGAATCAATTCATTCTTTTCACGTGGGGTCTTTTGAAGTGTTTTCTAATTGTTGTTGTGAAATTGATGTTAATACCCATAGTAATTTGATCGCCTTTGGTGATATCGTTCGATGAGAATAATTCAAGTTTAGCTTTGTGATATTTTCTTTGAGCCCATGAATCATCCGTAGCTGAAATTATTTTAAATAAATTAAGGTATTGGATTGTCCTGTTGTTTCTTAAGAGATTTGTGTGATTTAATTTTAAAGGCTCTTTGTCTGAGTTGGCAACGTGAGGTTGCAATCAAAGAACTTATGTTGGTTCCTTTAAGAGGAGAATAATCTACTTGCGTTTCGCGAAATCAGTAATTGGAAATATTTGAGTTTGGTGGTGAGATTATTTGGATCTCATGTTTCTTGTGTAGTTGAACTGTTTCGAACAAATATGACGTATTGAAGATTTTCATTGGTTCTTAATTAGTCCTTGTGGTTTGGACTAAAGATCTTATCTTGTGCGTTGTGGCAAAGCGATGTTAGTCAAAGAATTAATTTGAGTGTTAAGGGAAAGAGTGCAGAGGAATATTTGAGAATTTGAGTCAAGTTTTGTAACTTGTAGTTATTCGAATTGTTCATAAACTTTTACTCTTTTCACTCAAGAGTTGTCGAGTTTCAATCGCAATGTCATTTTTCTTATTAGTGGTTATTTGCTATTCCCTTTTCGAGGGATGCGTGCCCTCATTGTGAACTCAACTTTCGTTTTTCCGATCTTTATTACAGTTATTTCTTTTGGTTTTGTGCTCACCGTGAGCAGTAACATTTTCTGTGTGGTGAAATTTGTTCTTATTCGCCTCTTTCTTTTGAGAAAGGATCAACCGCTTTGTGTCAGAAAGTTTTACAACTCGTAAGTTGTTGTTTGTTTGGTGGTGGTTAAGTGATTGTAGGGGTGAGTTTTTGCTACCCGGCTATTGGAGTAGTAATAGAAGATGAGTTGGTTTTGACTGAATCTCTTGGAGGAAGTTGATTCAGATGGAATGTTTGGTTTCGAGGTAAAATCGTATATTGTTCGACTAAGTAGGACCTATGGTATAGTGTAGTTCCGTAACCTTGGTTCATGTTGAAATGTTGGGGATTATCAAATGTATGGAAATCGTAATCAATTTTATACAATAACACTATTGAAAGTATCGCGATGTGGTATGAGTGATTCTGATGATGTCAATGAGTGAGTATGTCTGAATTGTGGGGATCATAGAGATTTAATCCGATGATTTCACTATTTGTTATAAGAGGAATTCGTTGTAGAGGTCTCTGAGGTTAAATTTGGGCTTTCCGCTTTCATGCTAAACTTTTGGTCACCCAAAGATTGGTGTGTAGAGGAGATAGAAAACTGGAGTACTCGAGTAGTGGAATGATTGTCGATAGAATCCTTTTGATGTAGTTCATGAGGGTGTACTGAAAATTCGATGTGATATTCTTGAAAGTTGGAGGTGATGAGATTGCATGGGTTTTGAGTGGCTTTGGTGCCTTCTATCAAATTAATGTCATCGGTTGAAGGAGTGGTCCAGAGTGTTCATGGAATCAATAGAGTCTCTCCACAAAGGTGTGGATGATGTATTTCGGTTTAAGCCTAATTTGAGGATGTTAAATTAAGAGGTTTGAGCCCTGTGGTATGCGATGAATTCGAATTCCAATGTCTGAGAGAAATTTTATTCCTAAAAGAGGAATTGAGAAAAAGGATGTTTCCTTGGGTATTGAAGCGTTTTCTTGTTACTCATTTGAGCTTTATGTTGTTGACTGGTGTCTTCTGCATTGTGAGTTGGTGTTGTGTTGGCATGTTTGCTTCTTTCCAATTCAGGCAAAACAAAAGAAGTATTTGGTTTGAGCATTCAAGTGATCTCCCCTTTGGCTTTCGTGACGTTTTTCGCAAATTGCCACTTGGAAAGTGGAAAGGTTTTCTTGATGAAACTCTGATTTCTGGATTTTACTCTTCAGTACTCAGTTGGTAACGTATAGTTGTGATGTGAATCTTTCTTATTCAGATGTGTTTTGCCGGTAAAAGAGTTTAATTGAGAGGCGGAACAAGAGTTCCGTGTTCGTTGTGCATGTTGTGTGGTTCGGTATCATTGGGAAGGTTAACCCAAGATACATTGGGTTGTTTTCGCTAGTTGGCGTATCGCCAGGACTGTCACGAGTCCATGTGCGGAGTACGTAACGTCTTGTGTGTTCTCGTGTTGAGTGAGTACCTGGGGGATACAGAGTTGGAGGTTTCGGTTGCGCCGTTAACTATCGAGTGAGAACTTACCTTCGAGTTTTGTCCGATGAGTGTACCTGGAAGCACCGGGTTGAGTGTTAGATCAGACGTCGTGTTACGTCCTTATGTTGTGGTCCCATCAGTTCGAGAGTGAGGCTACTTGGGAAGTTGGAGTTTCGCGTGTGTGAGCTTTAGCCGGCGTTGTTCACAACAGGTACGTGGTTACCGTTGTTCGTTCTCACTCGTGGTTGTTCTTTCGCTTAAGTGCGTTTAGATTCGGGGTCGAATCCTGTTAAGGGGGGTAGAATGTAATATCCCGTTTCTGTTTGGTAAGAAAAACAATGCGGATTTAAATTCGAGTTCAAATTAAAAGAAGAAATCTCCGCGCTTGCTTTGTTCTTCAGCTTTTGGGCACGGGCCTTTGGCCAGCAGACCCAAGAGAATGCCTTATGGGTGGAGGGGCAGCCATGGGGCCCATGAGGGGAGCAGCCGCACTAGAGATGGGCCCAAAGGCCCATCTTGTGGCCGGCCAAAGGGGGGGGGCCTCAAACCCTAGCACCTCCCCACCTCTCCCACTTTTCCCACTCCCTCCCTCCTATGGCCGCCGCCCCTTCCACCCTCCTCTCTTCCCCTCACGCCCTGCCCCTAGGAGCCGCCCCCATCCTCCTTGGTTGCTGGTCCCTGCTGGTTTGCCTCCCCAACCTGCCTTCGGACCTTCTCCCGCTGCCGGTTGCGCAAGGAAATTGAGGAGGACAGCACCTTGCTTGGGGCAAAAGAGGTGAGAAGGAGGGAGATCATCTTCTCCGAGGGTCTTCCGCCTACTTCCTGGTTGCTGCAAAGGTATCGGATGCCGACCCTCGTCTTTTGATTAGTGGTAGAGGCGATTTGATGCATATTTGGTTAGAACGTATTACTGCGAGCAGAATTCGTTTCTGACCAGAATGTTGCGTGGACTGTTTCGTGACTTTAGAGGCCGAATCAGGAGTTTGGGTCTCCTGGAGAGTTGTAGGTCTTGTTCTTAGCTTTCGGTGGCCGCCAAGATCACCTCATTCCGACTTTCGAGTCAAAAGTTATGATAGATTTACTATCTGCTGTCCAGAATCCTGACGAGAATTAGCAGTCTCTGTATAGGTTGATTTATGGCCTAGTTAGAGGGTGATTCAGAGGTCTTGCCCATAACAAATTTTGAAGGTGATATCACTAGATTTCAGGATTGATAAAGAACACTTCATTTGGAGTTATAGATCAAAAGTTATGCACTTTTCATTGTGACTGTCCAGATTGTATGTTAGCCTGTCCAGATTGTATGTCAGTTTCTATCTTTAGTTTTGACCCGTGTGCCACTTTTTGTTAAAGGCAAAATTTGAATGTCGTGCCAACTAGTTTATTGTAGGTAATTTCATAACCTTTTCAGGTTGTTAAAGAACGCTCAATTCGGAGTTGTAGATTAAAAGTTATGGTTGTTTTAGTATTGCTGTCCTGTTTGTTCAGACAGAAGCTGTGCTGCTGTTTTGTTTTCTTTATTAGAGTAGTTTATTGGCCGAATTGGGAAATCTCATCAACTTGAATGTTATAGATATGTTCGTTAAGATGAGGTAGGATCTGGACTCATCTCATTTCGAGTCCCATGTCATTAACTACTGTCATTTTCGTGCTGCTGTCCCGACACGTTTTTGGGTTGCAGCCTGTTTTTCAGATTAGGTTTTATGGCGATTCCTTGGGAGTTCAAGGGGGGTATTGTAGACTTTTAATTCGGGTTGGATTCTATGTTGTTCTTATTTCGGTTATTTAATTGTTTAGGCCACGAGGCTACGGGTTTGGGAGCGCCATCGTTGCCCTGCTAACGCGCCGCAACGCGAAGGCAAGTACTTTGTTGCTTTTGAGTGTTGTGATTGTGAATGTTTTCATGAATATAGTGTGACATATTGTGTTACCCGAGATGCTGAATTGGTTATGTTCTTTCATTATGTGGAGTATATATTGAGAGATGGTATTATCACTGTTCATGTTCATATCATGCATCCTTTTATTCATGTTATGTCCACGGGAGTGGATTGTAAGTCCCACCATTCCAATGTGGGCAAATTTGGACATTGTCATGTCCCGTCCACAGGGAGTGGATTGAAAGACCCATCAATTCGGTATGGGCACGTAAGACCCATCAATTCCAGTATGGGCAGCTTTGGACACCTATATGAAACGTTCTTCATATAGGACTTGGATCCCCGCACTTTTGTTAAGGTGCGGGCTTAAGTGAACACCGACGGGTGTGTCACTCACTATACCGGTATATGCATGTGTGCAGTCCATCCTTGATTACATTCATTCATTTCATGTTTTCATAAGTGTTCACTCGATGCAAGGTTCGCATTCTTAAATGGTGATGTCCTGTTTGTATATGTGTTCTTTCTCTTTCATCAGACTTGCCGAGTCATGGACTCACTCTTGCGTTGTTTGTTTATTTTAGGTAACCCCGATGTTGGCTCACTTGGGAGGGAGTAGACACGCACTACTCGTTCACATCATCCCATTCATGTTCAAGATTAAATTTAGTTATATCTTACATTCGTTAATGTTGAACTGTAATAATTAAATTATAATTGGTGAAGGAAGGATACCTTCTCCACATGGATGTTGATTTATTACTGCGTGTGAACCTTCTTTATTGATGATCAGTATTAAATAACTTAGAAGGTGAAGGAAGGATACCTTCACCATGTCCTGTTTAATTTAATGCTGTCTTTAGTTGAAATACTTAGTTCAAATTCTTCTGCATTATGGATGTATGTTAGATGTTTTAGGTGACATCCTGGCTTCTGAATAGCCAGAGTGTTACAAACATCTCCATCGGTGTTGTTCATTGGAAAAGAAGGGCTAAAGTTCAACTCAAGGCAGGGCAAGAGTAGTGAATGTAGGGGATATGATTCCAGGTTAGGATGGTTAGCCAATTGGGTCTTAACTTCTTGCAGAAAATTATTTGAGTTTTGCTCAGTTATGAAATAGCCACCTCAGATGACAAAGTAAATAGGTCTAAAAAAACGAACAAGGGCATACGGATACCACCCCCATTCATGACAGGCCCTAAAATCAACTTCCTCTGTTGGAACGTACGAGGCCTAAACAACATTGCTCGAAGAACAACAGTGCACGAAACCATAGTGAACACATCCTGTCAAATTGTGTGTCTCCAGGAAACAAAACTACAAACCATATATCAGACACAAGCCTTCTATCTAGGAGGCCACCGATTACGAAACTCTGCGCATAGGCCGGCGGACGGCACGAGGGGGATCCTACTTTTGTGGAACAACAACTCCGTCGATCTAACGGGCATCCTAGTGGGCGAACACTGCCTGACAGCCTCGGTCCAGGTGCTAGATTGCTCCACCACCTTCCTCCTTACCACGATTTACAAACCGAGCTAGAGCCCAACACAAGGAGTCTTTCTTCCAAGAATTGCGAGCCCTCAAACCGCCCACCAAACATAAATGGATAGCTCTAGGTGATTTCAACCAGATATACCGAGTGAGCGACAAAAACAACTGAAAGCTAAACCAGCGATTGATGAACCGGTTCAGAAACACTTTAAACTTTTGTGAGTTGGCGGAAATACGCCTGCAGAATAGGAGGTTCACCTAGAGCAATGAACGTGAAGCACCGACCTTGGTCAAGCTTGACAAGAGTCTTGTGCAACAAGGAATGGGACCTAGCTTTCAACACTCACATACTACAGGCCCTCTCAACGTCACTATCGGATCACTATCCCCTCCTCTTGAACGATAGTGGACCACCCACGCCTAGAGCTTTCAAATTCAAAAACTTCTAGATCAAAATGTCGGGGTTCATGGGGGTGGTTCAAAATGCTTGGAATGAACCATGCAACCACGCTGAACCTTTTCACATCATGTTCAACAAGTTGCAGAAAACAGCCCAAAGATGAAGAGCGTGAAGTTCCTACATCTTCTCTGAGGCCAAACTCCAACTACACATGGCCAACGAGCTCATCCTTCGACTTGATGTGGCCTAAGAGAACCGTACACTATCTCCTGAAGAGCGTGAACTTCAGGGAGGCCTCAAGCTAGGAGTCATGTGTGAGAACCCAAACTATTAGCTTAAGCTAAACGACACTAAATGGTAATTAGCCGTAATTAAAATTCTTTAACACGATGTCAAAACATAATCTCAATTAATTACCAATTGCTTAAATTCACACATTTAACAATATGAAGCAATATAATAATCATACAACATCATCTCAATACAACAAATAATAGATCAATGAGTTCAATCATGAAAGCATTATAATTGGAAACATTAAAACAGTCCATGTACAAACCAAACATAGCATATATTACAATCCAACAATTGATACCAGATTAAATTTCACAATTAATTACAATGTAAACTACAGCAATTATTTACAACCAATCAAAAGAAATGACAAGAATTAATAAAATTGCAATCCATCATCTTGCATTCATGCTGCTAAAGTCCTCCTTGTATCATTGTCCATTGATCGTTAGTGTACCAAATCTTTTTCCCCAGTAATCCAACGCCTGCACACCTACATTCTCCACCATTACCATTAGACAGTAGCAAGTATGGTATTATTAAAGTGAGGATTGGGAGAAGGAGAAGATTGCCGTCAGACTCTTTGCGAAGGTCATTTAGGCTTCCCGACCACCCTAGGGTAGTGGCACCATTTTGCCTTCTGTGGGCCGCATCATCCGGCAATATTAGAATCGATACCCACCTTTTTCCGACCTACCTTAGCCAAATATCCGAAAACAGATCCAAAGCCCACTTTTGGACCCAACGTCCTTAAACCACAACAGTAGAAGCATCATTGGGACCGGGGTCCTTCAGCATTTCTCATCATTGGGACCGGGGTCCTTCAGCATTTCTCAGATCAACAGTAGTGCACAGTGATGAGGACATCACTTCCATGCATACAACCAACACTCCTCACAATAGATCTGAACCTATGCACTTGCAAGGTCCAATCACAAGAGCTTGTGCACGTCAATTAAACCATCAGATAACTTCGTTTCTAGGAGTGCATTTTATTTCTAATAAGAATATGCTACTACCTAATGCATGTGATCTTCTTTTAATCAAGAACTTAGGAGCTGATCATGAAGAGAAGCTTGTGCAATCTAATTCGGCCACCGGAGACAGCACCGACTTCAAACATGCATAACTTACTGTTCATATAGTACTATTCATGCATGAACAGTACCACCGCCCCCTTCTTTCACCTCTCCCTCCTATACATAGTGGCCGCCGCCATTAGGGTTTAGCGGATTTCGTTTGCTTAGTTTTTCCATTATGAAAACTCTTGTTCTTCGCTTGTGTCGACTAGACCAACCGTAAAGAATCTCTGCGGAATCCCACCTTTTGAACTCAATTATATATTTACAATTCAGATTGTCCATTACTTTGTTCTTGCTTGTTCTTCGATTGCTTGCAGGAATTGATCCTCGTGATCGGGTCAATTGGGTCTTTGGCAAGGTTGATAACAACGTGGTGATTAGTTCAGCGATTGCTTGGTTCATACATACTGCGTTCGTAGCCTGGATCGTGAGAATTGATCATCATCCAATCGAAATTTATCCTTCTCATCGAAAGATCGGGACGACAACAGCTTATCAAGTGGTATCAGAGCTCAAGGTTGCTCGGTGAGAATTTACTGTTTTTCGTAGTTAGGTTGCTTAATTCCGAAAGTCCAAAAAAAAAATGCAACAAAATTATAGGAGCAGATCACCTATATGTCCAAGACCAATTGCGCCATTGCATCTTTCTTTTCAGTACATTGCATTGTTGAACATTCGATTGCATCGTCGTGTCTTTTGCTGGTCTTAGTATCTAGTTCCTTTAGAGTTTCGAGTTCTGCTCACGTTTGGTCGCACCGTTGCGTTTGGGTTCAATTATCCGCCTACCTCTACTGTTGCCAATCTTTGCCGCGCCCGGCAGAGCCGCTACCGTCTCTGCCTTCACGCCGCCGCGACCACCAGAGTTGTTGTCGCGACCACCAGTGCTGCCGCCATCCCTTGCCGCGCCCTACCGTGGCCACCATCCTCCTGCCGCGGCAAGCCACCATCGTCCTGTCGCCGCCACACGGAGGAAAACCCTAACCAAGAACAAAGGGGGTCGTTTCGATTTGTTGACCGAGAAAAAAAAAGAGATTGTTTTCGTGCTGCCAGAAGGAAACATAAGATTCATCTGACTTCGGCAACGCGATAAAAAAAACAAAGTTTAGAGAGAGAGAGAGTGTATCTTTTAATTACCTTTTTACCCCTACACTTTAGAAAATGTTTGTGACCCATATACCTCCCTAGGCTTGGAAGAGGACTTTGAAGAGTTTTAAGTGAGGTGCACATTTGCCAAAAAAAAAGAGAAAAAAAAGAGCAACAAAAAAAAATCTCAGCATTTGTTCAAAATTGACAGAGCCCTTTTGTTAGTGATTATAAGGTTCCTCGTGAAGATGACATCCTTTTTCGAGCTTCTGCCGCACCGTGCTTTCGTTTGTGTTCTAGGCTCGTGTCTCTAGTATGATTTAGCCTAGGACTAGCACAAACCGGCGTTGAACGATTTTTCAACTTTCATTACTGATTTGATTGTTGCTAATCCTTGCTACATATATTACACCTGTCCAAGCTCCACTAACCGAACAGGTACTGCACCCATGCAATCACTTTGCTCATCACTTGTGTCACGCTTATCACGAACCAGCCATCGGTTGCACCACCTGTTTGCTTTGGTAAGAATTTGCAAGAGCTTAGTAAGAGCTTGAGCGTGTGTGACTTGTGACCACCAGAACCTAGTAGTTCATAGGGATTTTATACACTCGTGTATTTTCTTTGTTGATACTAACAATGGCAAGTTCAGGGTCACATTGAGGACCAACATTGAGAACACTGGAGGGTTAGTCCGCTGAAAATCAGCAAGACTTCCCTGCACATGATGGCCTCCTACTCTAACAGTTGGTGTAGCAGTGGAAGAAGTGTTGCGCGCAATTTGCTCCAAAATGTGCGTCTGGTCCATTCTGTTGCGCTCAATTTGCATAAGAACATCAGCCATAGTGGGTAGTGGAGGAAGTTCCTCTTCCTGGCGACCACCTTGTGGACCATGAGAACCAGAGGGTTCAGCCTGCTCTCCCTGAAAGTGGGACACTGGAGTTGAGACGCTCTTCCCTTGTTGCGTTTGCGCACGAGTAGTGGGTCCTGTCATCCTGTTACCACACAATAGTTAACAACATAACAAGGATATACTCGTGCAAACACAAACAAGGTTCTAAATAGAAAAGAAACAAACACTAAACTTACAATGCATTATGTTATGATATGCATCCAAATCAACACTAAAATCATAAAATCCATACATACAGCAAAAGGGGTTCAGTCCCACTCCCATATATAAGTTGGCTATCAAGGTCATAATACAAACCAAAAGTTTGACTTACATAACCTTTACAAAATATCAACTACTCTATTGCATTTATTTAAGGGCAACTACTTGTCGATTATAACACTTATCAACGAGGGTTCATCGTCGAGGAACTAGCATAAAGATCACGGTTAAAGTTCACCAGAAACTCATTCAGCAGATGAGCCCCAAGGGAACCCGTGTCTATGGGATCCAAAGGACTGATGAGACGCCTCGGAGAACCTAGTAGTGGCTGATGGCCTCCAGGAGGTGCAGTCCGCAGAGTGCGAGGAAAACCTGTAGTCATCCGGGCTTGACGCACTGGTCCATAAATAGGAACACACCCGGCCACTTCTGGAAGTCGAAAAGCTGGTGGTGCAACAGCAGCGGGAGAGACCTCGTTGTCACCATAAAGCACGTTGCGAGGAACGCGATTCATGTTGACTCCAAGTCTAAGGTACTCCTGGGCCTCGTTAAGACGATGCCGAGTTTCCCACAACTCCCTCACAAGGCAGCGATGGATTTGGTCCATGATGCGAACCATCCTCGCCAACTGTCGCACCTGAGGGTCTTCTCCAAACTGTATCTCATCAAACGTGCTTATTTCTGCCCTAGGACCTTGCTTCGGGAAGTAATCATAGGGTGGTTGAGACAACTCCGTCAAATCATGACGAAGAAGGCTCATCATCCTACTAGCAGCTTCCTGAATAGCCATATGTTCAGAAGTAGCAAGTGATTGGACACAGTATGGGATACTACCCGTCACCTATCTAGCAATGACATTGATGATGGCGCGATACTCTTCCATCCCAGTGTAATACCCCAAAAATTAAATCGGGAGAGAATAATTAAAATCGGGGGAATATTTCTTTTAGCAAAGCGATTGAACAGGAGAAAGAGGGGTTTTAATGTAATACTCCAATTTATTCTACGAAAGAAAGCGTTCAAAAGAGAAATTAGACATAAAAAGGGGTTTCTGCAGTTTTTCAAGCAACTTGGGCCTTGGGCCTTGGCCCAGGAGGCCCATGAGGGGTTGGCCACCAATAAAAGGAAGGGGAAAACCCTAGGTGCACTGTAGCTACAGTGCCGCCGCACTGTAGCATGGCTACTGTAGCACACCTCTCCTCCATGGTGGTGCCCCTCCATTGGTGCCTCCTTCCTCGCCGTCGGTGCTCCTCGCTGCCGATCAAGTGAAGAAAGGAGAGGAGATCAACTTCGGGGAGAGTTCATCATCTTGCTGCGATTCTTCAAGGGTAACGTCGCGTGTTCTTCGTTGTTTGATGCGTAATAGTTGCGGTTGATGTCGTTTGGTAGATTGATTTGCGTCGGTTTAATAGATCACGCTCTGTCCAGATTATTGCGCGGTCAGTTTCGGGTGTTTAGAAGCCGAATTAGGAGTTTTGGTCTCCTAGAGTTATGTAGATAATGTTCTTAGCTTTCAGTGGCCGCCAAGAACGCCAAAATCCGATTAACGGTTAGAAAGTTATGAATTGTTTAGTGCCGCTGTCTGGTTAATCTGTCAACATTCTGACAGTCCGTAGAAAACTGAGCTAATCTATTATTTAAGGACGAAATCAGAGGATCTCAGTATAACGAAAAATGTAGGTAATTTCTATACCTTTTCATAGAGATAAAGAACGCAAGATTTGGACCTTCTTAGCAAAAGTTATGGTGGTTTTAGTGTACTGTCCAGAGAAACCGACGTGAAAATTGTTGTTCTGTAGGTTGGCTTGGTAGAGGCAATAGTTGGCATAATCAAAAGGGCTCCCCAACTAAGTTTATTTAGGTAATTTAATTACCTTTCCAGAAAGTCCAAGAACATCCTATTTGCACTCCGGAGCAGAAAGTTATGTATTTTAGAAGTTGACTGTCCGCAGTGAACACCAAAAGCGATCGCTAGAAATTGGAAGATTGGAAAATGCTTGGAAGTTTAGAGAGTTCAATTGTGTTGTTATTTATGCTTTTGGTCCAGTATGTTGGTATTAGATTGGGTTATCTCTATGTTCAGGTGGGAGCGAGATCCCAGGGCAGCGCCCACTTCAAGGCCACCGTTCTCGCACGGTTGAGGCAAGTATCCAAGTTATTGTATTATTATGCTTGTATGTCTGTGATCTGTTTGTGTTTGGGTCATAATAGCCATGAATGGATGATATTGTGATGAGTACCAAATTATCTTGGTGGTTGCAAGTACTGCTTGATAGAGTAATTATGAATTGTTTGACAGTGAGTGTTATGTTTTGATACATATTAGCTATGCTTAGTTGATAGTGTGATATGTTGATTAAAGATGGTAAATGCTTATGATATGAATGATATAAGTATGAATGAGTTAAATTCATAAGTGATATTGCTAAGGAGGTATGATTATGATGATTCATGATGTGTGCATATGCATCATGTTGACAAATAAAGACTTGGTCACGTGGTGACCAAGCATTTGTTGAGATCCCGTCATGTATATGACGGGCTTGAGGTCCCCACACTTGTGGAGTGTGGGCTTGCGGTCCCCTTTACTTGCGGAGTATTGGGCATTGGTCCCCTGTGCTTATGAGCACGTGCATGGTATGCGGCGACGGTCGCATATCTCGCACACGGTGAAATGCGACAAAGAGTGAAAGAGAAAAGTTGCATTGCATATTCGCATACATACCTCATGAGATATGTTTTTGTGTAAAGCTTTGGAATGGAATGTTGATGATGTAAATGTGAGATTAATGTTTCATTATTGGTACTTGCTGAGTCTTTAGACTCACCCTTGCTTTTGTTGTGTTTTTAGGTACCACTTGCAAGAATGGCATGCATGGGAGGGAGTAGACTTGAGTTGGACACACACACTACCATCCACCTTAAAAGTTGATAAATTTTTAGTTCATACTTTAATAAAGGAGCAACCGCTTAGAGATTGTTTATGATTATGCTTCATGCATTGGATTAAGTGTAATAATGATAGGTAGTGTCTTTTGGATATCTCTGGATGTGCTAGTTGCTTTCATGTTTTGAATGACTATTGATTATGCTGAATGTTGGATTAATTATATACGCTTTATTCAAATATTGGAACCTCCCGTAGTTAATAATACAGGGAGGTTCTCGCAAAAATTTGTAGGATGTTTTGGCTTATAATTGTTTAATGTTAGTTTGGTAGCATTCCGTGCTAAATGCCGAAATGGGTGTTACGGTTGGTATCGAGCGGCTTTAGGTCCGTGGTTAATAGAAAAAATATTAAATTGACACATCGCGTACAGAGGGTGGGGTTGGGAATTACATTGCTTCCGCATTATCTGTTGCTATGTTTCATTTGTTGAGCAATTATTGAATTGCCTCCGTGCTATCTTTCTTGTTGTTAATCTATGAAATGATATGTTATGATATTCTATAACTATGAATCTATTATATGATTACCATGAGATGATCATGTATAATGATATTTCATTATATTGTTAATACGTGTCGGTGATAGTGGATAAGAAGTGGAGGCCGTGATTGTGGCCTTGGACTTTGTGGGTTATATCACCGTTCGTGGTAGACGAATAGAGTAGTTACCCCGAATACCATAGTTGCAGGAGTTGAGCGTGAGCTGCTTTAGAAAGTTGTTTTCCTTCTTGACCTCAATCTTGGCAAATTCTTGTTCGATGGTGGATGATGATTTTCTCGTGGGTTCGTGGTTCATGGTAATGGTTGTGTTTCAATGGTCTCTAATGGTTCTCTGAAACAAGTATTGTTTTTCGACTGTTGAGCTGTCTTTACTACTAGTGATCGTCCTCAATTGGCATTACTGATAATTCCATGGTTGTTTCTTCTTTCTCATTGAAAAAGAATGACTCATGTATTCGTTTGAAAGTTTGGGTAATGAGAGTTTCTGTTGCAAGTTTGTTAACATGAGAAAACTTTTGCTCTATGTATTTCTTTTGGATTATTCCGAGTGATGAAGTTTAATGCATCTCTTTTCTGTTGGAAATTGCTAAAATCCTTTTCTGATGCCTTGTTATGGTTAAATCAGAGATTGTAATCAAATAACTCGATATGGTATGGATATCAAGTTGAGTCATTGGTATGGTGAATAATTAATATTAATTAGTAACCTTGGAAGTGAAATTGATTAGGATGATGTTGTCTTTTTCTAGTTCTTGATGAACGGTATATATGAGTAGTGATTGAGAGATATCAAGAAGTATGGAACCTTGATGAACTAGTCTGGTCATTAAAACTGTTTAGGTTGTTAAACTTGTTGGGTTCTTTGGTTCCCATGGATTAATTTAATTGTGTGGAAAGGAAAAATTAGAGGGAATACCAGATTTACATATTCCCTAGTATGATTAGTTATTAGAATTGTGTACAACCGGTTGAACAGATTGAATATCGGTGGATCTAGAAATTATGGGAGGAGTTCTATGTAGTTCTTCTATGTAGGATGACGTGATGAATTTGGTTGTAGTGTTGTTGAGACTCTTGATCGATAGAAGATTTCGATTTTTTTGAAGTTTTAGTGTATTTTTTGCCGAAATCCAATGTGAGGAGGAACAGTTGAATATGTGCTTGTTAATATCCATGTGATTTGGGAAGGAAAGTAGGTAGCAACTAGATTTCATAACGGCTGCGATTGATAACAACAAGGGTTGTCGATAACATTGTGTGTTGAAGTTTGATAATGAGCATCGCTAAAAGTTGAACTGATATGATATAATAGGTGTCTTATGCCCACATGATTGTGAAATAATTGGATTAACTTGTGTCCTTGATGAAAGGGTTTTGGTAGGAGCTTTTCAATTGGGTAGTAGACCCCTTCTAAACTTAAGAAGTTGATGTAGTGATGTTGTATGATTTGATATACTCTCATTTTGAAGATGTGATGAAAAGGCAGTATGGAGCAAATTAGTGAAACTTTGGGGGCTTTCTAATGGAATAGTTGATGATAAATATTCATGTTCAGAGTATATTATTCTTGATGTTAGTAAGATTATCTGCAAGAGATTGTGACTTGTGTGTGGTGATGATTCTTTTAGAAATAAAGAAATTTGATCGTCTTTCGTAACTTGGATTTTGTAGAAGTGTTTCGAGTTTTGCGATGGTGATGAATTGGATCGCTTGAGTTATGTGGTGATTGAGTTTCTTTGAGCAAAGTGACATGTTGAAAGATTTTATTGGTTCTTAAGTTGTTCCTACGATTTGGTCTTAAGAGCTTATCTTGTTTAAGCTGGCAAATTGATGTAGTAATCACAGAAAATAACCTTCCTTGTTAAAGGAATGAGTCAAGTATAAGTAATTGAGCTTTAAGTCTCGTTTGCATCTTGCGCTTTATTTGAGAGTGCTTAAACCTTATGCAGTTGTTCCATAAGAGTTTATCAATTTTCAAAGGGCATTACCTTCTTCTCATTTGTGGTTTGGTATTCGCTTCAGTAGGGCTTGAGCCTCGATCGTTGACATTCCCTTATGTTTTTAGTACTTGGCCTAAGTGACGCTTTCCTTGGTCTTGTGTTCACTGTGGGTGGCACATGTTTTCCTAGTTGAAGAAAATTGATTCCATTCGCTCTTTCTTTTGAGGAAGAATCAACCTATTCGTTTCACCCGAGTCTTTTGAGGTGTTCAATAATTGTAGTTGTGAAACTTGGGTTGTAAGTTATTCGATGAGCATTGGAGGATGAAATAATTTCAGAATATAGTTCTTTGAGAGAAGTCTATCTCAATGGAAGATTGTCTTATGGGGTTAAACTGATTACATTGTTAAAGATAGTAGAACCTATAGTGATTGTGATCCAAGATCTTTATTCACTTCGGTGGGACATTAGAATTACCGAGAGTATGAAAATCTTGATC
Source organism: Ampelocalamus luodianensis (assembly GCA_036346255.1). Classification (NCBI taxonomy): domain Eukaryota; kingdom Viridiplantae; phylum Streptophyta; class Magnoliopsida; order Poales; family Poaceae; genus Ampelocalamus; species Ampelocalamus luodianensis. The sequence continues at coordinate 60,382,233 of CM070621.1, forward strand.
AATTTTATAGAGTATCGTAATTTGGTAGTATTGCGAGGTTGTGATTGGTTATTCTCGATGACATGGTTTAATGAGAGTGGGATTACAAAGTAATCGAATTGTCATGTCAATTAATGGGATAATAGAAAATGTTGAGTAATGTCAAGAGTGATTTGGTTTTGATTGAGTAACCTTCTAAGAGTTATAATCTTTGTAAAGGTAACCGGGTCAAGAAAATATTTTCATGAGGATATTAATAAGTGAGTATGTGGGAATTATTGATTTTTAGGATTTAATCTAAGGATTTCCTATCCTTTATATGAGAAGTTAGTTGCAAGAGTCTTGGAGGTTAAATGTGGACTTTGCATTGTTATGCTAGAACTTTGAGTCGCCCAAAGATTATGTGCAGAGGAAGTAGAATAAGGGTGGATTGCGACAGTGGGATGATCGTTGATAACACCCTTCGATGTAGTACATGAGAGTGTGTGATGTGGAATCTGAAATGTTTGTCCTAAAAAGGGTTGAGGTGATATGATCGTGTGAGAGATCTAATTTGGGGATACTTTCGAGTGCCATATGTCAAATGAATTCTATCGAGAAAGGGAATCGGTTAGAGAATGTTTTGTGAAATCATCGAGTCCCTCTTCAAAGGTGTAGACAAGGCGTTTCGATTTGGGCTTGGCGTTGAGATCGCCAAGTTAAGAGTAACAAGTTAGTGTGTTGTGCGATGATTGGGATTCCATAGCTTGAGGGAAATTTTGGTCCTAGAAGAGAAACTGTTAAATTGATGCTTCCTCAAGAAGTGAATTGTTTTCCTGATTTTCGTTTAAGTTCTATGCTGTTGACCTTTGTCTTTTGCAAAGTTGAGCTTGGCTTTATGTTGGTATGTGTGGTTCTTATCAGTTCAGAAAGAATAAAAGAAATGTTGGATTTGGTTATTCGAGTGATTTCTCCTTTGGCGGATGTGGTGTTTATTTGCAAATTGTCTAATTTGAAGGTGGAAAGATTTTCGTGATAAATCTTCGATTCTGAACTTGACTCTTTTTAGTACTGAGTTGGTAACACTTGGTTATGATGATAGTCCTTCATTTTATTCAGTTGGGCTATGTCGGTGTAAGAGTGTGTTTAAAGCGAGTTCATGTGTGTCCTCGTTAAAGGAGGCGATCTTTCTTTGGGTGAAAAGTCCGCTAATAGGTGGAACAAAAGTTTAGTGTTCTATGCACATGTTGCGTGGTTCGGTACCACTAGGGGGGGTTGCCCCAAGGTATATTGGGTTGTTTTCGCTAGTTGGCAAAACGTTAGGACCGTAGTGAGTCCAAGCGCGAAGTACACATCGCCTTGTTTGTCCCAAAGGCTGAGTGAGTACCGAGAGGTCCAAGTTTGAAGTTTCGTGGGAGCTGCTGACCTTTGAGTAGCATCCTGTGCGTTGTTAGAGAGGTCAGAGCGAGTGTTGAGGCACAAGTCGTTGGTTTGTGTCAAGGTGCCTTTGTCCCATTAGCCCGAGAGGGAGGCGACTTGGGAATTGGAGTCTCGCATGCGCGAGCTTTATCCAAAGTTTTTCACGGTGAGGTACATAGTAATGTTAGTAAATCTTTTAGCAAGGGTTTTTTTTGTGTTGAGGTTGAATAGAATTCGGGGTCGAATTCTGTTTAAGGAGGGTAGAATGTAATACCCCAAAAATTAAATCGGAGAGAATAATTAAAATCGGGGGAATATTTCTTTTAGCAAAGCGATTGAACAGAGAAAGAGGGGTTTTAATGTAATACTCCAATTTATTCTACGAAAGAAAGCGCTCAAAAGAGAAATTAGACATAAAAAGGGGGTTTCGCAGTTTTTCGGCAACTTGGGCCTTGGGCCTTGGCCCAGGAGGCCCATGAGGGGTTGGCCACCAATAAAAGGAAGGGGAAAAACCTAGGTGCACTGTAGCTACAGTGCCGCCGCACTGTAGCATGGCTACTGTAGCACACCTCTCCTCCATGGTGGTGCCCTCCATTGGTGCCTCCTTCCTCGCCGTCGGTGCTCCTCGCTGCCGATCAAGTGAAGAAAGGAGAGGAGATCAACTTCGTGGGGAGAGTTCATCATCTTGCTGCGATTCTTCAAGGGTAACGTCGCGTGTTCTTCGTTGTTTGATGCGTAATAGTTGCGGTTGATGTCGTTTGGTAGATTGATTTGCGTCGGTTTAATAGATCACGTTCTGTCCAGATTATTGCGCGGTCAGTTTCGGGTGTTTAGAAGCCGAATTAGGAGTTTTGGTCTCCTAGAGTTATGTAGATAATGTTCTTAGCTTTCAGTGGCCGCCAAGAACGCCAAAATCCGATTAACGGTTAGAAAGTTATGAATTGTTTAGTGCCGCTGTCTGGTTAATCTGTCAACATTCTGACAGTCCGTAGAAAACTGAGCTAATCTATTATTTAAGGACGAAATCAGAGGATCTCAGTATAACGAAAAATGTAGGTAATTTCTATACCTTTTCATAGAGATAAAGAACGCAAGATTTGGACCTTCTTAGCAAAAGTTATGGTGGTTTTAGTGTACTGTCCAGAGAAACCGACGTGAAAATTGTTGTTCTGTAGGTTGGCTTGGTAGAGGCAATATTTGGCATAATCAAAAGGGCTCCCCAACTAAGTTTATTTAGGTAATTTAATTACCTTTCCAGAAAGTCCAAGAACATCCTATTTGGACTCCGGAGCAGAAAGTTATGTATTTTAGAAGTTGACTGTCCGCAGTGAACACCAAAAGCGATCGCTAGAAATTGGAAGATTGGAAAATGCTTGGAAGTTTAGAGAGTTCAATTGTGTTGTTATTTATGCTTTTGGTCCAGTATGTTGGTCTTAGATTGGGTTATCTCTATGTTCAGGTGGGAGCGAGATCCAGGGCAGCGCCACTTCGCGTCCACCGCTCGCACGTTGAGGCAAGTATCCGGTTATTGTATTATTATGCTTGTATGTCGTGGATTGTTTGTGTTTGGGTCATAATAGCCATGAATGGATGATATTGTGATGAGTACCAAATTATCTTGGTGGTTGCAAGTACTGCTTGATAGAGTAATTATGAATTGTTTGACAGTGAGTGTTATGTTTTGATACATATTAGCTATGCTTAGTTGATAGTGTGATATGTTGATTAAAGATGGTAAATGCTTATGATATGAATGATATAAGTATGAATGAGTTAAATTCATAAGTGATATTGCTAAGGAGGTATGATTATGATGATTCATGATGTGTGCATATGCATCATGTTGACAAAATAAAGACTTAGTCACGTGGTGACCAAGCATTTGTTGAGATCCCCGTCATGTATATGACGGGCTTGAGGTCCCCACACTTGTGGAGTGTGGGCTTGCGGTCCCCTTTACTTGCGGAGTATTGGGCATTGGTCCCGTGTGCTTGCGAGCACAGCATGGTATGCGGCGACGGTCGCATATCTCGCATCACGGTGAAATGCGACAAAGAGTGAAAGAGAAAAGTTGCATTGCATATTCGCATACATACCTCATGAGATATGTTTTTGTGTAAAGCTTTGGAATGGAATGTTGATGATGTAAATGTGAGATTAATGTTTCATTATTGGTACTTGTGAGTCTTTAGACTCACCCTTGCTTTTGTTGTGTTTTTAGGTACCACTTGCAAGAATGGCATGCATGGGAGGAGTAGACTTGAGTTGGACACACACACTACCATCCACCTTAAAAGTTGATAAATTTTTAGTTCATACTTTAATAAAGGAGCAACTCGCTTAGAGATTGTTTATGATTATGCTTCATGCATTGGATTAAGTGTAATAATGATAGGTAGTGTCTTTGGATATCTCTGGATGTGCTAGTTGCTTTCATGTTTTGAATGACTATTGATTATGCTGAATGTTGGATTAATTATATACGTTTATTCAAATATTGGAACCTCCCGTAGTTAATAATACAGGGGAGGTTCTGCCAAAAATTTGGTAGGATGTTTTGGCTTATAATTGTTTAATGTTAGTTTGGTAGCATTCCAGGCTAAATGCTGAGCTGGGGTGTTACACCCAGGTCCTCGATCTCGTCGATAGATGGCGTACTCCGGCTGATAGGTGAAGTTGGCTCGCCACATCATATCTCGCAGCAAAGACGGAAATCCATCCACATCTTCAGCTCGGGTCTCCTTGACCAAGTACCACCTGCTCATCTATAGACAAAAGACAAGGTAAGAAAACAATTTACTCTTGAAAGACCAACAGAAAGTTGGGAAAAGAATTATTAATAGAGAAGATAAGAAATAAAAGATGTCATACTTAAACTTTTCAAAATTATATTACTACTTGAAAATAATTTCTCAGAAGACTCTCAAATGACAACGGCCATGCTATTTCTAACCTACAGGCAACGTATGCTCTGATACCAACGCTTTGAGGACCCCAGAATATTGGAAATGTGCTTAATTAAAATTATACTGTAGCACAATTCTTAATTAAGGAACAGTTCTGCCCCTTTATTAAAGATCATGCTAGAAGTATAAATTTAACAAGTAACAAATCCAATATTCAGGATTCCCGGATATATGTCTTACAATGGTTCCCAGGATCAGTGACCATTGCACATATATCCTTAAACAACATTGCATCATACACATACAAGGCATACATTTACATAATTAAACATAAAGTTACAATTAGGTTTAGTACTGCAATATCAAGTGACTCATGGTCACTAACAAAGTTTGGCAGCGGAAATAAAAGATTAAACGACTAAACCACCAATAGCCCCATCACCTGCAGGCTATTGCGTGGAGGAAAGAAATAGCTTCACTCGTTAGCATCACCCTGATCGACGCTAACGGGTACCTCATACAAATAACCATCTTCACCTACAACAAGAGGTTATAGCACCTTGAGTACGGAAGGTACTCAGCAAGACTTACACAAACTAATAAAAGAAAGTGTGTGAAAGAACCTATACAATGGAATAGAATTTGTACGTGCATAAGGTTACAACAGGAGGGCATAATGGTTCAATTTTGCATAAAGTGATACATCTTAACCTACAATTGCTAAGTTTTGATAAAGCAATTTAATAAATCAAGTTGGACTAAAACAGTAAGTAAATGAAAGTAAATATAAACAGTACATTGCATGAATTCCCTCATGCTGAACCAGAACCCAAACAGTAGTTGAAATCAAAATTCTATACAGGTGACATCAACTCAAGCTATCGTCCATGACTGTGGACACGGCTATTCGAATAGTTCTAATACCCTGCAGGGGTGTACATCTTTACCCACATGACTTAGTCAGCTCGTTGCCTTCAGATGCCTCCGAATGATGACACACTTCCTTTGGTATGCCGACCGGGGAAACTAAGATTTGGTATTTTTCAACAAGTTGACACTATTGAGTTGGACAACCCATGTGTGAACTAATCCCGCTTAAACAACGACTGATAGCATCTGCTTAACCGGGGCACACATGTTGCGCCGGGAATGCCGACCCAATCAAAAGAAATGCAGGATATGTTCGCTACACATACTAGATCGCAATCGGAACCTTTAAGGTACGTACATGCGATAGGACACATATACGCCCTTACCCTCCTAAGAACATCTGATACTGATATAAAAACTCACATGGCATAAGACACAGCCCGAAGACCTAAGCATTTATGCCATACAAGATCAATACACATGTCCTTACTCCCCTGTTTCCAACTCAATAACATTAATCCTTTACTTAACCAAACAGCGCCCATACACCGCGTGTGGAAGTACGTTGGGGCTTGAATTGAATAGTCAGAGTTCAGTCCTTAATTGGTCCAGACAAGTCCACCACAATTCCCAATCTCGTGCACGAAGGCACCACCACTAGCATCCTCTTGTCCAGATCAATTGAAATTTAAATTCAGTTCTGGTTTAAATAAACTGGACAAAGAGTTAAAATGACTAAAATTCATTTGTTGCTCCCATGTTTGACAAGGTAGTCTTGCCAAACACTAACGTTCTATGGACTGCATGGCTAAGCAAATTTCTGAAATTAAATGTCGTAGTATACATCACTACTCTAAGTTTTGAGTGTATGGTCAAATTTAAGGTAAGCCACAATGTTAGGTCATAACTACCTACTAACAGATCACAATTGCTTTTTAGGAAACTAGCATGCAACAGTTATCACTCTATTTTGAAGATCTATAGTATAAAACTTTGGGATCAACATGATGCAGAGAGGATACTTGCCTTGGTAGTAATATACTTCTTGTGCATGTTCTTGTGGCTCAGAAATGGATTCAAATACTTCAGAAGAACCAGATTCTAAAAGAAACAATAAAATCCAATGAATACAAGAATTGACAACAAGCAAAAGATGAAGAGAAAATGTATGATCAAGATGATAATGCATGATTAACAATATGCTTAAGTTATATCTTCCCCAATAAAGATAATAACCCATATTATCACCTACTGCCTTTAATTGACAGAAATTAGAGTTTAGGTTAAAGTTACAGTTTTCAGATTTTGAAAGAACTGAAATCGGGACAGAGTGTAACAGAGTGATTTGGTAATTTAAGCATGGATCAAGTAATTTATTTGGTCTGGATTAAGAGTATTCATAATCATTACAGTAACCTAACTTATCAATTACTCACTAATTGACAAAATAAAGATTTGAAGGTCTGGCTGTGCACTGAGCAAAATCAGCACACACAAACAGCAAAACAGGGGTTTGAGGATCTTTGCTTAACACCAAAACACTTAAACCTAAGGTTTTTGCTGGAGCTAAACCTAATTGCTAAGGAAGTTAACATCCTAAATTAATCCCTTGCTAACCCTAATCAGCAAGATTACAGAAAAATGGCAAGTTGCCACTTTTGTCGGTTCACCCGACAAAACAAAAGAAAAAGGGTTTAGGACCTTTTTCGATTTAGCAGCAAAATGATCAAGGATAACTTTAGCTTATGCTACTAGGGATAGGTTAAGACCTAGTTAAGCTGAAGAGATGACAATAGAAACCCTAGAGCTTGAAAACGACATGAAAGACCGAAAAGCTACAAAAGTAACATTTCGGTTAAAACAAGGATTGAGTATCACATGCACAAATGATTGGTTCAGGTGATTTACCGAGGTACTTGTAACATCCCAATTTTCTGAGTTTAAAAATCATTTAAATAGTTAGTAGGGAAAAGTCACCATTTGGATTTATTTGAATTTAAATTCAAAAGCTTAATATTGGACTTTACAATCAAAAACATTTAATGTGAATAATTCCAACTTGAACAATAGTCAAAACTATTTTATTTGGGTTCTATGTGCTCAGATATATTTTCTAGATTTTTCTAGAATTTTTCTGAGTTCATTTGCTATTTTCTTTTGCTTATTTGAATTTCTGGTATTTTCTAAAATAGAAAATCTATTTAAAATCTCAGATTTTCCTTCGGGCCGAATCCCTTGGCCCCGGACCAATCTAACCCAGCCCCGGCCCATTCCCCCGCCACTTCCGGCCCAGAACCCCGCAGCCGCATCCCTTCCTCTCTCCTCCCGCGCGCGCTCCCGACCCCACCTGTCGGTGTCCACGGAGCCGTGTGCGACGCGGTCTAGTCCGAGCCACACCCGCCGCCATGTGGACCCCACTTGCCGCGTTAGCGTCGTCAACCTCCCGGACACCTCCTTCCTTATCCCTGCCGCCGCACGGACTCCTCCTGGCGGTCGTGTATAAAAGGAGGGGCACCCCTCGGCTTCCGCATCCCTTTCCCAGCCGCTAGCGCCCTAGATCGAAGCCCTAGCCGCCGGAAATCGCCGAAGGAAGCTTTGTGCCGCCGCAACTCCGTTGAGCTCGTTCGTCGCCGTCAAAGCCGCTCAAGCTTCGCCGCCGCCTCCTTCAAGTTCGCAAGATCGAGGGCTACCTCCCGGTGACCTCGGTTTCGCCGCAAGCCCACCGGAGCCCCAGATCCGTCACGCCCGTGGCCCAACCTCTGCCTAATCGTCGCCGCCGGTCATCTGGGTTGTCCCCAAGCACACGTGAGGCCACCGTTGTGATCCCCATCTCGCCCTCTGCCTCCTAGTGCCACCCATCGCCGCCGGCGAGCCGCTGTTCGCCGAGACCGTCGGGATCCGAGCGCCGTCGCTCTTGCTGTCGTCCACGTCACTGCCACCTCCATTAGCCACCTCAACCCGACGCCCTCGTGTCACCCGCGTGGAGCCCGGTCAGCACGGCCACGTGGCGATCCAGATCTAATCCCAACCGCCTAGCTCGGTGGACCAAGTCCACCGTGAGCCATCTCACTGACATGTGGGTCCCACATGTCAGAGAATTCTTTTTATTTCTTTTATTTCCGAAATTACTTGCTGATGTCAGCATTGCGCAATAATCCGATTTTCCTTCAGAGAAATAATTCGAAAATTCTGGAAAATCCAAAATTAGGGTTTCTTTTTAGATTTAAAACTTCCAGAGGCCATAACTTTTGCATCCTAACATCGATTGAGCCCATTCAAATTTCTAAATTTATCTAAATTCGAGCTCTATTTATCTGAAATTTTTATTTAATTTTTGGAGCTTGTTTTTCCTCTGTTATTTATTTGTTTTATTTATTTGTCTCATTTGCGAGTAGACGTCGATTCGTTAGGGAATTTTGGTGAAAAAGGAGCACCCCAAGGTCAAGACCAGTACATAGACCTTTTCCAAGGCAAGTCTTCATACCTTTGATCATCTTGAACCCAGTTTTTAAATTACTTTGTGTTAAAGTATTGCATTTTATGTTAATTATGTATTTAAATGCTTTGGACATAGTTATTATCCAATTTGTTATCACCCCTTGACTTTGTATGCCATAATTCCTTGTCACCCTAGATTGGTTTATTAGTTGGTATTATTGTAGCACCAACGTGGGTTGGTTGGATGCGAGTACAATTGCTTAGCCATGCTACGAGTCTCACATCTCATGTAAGTTGCAAATATTAAATGTGATTAAGTGACTATGGAACTTTGTGTAAAACTGTGTGTTTATGTTATTACTTCGTGATAGCATGTGTTGCACTAAAACCAACTGGGTGGGAAAGGATTTGGACCGAGGCAAGTGGTGGAAGCTGTGTGATATGGTGGAAGCTGTGTGCATGGGTTTGATAATCTTTGTGATCTAGTAAGAAAATGGAAGTCTTGCCTTGGTCAATTAAGGACTTAACTTTGTGTGCCATTGAACTGAGCCTTCATGCGACCACATGTCCGTATGGGACGGCCTAACTTAGTAAGTTATGGATTCTCGGCATTGATGTTCGTGGATAGGTTAGGTTGTGTGACAGGGTGGAGGTGTGACTACTTGGTGGTTGCATCGCGGGACGGTTCGCCGCTTCCCTGTCCAGCGGTGTGTGTTATACTAATTCTATGTGAGCTGGTATAGCGGGAAAGCACATCGGGAATGTCAATGTGTGAGATGAAGTTTCCGAACTGTTTTGTTACGATTAGTGCTTGCTACACTAGTTGTATCTTGTGGGTAAAGTGTACAACCTCTGCAGAGTGTTAAATCAATCTATTCGAATAGCCGCGTCCGCGGTCATGGACATGCTCGGGGATTTCACACGAGGGGTAGTTTTCATAAAATATTGGGATGGGAGCTGTGTGACCTCAATCATATGGTTATGTGAAATAATCTGTTTAGCTGTGTGTCTTTGTGGAAACAACTGTTAAATTAATATTGTCTATTTGTTTTGAATTATGCTTTTAATCTGTTATTCGTATTCAATTGCAAAAGTTGCTTTTATGCAAAAGAACCACAGAAGCCTTTTCTTTTGGAATAAGCCTGCATCTATAAATTGCATTCTGTGGTATGATTTGCGTAGTACGGTTGTGTACTCACGCTTGTTGTAAAACTTGCGCCAAACCTACGTAAGAGGAGGAGTCACGCCGCTTTGAGGAGGAGTTCGCCGAAGGTTGCTGATCGTTAAGGTCTAGATCCCAGTCGGTTGCCTGTGGTGAATTGACAGGATCTACGCTGGAGTTATTTCCGTTCCGCTGCTGTTTTATTCTCTGTTAGCCCTGCGTGGCTTAATAAGTGTAAACTCGACCATAAGATCAAAACCCTTATTTGTTATTCAAACTAATCGTTTACTTTATTTATCGCTTGTGTGAATCGATATTTACCTATGTTAATACTGTGTACACTAGCATGATCCTGGACTAGTGCAGTATACACGAAGGGTTATAGAATCGTAATTTTGGATCCCGACAGTACTTAAGGTGCTTAGGATGACAAGGATTAGGGTCTAAACTTACCAGAATAGGGAAAATACCCAAGAGCTCCTTAACCGGCTCTAATCAACAAAGAAATAAACTCCGGTTTCAACCTACAAAAGGTGCTAAACTCATATTACAAGGTGAATTAAGCATCTAGGATGGATAAGCAAGGTGTAAGAGCAAGAAACTCAACTGGAACGGCAAAAGGAAGATGAAGAGCTCTCTGGTCAACAATGGCAGTGAGCCAAAAGCTAGGGTTTATATAGTGTTTGAACCAATGGAGCAAACCGGAACTCTCTAGAGCTAATGCGGTGGCGTTTCAGTGCCAGATGTCAAGGTATTAGTTGCCAAAATCGCGGCGCAACACCGCCTCTCCGGCAACGAAGTCGGCGGCGGCGCACAGATGCAAGGAAGAAGAGAGCAACGCCACTGACATGTGGGGTCTCAATGTCAGCAACAGCCTCATATGCCCGCAAGATCAAAAGAACAACAGCCATCCGATTTGAAATGAACGGCGACGATAAGATGGACAATATAGCTTTTAATTGGTATCTAGACATGTGGACCGTGCGATCTTAATCCGACGGCCACAGCGAGATCCAACACATTCTCAAGTGAAAAGAAGAGGCACCGTAGGATTTAAATCCAACGGTCACAAGGATCTAGGCTCTATGCGCACGTGATTTGAAAAGATACCACACATCTTAAATCCAACGGTTAGCATTAACTGCGCGCCGTTGAGTTCAAATCAAAAAGAAAGGCGCGGTTGGATCTAAGATCAACGGCGGAGATTGAAGAGGAGTTCGGTGACCCGAACAGCCCAATGGATGTGATTCGTCCGATCAGGATCCCACGGTGGAGGTTGAGTGGTGCGTTTGGGCAACCCGAACGGCCCACAAGATCTAGTCCGTCGAATGAGGATCCAATAGCTCTCGCTTATTTCGGCTTTTATCATTTAAAAATGGTATTGCCCGAAAAATGGCGTACCGCAGGATCTAGATCTAACGGTCAAGAGGAAAGGGCTCTACGGGATGACCCGAACGGCCCAATGAATCCGGCCCGTTTGATTGGAAATCAACGATCACGAGTTGGAGGTGCGTTAGGATTTGATCTAAAGCTGGATGCTATTGGATGAAGATCCAACGGTGGAAATCACACGGAGTACGTGGATAGCCCGCACGGCTTTGCGAAGCTCGGCCGTTCATCAAGGAATCGACGGCTCACAAGCACCGCGGACGGGGGTGCACGTAGAGACGTGACAGGTAAGGTCCAACGCACCGATTTGGACTCGAACCAGGTTAGCTCGATCGCTACAGTGCCCAGTGGTTAGGTTTGGCCAGGAGAGTTGACTAATTGAATTCAAATCTGCAAAAGTTTGACTAGGACTTTTAAAAATAGTAAATAAATTTGTAACATTCTGAAATTTTGCCAAAAGGCTATTGGGATGATATATTCCCCAAATAATTTTTTTTGAAAACCACTGTTTCACTTTGTAAAATAAATAAATAATTACATTAACCCGAATATGTTTATTTAAAGTCAAATATTTTTCTCCAAGTCAAAATAATTTCTAAAAATTCAACAAAAACTGGTTTTGGCCAGGAGAAGTCATCTAGGCTTTAATAAAAATACCTTCCAGTCGTAATACAAGCACTGACTTGTATTTCCTTTGAAACTTCAAATAGATTTTGGATTTTGGCTAGAAAAGGAAGGTTTTAATTTGTAACATAATGCCTAATTTGTAAAAATGAACAGTGATGCTACGAACAGCATCTCATTACTGTTATGAATAGTACCTTATTACTGTTCATAAAGTATTTTATTACTGTTCATAAAACTGGGACCGTTACAATCAAGGTAGTCGAGTCGAGATCCTAAGTTGGATCGATTTGCCTCGAGGATCGAATCGAGATCGAATCGTAGAATCGCGATTCTACTAATTGTAAAAATACACATATTTAATACCTATACTATAAGTTTGTATGATTCTTATATGGTTTACCACTTACTTATAATCCAAAAAGAAAAAACACTTTTTATCGCACAACAGAAAAGCATAATGGTACTGACATGATAGGTGATATAGTTTTGAACTACAGGAGAACAACCAATGACCATGACTAGTTTACTACAATTACATGAGAAATGTTCACAACTTTTGTAAATCAATATCTAATTGCAACACTTGCATGTTCCTTAAAAGCAGCTAGATATACAGGAATAAAAATAGCTTATCATTATCAAGCTCAACATTGCTCATGTCATAATATAGATATTTGTACTAGCATTACCATACTGATATTTATAGTTTCATTCTCAGAAATTAATATCAATAAATTTTGCTCTAAAACAAAATATCAGTAAACCCTAACCTCTAAAAAAATCAAAAAAAAACAAAAAAAATGCAATTTTTTTTGTCCAAACGACTCTACCACGACTCTACTCTGCGATTCTACACGATTCTACGATTTGGATCGCGACTCTACCACGATTCTACCTGATTCCGATTCACGGTGCGATTTGGATCGACAGGCTGTCGTGGGTTCGTAGAATCGTAAGATTCTAAGAGTAGGATCACGATTCTAACTACCTTGGTTACAATCCTGATGCTTACCTCACATGGGAGTTAGCCGTGCAGGGAAGACAGTCTCGCTCCCGAGGCTCTGTTGGAGTTTCTTTGCGGTGGCGTAATCGGCGTAGTCTTGGGCAGGGCATCACCCCCTGTTGTCCCTGCCACTCCTAACCGTCCCCCACCCCCCTCGGGCCGTGGGCGACCAGCAAGCACCACTCCTACTCCCCGAGCCTCTGACGCAAGCAAATCAACTTCAGTTCAGCAAGCTAAGAGTTCTACTTCAGTTGCTTCTACCGGGAGAACGCGAGACATACAATGCCATCGTTGCAAAGGCTTCGGGCACATGATGAGAGATTGCCCAAATCAGCGAGCACTTCTTGTTCGAGACGATGGTGAGTATACTTCAGCTAGTGATATTGATGAAGAACATGCATTGCTTGTAACTGACCCCGTAGGCGAGCAATATGAATCTGAACACGACGAAGAATGTTTTGGTGCTAAAACAAGTGATAAGTTTTTAAGCATAATTGTGAGGCGTGTCCTGAGTGCTCAAATGGAGTGTGCAGAGCAGAATCAACACCACAATCTGTTTCAAACAAAATTTGTGGTCAATGAGCGTTCTTGTCGTGTGATTATTGATGGAGGAAGTTGCAACAATTTGTCTAGCATTGATATGGTTGAGAAGCTTGCCTTGGCCACACAACAGCACCCTCGTCCTTACTACATTCAATGGTTTAATTCATGTAGTAAGCTGAAGGTAACTCGCATTGTGAGAGTACACTTTTCTATTGGTTCATATCATGATTATGCTGATTGCGATGTTGTACCTATGCAAGCATGTTCATTACTATTAGGTAGACCATGGCAATATGATAAAGATACTGTGCATCATGGTAGGATAAATCAATATACTCTCATATCAAAAGGAAAGCGAGTCACTTTGCTGCTCATGTCTCCAGAAGCAATTTTAAAAGATGAATTAGAGAGAGCTAATAGAGAAAAAGAGAATAGCAAAAGTGAAAATCAGATTGTAGCTAAAGAACTTGCACCACACAAGAAGAAGGAACCTAGTTCTAAGAAAGGTGAAATTAAATTGAAAGGTTCTGTTTTGTTAGCTACAAAGTCTGATATTAGTGAGGTAGAAGCTGGTCATTCTGTTTGCTATGCTTTAGTGTGCAAGGCAGCATTGTTTTCATTTGAGGATATGCCCCCTTCCTTGCCTCCTGCTATTGCTCACCTTTTGTAGGAGTATCATGATGTATTTCCAAGTGAAGTACCGCCGGGACTGCCCCCAATTAGGGTCATTGAGCATCAGATTGACTTCATCCCAGGAGCTTCCCTACCCAACCGCGCGCCATACCGAACAAACCCGGAGGAGACTAAGGAGATTGAGTGTCAAGTGCAAGACTTGCTTGACAAAGGGTACGTACGCGAGAGTCTTAGTCCATGTGTCGTTCCTGTACTTTTGGTTCCAAAGAAAGATGGCTCATGGCGTATATGTGTTGATTGTATAACTATCAATAATATTACCATTAGATATCGTCACCCTATTCCTAGGTTAGACGACATGCTTGATGAATTAAGTGGCTCTACTGTGTTTTTGAAAGTTGACTTGCGTAGTGGATATCACCAAATTCGCATGAAATTAGGAGATGGATGGAAAACAGCGTTCAAAACTAAGTTTGGTCTATATGAGTGGTTAGTGATGCCTTTCGGTTTAACTAATGCGCCTAGTACTTTCATGAGATTGATGAACGAAGTTTTACGTGCTTTTATTGGGAAATTCGTGGTGGTATATTTTGATGACATATTGATATATAGCAAGTCACTTGAGGAACATCTTGATCACTTACGTGCTGTTTTTAATGTTCTACGAGATGCACATTTATTTGGTAACCTTGAGAAGTGCACCTTTTGTACCGATCGAGTATCGTTTCTTGGCTATGTTGTTACTCCACAGGGTATTGAAGTTGATCAAGCCAAGATCGAGGCTATAAAGTGTTGGCCGACTCCTAACACGGTCACACAAGTGCGGAGTTTTCATAGACTTGCTGGATTTTATCGATGTTTCGTCAAGGATTTTAGCACCATTGCCGCACCATTGAATGAGCTCACCAAGAAATGTACTCCTTCCCATTGGGGCCCTGCACAAGAACAATCATTCAACCTTCTGAAAGAGAAGCTCACACATGCACCACTTCTCTAACTTCCTGATTTTGGTAAAACCTTTGAGCTTGAATGTGATGTTAGTGGAATTGGGATTGGAGGTGTGTTACTACAAGATGGTAAACATGTTGCTTATTTTAGCGAAAAATTGAGTGCGCCTTGTTTGAACTATTCTACTTATGATAAAGAATTATTTGCTTTCGTTCGAATGTTAGAAACATGGCAGTATTATTTATGGCCTAAAGAGTTCGTTATACACTCAGATTATGAATCTTTAAAACGCATTCGTAGTCAAAGTAAACTGAACCATCGACATGCTAAATGGGTAGAGTTCATTGAATCGTTCCCATATGTTATCAAACACAAGAAAGGGAAAGAGAATGTTATTGCTAATGCTTTGTCTAAGCGTTATACCATGTTATCTCAACTTGATTGTCGAATTTTTGGCCTGGAAACAATTAAAGAACTTTATGCTCAAGATGATACTTTTACAGATGTCATGCTGAATTGTCCAGAGGGAAAGAGTTGGAATAAATTTGTGTTGAAAGATGGATTCTTGTTTAGAGCTAACAAGCTATGCATTCAAGCTAGCTCCGTTCGACTTTTGTTGTTACAGGAGGCGCATGGCGGAGGATTGATGGGACACTTCGGTGTCAAGAAGACTGAGGACATTCTGGCCGAGCACTTCTATTGGCCTCGAATGAGACACGACGTTGAGCGCTATGTGTCTCGCTGCACTACATGCAATAAAGCTAAGTCTCGACTTAATCCACACAGTTTATATATGCCTCTTCTTGTGCCTAGTGTTCCTTGGGAGGATATTTCAATGGACTTCATCTTAGGACTGCCTAAAACAAAGAAGGGAATAGATAGTGTTTTTGTTGTTGTGGATAGATTTTCTAAAATGGCCTATTTTATACCTTGTCATAAGAGCGATGATGCTACAAATGTTGCTAATTTGTTTTTTTCGAGAGATCGTTCGCCTACATGGAGTCCCCAATACCATTGTTTCAGATCGGGATGCGAAGTTTTTGAGTCACTTTTGGCGCACCCTTTGGGCAAAATTGGGGACCAAGCTGCTGTTTTCTACTACTTGTCATCCCCAAACGGATGGACAAACTGAAGTTGTCAACCGCACGTTATCCACTATGTTGAGGGCTATTTTAAAAAAGAACTTAAAGATGTGGGAAGAATGCTTACCTCATGTAGAGTTTGCTTACAATAGATCGCTACATTCTACCACAAAATTGAGCCCTTTTCAGGTAATATATGGCTTTAATCCTCGCGCTCCTATTGACTTATTGCCTATGCCTACTTCTGAAAAGGTAAATTTAGATGCTAAGAAGCGTGCTGAATTTGTCCTTAAACTACATGAAACAACTAAAGAAAACATAGAGCGCATGAATGCTAAGTATAAGGTTGCTGGTAGTCAGGGTAGAAAGAGTTTAACTTTTGAACCTGGTGATCTCGTTTGGTTACATTTGCGCAAAGATAGATTTCCTGAATTGAGAAAGTCTAAGTTGATGCCTAGAGCTGATGGTCCATTCAAAGTGTTAGCTAAGATTAATGATAATGCACATAAGCTTGATCTACCTGCAGAGTTCGGGGTTAGTCCCGCATTTAACATTGCAGATTTGAAGCCATATTTGGGTGAAGAAGATGAGCTTGAGTCGAAGACGACTCAAATGCAAGAAGGGGAGGATGATGAGGACATCACTTCTATGCATACAACCAACACTCCTCACAATAGATCTGAACCTATGCACTTGCAAGGTCCAATCACAAGAGCTCGTGCACGTCAATTGAACCATCAGGTAACTTCGTTTCTAGGAGTGCATTTTATTTCTAATAAGAATGTGCTACTACCTAATGCATGTGATCTTCTTTTAATCAGGAACTTAGGAGCTGATCATGAAGAGAAGCTTGTGCAATCCAATTCGGCCACCGGAGACAACACCGACTTCAAACGTACATAACTTTCACATACGGACTCCGTTTGAGGCGCACGAGTACTTGATTGAAAGCTTATTTCGTCATTTTTCCAACGGATCTGGCCTCACCTCCAAATTCCTTATGAGCACACCACACTTGTCAAAACAGTCAGAGGCTATTTTTGAGTCGAACTTGGGCCCATGGGCCTTGTAACCCTAGGTGACTCGTACTGTTCATGTGGTTACTATTCATGCATGAACAGTACCGCCACCCCCTTCTTTCACCTCTCCCTCCTATACATAGTGGTCGCCGTCATTAGGGTTTGGCGGATTTCATTTGCTTTGTTTTTTCATTGTGAAAACTCTTGTTCTTCGCTTGTGTCGACTAGACCAACCGTAAAAAACCTCTGCGGAATCCCACCTTTTGAACTTAATTATATATTTGCAATTCAGATTGCTCGTTACTTTGTTCTTGCTTGTTCTTCGATTGCTTGTAGGAATTGATCCTCGTGATCAGGTCAATCGGGTCTTTGGCACGGTTGATAACGACTTAGTGATTAGTTTAACGATTGCTTGGTTCGTACGTACTGCGTTCGTAGCTTGGATCGTGAGAGTTGATCATCATCCAATCGAAATTTATCCTTCTCATCGAAAGATCGGGACGACAACAGCTTATCACACAGTGCCAAAGAGATAAGAACCAAGCTCTTGCCATCCAAAATATCAAGCACAGGAGTCCAGCACACGTCGGTCAAATGCCAATCCACAGCCAGCCCCATTAGGTTCATTCCCCTTTGGTCACAATTCCCACAAACGACCATTTCTTCACAAGTCAGTCAAAGCAGCCCAAAATATCAAGCACAGGAGAGCACACGCACAGGCAGAAGATAAGGCCAGAAGCAAGCCAAGCAAAGGGGAGAGACGGCATTTCATCCCCAACCAGTAGCCAGCCCTCCCCTTAAACCGAAGGCGACCAGGAGATAGAAGACAAGGAGCAAGGAGCCAGGCGACCAGGAGCCAGAAGGCAAGGAGCAAGGAGCCAAGCAGCAAGGAGCTAGGCAGCAGACGGCGACCAAGCCACCACCAGGCATCTAGGCAGCCCGGAGGAGAAGAGCACCAGCTTGAAGCCAGCACTACCATTCTCTTCCCCAATCTCTTTAAACCCACAAGAGGTAATACTAGCATACCCCAGATCATTCTGCTATACACCTTTAGCATCATAGATCTAATGCATCACTTAGATCTTAGCATTTCTGGCAGCAAAGCACCTAGAGCTAAAGCTCGTAGAGCACCTAGATGTCATCACAGAGCATGCACACATAACCTGTAGTTCATCACATCACAGTAGCAATCCTCATCCCAACATCATTCGCATTCGCATGCACATCACAGTAGATTAAGGCATGGTGATACCTTAGAAGTGCAGCAGCAACCATCAGTGGCCACCCCCCCCTCCTTCAGCCTCCTCATGTGCATGCATCTATACCCTCAAATCTGAGAATGAATCTTAGCATCAAACGTCAACACATAACTAATCAAGCTTGTACCAACCAAAAAGAGAGAGAGGGGGCTAAGGGAGAGTTTTGAGCCGTGAGAGCATAGGGTCGGCGGCCGTAGGCCGGGCCGGCCGAGCCAAGGGCGCAGCCGGGCCAAACCCCTGGCGGCTGCACCGGGGCTGAGGAGGAAGCACGCTGGGCCGAGTGCGTGTGGGGAGGCACCTGGGAGGCAGACCCGATGAGGCGGTGCGGCCATATCGGAAGCCGGTGGTGGGCTCAGGGCGAAGCCGGATCGGGCTGGCGACCTGAGAAGGCGGACGCCGACGGCAGAAGGGGAGAGGAGATCCATGGGAGAAGGAGACGTAGGGAGCCGCGCAATCGGGCCGACGCAGGCACTTGCCGGGCCAGGGTAGGCACCTTGAGGGAGGAGCTTAGAGTAGTAGTAGGAAGTGGAGGGGAGGGGTGAGAATTTGGGAAGAAAGGCAAGGAGGAAGAGACTGCCAGGGGCCTTCGGGTGGATAAGGAAAGCAGGGAGAGAATAAGGAGGTAAGTAGAGAGAGGAAGGGGGAATTAGGATTAGGATGAGGAGATTAAGGTTAAGTAGGGTTTTGGGAAAAATTCAGAATTAAAATAAAATAAAGTATATAAATTCTAGCAATTTTATTAAGCAATTTGGATAGCAATATAGGTTGGTAATAAATGTAATAAATGCTGGCACTAAGTAATTGTTCGACAAAACGAGTCTAATTAGGTCGCATAAGAATAGACGGTCATAAATCAGTCCGGTGCATAATAAGAGGAATTGAAGTAAAATATCCAAAACTGTTGTATCAAAAAGCTAGTATCCTGGCGTATCAAACATATAAATTTAGGCAAATAACTTGACACATTAGAAATATGATAACCTTACTAAAATAATTAAGCTAATCAACCTCTAGTTTATTTAGAGAATTAATTATTGGCGTACGCGCTTAAATAAAATCAATTAGGAGTTTGAGAAAATAAAAAATTGATAGACGTAATAAAATGCAAACGTAAGTAGTATTTTATTTTCTGTGCGTTAGACACGTGTTCCGTCAACTTGAACCTAGAACGAGTATACCGTAGAACAGCCACTCTTGGAGAGTGCTAACTTAGCGGGGACCAAAAAAATGTTGTTAAATTAAAACATACTAACAAATTGCACTAACTTATGTACTCATAATATCACCCAAAAATCAACTAAGTATTTGTGTATTATTATCTCGCTCTGTCATGTAATTGCAGCAAGCTAACCAACGCCGACAGGAGTAGTTGATACAGAGTTCTTCGCCGACGACCTTTGCTACCATTTTAAAGGCAAGCTATTCTGTTGAACATAAATATAGTTATATTAAATGTAAACTATATATTGTTGTCTCGTATATACCTATTGCATCAAAACTATATCTCAAAATTAAATCGAATAGATGAGGTAAAGATGAAAGAATTAAGAAAGATGAAGAAGGTAAGTAAAGAGTTAATATTGTGGTTGGTAAAGGGGGCCCGGGGTAGGGGAGGAGATGAGAAAAAGATGATGATGAGGCAAGAGGTGGGACCCTTTTACATATGGGTAGTATATAAGGACCAACAAAACTCTCACCCGGATCAGAGGCCGTAATTAAGTGCCAATTATTTTCCCATTTCGGCGGGCAGAAAATGCTACCTTGTTACATGATTTATCCTCTCCACATCGGGTAAGTAATATTGCATGGGTTGTGTAGGGATGAGGATCTCAGGGGCCGGTAGGATAAGTCCGGAACTGAGGGAGTCCAAGGCGTTATAGTAGCGCAACAAGTGGAGTGTTGGGGCACAGGAGAGATGGACGCCCCGAACTTGGTGGAGGACTGGGTGTGCTCAGGACAGCGACGGAAAATAATGGGTGGAGACCTAATCACGTAACTTGAAAAATGTTCTGTATTCTGAACTCGAACCCGCATCAAAGGAAATGCTGGGGAACCTAGCACAGCGAGTCCAGAATAGCAATGGGTAAAGTGGTATACAAAATCATTGTAACGCCCTGGCCAAACGGAAGCCAAGATGCCACCTAATTACTCTAACAATCTACACATTGCGGAAGAATAAGAAATAATTAAATCAACCAAACGACAACATTAACATAAACATGACGTGATGAAGGTATCCTTCCTTCACCTTCTAAGTTATTTAATACTGATAATCAATAAAGAAGGTTCACATGCAGTAATAAATCAACGTCATAGTGGAGAAGGTGTCCTTCCTTCTCCAATTATAGTTTAGTTATTACAGTTCAATCATTAACGAATGAAATATGGAACTAAATTTAGTCTTGAACATGAATTTGATGTTGTGAACAAGTAGTGTGTGTCTACTCCCTCCCAAGCGAGCCAACATCAGGGGTTACCTAAAAGAAACAAACAACGCAAGAGTGAGTCCACGACTCAAAGTAAAAAGATGAGAGAGACAGATATATATATATAAACAGGATTTCACCATTTAAGAATGCGAGCATTGAATCGATTGAGCACTTAAGAAATACTTGAAATGCATGAATGAAATGAAAGATGGACTGCACACATGCTTATACCGGTATAGCGAGTGACACACCCGTCGGTGTTCACTTAAGCCCGCATCTTAACAAAAATGCGGGGATCCAATTCCCGTATGAAGAACGTTTCATACGGTGTCCAAAGTTGCCCATTCGGAATTAATGGGTCTTACATGCCCATCCCGGAATTGATGGGTCTTTCAAATCCACTCCGTGGGCGGAACGTGACAATGTCCAACATTGCCCACATTGGAATGGTGGGACTTGAAATCCACTCTCGTGGATGAAACATGCAAAAATGAATGCTTAACATGGATTGAGAATATTGAAAGACATGATATCCAAACATGGATATAACACATATATCAAAATATAAACAATCCACCTTCTCATGTATTATATGGAATCACAACAGTATCATAAAAACATTCACCAATCACAATCGATAAAGGTGGCAAGGTACTTGCCTTCCACGATGCGACGCGCTAGCCGGCAAAGATGGTTCCCCTAGATTTGAGACTCCACCTCCTAAATAAATAAAATAGCTACCATAAGGACATGATATACCCAATTCTACTAATCGGTGTTCTACCCCGCTACCCTGACATCTTAGGTCTAAAACAAAAGCTGAAATTGAAAACAACAATTTCTGTCATAACTTAAATTCTGGACAGCGGCACGGTAATTGACATATCTTAAGATCTGAAAGTCGAAAAGAGGTAAACCCAATTTCTGTATATTCTTAACTGACTAAACTACAAAACTCTAGTTGACATGATAATCCAACTCGGCCAATTTAAAAGGCTAACAGTTGTTTGAAATAGCAGTACAGAATCTGTCCGAACATAATAAACAGCAGTACTAAAACGTCCATAACTTTTAAACTACAACTCCGAATTGAGTGTTCTTTATCAATATGAAAAGGTTATGGAATTACCTACAATAACCTAGTTGGCACGACATTCATATTTTGCCTTTAACAAAAAGTGGCACACGGGTCAAAACTAAAGATAGAAACTGACATACAATCTGGACAGACTGACCTACAATCTGGACAGTCACACTGAAAAGTGCATAACTTTTGATCTATAAATCCAAATGAGGTGTTCTTTATCAATACTGAAAGCTAGTGATATCACCTTAAAAATTTGTTATGGGCAAGACCTCTGAATCACCCTCTAACTAGGCCATATATCAATCTATACAGAGACTGCTAATTCCCGTCAGGATTCTGGGCAGCAGATAATAAATCTATCATAACTTTTGACTCGAAAGTCGGAATGAGGTGATCTTGGCGGCCACCGAAAGCTAAGAGCATCCTCTAACTATCTCTAGGAGACCAGAATCCCTAATTATGCCTCTAAACACACGAAACAGGACCCGAAAAAATCTGGACAGAACCAGCTTCTAAATCGCAGCGAGTCTGCCTAATCAAATATGTACCCAAATCACTTCTACCAACAATCAAACAACGAGGCTCGGCAACGTTACCCTTGCTGCAACCAGGGAGTAGGTGGAAGAATCCTTGGTGATGATGATCTTCCTCCTTTTCCCCTCTTTTGGCCGAAGCAACCAACAGCCCACCTTGACTCCTTGCGAACACCAACCGCGGGGAACCTCGGAAGGTTGGTTGGGGCAGCACCACAGTAGGAGGAGCATCCACAGGGGAGATGGGGGCGGCTCCAAGACAGGGCGCAAGGGAGGAGAGGAGGGGAGGGGTGGCGGCCAAGAGGGAAAAGAAGGGGAGGGGGTTCGGCCAAGGGAAGAAAAAGGCTAGGGTTAGCACCAAGGGGGGAGGGGGCGCATGGGCCTAGGCCCATGGCCGCCAAGTGGCTCTGAAAGGCTATCCGAGGCCCAAAACCTAAACCACTCCAACACCGAAAAAAAATTTAGCTAGCCGAAATTCCCCGATTAAGTTCTTTCTTTCCCGAAGAAAAACAGGGTATGACAATCATGAAGTTATGCATGTCTCCTGGATTGGAGCTTACAGGAACCGCTAGGGGTCTTTCCTCTATTCGAGTGACAAGTAGTCTCTTCTGAATTAAAACTGGCCACCTAATGTTTTGTTGAGTTATTTATTTTCCAGAGCAGAGATGATTAGAAAATGTAATAACCAGCAGAGTTGAGCCATCCAGTGCATTTTTGCTATTAATGCTTGCTGAGTACACTAGTACTCACTCTTGCTAACTCTCCCCTTGCTTAGATCCTAGTCCGACCAGGAGGTATCCCGAGTGGGATGGGGGTTTTGCAGGTACTGTAGAGGCCACTAGAGACGAGGGCACTGACTACGGGGACCAGAGCGAGATGGGTGTCATCTTCGACACATGGGACGAGTAGACAACTGGTGGATCAAGGTAGGCGAACGAAGGGAATTAGTTCCTTTTGGCAAGCTGTAAATTGCTACCTGTAAGAAAGACTATAGCCTTGTGTGGCTAACTGATGTAATATTAATAAAGTGCAGTTTCTATCTTATTGTTCTTCTGCGTTGACTCTGGTAAGGCTTACTATTCGTTAGAGTGGTGTTCTACCGAGCAGATGAATAGTAATCCGTATGTCTAAGTGTGATTACCCCCTGGGGTAATGACACGGGGTGTCGCATCATGGGTCTGGCGGTCCTAGAATGCTCCAGGAAAAGACAAAGCTCATGTATCATTCACTTGAATAAAGTCGACGCAAACACAAAAAATTTTCACCTAAGAATAAACGCTCGCCGCAAGAAGAACCGTATCCAAAGGCTAAAGAAAGACCAAGGGTGGGCAAAGTCTCACGAAGAAAAAGAGAAGGTGGTCTTCGATCAAGTCTCGAACTTTCTTCGAGCAATCGGGCCGGGGAACATCGACCACAATTGGGAGGCCATGGGCATGGACCGGCAACCGTTGCAAAACCTGTAAGTGACGATTTCCGAAGAAGTGCAATCAGCACTCTCACGGATGTCCTCCGATAAGGCCCCGAGTCCAGACGGCTTCACCGAAGCGTTTTTCAAGTCTTGCTGGGAAATAATCAAGCAGGACCTCATGCAAACCATACAAAGCTTTTGGGAGCTAAGAACATCTAGCCTTCACTAGGTGAACACATCAAACTTAGTCCTCATTCCAAAAGAAGAAGAAGCAGATGAGGTGTCCCATTGCAGGCCAATCAGTCTAATACATGGCGTCGCGAAGATAATCTCCAAAGTCCTGGCCCTAAGGCTGACACCCTACATACACTCCCTCGTCTCCCCAATTCAAAGTGCATTCATCAAACGAAGAAGCATAAATGACAACTACATGTATGTACGCAATCTGGCTAGACGTTTGCACCGATCGAGAACACCAACTTTGCTATTGAAACTTGATATCGCAAAGGCCTTTGACTCCTTGAGATGGGACTACCACCTAGACCTACTTTAGAAAAAAGGGTTCCAAGCCAGATGGACAGATTGGATCCCGGCGCTTCTCTCAACCTCCTCATCACGAGTCCTCCTAAACGGTGTGTTAGGCACCCCCATTCGACACGGAAGGGGACTCAAGCAAGGGGACCCCCTCTCCCCATTTATTTTCATCCTGGCGATCGATCAACTCCAACGGCTCCTAGACCTGGCAACCGAGAGAGCGGCCCTCCAAAAATTAAGAAGTCGGGCCGCCAGAATCAGAACTTCCCTTTATGCACGCAGCCATCTTCATAGCGCCCGACAAGCAAGACCTAAAAGCCCTAGACAGGATCCTTCGTAATTTTGGCGAAGCCACCAGCCTCAAAACTAACCTCCATAAGAGCTCTGTGGTGGCCATTAGATGCGACACGCTTGATCTCCAGGACATCCTCCAAAACTTCCCAGCTTTACAAGCGAATTTTCCAAAGAATTAGTACCTAGGCCTTCCTTTAGCTATAGAGACTACGTCAAATAGACTTCCAACCCCTCGAAGACAAGGCGGTGGCCAAGCTAACCGCATGGAAAGGTAAGCTACTCACTCCAGCAGGACGAGCAACCTTAGTAAAATAAGTGATCACAT
The DNA here is from genome assembly GCA_036346255.1 of Ampelocalamus luodianensis. Lineage (NCBI taxonomy): Eukaryota > Viridiplantae > Streptophyta > Magnoliopsida > Poales > Poaceae > Ampelocalamus > Ampelocalamus luodianensis. The sequence goes on from CM070621.1 coordinate 60,407,099, forward strand.
CCCAGGCGGTATATTTACTCACTTCCTCTAAGGCCCCCCAAAGTGTTCTAAAGAGACTAGACGAAAGAAGAAGGCATTTCCTTTGGTCAGGCACTGATTCTACTACGGGAGGAAATGCAAGGTCAACTGGGAGCGAGTTTGCAGACCAGGGCCTTGGGGGGCCTCAGGATTCTACACCTGCAAATTTTTGTGAGGGTTCTCCGGATACGCTGGCTATGGGCGCAATGGGCGACCCCACAAAATCCATGGGTCGGCATGGAGACCCTTTGCGATGAGAAGGATATCGCCCTTTTCAATGCATGCACTACTATTGCTTTAGGGAACGGTGGAAAAACAAATTTCTAGAGCTTAGCTTGGCTTCACAGCGAGAGGCCATGTGACATCACTCCCCTCATCTTCATGTAACATCCCAATCTTGGGCTTGTGTTTCAAATGTAAGAAAATCAGTAGAAATTAAAACTTTTTCTTACATCATGTATTTCCTTTTGTGCCAATCAATTCTTGTACAAGGAATTATGGAAATGCATTGTCACAAGTCTTGTTGATCCAAATCTTGACATTGCAAAAACAATCTTGTCAAATCTTATGATCATCCTCTGGAAATATTTTTCCTAAGTCTCTGTGATGGTATGTGACCCTCTCAAAAATTTCACAATTTTTAGAAATTGTTTGAATATTTTTAGAGGCGATCAAACCTGTTTGACTCTCACCAAACATTAAAACAGAGCCTTGCAGAATTTTTGGAGATTTATTCGCAGCATAAAAATCTCTGAAAATTTTACACAAGGTTAATATCTGAGTTAGCAAGCTCCTGTAAAATTTTCATAATTTTTGGAGTTATTTTGCTACCTCAAATAAATCTTTCAAAGTCTCTGTTCTTTTCAAAGTCAAACTTGGTTTATCACATTACTCGGGTTCGAGTCGGACTTGACTCGAGCCAATTGATTCGGTCCAGTCAACTAACTGCACTGAGCCCCTCTTTAAAACGCGCGTTGAATCTCAACCGTTGGATCTAAATCGCACGGTCCGCGCGCGTGTAACCCTTCGGACCTTCTGGTTGCTTGCGCGAATGTCAACCGTTAGATCTCCATCCAACCGTTGAGATTCTCCAAACCTTCGGACCCTCCGGTTGCATTCTTGAATCGAGCCGTTGATTAAGATCCAACGCCGCGTGTCCTTCGTTGTAATTGAGTTTGCAACGGGGGCTATCCGAGCCGCTCGTTTCTAATCGTAGGGCTCGCAATCTCCCGCTGTGTTTTAAAGCCCGTAGGCGTGGCGCTATCTCACCGTTCGTGTCTCATCCAACGCCGAGAATCACCGAGCCTTTCGCTGGTCGTCTTCAACCTCCTACGCGCGAGCAATCGTAGGGGAGTAATGGCGATGTCATTTCTTGCTCCCTAAAGCCACCCTAGCCGACGCTTAGGGGTATGGGAGGTACATTGAGCCAGGCCATGCCCTAATGCACGTCTTCACCTCTTTTTCCTTGTCGGCCGCACTGTAACACCCTGGCTATCCGGAAGCCAAGATGTCACCTAAAACATCTAACATACATCCATAATGCGGAAGAATTTGAAACAGGTATATCAACTAAAGACAGCATTAAGTTAAACAGGATATGATGAAGGTATCCTTCCTTCACCTTTTAAGTTATTTAATTCCGATCATCAATAAAGAAGGTTCGCATTCAGTAATAAATCAACATCATCGTGGAGAAGGTATCCTTCCTTCTCCAATTATAGTTTAATTATTACAGTTCATCATTAACGAATGAAGTATGGAACTAAAATTTAGTCTTGAACATGAATTTGATGTTGTGAACAAGTAGTGCGTGTCTACTCCCTCCCAAGTGAGCCAACATCAGGGGTTACCTAAAATAAACAAACAACGCAAGAGTGAGTCCACGACTCAGCAAGTACAAAGAAAGAAGCAGAACATATATACAAACAGATATCACCATTTAAGAATGCGAACATTGAATCGATTGAGTACTTAAGAAAATACTTGAAATGAATGAATGCAATCAAGGATGGACTGTACACATGCTTATACTGCAGATAGCGAGTGACACACCCGTCGGTGTTCACTTAAGCCCGCACCTTAACAAAAGTGCGGGATCCAAGTCCTATATGAAGAACGTTTCATATAGGTGTCCAAAGCTGCCCATACTGGAATTGATGGGTCTTACGTGCCCATACCGGAATTGATGGGTCTTTCAATCCACTCCGTGGACGGGACATGACAATGTCCAAACTCGCCACATTGGAATGGTGGGACTTACAATCCACTCCGTGGACATAGCATGAATAAAAGAATGCATGATATGAACATGAACAATGCTAATATCATCTCTCAAGATATATTCCACATATTGAAAGAACATAACCAATTCAGCATTTGGGTATCACAAGTTGTCACATCATATTCATGTAAACATTCACAATCACAAAGACTTAAAATCAACAAAGTACTTGCCTTCACGTTGCGGCGCGTTAGCGAGCAACGATGGCGCCCCAAACCCGTAGGCTCGCGCCTAAACAAATAAATAACGAAATAAGAACAACATAGAGCCCATCATGAATTAATATTCTACACTACCCTCTTGCACACCCAAAACTTAGTCATAACCCAAATCTGAAATTCCAGCAGCAACAAGGAATCCCATCTGGACAGCCGCACGGTAAAGACCAAAACTAATGATCTGGGACTCCAAAAGAGATGAGCCCAGATCCTACACGAGCTTAACAAATATATCTACAACTTTGTAGTTGACGAGATAACCCAATTCGGCCAAACTAAATTGCTAACTGTCAAACGAAACAGCAGAACAGAAACTGTCTGAACATAAAAAAAACAGCAGTACTAAAACGTCCGTAACTTTTAAACTATAACTCCGAATTGAGTGTTCTTTATCAATCTGAAAAGGTTATGGAATTACCTACAATAACCTAGTTGGCACGACATTCATATTTTGCCTTTAACAAAAGTGGCACACGGGTCAAAACTAAAGGTAGAAACTGTCATACAATCTGGACAGACTGACCTACAATCTGGACAGTCACAAAGAAAAGTGCATAACTTTTGATCTATAAATCCAAATGAGGTGTTCTTTATCAATCCCGAAAGCTAGTGATATCACCTTCAAAATTTGTTATGGGCAAGACCTCTGAATCACCCTCTAACTAGGCCATATATCAACCTAAACAGAGACTGCTAATTCTCGTCAGGATTCTGGACAGCAGATGGTAAATCTATCATAACTTTTGACTCGAAAGTCGGAATGAGGTGATCTTGGCGGCCACCGAAAGCTAAGAGCATCCTCTAAATATCTCTAGGAGACCATAATCCCTAATTCTTCCTCTAAGCACACGAAACAGGCCACGCAAAGCACTGGACAGAACTAACGTTTTAATCGCAGCAAATCGATCTAATCAATTATGATCCAAATCACCTCTACCACTAATCAAACGATGAGGATTGGCATTCGTTACCCTTGCAGCAACGAAGACGCCGATGGTTGATCCACGAAGATGTTCCTCCTTCTTGATCAGCCAATTCCACGAAACACCGCTCCTACCTTCGCGAAGCCGCAACGGGAAGATCGGCGCCAAGGGACGACTCCGGGAGGTGGGGGTGCTGCACTAGGCACTTGGGGCGGCAACAATGGAGGTGGAGAAGGGGCTGCAACCAGCAGGGGGAGGCGCAAGAGGGAGAGGGAAGGGGAGAGGAGGGAGGTGGCGGCCAAGGTGGGGAGGAGAGGGGGGAAAAGGCGGCTAGGGTTTTGGGGGAGGGTGGCACCTCCCCCCAATGGCCGGCCAGGCCTCATGGGCCAAGGCCCAGGCCCAGGTTGCCAGGAAAACGCAGAAAACCCCCTCTATCCTCCTAATTAAACATTTTCCCAAAAGAAACCTTCTACCGATTAATTATTTTCTCCCGAAAATTATTTCTAGCACTAACAGAGAATTACACTAATTCTCCCTCAATTTGAATTGCATTCTCAAATGAAAGTCGGGATATTACATTCTACCCCCCTTAAGAGGATTCGACCCCGAATCTATACGGCGATCTACAACAAAGAAAACCACGACCGGAATTTAGCAACAAGATACGATACTCGTATAACTAACCCTGATAACGCCACGCACGCGAAACCCCGACTCCCAAGAGGCCTCACACTGGATTGTTGAGACCACAACAAAATGACATACAATCATGTTCGTCATAACACTCAACCCGGAAATTCGGTACACTCATTAGAAGAGAATCGAAGGTAAGATCCTACTCAAGGACTACGACGTTAACGAATAATCAAACTCGATCTCCTAGGTACTCACTTGGCACCGAACATACCAAAAGTTGCGTTCACCGTAGGGACCCGAAATGGTCCTAGCGATACGCCAACTAGCGAAAGCAACCCAACGCACCTTGGGTTAACCTCCCATTGATGCCGAACCACACAACATGCACATAGAACGCGGAACTCTTGTTCCACCTCTCAAATGAATTCTTCATCAAAACAAGGATCGCCTCCTTTAACCTGAAACATAAAATCGAATTCTTTTTAAGCAAACTCTTTTACCGCAAACACATCTGAATAAGGAAGATTCACGCCACAACTAGACGTTACGAACTGGGTACAGAAGAGTAAAATCCAGAAATCAGAATTTCATTACGAAAACCTTTCCACCTTCCAAGTAGCAGTTTGCGAATAAACATCACGAAAACCAAAGGAGGAATAATTTTAAATGCCCAAATCAAAACTTCATTTATTCTTCCTGAACCGATAAGAACCACACATACCAAAATCGAGTCAAACTCAACTTACGAAAGACATTGGTCAACAGCCCAAGCTCAAGCAAGAATAAAGAAAATGCTTCACTAATCAAGAAGACATCTTTTTCCTTAGTTTCACTTTTTGGAATAAAATATCTCTCCAACCTTGGAATTGAATTCATCGCATACCACACGGTCTCAAACCTCTTAATTTAACATCCTCAAATTTAGGCTTAAACCGAAATACATCATCCACACCTTTGTGGAGAGACTCTATTGATTCCATCAACACTCTAGACAAAATGATGACATTACTTTGATAGAGGGCATCAAAACCCCTTAAAAACCCATGCAATCTCATCACCTCCAACTTTCAAGAACAACACATCGTAATCCTCAACACACCCGCCATGAACTACATCGATGAGTTCTATCGACAATCATTCCACTTGCCGTAGTACTCAGCTTGTCTATCTCCTCTACACACAAATCTTTGGGCGACCAAAAGTCTAGCAAGAAAATAGAAAGCCCAAATTTAACCTCCAAGACCCCTACAACGAAATCCTCTTATCACACATGGTGAAATCATCGGATTAAATATCTAACATCCCCACAATTCCGACATACACACTCATTGACATCATCAGAAATCACTCACACAAAATCACAATACTTTTCAATTGTGTTACTCTATAAAATTGATTAAGGTTTCCATACATTTGATAATCCCCAACATTTCAACATGAACCACACTGAACTACACTATACCATATGTTCTACTTAGTCGAACACTATACGCTTTTACTTGAAGCCATACATTCCATATGAATCAACTTCCCTCTAAGAGGTTCAGGTCAAAACCAACTCATCTTCTATTACTCCTCCAATAGCTTGGTAGAAAAACTCACTCCAACAATCACTTAACCACCACTAATCAATTAACAACTTACGCTTTGCAAAACTTTTGCAACACAAAACGTTGATCCTTTCTCAAAAGAAAGAGGCGAACAAGGACAAGTTTCACCACACCGAAAATGTTGTTGCTCACAGTGAGCACGAAACCAAAAGAAATAATCTGTAATGAAGATCTGAAAACGAAGTTGAGTTCACAATGGAGGGCACGATCCTCAAAAAGGGAATAGCAAATAACCACCAATAAGAGAAATGTCATTGCGATTGAAACTCGACAACTCTTGAGTGAAAAGAGCAAAAAGTTTATGAACAATTCAAATAACCACAAGTCACAAAACTTGACTCAAATTCTCAAATATTCCTACTGCACTCTTTCCTTTAACACTGAAATTAATTCTTTGACTAACATCGCTTTGCCACAACGAACAAGATAAGGTCTTTAGTCCAAACCACACGGACTAAATAAGAACCAATGAAATTCCTCAATACGTCATATTTGTTCAGAACAATTCAACTACACACGAAACATGAGATCCAAATAATCTCAGCCACCAAACTCGAAACATTTCCAATTACTGGATTTCATGAAAAGCAAGCAGATTATTCTCCTCTTGAGGGAACCAACATAATTTTTCTTTAATTGCAGCTTCACGTTGCCAACTCCAACCAAAAATCCTTTAAGATTAAATCACATGAATCTCTTAAGAAGCAACAAGACAATTCAATACCTCAATTTATTTAAAATAATTTCTACCGATGATTCATGGCTCCAAAATATCAAGAAAGCTAAACTTGAAATATTCTCATCCGAACGGTATTAACTTCAATTCTCTCAACAACAATTAGAAAACACTTTAAAGACCCACGTGAAAGAATGGGTTGAATCCTTCTCAAAAGAAGAGACAAATGAAAACGATTTTTTTTTTTTTTCACCAACTAGAAAACTCATCCACCACTCGGACTGACCACAGGACCAAGGGGAAAACCAATTAAGCAATGAACTCATAGAACATAAATGGAGTCCACAGCTGAAAGCATAGGCCTCACAAGAAGAGAATATCGAACCTTAATGTATAAGAACAACCAAGTATTCAAAATCAAGCACTTGCAACATCAAGAACCATTGCAACTTTGCAACATATCGTTACTCGATAAACTTCATTTACCACATAAAGCCCAACCCCAAAAGATCATGAATACAAAACTTGAAATTTGATCATTTAGGAAATATCACCATGGGTGATCAAATTACTACAAGAATTAACCTCATTCTCATATTTTGACGATTTAATAACATCGACAACATACACTAGTACCAAGAATCATCAAACTTTGCTACTCCATCCTAACGCTTCCCAAAGGGAATACAAACCATAAGATTGAAACAAATTTATTATAACAAGATTATGCTAAGCAATAACAATAACACAAGGCACGATATCAAAGACTACTTACGAAATTCATCTACTCAACTATTGGTGTTGCTCAACACCTTCTTCAACGCTCATTAACAATTGATGATTGTATTAATCATGGGTGCACATACGGTACAAATTCCGGTTGCAATCACATAACCATATATAAACATAGATTCATATTTCACCTTTGTTCAGAAATCATTTCAAAACATGATTAAAGATCCACTAACATTATTTTCTATAACAAGGTTTCATGAATCGATTCACCAGCACCCATCTGATACTTTATACAAGTTTCAACAATTTAGCATACCAGGAAATAGATAAATCTAGCTCTTATGTAAGATCTATAGGTTCTGAATGGATATGGATAGTCTTTATTTATCATACACCAAGTATCAAATACAAGGACATTTCAAATTAATCAATTTCACTTTCATGGATGGTAGTTAAGAATAATTGATTTGCACCATGCTAATAACCCGACTTGGTATCTCATATCGTAACAATTTATTCGTTTGGTTATAACTTCTCATTTTAAGCATGACAAGTCAACACAAAAGGATTCTAACGCCTTCCTTCAAGAAAGAGAGACTTCAAACCTCAACGCTCAAGTAATCCAAAAGAAACACATAAAGCCAAAGCTTTCCATGCAATCAACTTACAAATGAAAACACTCACTAACCAAGCTATCAAACGAGTAAATGAGTCATTCTTTTCCGATGAGAAAGAAGGAGCAACCATGAAAACATCAATCTTGCCAATTGACAACGATCACAAGTAGTAAAAGCAACTCAACAAATAAAAGCAATAATTGTTTCAGAGAACCAAGAGAGATCTATTGAAAACCATAAACTATCACGAACCACAAACCCGGAGAAATTCATCAACCATCGCAGACAAGAATTGCCAAATTCGTAATCAAGAAAGAGAACAACTTTCTAAAGCAAATCACTCTTAACACCAAACTATGGTACTGGTAACTACTCCTCTAACCACGTGATCGCGAATGGTGGTGTAACCCGTGAATCCAGAGTAACAACCACGACCTCCACTTCTTATCATCCGTTAACAACACGCTTCACCAAAATACTCAATTATGAATATGCAGGATCATCTCACGACAATCAAAGTATTAGTTCATAGATAATGAATATCATAGTAGATCATAGATTAACAACAAGAAAGATAATACAAAAGCAACTCAACAATTGCTCAACGAATGAAACATAACAATAGAAATGCGAAGCAATAGATTCCCAACCCCACCTATCATGTACAAGTGTGTCATTTTAATGTTCTTCTATTAACCACGGACCTAAAGCCCGCTCGATACCAATCGTAACACCCCGGCTATCCGGAAGCCAAGATGTCACCTAAAACATCTAACATACATCCATAATGCGGAAGAATTTGAAACAGTATATCAACTAAAGACAAAGATTAAGTTAAACAGATATGATGAAGGTATCCTTCCTTCACCTTTTAAGTTATTTAATTCGATCATCAATAAAGAAGGTTCGCATTCAGAATAAATCAACATCATCGTGGAGAAGGTATCCTTCCTTCTCCAATTATAGTTTAATTATTACGCTCATCATTAACGAATGAAGTATGGAACTAAAATTTAGTCTTGAACATGAATTTGATGTTGTGAACAAGTAGTGCGTGTCTACTCCTCCCAAGTGAGCCAACATCGGGGTTACCTAAAATAAACAAACAACGCAAGAGTGAGTCCACGACTCGGCAAGTACAAAGAAAGAAACAGAACATATATACAAACAGATATCACCATTTAAGAATGCGAACATTGAATCGATTGAGTACTTAAGAAAATACTTGAAATGAATGAATGCAATCAAGGATGGATGTACACATGCTTATACCGTATAGCGAGTGACACACCCGTCGGTGTTCATTTAAGCCCGCACCTTAACAAAAGTGCGGGATCCAAGTCCTATATGAAGAACGTTTCATATAGGTGTCCAAAGCTGCCCATACCGAATTGATGGGTCTTACGTGCCCATACCGGAATTGATGGGTCTTTCAATCCACTCCGTGGACGGGACATGACAATGTCCAAACCGCCACATTGGAATGGTGGGACTTACAATCCACTCCCGTGGACATAGCATGAATAAAAGAATGCATGATATGAACATGAACAATGCTAATATCATCTCTCGAGATATATTCCACATATTGAAAGAACATAACCAATTCAGCATTTCGGTATCACAAGTTGTCACATCATATTCATGTAAACATTCACAATCACAAAGACTTAAAATCAACAAAGTATTTGCCTTCATGCGTTGCGGCGCTGTTAGCGTGCAACGATGGCGCCCCAAACCCGTAGGCTCGCGGCCTAAACAAATAAATAACCGAAATAAGAACAACATAGAGCCCATCATGAATTAATATTCTACACTACCCTCTTGCACACCCAAAACTTAGTCATAACCCAAATCTGAAATTCCAGCAGCAACAAGGAATCCCATCTGGACAGCCGCACGGTAAAGACCAAAACTAATGATCTGGGACTCCAAAGAGATGAGCCCAGATCCTACACGAGCTTAACAAATATATCTACAACTTTGTAGTTGACGAGATAACCCAATTCGGCCAAACTAAATTGCTAACTGTCAAACGAAACAGCAGAACAGAAACTGTCTGAACATAAAAACAGCAGTACTAAAACGTCCGTAACTTTTAAACTATAACCCGAATTGAGTGTTCTTTATCAATCTGAAAAGGTTATGGAATTACCTACAATAACCTAGTTGGCACGACATTCATATTTTGCCTTTAACAAAAGTGGCACACGGGTCAAAACTAAAGGTAGAAACTGTCATACAATCTGGACAGACTGACCTACAATCTGGACAGTCACAAAGAAAAGTGCATAACTTTTGATCTATAAATCCAAATGAGGTGTTCTTTATCAATCCCGAAAGCTAGTGATATCACCTTCAAAATTTGTTATGGGCAAGACCTCTGAATCACCCTCTAACTAGGCCATATATCAACCTAAACAGAGACTGCTAATTCTCGTCAGGATTCTGGACAGCAGATGGTAAATCTATCATAACTTTTGACTCGAAAGTCGGAATGAGGTGATCTTGGCGGCCACCGAAAGCTAAGAGCATCCTCTAAATATCTCTAGGAGACCATAATCCCTAATTCTTCCTCTAAGCACACGAAACAGGCCACGCAAAGCACTGGACAGAACTAACGCTTAATCGCAGCAAATCGATCTAATCAATTATGATCCAAATCACCTCTACCACTAATCAAACGATGAGGATTGGCATTCGTTACCCTTGCAGCAACGAAGACGCCGATGGTTGATCCACGAAGATGTTCCCCTCCTTCTTGATCAGCCAATTCCACGAAACACCGCTCCTACCTTCGCGAGAAGCCGGCAACGGGAAGATCGGCGCCAAGGGACGACTCCGGGAGGTGGGGGTGCTGCACTAGGCACTTGGGGCGGCAACAATGGAGGTGGAGAAGGGGCTGCAACCAGCAGGGGGAGGCGCAAGAGGGAGAGGGAAGGGGAGAGGAGGGAGGTGGCGGCCAAGGTGGGGAGGAGAGGGGGGAAAAGGCGGCTAGGTTTTGGGGAGGGTGGCACCTCCCCCCAATGGCCGGCCAGGCCTCATGGGCCAAGGCCCAGGCCCAGGTTGCCAGGAAAACGCAGAAAACCCCCTCTATCCTCCTAATTAAACATTTTCCCAAAAGAAACCTTCTACCGATTAATTATTTTCTCCCGAAAATTATTTCTAGCACTAACAGAGAATTACACTAATTCTCCCTCAATTTGAATTGCATTCTCAAATGAAAGTCGGGATATTACACGCACCTTGTGCTTTGTGTTTTGCCGCCCGAGAGAGGAGTGGTGCAAACCCTAATACTTTCATGGCTTTATAAGCACTCTCAATGCCTCCTGGCATTTCTTTAGACCACCATCAAGCTTCATTCTCAATATTGGAGCTTAGCACCTCAAAAATGGCAAATCGCCATTGTTGACCCGTGGAGCTCCATTGGTGTTCTTGGTGTTCCAGTGGTCCTCCTTCATGTTTCTTTGCCCTAACCTTATCTCTTTATCATCTTGAACATTTCCCCTCACTTAATTTTGGAATTGATTCTCAGGAATTGTCCAATTTGGGGTTTGTTCAAATTCGCCGAAATTGGTCATCTTCTTCCTCACTGTGAGTGCTCCATTTTCCAATTACTTGCTCATGTAGCTTCTGTGAATCATTATGAAGCTATATTGATGCTTTGGTATCACTCATTTGGCTCAGGGTGTCGTTTTCAACCTTTCTTCTTCGTGTTCGGCGAGCTTTCACCGTGATCAAGCATCTCCGCCATCTTTGAAGCTTCTTGTCACTAAGGTAGCTTCTTATTAGTCCTTAGAAGCTTTGGCACCCGCTTCCTTGGACCGCAATGAGCTTTCGCTATTTTCATGTTTAGCGAGAAGCTCCCATTTTCGCTTTTCCGCTAGCCGCGTTCTAGTCCTCGCCGTGAGAATGCTACCATTAGATTCGCTGTGCTATTGCGAATCCATTTTGGCTCTTGTTCGCGCCACGCCGCTGTCGCGGCGATTAGCCGCAAGTCGCCGGGGTTTGCCGCCACAGCTCCGTTGCCATTTGATTAGGACACATTAATTGCTAATCATTAGTTATTAATTATGTCTTAATCATTGTCGCTGAGCCACCACCAATGGGCCCAATATCCTTAAATCACTGTTCAATCCCGCACCGTTCGACATCATTAATGCTTAATCATTGGTTAATTAATATGTCGGCATTTAATCCTCGCTGAAATCACCTGGTCACGACTTGTGGGCCCGAGGGGTTAAAATCAAATTTCAAGCGATCATTAGTGTTTATTTAAGGTTAATCATTAATGGCATTAATTTGGTCTTAACCGCCACTCGGGCGACAAGTGGGCCTCAGCACCGTGCACGGGTTAAACCAATAGCGTGGTGACTTAAGTCACCGACATGCGGTCCCACATGTCAAGATCTTCCTTTGAACTGCGATCAATATCTACCGCTCATTTTTAGATCTGCGTCGAGATCGTGAGTGCATTCGACCCTCCGGATGCCTTGATCATTCTCGACCGCCGATCTTGCGATCAACGGCCGAGATCGTGTGCAATCGGACCTTCCGACCGTTGGTGCGCTCGACCGTCCATCTGCAGACCTGGCGGGATTGGCCTAAGCAACCGCACCGCCCGGTTGCATACACCTTCGTGCGCCGTTGATCTTGATCCAACGGTGGGCTCTGCTTCGATTCGGCGCAGCGCGCTTGCTGCGCGCGCGTGAGCCGTGAGGATTTTAGATCAAGGGTTGGGAATTGTCCACGCTTTTCTTTTATTTGGGTTGTTCTCAGTATTTCGTAAGTATTTGTTTAACAATCGAAAATGATGTAAAACTTTAGAAACTCATAACTAATTCATTTTAATCGCTTTTAGATAATTCCAACTGTAATAAATTATGTTGTCACGTTAGTTTATTATAAAAATGGAATGAAGCATATCGCAGTAGCAGAAAATTGTGTAACTAGGAATAGCTTGATTTCTGTCATTTTGAATATTCCAGAAATGGATTTAACCTTGAAAATGCATATCTTTTCTGTATAAATCCAAATTGTGCAAAGTCAATTTTGTTAAATTGCTCATAGTATACTTTCATATAAAATAGGATTTGAGCATGTTCATAATTCTGTAAAATGATTTGTATTAGATTTACAACTTAGAAAAATCATAAGTAAATGTGTATAACTCCAAATTTAGTAAATCCAACTTTGTTGTTATTAGGATGTCATAATCTACCTACTATAAAAATTTCAGACCCTAGGTCATTCTAGAAAATTTTGCCATGAACAGTGCTAATTATTAATTAGGTTGATATTGAGCTGAGAAAGAATATTCTGTCCATATCTTTTGCATGCTTAGTCCAAATTGCAAGATTCTTGTTCCTGTCATTGTCTTAGATCAATCCCTAGCCGTAGTGTAAATTTTATTAGTTTTGGTGTGTTTTGCTGTTGAGATTTATTTGGTGTTCTTCGTTCTTATTTGCTTATCGCCTTTTCGCGTTAGGTTCCGAAGATAATTTTATTAATCCTGATATTGAGCCACGCAGCCATCGATCCTCGTGACTTCACCAAAAAGGATGTAGCATTCATTTGATCATATTGTTCCTACTATTTTCAAAGTCTAATATATTGTTTGCAAATTCTATGTATGCATTGCTATGTTGTTTTAAACTATTGTCGATAGTTGGCCCACTAGATGCATTATCGTGAGGAAATGTTTATTCCTCTACTACCAAGCCTAGGTTACTTGTCGTGATGTTGGGTTCACTGGATGGACCCTTGTCACTTAGTAGTTTACGAGTTATTATGCTTAGCCATGCTTAGTTGTTTCGGTAGAAATGGGCGGTTATCGACTTGTCGATAACCTTGATCACACAAACTGTTATAATATGTATATTTCAGCCTTGTGCTTTGCCTAAATTGCAAAACTAAAACTGAAAATGAAAACAATTTAGACTTGGGCACAATGGTATGATGGTGTGACCTTTGGGTGTGATTGGAATGGTGCCCGGTCAATTAAGGACCGAACTACTTGTGAGTATCTCATATCCGAGCATTCTGCGTGCAAGCAACCACACTAGAGGGATATGGGACCTCTTAGCCGAGTACTTTGGGTTGTGTTAATTAATGAGTCACGTGGTGGGTTGCATATTTGATTATATGCAACATGGACACGCTTGTAGGGAGGAGAACACCACCGAGGCCGGTATCTTGCTCCACATATGGGTCCTTGTGATCCATATTTCGCCGGCAGATCACTAAGGATTAACCCCATACGCATGTCTCTCTGATTAGCATATTCCATTGGAAAGGGTTCAGAGGACTTAGCCGCGCCGCATACCAAAGGAAGTGTGCTTAATAGCTTGGCAAAAAGGCGGTCAAGTGTGGGTACATTGGTACACCCTCGCAGGATTAAAACTATTCGAATAGCCTCGCCCTAGGTTATGGACACGCTTGGATAAGCTTTTCAAGAGTTAGATTATAACCATTTTAAAATTAAAACTTGTTGGGTGGTATGAATCGTGATTCATGCTATGTTGTGGTGGCTTTGGGAAAGTCACTTCTAGGTGGATACCATTACTTATGCTTACTCACGTTATTTAAATGCTTAAAATCAGATTTTACAAACTCATTGCTCAACTTATTACAATATTGCAAATGAAACTTGCTTTATGCGCCCAAAGAACCATATAACCACATTCCTTTGAATACAGCTTTCATGTAGCTATGTATAGGCTTGCTACTCAGTAAGTCTTGCGAGTACATTTTTGTACTCACCGCATTGCTTGTGTTGTGCAGAGGATGATAGTGAGTCCGATGGACCTCACTTTTGTGAGTTGTGCTTTGGCGCTATGGGCGATTAGCTTATGCCCTGGCGGTTGCCCCTGTGGTGTTATGTGGCTAACCGGTCATCTTTTGGTTTAAGCCATCTTATGGCAACTTTTGCTTCCACTGTTACTTATTTGCTACTTATGTCATTTGGCCTATTTACTGTTGTAATAACTTATATTATGTATGTCTTTTGGTAGACTTGTTATAATCTGTTGTATGGAATTGATGCATGCTTGAAATTGATGTATGTGTGCTGCTTGTTCTGGGAGGCACATGTCCATCGAGACGCGGATTATTCTATTTGTGATACTAGAACCAGTGGAAGGTTAAGTATTACAAGTTTAATAAACCGGGGTCTCACACTTCACCATCTCAAGAGGGAAAAAAAGCTCGACCCAAAGAGCTCTTCATGACGACAACTGGATAAGAAATATTAGCCTCCAAGTGCAACTTTCCGCGCAACACCTCCATGAATTCATTTCCCTTTAGGCGAGACTACAGACTATTACACTACAACTGGATATTGAGGATCAAATACGCTAAAAATTCACGACAAAGGGGACCAACTCGACTGCGTCGGCGTACAATGCGTAGTTCCTAGGATCGTTAAGGACGAATTTCCATTCCAAAGTTGGGAAAGCGTGGGTACCCCTAAAATGCAAGTTCTTCGGATGGCTCACGATCCAGAACAAACTATGGACCTCATACCGTCTACAATGGCATGGCTGACCAAACAATGGAATTTGTGCTCTTTGCCGGCAGTGCTCAGAAACAGCGGTCCACATTTTTGCCACTTGCAGATACTCAAGAAACATTTGGAATACGCTCTCAGATTGGCTAGGCATGGAAAGCCTCCAACCATCCTACTGGGCGACACAGACCGCTACTCACTAAGGGCTTGTTTGGAAGTGAGGGGGCAAAAACCCAGGGAAAAAATCCCTTAAGGGGATTTTGAGGGCACATGGAATCCCCCTCAATCCCAAAGGGAAATCTTCCCGCTCGGGAATAAAATCCCTGTTGCCGTTTGGAAACAACAGGGATAAAAATCCCGGCCATGAAAAAAACAGAAAAATCAGAAGAAAAAAACATAAAATTCAGAAACAACACACAACTAACACCCTGGTTATCTGTCAACATGCATTAAAAAAAAGCTCTTAACACAGTAATAAAGACATACTTAATAAAGTTTATGGAAGACCAAAATAATTAACAGCAGCATTCAAAAGGAACTAATGCAAAATGAAGCACTTGCAAAAGAATAACAGATACCCCGCCATTAGGTTTTGAGAAAACAGAACATAAGGTCCATTTGCACAAAAACAATGTTATCACTTATCGACATGTAGACTTCCCTAGTTGCTCTTCATACACTTGAACCTATTCCTCTTTTTCTCTCGGAGAGAAATACACATGCACCTTCAATTCAATGGTACTGGACAAACTAAACTAACAAAAGCATTCAACCATTAACCATGCAAAATCTTAATCTGCATTTACAGCACCAGCAAACAAAACAATTGGCAAAAGTACTACACGACAAAGCTACCAGAGGACCTTAGTGCCTCACAGCAAGAGCGCACACAGATGCAAATACCAAGTACACAGTGCTAGTTCCAAACTTGTTGCCGACACTCAAGAAGTACAAGCCAATAAAGAAGTTGGATACCTGTAAAGAGATGGAAAAAACAGTTAAGGATTCACTGATGTCGGTAGGTTTAACAGGTTAATTATCCTACAACACTATATGGCTCTAGGTTAAATAGGTAATAGTCTCTGTAGAAGGCCTGCTAGCTTCAAATCATCGTAAGGGATCTTAGAACTAGCAATCCAAAAGTACCAATAGTTATAAACAAAGCATAAGCTACAAACAAGGGAGTTGTAGGATACTTACTAGTAGTTGCAGAAATACTTACTAGTAGGAGACTTTTTACTCACTTCTAGAGATGGGACAAGTGAAGTTCCCGTGGAGTCGAAGCTGAAAGTGAATGAGTTCACCGTGAGGAAGGTTACTTAATTACTTTGAAAATGCAGCAAGCCAGTGGCTTTACCTCAAAGCACCTTTCTCAAACATGTATCAAAGTCCAAACTACAAAAGCCACCAATACTCCCAATGCAGTGGAAGAAAAGTCTAAAACTACAAAAGCCACCAATACTTTGAATACAAGTGGAAGCCACCAATACTCAACTTACAATGTGTTTTACACGAGCATGTATGTTTAACAAGGCGCTTGGCATATTCCTACGCATGTTATTCTGTGATGCATTGGATTAAAAATATCCAACACACAAGGAGAGGATCGAGCCAGGTGTTGCCGCTTCCCAACGCACCTGTGCCACCCAAGCCCTATCTTTCCATGACCACAAGTGAACAGACATACACCGCCCACGATCACTAAGTTGTAGCCGAGTAGTAACTTCGCTTAAGCCGCAAAAGTGAATATCATGACTACTTGTGCTAGTTGATACACTAGATGTACACTTGTGGTTGGTTGTAATGTGCA
This sequence comes from Ampelocalamus luodianensis, assembly GCA_036346255.1. Lineage (NCBI taxonomy): Eukaryota > Viridiplantae > Streptophyta > Magnoliopsida > Poales > Poaceae > Ampelocalamus > Ampelocalamus luodianensis. Next base: position 60,424,130 of record CM070621.1, read on the forward strand.
TCTAAGTTGCAAATCATGCAAGGCTAACCGATCAAATGACTCAATTTTCCCAAAATAAGTCAAAGTGTAACTATGCTAGCTAAAGAGTGAATTGGGCACAAATAAACATAACATATACAGCAGGTAGCAAATCTATGGCAATGTTACTGGCCTTAGCAATCTGCACATCCATATCAGTAGCATCTCTTGGAGATTCTGAACAAACAAACATTAAAATCAGTTGCGTCTCTTGGAGATCGGACTAATGTGCATGACATGTATATAGTGAGCCAACAAAGCATACAAAAACAATTCTAAAAGGAAAGAAAGGGAGGTAATTCATCGCTATATCCGCTTCATATGTTGTTTTTCTTCGAATCTTCTAACTCGAGCTTCGACTCTAGATGAATGACACTTGATTAATTCTCTCTAGGCAAAAAGAAAATCTGCTTTCAATTCCCACTATCTAGACAAATATCGTGAGGAAACAATATCACCATGTGATTATCAAGACAATCAAATACACCCATCACGCCTAGGTAAGGTGATCTTCAGTTGGAATCAGTTTCAAATCAGAGTGTACATTTCAGCTTGGATCTTACTGAGAACTTGTGCACAAGAAACCGAGGACTATCATCATGCAACACAAACTTGTGCACAAGAAACCGAGAACTATCATCCTAAGCATCAGATCATCAGATCGGGTTGCAATGGTACCAGATCTCACAACAAAACTCAAAAATCAAAACCCACTTAACCCCAAGGGGAGGGGCAAACCTGCCGCAGAGGAAGGCGTCGACGGTGGAGGCAAACCCCCCTCCTCTTGCAATCTCTGCGCCTCAGCGACTCCTCACGGACACCAACCTCCTCGTCATCTCCTTCCTCAAAACTAGTACCTAATAGCACTAGATCTGTGAGAAAAGAGTAGAAAAAACCCTAGGAGCAGGAGGTTGAGGAGCAGGGAGGAAGAAGAGGTGGAGGAGAAGGCGTCTACCGGAGGAACCCGAGGCGTCTACCGGAGTGGCAGGAGAAGGCGCCGCGTCCCGCGAGATTGCGGCGGCAGCGTCGTGAGGACGAGGACACGGTCGAGCGAGTCAAGACGGGGAGAAGAATTCCCGTGTGGGGAGACGAGCATTATTTCCCCAGGGAAGACGCGCGGATTGGGCCGGGGAAGATGCGTAGCGTGGGCTTCCAAATGCAGGATCCATCCAGCCCAGGGATTTTTTCCACAGGGGTTTTCTTGTGCGGGAATGGACGGGGATACCGGCGGGGTTAGGGGCTTCCAAACAAAGCCTAATGGTGGAACGCAGCCCTTGAGGCGGGGGAGCGTGCAGAAAGCCTCTACTACCCTGCTGCTCTTGGTAACCTGGGAAACTTAGGAGAGAAACAAGAGGGTTTTCAAAAACAAAAGCACAACGCCGTCACACCTCCTTTCAAAAATAAAGAACGAAATGAGGACGTGGAGCCTCACGAGTGCTAAGTGCTTTCCATCCCTCTTATCGGGATCGTAAAATTTCAGCTGTATCATTCATCCTAACCGTTTATTTTCTTTGGACTTTTGCGGTTTCAAACTCTCTCCTCTCACCGTAATGAATGAAAGAGGCAAATCTTTTGCCTCCTGTTTCAAAAAAAAATGACAAGTAAGAAACATGCCGTTTCTTATTGACAAAAACTAATCAAATTCAGGTAATCAACAGTTACCCAGTACTCAGGTCTGTAACAACTTTTGGTAGGTCCAAAAAAACAACTTTTGGTCGAATTAGCACTAAGTGACAAACAAGTGCGACAGGATTACCCTTTTCTCCAGATAATGCTCAAGTAAGCTCCCAATTTGAAAATAGGAAACAAATAGGCTTAACATCATTGTTATCGACATATACAATCAACTGGAAAATGACGACACCTAAGCAGATTTTTCTAGAGATTACGAGAGAAAAATACCATAGGAGAGAGGTCAGATATGGTCATATGGATACTGACATTTCACTTCAACATAAACAAGGGATTCCGTCAACAAATGTAATTGACATTAACTCAAGAGAACTAGACAACGAAAACTCTCACATAAATACTTTCTTCATAATATTTCCTCCCAGAAAACACATCTAGCCATATGACTATCCTGTAGCGAAATGATTCAGCACTACTGGGGAGCGGCCAATGCCTTAGGCTTCGGCTTTACCTCTACTTCATTCACCGCCCGGATAAATATTGCATCCGGCTCATGGCTGAAAGTGCAAAAGAACAGGTACGTCAACATTTTGTTCTTGTTCTTGTGATGACTAAAAGATGTTTTAGGTAAAGTTCAGTCTTACGGTTTGTCTCCCTCTTCATAAGTGTAGCTTGATGCCACAGCAAGCAGATGCCCATCCTTACTGAATGACAGAGCAGCAATGCTTGATGCGTACTTTGAGTACTGCAATCAAAGTAGAAAATCATGAACAATAGAACCATTTCAGATATTCACATTCCTATGAAGCAAAACTTTCACTTGGTTACCTGATATAGTCTTTTCTTGTTAATGCCATCCCATACGTTGACAAACCCATCACAGCCTCCAGTGGCAAATGTGCCATATCTGCAGAAGATAGATAAGACAAAACAAAAATGAGAATTAATAATCCTGTGAGAAATAGAACGGCCAAGAAAATTAAACACCAAGACTTTACATTGGATGGAATGCAATTGCATTGACAGGATAAACGGTGTCTCTGCCAGCCTCGGATTTCCGATGACACTTGAAAGCATACCTGAATGGGAAATTCACCAATGAGCAAACAAGTATTTTAATCTGGACGGTCACTGGCACCATGGTTCAGTGTAGATTACATGTGAAGGTAAGCACATGGTATATCATCGAGTGTAGCAGCTTTTCAGGAAAGGGTCATGCACAACATAGAGTGATTTGGCAATGCACAACTACCAGTGTTGCCGGTAGTGCCGGTAGTGCCTTAGTAAGGTAAGACGTATGAGTTTCTCACTTGTATAATGCTGTGCAGAATAAAGAAAGCCAACTTTATTATATCACCAGTACCAAAACAAAGCTGGATTTCAAAAAACTCTCAAGCAAACATTTCAGCTAAGAGCTTTGTAGTTTATATTACTACTGATGATGAACAAGTTTCATCAATGTTTTGACTTCTCAGTGTTCAACATTTAATTTGCATACAAAAGGGGAGATATATCTAGTGGTCACCCTACTTTTGGTCACCCTCGGTCTTAAAGCAACCTAAATACTCCTAAAATGCTACTTTACGTAGAGATACTTTAGGTAGAGATAGAAAGTGTTCTACCAAGCAAAGAAGTTTTAAAGGCTCGGTAGATCACTCCATGTATTACTACCTCAATTTGTTGGGAATGTTTTTATCATTATGAAATTTGTTACCAAACTGGATGAGTTAGAACATTTGCCTAATTGGTGGTTTGCACCAATTATTTTTCTAAAGTATGATGCACTTGTGTAAAATTTGAACTACACACCTGTTCTGAACATTCATGGCAACAATCTACAGTGATTAAGATCATATGGCAACAACAGTGTCGCCAACCCTTGACATAAGCTTTATATGGCTAAGCACAACATTATATCCCTGGACCTATATCAGTCAAGTCATAGCCACATAGTGATAATTAGTCCAGTATTGTATTGGTCATCAAACCATGTATATAACAAGTTATAACAATTGTAGTACCTAGGCCCGCACAAGCATACTTTGTTTCAGGAAATCAGGAATCAGGATGTAATCAACACAAAACATTATGGAAAATTAATCTACTTCTCAATTTATTATACCTCTCTATAAACTGATTATTTCAAATTTGATCTATAAAGCGAGGTATGAAAAATAGAAACTTCTAACAAATCATAAATCTAAAAGAAAAGGTTACTATTCACAGTAAAAAAACTGCTTCTTCTAACACCATTTTAATTTAAATTTGAAATTTTGAAAGGTAGTACAATAGATTAGGTCCCCAATTGTTTATATTTTTCGAGTTGAATTTGTGCCAAACGAAAGTAGCTTGCAGTGTTCACCTAGCTATAGTTTTAACTAGATATGTCTCCCTAATATGTCAAATATTAAGGTATAAGATCCTATACATTAGCAAGCAACGAAAGATAATGTATAAAAACAGTGGAAACATGTTTAGATACAAAGTTTTTCCATCCATTATTTGAACTACAGTATGCTAAGGGAAACAGCTATTTGAAACATTTAAGCAAGTATCATATATAAAATCACTACAAATACATGAGCAGATCCCTCGAACCTAAGATGCAGAAAACGTACTTTTTAGATTGAGCAGACTCAGATAGATCGAAGAATTCCATAGAAACTCGTCCTTCGACTGAACTCAGAGCATATCCTGAAGCAAGTAGGAACACAGAAGATTAACTGATTACGATTGACGAACAATATATATATAATAGTAAAAACCAAAAACCAAAAAATATAGGGCAACCATTGGTCTAAATCAAGGCTGCTTGAAACACATAATCGTTAGCAGTTGGACCACTATTCTGCTATGCAACTCAGCTGCTTATGTCTGCAGCCACTTATGTGTTTGTAATGTTCAAAATATAGTGGTTACATTTTCCTGAATGACACTAATCGCATGCTGCATAGTTCACTTTTGTTATTTGCTGAATGTATAACTAAATTTTAATTAACTTAGAACCTTCTTTATCTTGTTTTAATTCATGTATTAGCTATATCTAGCATTAATCATATACCATTATATAAATAAATGTTTGCTTTTTTATAATAGTTAAACCGTGCTTATAGGTGAGGTGCCTCTCGATTACCGCTTACCTACCTATGGATTACCAAGAGGCAGAAGCAAATCCATGTCCACATGTTACAACAATCTACACAATGTTCGTTTATGGTTGAAGCAGGGGTGACAACAGGAAATGTACTGTCATGCAGTATACCTAATCAAGAATGAGAGCAAGTTACCTGTCCCGTTGGGGAAACATCGAACACAACGTGTTTGATATTTCAAAGGCGAGACCCTTTTTTGCTCAGGTTGAGACATATTGCGCAAATCATAAATATTGACATGCCTTCCTGCTGTTGCAACAACCAACCTATTTCCTACTAACGACAGAGAATATACACGCTCAGGTTGAGTATATGTCCCAACAATTGTACGCTCTGGTCCGCTCACGCCTCTTGGATCCCAACATTTAATAGTCTTATCCCAGCTGCCAGTGATGACTTGACCTAAATAGATAAATATACACAAATGAACAGTTAAGCTCCATCTTATTCTGTAAAAGAACAAATTATCTCACACTACCCGGATAGTACATTTTTGAAAATTCTTTCAAACAATACCAGCAACATAACAGAAACAAGTTAGGCACAACTTTCAAATATTTAGGCATTTTAAACAAGATTTAGCAATTAGAGGTCAATAAAGCCCAGTCAGTATCGCAGTCAGGATAAGTGACTATTGTACAATAAGACCAGAGGAACCAAAGGTTTTTACTTTTTAGGGGCTTTTGCAAAAACCCACTCACAAGTCAGGGAGTTTGTCAAAAACCCACCCGTGTCTCGAATTTGGTCGGTCACACAGCCGCAAGTTTTATGCAAGGTTCTAAAACTCGGTAATTGGTACTTGCTAGGTCACCTCACCTTGTAGCGAGTATACGGTAATCGGTCTTGTACTCGGCCTTGTAACCAGTTTTTCTGTTTAAATTGTGGATTTATATATGTATATTCATATAGCATGAAAACAAAATTCTAATGCATATCTTTTGATGTAGCAGCAGCAGGATGCCATCAGACAGACATAACATGTTTCAATATAACATGATCTGAAAGCTACAGGTGGGCTAATTTGCAATCTTAAGATGATGACCATGAAAACCACCCATTTGGATTTGTGGGCTAATTAAAGAATTAAACCATGGCATATAAGATTAGAAATAAGGAGAAGACTAAATGAATTAGATATTAGCACATTTGCACAACTATCTGCTCCTCACTCAATACTGAAATGAATAGAAGTGCAGTGGGAGTACTAGAAGCAAAATAGCACAAATAAACAGCACATAGAGGGTCACAAAGAGCAGAGAGCTGCCGCTTCCTACCTCCCTCATGTGCAGAGCCACCACATCTCCCCCTCATCTACCACCTTGTAATTATTACGCGAGTATCCCGAGTAATTGGGCAGTTATACCTGTTAATTACTCGGTTTTGCATACTCATAACAGAGGGGGCGACCTATTACGAGTATTCGGTTTAGTACTCGGCCTAGTAGACCTGTTTTTAGAACATTGGTTTTATGTGGTTGCAAATCCCCACCTATGATCACTTGACTAACTGAACGTCTGACGTAGCGCATGTGTGGCATTCCAGCGTGGACCCGATTATAACAGCACACCCTAATGGGTCCTCTCAACCACTCAGAGTTGAAGCACCATTTCCTACTCGACTTTTGTGGGCTATGCAGCTAGGGTTTAAGGTGATGGTCACCACACGCTTCAGGTTTAGGTGGGGGAGATAACCCATTAAGGTGTGTTGTTATAAAGGAATTCATGCTGGAATACCACGTAAGCACCACATCAGATAATCAACTGGTCAACTGGCCCTGGGTGGGGATTTGAAACCACATAAAACTTCAGGTATGTGATTGACGAAATTCGAGATGTGGGTCAGTTTTTGACAAACTTCCTGACTTGTGGGTGGGTTTTTCCAAAAAAACCGCTACTTTTTAACTATCATATACTTAGCACAGGTAGAATATCCAAGGCCTGTCTCTTGATTTTAATCATCTACCACCATTTACATGTTCAGCCACAAAAGGTTTGTCAAAGCTACATGTTATTTGTCAAAACTATCAAGGAACTACAGGTTTAAGAATCAGGTTCATAAAACTACATATACTTTGGCAAATTTTAGCGCTGATCTGCACCCCGATGCTTTGGACGGTGCGTGACACCTCAAGCCCACCAGATAGCCTCACATAACCATGGAACAGTTCAAGCAAGTTCATGTCGCTGGCTGGTGAACCCAAGCTGTAAGGCACCAACGAAAGATAATGTATAAAAACAGTGAAACATGTTTAGATACAAAGTTTTCCATCCATTATTTGAACTACAGTATGCTAAGAAACAGCTATTTGAAAACATTTAAGCAAGTATCATATATAAAATCACTACAAATACATGAGCAGATCCCTCGAACCTAAGATGCAGAAAACGTACTTTTTAGATTGAGCAGACTCAGATAGATCGAAGAATTCCATAGAAACTCGTCCTTCGACTGAACTCAGAGCATATCCTGAAGCAAGTAGGAACACAGAAGATTAACTGATTACGATTGACGAACAATATATATATAATAGTAAAACCAAAACCAAAAAATATAGGGCAACCATTGGTCTAAATCAAGGCTGCTTGAAACACATAATCGTTAGCAGTTGGACCACTATTCTGCTATGCAACTCAGCTGCTTATGTCTGCAGCCACTTATGTGTTTGTAATGTTCAAAATATAGTGGTTACATTTTCCTGAATGACACTAATCGCATGCTGCATAGTTCACTTTTGTTATTTGCTGAATGTATAACTAAATTTTAATTAACTTAGAACCTTCTTTATCTTGTTTTAATTCATGTATTAGCTATATCTAGCATTAATCATATACCATTATATAAATAAATGTTTGCTTTTTTATAATAGTTAAACCGTGCTTATAGGTGAGGTACCTCTCGATTACCGCTTACCTACCTATGGATTACCAAGAGGCAGAAGCAAATCCATGTCCACATGTTACAACAATCTACACAATGTTGTTTATGGTTGAAGCAGGGGTGACAACAGGAAATGTACTGTCATGCAGTATACCTAATCAAGAATGAGAGCAAGTTACCTGTCCCGTTGAAACATCGAACACAACGTGTTTGATATTTCAAAGCGAGACCCTTTTTGCTCAGGTTGAGACATATTCGCAAATCATAAATATTGACATGCCTTCCTGCTGTTGCAACAACCAACCTATTTCCTACTAACGACAGAGAATATACACGCTCAGGTTGAGTATATGTCCCAACAATTATGCGCTCTGGTCCGCTCACGCCTCTTGGATCCCAACATTTAATAGTCTTATCCCAGCTGCCAGTGATGACTTGACCTAAATAGATAAATATACACAAATGAACAGTCAAGCTCCATCTTATTCTGTAAAAGAACAAATTATCTCACACTACCGGATAGTACATTTTTGAAAATTCTTTCAAACAATACCAGCAACATAACAGAAACAAGTTAGGCACAACTTTCAGATATTTAGGCATTTTAAACAAGATTTAGCAATTAGAGGTCAATAAATCCCAGTCAGTATCGCAGTCAGGATAAGTGACTATTGTACAATAAGACCAGAGGAACCAAAGGTTTTTACTTTTTAGGGGCTTTTGCAAAAACCCACTCACAAGTCAGGGAGTTTGTCAAAAACCCACCCGTGTCTCGAATTTGGTCGGTCACACAGCCGCAAGTTTTATGCAAGGTTCTAAAACTCGTAATTGGTACTTGCTAGGTCACCTCACCTTGTAGCGAGTATACGATGTCGGTCTTGTACTGGCCTTGTAACCAGTTTTTCTGTTTAAATTGTGGATTTATATATGTATATTCATATAGCATGAAAACAAAATTCTAATGCATATCTTTTGGTGTAGTAGCAGCAGGATGCCATCAGACAGACATAACATGTTTCAATATAACATGATCTGAAAGCTACAGGTGGGCTAATTTGCAATCTTAAGATGATGACCATGAAAAACCACCCATTTGGATTTGGTGGGCTAATTAAAGAATTAAACCATGGCATATAAGATTAGAAATAAGGAGAAGACTAAATGAATTAGATATTAGCACATTTGCACAACTATCTGCTCCTCACTCAATACTGAAATGAATAGAAGTGCAGTGGGAGTACTAGAAGCAAATAGCACAAATAAACAGCACATAGAGGGTCACAAAGAGCAGAGAGCTGCCGCTTCCTACCTCCTCATGTGCAGAGCCACCACATCTCCCTCATCTACCACCTTGTAATTATTACAGTCTCCGAGTAATTGGGCAGTTATACCTGTTAATTACTCGGTTTTGCATACTCATAACAGAGGGACCTATTACGAGTATTCGGTTTAGTACTGGCCTAGTAGACCTGTTTTTAGAACATTGGTTTTATGTGGTTGCAAATCCCACCTATGGTCACTTGACTAACAGCCGCGACGTACGCATGTGTGGCATTCAGCGTGGACCCGATTATAAAGACACACCTAATGGGTCCTCTCATAGTTCTTTGACTCTTACTATTGGTGATAGCAAGATCCTTACTCTCATGGAGAGGATGACACTTGGAGATGGGCAATTTTTCTTGTATATTTCTCTTCACAATGCCATGCCAACTGAGGTTGGGGATACATATTTATAGGGCTAAACACCAAGCATATGCCAAGCATATGCGAGCATATGCCAAGCATATGCTAGTCTAGGATGCTCTGTCCTAGATGCTCTGCCTCTATGTCCTCTAAGATGCTAAAGCAAAGATCTGTCCTAGATGCTAGTCAAAAGCTAGTCTAAGATGCTAAAGCAAAAGCAAAAGCTAGTCTAAGATGCTAAAGCAAAGCAAAAGCAAAAAGAGACACACAAAAGCAACGAGACTTATCCATCAATCTCCAAGTCTTGTGTGTCTCCTTGTGAGAATCTGAGCCATCCCGATCTGGCGCGAAGATGACGGAGCCGCGCCCTTGATTTCCACGGGCGCTCCCAAACAGCGGAGCCTCGGACGCTAGAGTCAAGCTCGGCGAAGAACTCCGTCAACCGGTCATGCCGTTCTGAGAGCGTCGCCGGGAGGACGTGTGTTTTGGCTCGTCAAGGTGGAGAGAGCCGCGCGGTGCGCTCGAGGTAGTTCAATGCTCGCTGAGCAATGAAGAGTCGAGTGCTCCTCCTCCGCTGTGCGACGTGGGCCGGCGTCGTGGTATCGGCAACCGCCCAATGACCAAGCTTGCGTTGTAGCAAGAGTCGCTCGCGTCGGCTCTTGCTGCCGGCCGCGCCCTGGCGCCTCACGGTCATCACCCTGGCCGTCCCCGTGCCCATGCTGGCGTCTTTGCGCGGCTTGCGCGCCTGCGTATCAGTGACGCGTCGTGGAAGAAGGCTCCTCGCCACTTCACCTTGGCGGCCCCTCCTCCGAGTGAGGAGCTTCCGCCATGGTGGCGGTCGGAGGGATCTGGCTCATCATCGTGGCGACCTTGAGGCGACCTATCGCCTCCTCGATCGACATGGAGAGGTCCAGCAGAGACCGGATCGACCGAGCCATCCGCTTGTACTTCTGGGGACGCGGCGAAAGAGCTTCGCGCGACTCTCTCCTCATTGTAGGTGTCGTCGGAGCTGTACCAACCGCGCGAGTGTTGAGGCGGAGAGCAAAGTCATCAACGTCCTCACTGGCTTGAAGGCCGGGTCTCCCTCCGTCGCGAAGTTGCGCAGTGTGGACTTGCGGCGCGGTCGCTGCCGTCGTCGCGGCGATGGCGTCCCAAGCCTCCTGGCGATCTTCTTGTTGGAGAGCGAAGCGCATCTCGGGCGGTCGGCTGATGAGGCATCCAGCGCCGTCGATCCGTCGTAGTCGCGTCCGCCGCTGACGCCTCCCATGCCGTGCACGAGCTCACCTTCATCCGCGGCCGCTCGGCGAGTTGGCCTTGGTGAGGTGGACCCCGCGGGGCGGCGTCCCGACAACGACCGGAACCGTGGTAACCACTGCACGGTCGGGAGAAGCACGCGCTGTGAAGGTCGCGCTTCTATCGACCGCTCCCGCCGTTGTCGTCGCGCCTCTTCGTGCGCGCCGCGCCAAGCGCCTCCTCCGGGCGCCGCCGCGCGCCTCCGGGAGCGCCACGCCGTGCGTGCCTCCTCCAGGAGCGCCACCGCCGCGCGCCTCCTCCAGAGCGCCACCGCCGACGCGCCTCCTCGAGCGCCATCGGTGCGCGCGCTATGCTGACGCCGCCAAGCTCGTGGCGTGCGCGGCTACCACTGCGCTGCCGCTCGCGCGCTCCTCCCTCTCAACCACTCAGAGTTGAAGCACCATTTCCTACTCGACTTTCGTGGGCTATGCAGCTAGGGTTTAAGGTGATGGTCACCACACGCTTCAGGTTTAGGTGGGGGAGATAACCCATTAAGGTGTGTTGTTATAAAGGAATTCATGCTGGAATACCACGTAAGCACCACATCAGATAATCAACTGGTCAACTGGCCGTGGGTGGGGATTTGAAACCACATAAAACTTCAGGTATGTGATTGACGAAATTCGAGATGTGGGTCAGTTTTTGACAAACTTCCTGACTTGTGGGTGGGTTTTTCCAAAAAAAACGCTACTTTTTAACTATCATATACTTAGCACAGGTAGAATATCCAAGGCCTGTCTCTTGATTTTAATCATCTACCACCATTTACATGTTCAGCCACAAAAGGTTTGTCAAAGCTACATGTTATTTGTCAAAACTATCAAGGAACTACAGGTTTAAGAATCAGGTTCATAAAACTACATATACTTTGGCAAATTTTAGCGCTGATCTGCACCCCGATGCTTTGGACGGTGCGTGACACCTCAAGCCCACCAGATAGCCTCACATAACCATGGAACAGTTCAAGCAAGTTCATGTCGCTGGCTGGTGAACCCAAGCTGTAAGGCACCGTGCAATGCAATGGTCTATAGCTTGCCTATACAAATTACAAAAGTATTTGTAGTTTTGTGAAACTGTAGTTCTTTAATAGTTTTGTCAAAAAAATTGTACTTTTATGAAACTTACTCTGTTTTTTTTTTAATAAAGCAGCATCCACTCGGTTTAGGATCCTTATTTAATTTAATAAAAGTCCTTAAGAACAGATTTCTTTATCAACCTTGAACGCATATAGATAATAAAAACTCTCATGTGAGTCATCCTGACAGAATAATGGTACATCAAAGTTTGACTCGCATTGTCCTTAAATTAAGGGCAATGGATGCTATACTAGCTAATAGATATGGATGGTAATGTAAAATGAACAAATACCTACAAATATTCCAACACACAACAGGACAAATAAATTCAGTACTAAACTAGGTAGAATAGAAACACATCTAACATAAACAAATTGCTAGGTATCATAAAGAAGACTATGGCAGATACATCTGCCCCACCCAAATGGATAAAGCAATGTTAATAAGCCAGCCAACAGGTCTATTGTATTGGATCATTGTAAAAAGGAACTCTTGTATCGGTACAATCAAAATGGAAACGATAAACTAAGATCACTTCTATTCAAGGTAAGATTTACAAGGTTGTAAAGCATTGAGTTGTACACTGTATCATTAATAATCCACACATCAATTCAGTTAGCAATGTGCTTTATGTACTGACAAGTGGCATCTAAAAAACTCTTGCACCCATAATAATGATTACACCAGTAGATGACCTATCGTTTGACCACATCAAACTGCAGCAATGTATGCCATGAACATAAATCCAAAAGCAATTCAATAAGAATGCAAGTACAAGTACCTGAAGCATAAGAGTACTCCACACAGCGAACTGGAGCATCATGCCACCCCAGAACATCCTCTTTTGCCGAACTAAATACTAGCCTGAAATAGTCATTTGGGCATATTCTTATTAGTCTTACTAAATATCCACATAAATGATAATAACAAAAACACAAATAACTAATATAAAAAAGACAACAAGCAACAAAATATCGAATTTACAGAATTCAATTTACAATGTAACATTCAATTTACTAATGCGGGTATATTGTTTGACAGTCTTATACTCTTATCTGCAGGCTGAAGCATTCAATTTACACCAAAATGTAAATTCAAATATGGGCATATTACTTGTCAGTCTTACCTGAAGCATCAAATTTAGTTTCATGAACCATTAACAATCTTCAGAAGAACCGGACAATTTCCTAACTTGAATATTTTTTTTATGTTTAAAACATCATATATTCATCATTCTACAATAGGGTCCTGTAAGCATAAAATCAACTCTAGCTAGGATCCTGAATCAACAACCCTGCAACTAGTAACTAAATATTTTTCATTTTTTATCTACTGTCCAATTTTGCAATTCGAGTATGATTGCTAAGTGCTAACTAGCACAAAGGGATCCAAATTCTCAAATAAGCAATTTGGTGCACGACTACTACATGTCTGTTACAGAAATTGTTTCTTTACATAAACTGCCACCATGGCGCATGAACTAGGCAGCTGAGGCTCTAAATCTCTAGCTTCTCCTTATTATGTGTTGAACCATTGCTGTGTAGTGTATACCATCCTCTGTGCCAACATACATCCACGTTTTTACATAAGCAACTAATTCTCTTTTCTAACCAGTTCTAACTCCACAAACCTTGTACAGAACGTTCACCAAATGTAAAACAGAAAGCTCATATCGCCTCACAGCCCAGGGGACACAGCCTACGTCAGACACAACTATTGCAACGGAATCGATTATACACACACCTCCTAACGATTCGACAAATCCAATGCAAACCAGGTGTGGAATAAGGCAGGAAAGGAGAAAACACAAAAAATCCTCACCTCCGCACGGTGTAGTCGGCGCCGGCGCTAAACCCCGAGGAGTCGTCATGGAAGCAGCAGTCGATTACGGGCCCGGGGTGCACGAATTCCCCCTTGAGCACGTTCGCGTCGGCGTCGTAGAGCCGCACCGTCTGGAACAGAGCTCAAGCACCCAAGCCAGGTCAGATCGGCCGGATCAAGGGTTTATTACGGCTCACTAAACGGGGCAACGGAGGGAAAAGGAGAGAAAAAAGCGCATCGTCGCTGACCTTGTCCCAGGAGGAGACGAGGAGGTGGTCGCTGTGGTTGGAGAAGCGGAGGTTGGAGATTCCGTTGGACGGCGGGTTGGCGAGCTCCTTGCCGCTGCCCACGGCGGCGGCGGCGGCGGCGGCGGAGCTCATGGTGGGATGCTGGGAGGATTTTGGGTAAGGGTTTTTGGTGCGGGAGGAAGCGCGTGCGGAGGAGGAAGGGGGGTGGGGGTGAGGGATTTGAAATTTGAATCCGCAACGGGCGGAGCGAGGAGGCGAGGGAGGTGACAGAGGCGACGGGGAGGGGGAGGTTTAAAAAAGTTGGGAAATTTGGACTCGACGGCCGGGAGTAAGGGGAGAAAGAGAGCACGGGAGATTTGGGGAGAAGATTCCGAGCCCTTCCGTCGAATTTTGTTAAATGATATTATTTTAATTAAATATTTAAAAAAATTATAAAAATAGTATCACGTCGCTATTTCAAATGGCGATAGAAACCTATTGCTAGATGAAATGGCAACATGATTCCAATCGCCACTCCTACAGTTCTGAAACGATATTTTTGCTATTTGAATTAGCGACAGGTACCTGTCGTCAATTCAAATGAAAAACCTATCGCAAATTCAAATGGTGTCAGGACTTGGATTTACATATTCATATTCAAAATGTCAGACCCTGAGACGTGGAATACCCAAAGACCCTGTGTGTATTCTGTGTTAGTCCCTGGATCAGTAGCTAGCACACACATTCACAACATTTGTATTTACAATCATATATTCACATATACAAGGTAAAGAAAACTGGTATTTAACTTAAACGATTACAGTATTTACATTACAAAGGCCAGCAGGCCAAATAGACTTAAGTACAGGAAGTAACAAAATAACAAAAATAGTAGCAGAAGTAAAAGTGATGAAAGTAAACAAATTCCAGCGGTGTGCCCAACCATACCCAAAGGCAACTAACAAAAAATAAATCCTAAATAGTCCCGTCATCGAACCCTCTAGTTCCGGATGCAAAGAAAATATCGTTTAACGTTGGCTCATCTTCATACTGTAAACAACAACATAACCAAGATTGAGTACTTGTGTACTCAGCAAGACTTATAGTGTATCGTAAAGTTTATATAGATACAAGTCTGTCAAGGAGAAGGCTCTACTCTACAAGTTATTTTGCAATAAGCAAATTTTATTTGCAATATTCATAAGTAGTACTTTGCAACGGAATTTGAAAGAGTATTTAAATAGATACTAGACAGTAATAAGTATTTGAATGATCCAACAATAGTAACAACTACAGCTCGCAACATCCTTGGATGCGGGTAACAATTTACGTTCAGCCATAACTCGGCAGTTAACTCAAATGAAAACCCACGAGTCATTGCCCATTTCCGAGTAATAGTTTTTGAGCAAATCAAAACTACAACCAGCCGCACTAAGCATGCTCATGACCGCGAGCATGGCTATTTTAATAGTTTTCACTCTGAGGTATACAACTTTACCCATAGTACGGGTGTAACATCCCAAATTCTGTACTTGTGTTTCAAATGTAAGAAAATGAGTAGAAATTAAAACTTTTCTTACATCTTGTAATTCCAGTATGTTTGGAAAATTCTTGTAATAAGAATTATGGAAATACAAGCCACGAGTCATTTTGACCTTAAACCCTGCCTTTCCAAAAACCCTCTTGTCAAGTCTTGTGATCCTTCTCGGGGAAATATTTTTCCTATGTCCTAGGGTTGATATGTGACCCCTCTGAAAAATTTCACAATTTTTAGAAATTGTTAGAATATTTTTAAGGGTCAGTCAAACTTGTTTGACATGCAGTCAAACCCTAGCTCAGCACATTGTATAATTTTGGAGGAAACTGTACAGCACAAAAACCTCTGAAAATTTTATACAAGGTTAATCCTAAAGTTAGCAAGCTCCTATAAAAATTTCAGAATTTTTGGAGATAGTTTGCTACCTCAAATATTTCCCCAAATTTCAGTCACATTCTCTTTAAACCACAGTCTCGAGTCGGACTTGGCTCGCACTGCAGTCCAACCTCTAGGTCTTGGTCGCACCGAGCCGCCTAGGCTGCGTCGGGCACGGCGGTTAGGCGCGTGGGTGTCGGCCGTTGGATTTGGATCCAACCGTCACGACCTCCTCATGTTCTATTTGCAAAGACAACCCTCTAGGATCTCCCTAGGACCTCCTTTGCATCTTTTGCAAAGACCACCAGGCGTCCTCCTCGGACCTCCTCGACCACCCCTAGCACTTGGGTGATCGTGGGCCGTCCATCTTCAGATCTGTGGCTCAGACCTCCCCTAAGTGTTAGGATCTCTAATCCTTATTTAAAATCTGAGCCCTTAGATTCTCATCCAACTGCTCGCACCTCCCTAGTTGGAGCTCGGTCTTGATTTTAGCCGTTGAGTTCTTTGACCGGTCCTCCCTGGTTCTCTCACTGACTGGTGGGGCCTGGTCATTATCAATTTTTGTGCGCATGGTAGTAGAGAGCAGTGCCTTGTCAAATCTAGGGCTGACAAACGGCTGTGTGCTGTCATCCTTAAATGTGTGGCAGACCTTTTGCTCAAAAGTCTCTCTGTCACCTACTCCCATCGTTTCGAGTGTACCCTAGCTCAGCGCACCAGGTGGCATTGCAATTGTTTCCTTTTGGCTCCCTGGCTATATATGAGCTCCCAGCTTTCTCTCTAAGTTTCTTTAGACACTCCTTTACAATCCTAGCGCCTCTCAGTGCTTTTGTGCTCAAAACACCCGAAAGTCTTTGCCACCATTGCTGGACCTTGGAGCTCCCAGGCGACCTTCGGGCTCCAGTGGTTCAATATTGCAATAGTGGTGTCCTTTTGTTCTCTTGGTCACCTCAAGCCTCCCTAACTTGTTTTGTTTAACCTTCACAGAGGTTGACAGATTTGGGAGATTGCTTTTGTGGTCGGAGTGTCGTCTTCCTCATCTCCCATGAGCACCACCGTCACCGGAGTTCTTGCGACCATCCCTGGACCTTCTTCATTCCCAGGTTAGTACTGTAGTGTTGGAAACCCGGTCCTTTTTGTACCACTGTTAGCTTTTCGTTTGGCGTATTTTTGCCTCCAGTGTCATCTCGCCTAGCCGCCGGTAGGAGGTGTTTTGGTGTAGCTTTTGGCACCTTTAGGTTTTCTCACTATTTGGAACCTAGCCGTGCCTTTGGTTCTCGCCGGCGAGGCCCCCGTCGCCGGCGGTGAGCTAAAAACCGAACTCATGTTTTTGTCGTGCCTTACTCGGACAAGTGCTGTAGCCTAATGATTAGCATTTAAGTTGTCCTAGGGCCCAATCATTAGTGTTTAATGATGTTCTTGTCGGCAAGCCGTGGGTGTCTTTAAGTCCCGGACCTCCCTAGGCCCAATCTTAACCGTTAAGATCACCTTCGTGTCTTTGCAAAAGACCTCCGTAGGTTAAATCCCAGCCGTTAGGATCACCCTCTGCCTTGGGGTCCTCTTTGCAAAAGACCGCATTGGGGTCCTCTTTGCAAAAAGACCACCACTGGTCCTTGTAAAGAAGCCACAGGACCTCCTTCCGCCTAGATCTAGACCGTTAGGACCTCCTCGGTGAGATCCTAGCCGTCCAGACCTCCTTCCGCCTAGATCTAGACCGTTAGGACCTCCTCGAGAGATCCTAGCCGTCAAGACCTCTCGCTGTTAAGCTCACCGCTTAGGACCTCCTCGTTCAGATCTGAACCATTAGGACCTCCCCTCGGGAGATCTTAGCCGTCCAGACCTCCCCTTTTAGAGTGAGCCTTAGGACCTCCTCGTGGAGCTCGGGACCGCCAGATCCAGATCTGAAGGTCACGACCTCCCTAGTGCGCAAGGAGATCCTTCGCGCGTGCTGTGCATCCAGTTGTCGGGACCGTTGGATTCAATATCAACGGTCGGGGCCTCCCTTGGGCGCGCTGCTTCGGTAGCTACCTATCATAAAATTTTCAAGTCCAGAAAACCTCTAGAAAATTATTTATGAACAGTAACCTCATTTAATTTTAATTTCGGCCGAATTGAATTGTTTTGATCATATCTTTTGCATAGAAAGTCCAAATCAGTTGGTTCTTGTTTCTAAATTCATTTTAAATCTTGCTCTTACTGCTGTAAAATTTTCAGAGCATTTGGAGCATTTTAGTTTTAGAGTCTTTTTCGTTTTCTTTGTTCTTATCGGTTCTTTTCGCTCTTTGGTGAGTTCCAACGATTGTGCCATCCTTGAGAGTGATCCTCTGGAGCATAGTGAGCAACAAAAAAATGAGCAAAAAACAGTTTGATCATATCCACTCCATCCCATTACTTTTAAAATCTAATACTTTGTTTTACTTGTATGTATGCATGCTTTTGTGTCAATGATTAATTTTGTCGAATAGAGGTAGCTAATCCTATTGCATTGTTTCCTTAAATTGTTCACCCTACCACTACCTTAGGAATATTATCCTCACCGTGAATTAGAGCCCTGAATTATTTAGGTCTTTTATTTGTCTTTACGATATGATGCTTAGCAATGCTTAGTTACCGGTAGAATTGGGCGGTTATCGACCTAGTCGATGACCTTGATCACACAAAAAACTTGCTATTACTTTTAATCTATACCTTGTGCTTTGTTTATTTGCAAAACCAAAACTGAAAACAAAATGCTACTATTAGGTTTGCAATAGTATTAGGAACATTTTGGTACCTTTGTCGTAATTTTGTCAAGTCATAAGACCTCCTCGAGTTCATCCTAGCCGTTCACGACCTCCTCAGGTTTAGATCTGAGCCTTAGACTTCTTTCTAAAAAGCTAGTGTCTTAAGACCTCTTAGAGTTAATCTCAGCCATTAAAGACCTCTTTGGATTAGCTCTTAGCTGTTAGATCTTATCTTTGTAAAGCTTTAGACGCAGGACCTCCCTCTTGGTTAGATCCTAGCCGTCTAGGACCACCCTGGTTAAATCCTAGCCGTTTAGATCACCTCCGTGTGTAAAAGACCTCCCCGTGGTCATTTTTACAAAAACCACCCTCGGGACCTCCTTTGGGGTCCTCTTTGCAAAAGACCACCGCTTGGTCTTTTGCAAAGAAAACCCTAGGACCTCCCCTTCCCGTGTGTCTTAACCTTTAGGACCACCCCCGGTGAGATCTTGACCGTTCGGGACCTTCAAGTGGAGATCTGAGCTGTCAAGACCTCCCTCTGTTAAGTCTTTATCTTTGCGAACCTCTCTAGTCTAGATCTTGACCGTTAAGACCTTCCCCGGTAAGATCTTAGCCGTTCAGGACCTCCCTCCATTAGATCCTATCGCCTAGGACCTCCTCCGAGTAAATCTGGATCGTCCAGGACCTCCTATGGTAGATGTTGGCCGTCCAGACCTCCTCCGTAGATCCTTAACCTTAGGACCTCCCTATCAGCTCTGGACCGTTAGATCTTGATCTAACGGGCCAGACCTCCCTATCAGCTCTGGACCATTAGATCTTGATCTAACGGGCCATACCTCCTCGGCGCATTTGGAGTTCTAAGTGCCCCAATCTCCTTGGGCCCTATATCTCCAGATCTACGGTCGTGGTTGGTTAGGACGTTCGGACCTCCGAATGCCCCGATCCACGGGGACCGTTGGATCTTGATCCAACAGTGGGTCCTGCGGGCCTCCTCACGCGCGTGCGTTGCGGAGCGCGTGGACCGTTGGATTTCCGATCTACAGCCCACATTCGTCCACGTCGTTTTATTTTCGATAAGTTTGATTATATTTAGGTAAGCCTTTATTTATCAACTGAAAATTGTATTAAAACTTTAGAAACTCGTATCTAATTCATTTTAAATTCTTTTTAGATAGTTCCAACTATGTTAAATTCATGTTTCACTAAAGTTTAATCTAAAAATGCATTTAGACATGTTTCAGAATGAAAATTTTTATAAGCAATATTGACGATGCCCTTGCTTGGAATGCGGTGCGCCCGAGAGGTGATTCACGGCAGCGGAGGCCTGCGGATGTGAAGCACAAGGTAGAGTCGTTCCAGATTGAGGTACGCGACTGTTCCCTGCTAGGGTTTTCCCCCAGTTGTTGGAGCCATGCATTTGATATGGGTTTTTTCTCGGATCTCGGTTGCATGAATGGTTGTTTAAGTTATACAAAGCTAATCATTTGACTTCTTTAATGCTTCTTTATCTTAGTAGTGTGCGCATTGAGTATTTTAATTTGCTTTGTGAGGTTAGAGCTCTCTTAATGTATTGGGTAACATTTTGCCTTTTTGTATTAAATAGGTCTTAGTTGGAAGTCAGTGATTGATGCATTATGTAGCTTGTTGTTAGATTCCACTTTGGAGGAGAGTTTTTCAATGATGGCAAAGTGGTGCATTACTATGGTGGTTCAGAGGAAATTTCATTAATCGACCGTGACAAGTTTCTTTGCCTGGGGTCGTTGGACATCTGGGAGACCACTGTGAAGTTGTAGAAGGGTCGTTGCTTCATTGGTTATTTCCTGAAAAGGAGTTGCAAAATGGGCTTAGGGTTTCGACAGACGACAAAGTTTGGTAGTTCATGTCAGATTGCACTACTAAAGCAGGGGTTGCAGACCTATATGTCACTACTACAGAAAGCCTCATCACAGACGGTTCGAACCGTCATCACGAGCGGTTTCAACCGTCATGTAAAAGTACGTCTGTGATAACGGCGGTTATCCTGACGGTTTTGAGCGTCAGCGATAAAAGCTATCACGAGCGGTTGCGAATAAGAGCCATCTGTGAAAACGGCTATCACGACGGTTCGGAACAAGAACCGCTCAGATATTGATTATCACGCACGGTTCTTGTTCCGAACCGCTCTGCGATAGTCGCTTCCTGACGGCTCTTGTTTCGAACCGTCTATGATAGCTTTTTTGATTGCAAAAAAAAATATTGCCATTTCATGGATATACTCATACACATACATTGCCATTTCCGAAGCCTCTCAAACATGGATTCATTGATACACATACATGGATTCCCAACTCCTAAGCCTCCCAATAAATTTCTCAAGCCATGGATTCATGGATACGCGCATACACTCGATCATATACAAGTACCAACAGAAGTAGAATCTGGAGGAGAATCTAACAGAAATCTGGATATGAATCTAACACAAGTACCACAAGCTCATACATACAAATCTGGATCTGAATCTAATAGATATACAAAAGTACCAACAGAACCTCATATACCAGAGACATCGACGTCGGAGGAGGACTGGAGGAGCTCGGCGTCGGGCGTCAAAGGAGGACTAGAGGAGGTCAGCGTTGGTGTCGGCGTCGACTCTCACCGTTGGGGAGGAAGACCACGTCGAAGGGTGGGGCTGCGGGAGCAAGGGAGGACCGGGCCTGGAGGTGTAGCGAGGCCGGAGCCTGCGGAGGGCCGGAGGAGCGGCTACACCGGAGCTCGGAGGAGGACTGCCGAGCAAGGGAGGACCGAGCCGAGAGGAGGATCGGGACTACGAGGTGGCGCCAGCAGGAGGTCGGCCATAATATATAAGGACATATTTTGCCTCCGCGCACGCGTTCAAAATTTTCAAATTCCGCAGCTGCGAATTACGAGCGGTTTCATACAAAACCGTCAGGATGACAATCACGACGGTTCGTATCACGAACCAAATGCGTGACGGTTCTTAATACTGAACCGCTGCGTGATAATACTCATCACTGACGGTTGGGAGTAACAACCGTCAGTGATTTTGATTTTACCATGACTTCAAATTTTTCTTACTCGCGATTTTACCATGACTTCAAATTTTCTTACTCTCGATTTTACCATGACTTAGAATTTTAAGCCTCTCCGATTTTACCATGACTTAGAATTTTAAGCCATAGTACCATGACTTAGAATTTTAAGCCATAGTAAAATCAGAGAGTAAAGAAAATTTTAAGTCATAGTAAAATCAGAGAGTAAGCCATAGTAAAATCACAGAGTAAGAAAAATTTTAAGCCATAGTAAAATCACAGAGTAAGAAAAATTTTAAGCCATGGTAAAATTACGAGTAAGAAAAATTTGAAGTCATGGTAAAATGAAAATCACGACGGTTGTTAATCCCAACCGCTCGTGATGAGGTACTATCATCGACGGTTGGTATCACGAACCGTCGTGAAGTATCATAGACGGTTCGTTATACTAACCGCTGCGCGATGAGGTGTCCTCATCACGGATGGCTCCTTCTACCAACCGTTTGTGATACTTCACGCACGGTTGGTAGAAGGAGCCGTCTCAGTGATGAGGCACTATCACGACGGTTCTTATTATGAACGTGCGCAGGAAGTATCGCGACGGTTGGTAATAAGAACCGCTGCGTGATGAGGCACTATCACGCAGCGGTTCTAAAGGGAACCGTCTGTATAAGTTCAACACAGATAGATCCTTTGGAACCGTCTGTGATGAGGCGTCCAGTATAACCTGTTTTGTAGTAGTGTGTGGAGTCTCCTTCAGATCAACAAGACTGTGATGAAGATGTCGACAATGAAGAAGAAGAAAACAATGACTTTGAGGATGAGATGGTAGCAATAAATCCTTTAGATGATGAGGATAATGAAGTGGTGGCTACTGGAAGCAAGGAGGTCATAAACGTGTCACATTCTCTGTCGGACAAGAATTGGTGACAAACATTTCATCAACTCTTGAGGGTGTGCGAAGAACTAGCTCCCAATAGGAAATTATATGGGATCAACTCAGTAAGAAGTGCAAGAGACAAGCTGGTTGTTGTGCCCACTCAAGATGTGACCAATGTGACAGGTCCAGCTCTATAGTTAATTGAATTACAGGTTAGCTCAGATTCTGAGTATTTCCAAGGAGATGATGAATCATCAGGGAAAGATGAAGAAGCTGAATCAATTAAGAAGAAATACAAGGAGTTCAAGAAGAGGATGAATGCAGGACAAGCTATTGTACTTGATGATGTCTTGTATGAAGGACCTACAAGAGGCAAATGTAAAGGTCGGGAAGAATACAAGGAGTTGTGCTATCTTGCTTAGCTTGGCTATATATGTTTTGATGTGACCTTGACAGCTTATTCATGCTTGATATGCCTTGTGCATTTTAGAAATGCTAGCTTGTTCATGATTGGGTAATCTCCAAAGCTTCTTGCTCTAAAAAATAAAATAAAAATCCAAAAATGAAGCCACTCCATTGCATTTCATGTATGCTCCTTTTTGTGCTTTTTCCATGCATCTTGACCTGTTTTCCTTGGATGAGAGGAAGACATGTTTCCTTGATGACTCCATTGTCAAAGGGGGATAAAAAATGGCAAAAATGATGAAAGGAGGAGTTATTGTCAAATGGGATGAAAAATAGGAGAAAATGGAAAATTCAAAACTTTGGGTGATCTGAGTGAGGGGGAGCATTTCATATGCATTCTTGTGATATTAATGTTCTATTCTTGGTTTGAATTGCATTTCTTGAAACCTCACAATGATCACAGGTCAAAATGAACAATTGTTTTTTTCATATAGACCTTGAGTGAAATTTTATGTTCTCTCTGGATCTGAAGCTTTCATGAACTCTATTGCCTTATTTATTGTGCTTCTGCATTTCTCAAGCCATCTTGGTCATTTTTATAGCCTTTTCTTGCTTGTGGACTAAGATGTGCCTTTGTGCGAAAACGAGCGAGAGTTTTTTCAAAACAACCTTCAATTTGCATTTTGAGAAGATTGCCAATGTGTTCATCAAGGGGAAGATTGTGGATATAATGGGGATATATTCATGATCTTAGGATGATGATACAATTGGCAATGGTGTTGAAGGTTTGTCGAATCACTCGTTTTCTACAGAGTTTAGGAATATCGGCTTGACCGCAACTGAGTGCCGAGTGGTCAAAAACTTCGTGTACTGTAGCTATGAGTGCCGAGTGGTAAAAAACTATGAGTATTATTCGTCAAGCACTGTAGTGCGGTCAAAATCTCCGAGTACTGTAGCTCATGCACTGTTGCTTTGGGTACTGTAGCTTTCGAGTACTGTAGCTACGAGTGCCGAGTTCTGTAGCTACGAGTAGCAAGTGGTCGTAGCCCTTTTCGACTAGGTGTGGTCGTAGCTTTTTCGACCATGTGGTCGTAGCTTTTTCGACTAGGTGTGGTCGTAGTTTTTCGACCAGGTGGTTGTAGACCTTTTCGACCAGGTCGATGGTCGTGGACACTGGTCGCAGACAGTGGTCGTGGACACTGGTCGTAAACCTTATGGAGCTAGTCGTAGACCTTGCTGGTTAGATCAATTTCATGGGTTTCATTGATAGATGATGGTGTGATTCATGTTTTAACTAACATGGGTCAACTTGTGAAGAACTTGTGCTCGGAAATGGTTACTTGGTCTATTGTTGTACAAGTGGCTTGGAGTCAACTATGGTCAACGATGAGGAGGACCAGGAATTAGTTAGGAGAACAAAAGTCCAGAACGACCATGGATGTCGGGTGAGATGGTTGTACTCAAGCAAGGCGCAAGATAGACAAGAACCAAAGAAGACGAAGTTTGAGCAAAGACCTTTGTGAAGATATGTGCTTATTCCTCATCAATTATGTGAATTGATGATTGTGCGTATCGTGCGGTGCTATGTAACGGTTTGCTTGTTTGCAATGGTTGTAGGACATCAGAGCTAGATCATGGTGAGGCAGACTAGATTGGGACCAAGTTAGGAGAACCGATGTACAGAACGATCGAGGTGGTGCTGAAAGATGACTGAGGCTAGCGGGATGGTTACAAACCAAGAAGACAAGGAACTGGAGCGGAAGCTACCAATGATGAACATGACGCGCAGCGGCAAAGTGGACTGGGACTAGACTCAGGGAGGAGTTGATGTATGGACTAGGCTCAGGGAGGAGCTGAGGTCCTGAACGTTCAAGGAAGCCGGGTGCAGTCATGGTGAGACATGTGGTGCACCAAGTGACTTGATCCCCGTTGCAAGCGAGGATGGTTCGGTGGGATCCGGACGGATGAGAGGCTTGGCGGGAAGTCATTGGGGCCACATGGATGATGACTGAGCGCGACAGTTCTGTGTGACGGGTTACGTTAAGCAACGCGATAGTTCGTATGATGGGTTACATCAAGCGGCACGGCTTTTCGTGCGATAGGTTGCATCAAGCGACGCAGGGTTCGATGCAAGTGAAACCCATTGTGTGTGGGCTTAACGGGTGCTTGTTAAGATCTCTCTCTAGAAGCTAGCCGCCACTATAAATAGGGGAGGATGCTGGCTGTGCATCCTCCAACCCTTGTATTATGGAAACCCTAATTTGTGATTTATGGATAGGAGAGGAAAGTGGAGAGGCTAGGGTTCATGAGAGACGGATTGATTGAGTGCTCAAGTGTTGAGCTTTTGTCCTCCATGAGGGAGTGACTGTAAACATACAATCTCTCTAATCAATCTATGCAAGATTTGTTCTAAGATGAGTTATATCTTGTTCTTGCTCTCTCTTTGTTGCCTTTGATATTTTTGGTGTTTCTTAGGTTTTTATTTGGGATCTTGCTTGCTGGGACGTGTGGGATATGATTTAAGGTCTTCTTGATCATCATCCACCCACGAGTAAGCTTTTAGATCTATATTTGATTTTGCCCGGTTTTGGTGAAAGAAATGGTGATTTTAGGGGTTTTGCTCTTGAGGGCTTTTGGCCTGATTCTTCCTGTGATTGAGGGTGATAGGACGTATGGGAGATCATCCTTAGCATCTTGGATTGATTCCTCTCACGAAATCCTCTCAATCACCATTTTCGTATCTAGCCCGGTTTTGGAGCAACCTTCACTCAAATGGAAAAATGTCGGAACTTTGGCAATGATTTTTACAATCTTTGATTGGAATAGGTTCCTGACATCCTAGAGAAGGTATGTTTTAAGTTTCATGAAGTTTCGGGTTGTAGATCAAAAGTTGGATCAATTTGCAATTTTGAAATCATACTGAAATTTAGTTTCTGTGCCGATTTTACTGTTCACCGATCTGACCGTACGGTTCACCAGTTTGACCACCACTATTCACCAGTCTGACCGGTCAGTGGGGATTTCAACTAGTTTTGATCCTTTTTGTTGCCTGGTTCTTTTTTGAAAGACAATCTCTGATCTTCATAGCTCTACATAGCTATTGAAGTGTAAGAACCTTAAACGTCTTGAGGCAAAGGATTTTGAAGAGGTTGTTTTTGTGTAGCATCTATTCAACCCCCTTTCTAGTCGTCTATTCGGTCCAACACATACAAACACAAGAAACGTAAATTAGTCTTAGCAACCTAGCCTAATACATTTAGACATGAATCAAATTAAAAAACAATGTATACTGCCAAGACATTTTTGGTGCAAAGTATGAGTTTCTGTTGCAACACATTGGAACAAATGATCAAGTTTGTTGCATAAAAGACCGCCTACATGTGAGCTCCGTTTGACTCCTCAGTACAATTATTGTTCAGTTGTAAAGAGAATTCACATAAAAGCAATTATTGCCTTTTTAGGTCATGTTTGCTCTATGGTTTAGCTACAGCACAATAATTCAAATCAGTACAGAAGTAACTTGGAAACCTTTTTCCTGCTTTTACCTTCTTATTGACCAATTTGATAAAACTTAACGATAAGGATAACTGATATGACAAGTTCCATCTGGTTACAAGTAAAAAAGAGACTGATTATATGAAAATGTCGAATAACTATGTTACAATATATCTACAATCTGCAACGAAATTTTTTCTAATCTAGTCACGTAAAAGGATAATTACATTCCAATATATCTCTAATCTGACAACTGAAAATATACGCTAATCCGGCACCATGAAGATTGAGTGTGTACCTGTATGGGTCCTTTAACTAAACTTTTAAGAAGCAAATCGAATTAGAAGAATTGTAGCATTGGCTATGCCTTAGTGTCAATCTTGGGGTACTAGCATGAGGTTCAATGCCCAAACAACTCAGACACCTAATGTATAGATTTACGGGCCAAATTCAGAAATCAATGGTCAACCACCTTCAGATCAACAGTGTATTGAAGTTACAGCAGTTTGAAAATTTTCAAGTCAAGAAATAGCAGGAAAGGTTATCCATGGCATAGTGCCTCGAGTGTGGCATGTTACTGTGCTGGTTGTGCCAGTGCTACAGCTGCAGTTCCCGCCCTTCCCTTCCGCCATTATCATCTGCTCTACATTCAAGGGCAACGACAAAACCCCCATAAAAATTTAGTGATACAAGACCTTACAGGAAGAGAGATGGGCTAAAATGGCTATGAATTATTCTGTATCTATCTGCTTTGCAAATTTGGTACTAATTTGGTATATATCTAGGCAGAAACCGGAAGTCGAATCTAGAATACATTATCTCTATACAAAAAACATGACCGTGGACAAATGTTTAAACTTAGAAAATAAAATTGAGGAATTTTGTGTGACAACTCACAATGGTCATTACCCTGTTATGCTGTCACACTTTTATATGCTCTGTATCTAAGTATGCAAAAATCCGTTCTCAGATATGGCAAAGCATGGGTCACAAAAACAATAGAGCAGACAAGTTGCTGTCAATTTTCCAACATTATCTATGCAAGGTCAATGTGCATAAACTGGCAAATTTACTATCAGAAATAGGTGTTGGTGAAATTAGAGAGAGAGAGAGAGAGAGAGAGAGAGAGAGAGAGAGAGTCTAACTGGAATTAGAGAGAGAGAGAGAGTAGTGAATTCGAGAGAATCTGGATAGTTAGCTTCAAGCCTTCAACCTGAAATTGAAGAAGCTTAGCGAATTAGAGAGAATCCTAGAGATAGATTAGTGAACTGAAGAGAATCCTGAGGAAAGAGCTCACGCGTGATGTCAGGTTGGATGGCCAGACCATAGCCACGGTCACACGTAACACGTTGTGTACTTGTGCGGCGGCCAGTCACCATGGTCGCAGTCCCATGGCGATCAAGCCCTGGGCGTGGTGGCTACAAGCGCTACCTCTACCCATTAGGAGGCCAGTCAAACCCGATCAGTTCACTCATCCACCATTGGACCTGCGGGTTCTCTGCCACATCCTCCTGCAAGCTGCGACACTTCCCGATACGGACGTGGCGGAGAGGGGCTATTGGAGATGAAGTGAAGCAGCCCATCCCGCTCTCCTCACAAATACAAGAGCTGATCCGCTTGCCGATCCCCTGATTCCCTGTTAGATAATTTTTGTTAGAGTTAGTTCCGTTTTAGTTTTTCCTTACCGTATCCAAGACTGATTCGTACTGGCTGTATCCGAATCGGATGAGTGTATTCAGCCTTTGTAAGAAGATGAGAGCTAGCAATGTAACGTGAAGCAAAGCAATAGAAAAGCTGATTTGTGCAGCACCAAATTATCTCTTGCCTTTCTTGAATACGTGTGTTTCTTCCAAGAGCAAGTTTTTCTTCAGTTTATTCCAATAATTGCTATCAGAGCTTCAGGTTCAATACCCTAGCTGCTGCCTAGGGAGGCCTGATCTCGACTCCCGGGTGGCATATACGGTGGAAGTGCGCGCGCGGCGGCAAGACCGATGCACTGTATGGTGCATACGGCTTCGTGACGAGGAGGAGACTGAGTTTTTGATTTGTGCCTAAGATTATGTCGCGTTCTCCGGGAAGTTGTGTCACCGGTGACGAGGCAACGTCTATGTGCACAAGGATCAGATGGCATTGGTGGCTATCTATGGAGGCATCTCGGAGAAGCGCTCTTCCTCTTGGTCGAAAGGAGGCGGCCATAGCGTAGAAGACGTTGAAGACGATGATGCATCTTAGTGCCGATCATCGAAAGGCAAAGGCGAGGGACATTGATAAGATGTGTTCGCCGTCCTGAGTCGAATCCGTGTGTTACTCAAGTTGAAGTTGTGACCAACTTGAAGTCTGAGTACGAGTTGGGGTGCAAGTCGTAGTTGAGACCGACTGCCTCAATGAGTAAGAGTCCAAGACGTGTTCGAGTTGTGCCACCGTCTTCGGACAAATAAGTGTGAGCCAAGTTGAAGTTGTGTCCAACTTGGAGCCCAAGACGTGTTTGAGTTGTGCCACCGTCTTCGGCTGAGTGTGTGGGAGCCATGTTGAAGTTGTGTCCAACTGGCAGCATGCGAAATATAAGTACACAAAGATTAGGGAGTGATTGTTAGATAATCTTTGTTAGAGTTAGTTTCCGTTTTAGTTTTTCCTTACCGTATCCAAGACTGATTCGTACTGGCTGTATCCGAGTCGGATGAGTGTATTTAGCCTTTATAAGAAGATGAGAGCTAGCAATGTAACGTGAAGCAAAGCAATAGAAAAGCTGATTTGTGCAGCACCAAATTATCTCTTGCCTTTCTTGAATACGTGTGTTTCTTCCAAGAACAAGTTTTTCTTCAGTTTGTTCCAACATTCCCGTGGAGCCGACGCTGTCACTGAGGGCACTAGCAGGGAGCTCAGCGGCCGTTGCTGCGCGTGCGAAAGGCAACGAACAGGTGCACACGTACTGAAGTAGCTCATGAAAGCCAGCGCCACCGCCAGCATCGTGCCGTTGCATGGCTGTGGTTTAGGGTTTGGTACTGTACGTCTTCATCGGTGACCTCCACTTTTGATTCTAACGGATAGACACGGCTGCGGCTCTGGACTTTAGGATGGCGAACGCGGCGGCGGTGAGGTAGATGCGAGCGCAACATGGGGCTCGTGGCAGGAAGTAGCCAGGAGATCGAAGCGTGGCAGCTGTTCCCGGCTTCGAGGACAACGAGCGCGTCGATGGGCTGCTGGGATGGCAATTTGGCGTCCCGAGGTCGACGGTGGTGCGGCACAGGCGCATCGTGGTAAGGCCAAGAGGGGATTGGTAGAGTAGTTGTGGGGGACTGTGCACGGATGCATGAGTAGAGTCATGGCCTCGTGGAGTTGTGGTCGTGAGGTAGGCAGGCTTGATCGCTAAGAAATTTTTTCCCACGGTGCATAGTGGGAGTTGGACAATCGTCCTCTAGAGGGACGGTTAGCCGGGACAGTTAGCCAGGACGATGATCCTGCTACGTGGGGTAAAATCTATATTTTACTAGTCGTATGTCCGTATGTTGCAACGGAATCTCAAACCTTGCAGAAATAATATTGTCCCTTAACATATAAAACGAATCAAACAATTAAAAGATAGTGATACATACGGACATCACATTAGTGCAACACAATAGAATAAGAACTTTGTGCGACATTTAAAAGAAAATAGCCTAACATCGGGGAAAGGCTTGTTTCATGTCATTGTTTAATTAAAAGAAAATTAACGTGTTTCATGTCATGAATATCCTGGTGACCGAGTGGCTGAGTTCCTTCTGCCGGGCTGCCTTTCGGATTAAAAATGATTTTCAGTGTTTAAGAATGGCCCGGGCAACAACAGCCATGTGGATACTTCAATCATACTATCGGATTTGACCGGGAAGTTTTGGCCCGAGTGAGTATGCTGTGATCAGATTCGTTGAAAGGCAAGTGACTACTCACGAATTTGCCAATCTGGTTCCAATGGACTTGCGTATTCTAGTTTCCTGATTTGTAGATTTCGATCTTGCATCTGTTCTGAAAGTAGTGGAAGAAACAATCCTTTTGGCATCAATGAACAAGTTATTGCAGATACACAACACAAGCAAGTTTGTTTTGCAAATACAATGAGCAAATGACGTGCAACTCAATTATGAACACTCCGATACTAAACTGACAAGGACTTTTCACTAACAAATAACTCAATCTCAGCCAAGCTACAATTGGTGAGTGGTGAGCATACTACGATTAGACTTGACTAATATACATCCGAACGTTGACAATCTCCGTCAGGCATACATATGTAAACAAATAGAAGAACAGATACAAATAAATTAGATCAGAGGTTGGAGAAACCATGGTTTCACAACCTGATACTCTCACATAAAAAGAGGTATTGGAGTTCAGAGCGACAGAGCTAGCTGTTTCTCCGGGTTAATATTATTGCAGATTTATTGTCCAACCTGGCAAGGGCCACCCTCTTTGCTTCTTTGCCCTGCATTTTAGAGGCACTTTAGTACTCAAAATCACACACTTAAATAGTACATAAATGGTGAACTGGTCATTACCTCGTGAGCAATCAGGGTCTCCTTGAGCTTGGCTCTAAGCTTCCTCAAGCTAAGTTTAGTCGATACCAGAGGTTCCTTGTTCTGATTCTCATCCTTCATCTCGTTCTCTTCTTCCACTGCATCCAATTAAGTGCTCCTCTTTTCAATGCTGTGGCTGCGCATGCACTTTGACACATAACTTTGTCTTGGACCTAAATAACAAAAAGAAAAGGGGAGATTGAAAATAAGCAAAATTGAAGTTGCAGGACTACTAGAGTATACATCAAAGGTATTAAAAGAGTAGCAATAAAGCGGAGAATATATCCAAAACATTAACTTAAATTTGAAATTGTAAGGGTTCTAACTGTACAACCATCTGAACTATAACTCAAAGACATCAAAGAAGGTGGCACTTTTGAAAATCTTGCCTCCAAGCAATTTAGAACATTAACCTATTGCATATTCATGTAAGGTGTAGGCATATGGCCATTGGTTCTGAATAAAGGAATTAATATTCAAAAACTAACAGCAGGGCATAATGCCAAGTCTTATTAGAGTGCTGTCCAATAATCTCTGCTACAGCAGCTTGCTATGTGATTGGGAACAAATCCTTTGGGATGCGAGCATACTGTTCATCTAACTTACTATCAATAATCTGACATACCAAGTAAAGGAAAGCAGAGACACAAGGAAGATTTAGATCATACGAGTGTGAGATATCAAAAGGATGAGAACTTTGAACAATGCATAAGCAACATAGTTTGAGTTTCACGTCAGATCAAGTACAACATTCACGCCAATTAGAAACAGGAAATGTCATGTAAAACTTGAAAGAAAAAAATCTCTTTACAAAATTGCGGAAGGATCGGAGTGTGCGGAAGATAGATGGCCAGAGCAATGACTCAAGAAATGAAAGGGTTTCAATTATGGACAATGAGTTCCACTAAAAGAAAGGGCCTCAGTGCAGAAAGCGAGTTCCCAGATGTAAAAATGAAGCTATGACTAAAGTTGAATAGGTTGGTGGTGGTGGTGATAGGTAAGTGGCTAAGTGATGTTCGGTGATGTTTGACGTGGTGAGGCACCGAGTATTCTTTGAGTGACCACTAACCACATGGAAGTCGTCCATACAAATCTGGAACTTGTGGCTTCTAGAATACATTAATCAGGTGTAGCCTAACATACCCAGTCACAACAAAACTTATAGGGTGGGAGGGGCAAGCTTCCAGAATACATTAATCAGGTGTAGCCCAACATATGTCACAGAAAAACTTATAGGGTAGGAGGGGCAATGTCACTGCTCACTGATTGGAAAATGCAGTCCCCTTACTCCCCTCCATGGCCCCAAAGCAAAATCTTTGAAGGTGTTAGAAGACAAAGATGGAGCTTATGATGTGCGAGGTGGGCATTAACAAGTTTTGATGTAGCAACTTATTGTTGCATTCTGTCCTTGTACTCATGCGGTTGTGCACTCGTGTAAGCTTCTTTTGTCATTTATAAGCTGTGCAGGCTGATCATATAGTGTAAAAAGTGTTATTAACTCTTCTATTAGTGTTGAATTTATATTAATTCCTTCCAATAATGATATGTGGCAGTACACATACCTCCTCAAGCTTTCTTCCTTCACAAGCTGCTTGCTCTTTTGCACGCTTCAAAGCTTTAAGCCTATAGCTAGCACCTCCATCACCATAAAGCTCAAACATCAAATTGGCCATGAGTCACATTCTCAGCACCTCCATCACCATAAAGCTCAAACATCAAATTGGCCATGAGTCACATTCTCAACATTTTACACTACCTAGTCTGAATAAAGGGCAGAGTTCAATATCAACATGCTTTTCATCATAATCCTAAAGATATTGACCATGAAGTTGCCATAACAGGTTTTATTTTATTAGTCTTCA